>CM074718.1:279831363-280488238 GCA_037306005.1 Rhinophrynus dorsalis | reverse complement strand
TATCATCCTTTTCCTCAGTGTGCATGCTCAGTCACTGCACAGTGTAGGAGGCAACAGGAGCAATACATGCCTTGGTGGTAATTCTTCAGCTAATCTTCCAAAGTTGATTTTTTTCCTGCTTCAGCTGCCTCTCTTTCTCTCCTTGCATTCACTACTGTCTCCATCTATGAACTAAACCTCACAGCATGGTGGGAAGTTCAAGACTTTTACAGTATTGGGATAGTAATACTCATGGCTGTAGAAGTATTGATAGAAAATGGCAAAGGAATGTCTTTGGCAAAAGAGGCAAAATTCCTGCAAACAAATTGTAATTTCACCCATCACTACCGACCTTATATTTAGCAATTGAGTAGCAGAGGGGTATGTAATGCATTGTAAAGAACACACCCCTCTGTTCTCATGGTTTATAGTGTGAATTTCAATGTAATTGCAATGGAATTACACAACGATCAAAGATAGATATGTTTTTCATACAGGTTAATTACTGCTGTTTATGCTGAGAGGAAGGGATGATAGAAGAAAAATTATTGCTAATTTACTGCATATAAAATGCATGGAAAATGTATCTCTTTTCAAACCCTGCAACAAAAGGTCTCCTGAGTGAACATAGCTTAAATGGGATTCAAAATAAAAGGTGAGCAGTTATGAAGACAATATAAATAAATGAGCATTATGCACACATCTGTTCTGCCTTTCAAACTGTAATGTGAATGTTCTTCACACAAATTGCTATTTGAACTTCTTGCTGGTCAGCTCTAGACAAAGGTCATTAAGAGCTGCTAATTGGAAAGTCAATGACTGCACTAAAACTACACATCCCAAACTAATACTAAATTACTCCTCATGTGCAATCTCAGTTCAGTGTTTGATCATGCAAAATGCAGTTAAAAACATTTTCAGCTGTTCCACATGTAGCTGGCAGATGTGTATAAAGTGATTAGTCATGCCTTAAAAGCAGCGAGTTACAATGTTAGTCCCTTAGATAATTTAATATTTAACCATGAGCTGTACTATGACATGATTGTAAAGTAAGGTGTATCTAATGGATAATATTTCTTTGGTAGAACATTAAAGGGATAGTAATACTTCGTTTTAACTTTATTTTATTTTGTAGGCATTAAAAAAATGAAGAATGATATAAGTCTCATCTCTCAAACCTTTATGGTTTAAGAGATATTCACAAGCAAAGTTTCCCCTCCTGCCCCTTTTTCCTAGTGTAAGCCATCTCTTCTCAGATGTGAATCTGGTTGTAAGACCAGACAGATAACAGAAGAGGACATTCTTCTTACAATGAAAACAATGAAAGCCCTTCCCCCCTTGACAAGGTTTTCAGCTTTTTCCCTTATCTTAATTGAAGATTGTCCCTCTCTGCAGTCTACCTGGGCACCTCCCTTCTGATTTGGCTGAACAAGGGGGAGATACTTTGCTTGTGAATATCTCTTAAACCATAAAGGTTTGAGAGATAAGACTTATATCGTTCTTCATGTTTTTTTAATGCCTACATAATAAAATAAAGATAAAACGAAGTATTACTATCCCTTTAAACACTGGTGTACTGCTCATAGGGATGAGTGACAAGTCCATTTTTCATATGCAAATGTTTGAGGAAAATCTGCAGAAAAATCCTACACAGAGAAAACTCATAATAATCTAAACCAAATACATTTGCTGAATTCCTACAACACTGGGGATCAGATTCAGTGTGTGTGGTTCCATGGCAGTGTTTATCAATCTTTTTTTGGTCCAGGTACCCTTAAAACTCTTTGAGGCCCTCCTAACATTTGTCACTGATGTAATGATGGTGGAAAATACTTAAATATTTAGTTATTCTTAGGTTTCACAATCTGAATGACAAAAAAGAGCAGACTTTGCATAACAATTCCTTAAATACAACGTGGAAACCTAATTTTCACAATTTTGCAAAACCTTCATAGAAAAATTGGCACCCTTAGCTGGTGCCTAGGATGCATCCTTTTTGAAAATGACTGTTCTATGGTTGGAACAAGGCTGTAGTCAGTATGTGTGATTCTATTGCTTCAGTTGGGGAGGGGGGGTTAGCATGTGTGGTTCTTTGGCTACCATGAGACTAAGCTGGGGTGTCAGTACGTTTTGGCTACCTGTACTGGGAGCAGGCTGGGGGTGCTCAGTTTGTGTGGTTCTATGAATACTAGTTATTCAAGACTGTGGGTTCAATGATTTCAGCAGCACTCCAACACAGACTGACACACACTTTTATACAGTAGGAATACATGGGGGGAAACTAAACGTGGGAGAGAAATACATTAATATTGATTTCAATGTATGGACAAACTGTATTTGAATTGTCACATTTTCACATTTTTCTCTTTTTCTGGCAAAAGTTTTCACCAATTCACATGTTTTCAATTCAATAATTACAAAAAACATATGACTCATGACGCTACATGACAATTCTGCTTTTTTGTAAGACTGTTTTTATGGCAGGGATGATTATCTAAATAGTCATACAACACTACATGAGACCAGCAGAATGATATTCATTACTTAACCCAGCTGTGACCAGAAGTGCAATACATTATTACATGAGACTAGCATAACAGTATACCATCCATTACTGTAATTAGGTATTAGCCTCTTATTGGCATGTAATGGCGTATTTCTCTTTTGGTTTTATATAATAACAGGTATAAAAAATGGGTGTAATTAGCCTGGCTTGTCCTGGCAGCCCTGTGTAAGGGGTATGCTCATATCTATTACTGCCTATGTGAATTTTAATTGTAGTCCCGTTTTAATGTATGTGTGCATGTGCGTGAATCAAAAGGTCATATACACTCTTGTGAGATGTTACACAGATAGGTGAGGGCATGGAAGATCTGACAGAAACTGGTGAAATGTGATGTTTTATTAAATGTACCACTGAAAAACTGATGTTTAATATTGCACCTAATAATATAGTTTAGAATGTATAGTCCAATTCAGCCTGAATATTTTTTTTTATAATCTACCTCCTTAATACAGAGCAATGATCTTTAATATCTTACTCGATGTAAAACACAAAACCTTTCTGGTGAGAAATTAACACAACCACTTGGATGCTAGACCTAACTCCAAGGGCACTGAATATGTCTTTACGGGTTAAAAATGTTTAAAAAGTATGTAACAGTAACTTACAAATGTAGTTTCTTATAAGTGCCTCACATGCTGTTATGAGGTGTTAATTGTTTACATCTTATGAAAGAGTAAGACAAAATGTGTATGTATAAATAAGAGATCCTACCACAGTCCACTAAAGTCCTCCAAAGTTCTGATAAATGACTAAAATTATCAGTGCTCTTATGATGCTGCTTCCCGTCATGGTGTCCTTAGCGTCACCACAGCAGTTCAATGCAAATATGTAAAGAAGATGGTGAAGCAAGCTACGTTCTTGTGAAACGCGTTGGATACAATTTTTAATTATCAATAAAAAGTGTATATACATCTTTCTAGCTTGGGAGCATTTTCTTATTGATAGTAATACTGCGAGATGCTATACTGACCGAGGAGTCATCTGGTGAGTGCAATCTATCTTGGGGCGATAAATAGTTACTCCCCATTGATACATAGTTGCTCTTAGAGGATATTCTGTTTGTTTTCTACTTGCAACAGTAACAACAAAGAAGCTGTGGATGGAGTAATCAAGCAGAGATCCTGCAGGCGCTCAGATGGCACTAAAGCAAGAAGCCTGGCAGTCAGTCTCCTAAGACTAAAGTTTACTTCAAAACTGGGCACATCTGAGAGCTAATGGAACTATTATGAAGCTAGTCGCCATACACCTAATTATTGGAGGACGACTTTATAGAAGGTGAAAGTTCTGCTTTAACCCTTTAAGGAAATAACAAGAAAGGTGCCCAGCTCATTGTGAAGCAATATATTGCACACCACCTTAATCCTTAAAAGGTTATATTCTATTATTATTATTATTCTTTATTTATATAGCGGCAACTAATTCCGCAGCGCTGTACAATTGGGAATAGACATACAGAGGTATTAAATAGTACAATCAGATGTGGAGAACAGGAGGATCAGAGGGCCCTGCTCATGAGAGCTTACAGTCTAGCTTTATGACTAATGTATACTACACTTGATAGTAAGAAATGCCATCCTTCTTTATATGTATCCACCCATGCAAATACATAAGTGCTTGAATCAATTCATTATGGAAATAGTAACATAGTAAATTAGGTTGAATAAAGACACAAGTCCATCAAGTTCAACCTTCTCCTCATACCCCAGTCATTTTATAGCTTTCCTGCTACCAAATAAGTTAGTCTTTATCAGCCCTTCCTGATCTGCTTACTACTAAACAGTCTCACTCTGTATGTTCCCTTTGGAAAGAAATGTATCTAATCTTCTCTTGAATGTATCTATTGCATCTGCCATAACCACCTCCTTGGGCAAAGAATTCCACAATTTAACAGACCTCACTGTAAAAAAACCCTTTCCTCTGCTGAAGTCTAAACCTCCTTTCCTCTAATCTATTGGGGTGTCCCCTGGTCATCTGGTCAGGTCTTGGAATAAATAACTCACTGCAGAGATCCTAGTATTGACCTCTCATATATTTGTATATGTGATAAGGTCGCCTCTTAGTCATCTTTTCTCTACAGTAAATAAACCAAGTTTGTCTAGTCGTTCCTCATACGTCAAGTCCTCCATTCCCTTAATTAATCTATCATTTTAAGCAATTATTAAGACTTATATTTAAAGGAACAGTAAACTTTTGAAATGAAAAAATATATATTGTAGGGTTTTTCTGTTGAGTAAAATAAGGGTACTGTGTAGAGATGCATATTTCCAAGGTTATTACAATTAGAAATCCATGTTTTTACATTAACAGTGCCAATTCCAATTAGTAACAGTAAATTTACTTACAGATTATCTAAACTGTTATAACGTTTCAATAAAGCAACTGGTAACAGTGGGAGTGCCCTTGTCTGACTCAGCAGGCTTTAAAAAAAAAAAAAGTTTACTGTTCCTTTAAGTGATTGAATCCGATAACGTAAGATATTAAGTAGCAGTAAGAGTTGTAATGCAATTGGAGTATGGAATAACTGGCCAGTTACTTGTTGGGAGAAAGTGGCATGTGGTAGGCATGAGGGAGAGATGATAAAGAAGTCTTCCTAAGCATTATGCAGCGTTGACTCAAATAAGGCATGTGAAATTAGCAGTCCTGATATACTCATAAATCATCAGCAAACACAAACAATACCAGTAGTAGCATATTACACTTTAAGCCAAGTTATTGTGGTAGGTTCTCTTTAAAGGTATGTCATGTTACATATGTTTCAGTAAAGAAATTAATTAGCAAATTAAATATCTAAGTATTTATTTAAGTCCTTTGTCAGGAGTTACATCATTCATTTTTAGAGGTCTGGTAAACAATAAAAAGGTGAAACATTATTAATCCTTCTATGGTAAAAAATTATATGAAAGAGTGAAGGTGGAATATCCCAGAAAAAACGATTGGGCGAACATTCCTCTTTTTCTTTCAAGAGTATTTTTAATGAAAAAAAAAATATATATATCACATTGTGATAATTCCTGTGAATAGAAAATACAATAACATTTCCACCTTTTTACCAACGCCAAAGAAAGTCCTGAGAGAATGTTACCAATTTCCACTTATGCTTTCTATGGTCATAAGACTTTCCATTACAATTTTACCTGCCACCGTGTCACTGTCTACAAATCACACCCACACTGTACAGCTGTATATAAACTTGGCTAATAAAATATTCCTGAAATCAACTTCAGTTCCTCCTTTTTGTCCATATGCCTATACACTAGTTTTTACAGTAAAGTACAGGATAGACCTGTTAGCTTCAGAATCGGCAGCTTGCAAATTGCAATAAAGGATAAAGCACAGCACAGCTGCAGGTGCAGCACCAGAATCCACCACACCACACTATATGCTTAGCCCTCCAGTTCTTGTTGGTGTGGATGAATAGAGTGAGTGTGTATGTGTAATACAGTATGTCAAGTTGAACCTGTTTTCGGTTTATCTTGCCTTGAAGGTATGATGTATTATGTCTAACTGTATAACTTCAGTCACACTTAGTCTGTCCAGTTTCAGCTCAGGTAGGATTGCCGGCCTGTCTGGCTTTCATTGTTACTGGCATCTAGCAGTTAAAAGTTTTTTTTTTTACTTGTTTTAACTCTCCATCCTCCCTGCACCCCATTTACCCAATGAACAATCGGCTACCATCATTACCAAATGGAGCAACCCCAGCTCTCTTTGCTTGTCTATCTCTACAGAATAAGTGATCTCTCTTATCCAAGCACATGCCGACTACATGCTACATGCACTCCCCTTTTTACTGATAAGTTAACACTGTGGGAATAAATGACAGAGATGCTTCAGATGGGGAGAATTATATAATTATTTATTTATTTATTTATTTAGAAAATGTTTTACCAGGAAGAATACATTGAGATTTCTCTCGTTTTCAAGTATGTCCTGGATAGTTTTCAGTAAAAGGTTACATATTTACACTAATTTTGAGACATTATATACAAACATACAGAAATATACATACTTATTAAATAATGGGATTATTTATTATTTATTTCAATGGAAATAAAAAAGCATAAACACTTCATTTTACACAGGAATTCCCACAGAAAGTGAAAAGTGCAGTGCTTATCATGTTTCAATATAGAGGGGAAAACTTTCACACATTCCTACCCAGAAGCATATCTTTTAATTTGAGTGGTAAGATTAACATGCAGCCACATTCATCTTTTATGCATGTAGCTCTGTGTGCAGCTGCTATACTCCAGTAGAGACTTGATAAAGTTTTCCTGAGTTCAAATTGTGGGCAAATTAATTGTGAATCCACTTATTTTGATACTGAGGGCTATTTTATTCAATGTGAAAACCACTTATTAAAGGAAATCTAACATAAAACAATCAGGACTTAAGCATACTTAAATAACCTGTACTCAATGCTAGTCTCTGTATAAAAATCTCAATTTGTTTTCTGTGTCCTAAAACAATCTCTTTCATATGCTAAGTAAGGATACTCCCTTTCTGCTTTTTCCAGGGCTTCCATAGTAACAGCAATCATGATAGGATGTCTCAGAAATTATTATTCTACATTGACTGAGATAAAGTAACAACCTGTCTAAATATAAAACCAACAGATGCTAACTCAGTAGATTAATAGTATTATCTCTACACAAACAATTAATTAAAACGTGTCTATATAGGAAAGTCTACAAAGTTTTGCAGACGCTAGCTGGGAGTATATGATATTAAAAGGTATATAACCCAGTTTCATGATAGGTGTTGTATATATGAATATATTAAAGGGGAACTCTCACATGTGTTAATGTTCCATTAATTTTAATGCTCCTGTGGATTCAATCTGCAATTTTTTTTTTTTTTTTTTTTTTTAATATAATGCTGTATTCTTCAAGATACTTGTTTTCAAAATGTTAATCCAGTGACGTCACTTCAGGACAGGCTGCTGTACAGCTCTGTAGCACAGCCTATCAAACTCCCCAAGTAGGGCCTTGTTCCAACCTCTTCTGAGTGGTGTCATTGGCAGAGAGAGATCCAGCTTACATGGAGAAATCCTCCATCAACGAAGGAGGTTGGAACAAGGCACTACTTGGGGAGGGGAAGAGACAAAGATTGACAGGGTGTACTGTACCCTGTCCTGAAGTGACATCACGTATATGCTTTAAAAATAAATATCTTGAAGAATACAGCATTATATTAAAAATATATATACAAAACAAAAGATTGCAGATTCAGTCCACAGGAGCATTAAAATGAAGAAAATATCAATACAGGTGAGCGTTCCCCTTTATGAAACAGTTTAAGAGGAAGTAAATAGTTGCATTAAGTATATATTTATAAAAAAGGGCATGCTGAATCTTTGTATAATAGGCTACCTTTGCAGTTTGTTTAACAATCCCCTTCAACTGCAAATGGAATCAGAATCAACAACATTATTTGTTATTTACTAAAAAGACTGTGTAAACCATTGAAATACATTTAAAGTGGGTATGCTTTTGCTTATTCTGTTGAGCTTTAATTATGGTGGTTTCAATGCTTGTTTTGGCCAAATCTAAATTAACGTTTTACTTAATGGTGTTTCAATGAAAAGCTCTTCAGAATTGCTAACTCCACCACTCCATTGTAAAAATTGTTTTATATTCTGAAAAACCGTCTGAAATTTATTGTTCAAATTATTACCTTTACAGAAGTTAAAATGACCTATGTCACTGACAAACCAAGAAAACAGAAGTTTCCATGGAAACGTTTGATGCCTTTCAAAAGAAACTAGTAAAAACTAAATGATTAGGTTGAAATATAACGGACCTTCCACGAGAGACTGCACCATTTAGGGACACTGCAAGATCAAGTAAGATAAAGGAATAATTGCACAGTAATAAAAGACAGATGGAAACATAGTACTGTAACTGGAAACTGGGTAAGTTTAGATCAGCTGAACAGTTGGTCTTATTTAGCGCTGATATTTAAGAAATAAGTCAATAATCAACAAATGACAGTGTAACTTTATATGAAAGAAAACACTAATAACATCAAACCCCCTATGCTAGATAGAATGGCTTCTACATTAGACAATTACACAAAGAAAAGGCAATAGGGACAAAAAATAAAACCTAAATTTTTATATACATATTGTATATATTTTTATTATATTATGTACAAAAAGGAAAAGATTAGCTCTTTCCAATATACGCTATTATCCAAAGTATCCCATTAACCCTATATGTGCCGTTAAAGGGATATTAATACTTGGTATTATCTTTATTTTATTTTGTAGGCATTAAAAAAACATGAAGAACGATATAAGCCTTAGATCTAAAACCTTTATGGTTTGAGAGATATTCACAAGCAAAGTTTCCCCTCACTGACCAAAACGGTCCAGTCTTCCATCTAGCTGTCAGATTTGGAATCCGGTACGCAGATCAACCGGTGGCTCTTCAGCAGAGCCGAGATCGCAAGATATAAAAATAACTATTTCATTGGAAGGGTCTAAAAAGTGTGCTTGCAAACCAGGCACACTTTGTAGACTATTCGAATGAAGTAGTTCTTCTTATATCTCGTGATCTTGGCTCTGCTGTAGAGCCACGGCCAGTCCGCAGACCGGATTCCAAATCTGACAGCTAGATGGCAGACTTGACCGTTTTGGTCAGTGAGGGGAAACTTTGCTTGTGAATATCTCTCAAACCATAAAGGTTTGAGAGATAAGACTTATATCGTTCTTCATGTTTTTTTAATGCCTACAAAATAAAATAAGGATAACATGAAGTATTACTATCCCTTTAATGTACTGTTGCTCATGTGTCCCTGGATTCATATACCAGGCAAAGTGGTATACTTGGTGCAGTCTTGTCATGTTATTAATAAGGGGTAATGGGATTTCAGATTTCTCAAGAGAACAATCAGTATGATGCTGATCCTTTTTAACCACTGATGTGTCAGAATACAATGTAACATTTACATAAGAAAGGATTGCAATGTTCATGAACAGTGGATATATATCCAAATCCTGTGCCATCACTTATTATTCAATCCACCGTTAGTAGGCTTATAACTGGTAGAATGTTTATTCATTCATATCTTCTAAAGAAATTCTATTCTCCACTGATCATTTTAAACTATCCTGATGCACGTTTGGCATTGAATTAGCTTTATAAAAGTCCTTTAGGGACACTGATATAGTCTACTGGAACATATATTATGTCTATATTAGTTTGATTGCTATCACTTTTTGAAAGTAATTTCCTGTGTGAACACCCATCATTTGAATTTTCAGATTTCTTTTAACATTTTTTTATATGTATATAATAAAAGTTAGGTTTTATTTTTTGTCCCCTTTCCTTTTGTTATTGTCTAATGTAGCAGCCATCTGTCTAGCAAAGGGTTTTTTGGTGCTATTAGTGCTTTCTTTTTCTTTTTTGAATATTATTCCAATAACATAGCTAAGCACATTACCCGATCTATAAGTAGACACCTCTCTTCACAATTAAAATTTGGGTAGTGCAACACTACAATTTCTACTAGCGGTGATAATTGACACATCTCTCTCATTCTATCCTCATATTAATGCCATTGCTAAATCCTGTAGCTTTTTCTTGCGTAACTTAGCTAAAATCCATCCCTTGCTCTGTTCCTCCACAGCTAAAATTCTTACACAAGCACTCATCCTTTCCTGCATGGACTGCTGTAACTTTCTTCTCTCTGTCATTCCTGTCTCCCAACTCCATCCATCCAATCCATACAGAATGCTACAGCACAAATTACTCTTTTTGTCACCTAGGTTTGTCCCTACAAAGCTCCTCCTCAAATCTTTCCAATAGCTGCCTAGGAAACTCTGGATATCTTACAAAATCTTGCTTCTCTCATTCAAGAACATTCTCTTTTCTACCCTTCGTAGATTTCTACACTGATCTTCCCCTATACCCCATCCCACCACTTACGATCAGCCAATGACGGTCTTCTCTGAGCTCCTTTTTGTGTCTACAGCCCTTTCACGTATCAAACCATTTTCCCTCATTGCTCCTTATGTAGGGAATGCTCTGCTTCCCACACTGTGCCACTGCACCTCTCTTATGGTCTTCAAGTCATGCTTGAAACTACGCCTCCTTAACAACAATTAAACATGCTAGAAGGCACTGTCTTTGTACAACTAAAATGATTTACTTTATTTGTGTCACCTGTCCTGACCAGAACTCAAGCACTGGTTTTAGCACTTGACCCTTATGCAAACTGTATGTCTCCCATTACCACTTTAGATTGTAAGCTTATGGGCAGGGACCTCAATTTCAGTGTTTTACTTTACAAAGCACTTGTAACCCTGTATTGTCTAAACCCTTAAATTGTAAAGCACTGCATACACTTATGGAGCTATATATATATAAACATATTCATTCATTCATTGGGCAGAAGGTAATCTACGGGATCCAAACTGTGTTGCATCCTGATCAATTTCTCACTTTCACTGGTGGGAAACCCTTAACCCAGTGGGTCCTATGCAGTTGCCCACTTTGACCTGTTGCTAAAATGGTTCTGCTCTTTGGAACTCAAGATGGTTAAAAGACAAAGCAGATTTTCTCTTTTCTTAAAAAAAAATAATGGCATCATTTCAGTTAATCATTGCATTTAATCCTTTGCATGGTATAGAGGTAATGGAACTGGAGACCTCTTTAGCAGGTGAAGTAGGGGTTAAAATGATTTAATTGGAAAAATGCAAAAATGAAATAATTCAGTACCTGACACCCTGCACTGTAAATGCATACTCCAAGTGAATAGTTTTTTTCCAAACAATAAGATTTGCGTGCATCATTCCTGTATCTGCCTTAACCTTATAACCCATGTGAAACAACAAAGTTATACTTTTACATAATCATTCTTTTTCTCTGCATGATACAGTCTCAGCTGGATGTGCTTAAACATGTGAATGTTTATAAGCTGCTGTGTGAAAGACAAATTGATTAAAGAGCACAACTGGGAATATTGACAGAGTTGAATCATGCCTGCATTTTTGTAGGTATGCACATGCAAATAATATTTGATATATGCACAGTGAGTTTCATTCTGATTGAAACCTATGAATTATTTATTTTACACCTGGGGAGAGATGCAGTAAAGTTCAATGCTGTGTTGATATGTGTCTGCCAATATGTGGTGAGTACATTGCCTTGGAGATGGAGACAGATATCGCCATATGCATTAAGAATTAGTGGGCATGAGGGATGCCCTCCCTTACGCCTTGCCAGCAGTAGATAACCCTGTCTGAGAACATCCCCTCTACTTCCCTGTTTACTCAGTGGGGAGCAGTGTGGATCGTTTCAAAATTCAGCACCTGAGATGTAAAATAAACCCATTTGGCGTCCCACACATGATCATTCAGCTCATAGGTCTCCTCTCCTTGGACATCTGCCCCAGGGCCTAATATATGCAATATACGCCCCCTGGAAAATATTTTGTGTTAGAGGTAGGCTGACCAGACCTCACCTTTAACCGGGGACGCATAGTAAAAATGCATACTGCTGGGCTGTATTGATTTCAGTGAAGCACTGAACAATGGCTATTTCCTATGTGTCCCCAATTAAAGGTGAGATCTGGTCAGCCTAGTTAGAGGGCCCAGAAAAAAATCTGAATCAGGGTTCTGCAATGTTAGTTATGCCAATGCTGACTTTCCTATTCCCTCATTTCTCCTTACTTTCCCTATTCTTGCCCTTGCTTACTATTTATTCTGCCTCTCAGCTTTCCTACTGCTTGACTTCAGCCCATACCAACAACTGATAATAATATTCTCACATTTCGTCCTTCAATGGGTTTCAAGCCCCATTAAAATCAATGGCAGCTTTAACTTTCGCATCTCTGCCACACCCCTTTCATATGTTCACCACCTTCCCTACCCTTCTCTCCCTTTGTCTTTGCCCAAGCACTTTCTTCCACACTGCACAGAGGGGATCAGCAGTATGACACCCCTCCATGCTTATAATTGATTGAGGGCTATTACTGCATAGGAATATACAGGGAGAGCCAAGCATCACCAACCTGAGGTTGACAATGTTGGAAAAGAGGCTGCTATCAGAGTTTAGTGCATGTGGCAATGTGCCACATTAGCATATAAACACAGCCACTTGACTACATCAATGGATCAATAACCTTCATTTCCATATGGAAATTAGCCTTTATCAATGTGTTAACTAGGGATGAGCAAAAATTTTTGCCTCAAACTGAAATCGTCGAAAAATGGCAGTTTCTGCTTGGCAAAAAATTTCCTGCCAAAAGTGATGTTTTTTCCGCTTTTTCACACTTCTTTTGCCTAGCTCATTGCATTGAAATCAATGGGCAGAAAAATGTTTCTCCACCTCACGAAAGATTTCTACAGCCATATAAAAGGCTGTCAGGCTCTCGCAGCATGTCATTCTGTGTTTGTGAGAGAAGAGAGCAGCATGTTTTTGAGCTAGAGAAAATAGGCAAATAAAGGAGAATTGAAGCTTAGTTTTAGGAAGTCATTTAGATAGGACATTTGCTCTCTGTAGTAGGGGAGTCTAGGGGGAACAATGGGGATAAGAAGGGAGGAAGGAGGTTGACATACCCCAAAATTTGGCAGCTGGGGTCAAAATTGTCTCTGTGCTGGGGAAGTCTGGGGAAAGAAGTTGCTGATTTGGTTATATATATATATATATATATATATATATATATATATATATATATATATATATATATTTTTTTTTTTTTTTTTTTTTTGGGAATATCTGTGTTAAGATATGGTAGGCAACTTAAAAATAAATAAATAAGAAAAAACATAAATAATAAAACAAGTAAATATATTAGACAGCTGACTGGGAGCTCTGTGACTGAGGCAGACTTGATAGACAGCAGACGACATTTGTTGAGGGCCAAGGCAAGACATCACACACCATCAATATTGAGTAAAAACACACACAGTAGTTGAGTAATGTCTAGCAAATGCACAGGCGAGTGGGGGAAAGGCGGAGCAGTGCAGGGGTGTGGGAGTAAAGTGTTGGTGCAAAAACTGTCTGCAGGAATCGTTGCTGCAGCATGTGCAATAAATGATGATGATCCCTCTCCTCCCGGTGTGGATGTAGTTTGTCAAGGTCCCACCAGCCACACCACGACAGTCCGCCACCACAAGTACCATGCACATTTGCCACATTGTAGGTTGTACTTTATTTTTTTATCACTTTACAGCATCATGAATATGTGCCAGTGTCACTTAAAGGGAAAGTAATGTCCCAGAAAAATATTTAGATTTAGGTAGATATTGAAAAAATAAACTATTTGCAACAAACCCTATCTCTCAAAACGCTATGGTTTGAGAGGTATAGGGATTCAAGGTTCCCCTCTCCCTCCCCTTCTCCTGATGTCAGCTGTAAAGCTGACGGTAGGAGAATCGAGTCGTATGACTCGAGGAGGCTCTGCAGCAGTGTGGAAATTGCGGTACTTAAAAAGAATTAATTCATTGGCTCTGTCTATAAAGTGTGCCTGGGTTGCAAGCACACTTTGTAGACGTTTCCAATGAATGAATTATTTCGGCTCTGCTGCAGAGCCTTCTGCTGGTGCCCGCACTGGGATCTCCTGCTGTCAGCTATACGCTGATGTCAGGAGAAAGGGAGGGAGGGGAGAACTTTGAATCCCTATATCTCTCAAACAGTAGCGGTTTGAGAGATAGGGTTCGTTGCAAATAGTTTATTTTTTCAATATCTACCTAAATCTAAATATTTTTTGGGGGTCATTACTGACCCTTTAAGCAGGAAGTAAGTGTTGTGGGCAAAAGACAAAGGCACCATGCATGCTAACACATTTTCAAGGTATATGTTGCTGTAGGACTCACAACTTTGACTTCCAGCTACTTATTTCTCCACTACAGACCTTAGAAGAAGTAATATTGTGCTGGGAAATGTTGCACCATATTAAACATAGGAAAAAAATGTGTTGGAATAGGAGAAGAATGTGTTTGAATAGGAAAACAATGTGTTAGAATGTGACAGAATAGGAGAAAAATGTGTTGAATAGGCAAAAAATGTGTTAGACTAAGCGAAAAATGTGTTAGAATAGGATAATAATGTGTTGGAATAGGCTAAAAATTTGCTGGAATAAGCAAAAAGGAGGAACATTTTGCACTGGAGAAAAAGAGAAAACTCATGAAAAAAGCGAAAAATCGGCCATTTTTCACTAAAAGTCATGCGAAAAAATTTTCACACTTTTCGCCCACCCCTAGTGTTAACTGCAAAATCGTAAACCTGTCAAACACATGGTGGATTGATGACAATGAGCTCAGTTTTGTGGTGGATTGAAGGGGATAGGATGGCAAAAACATATTAGTGCATTTTGACAATGCGCCTTCAGTACAGATCGGACATAACAAAGCCATCCTGAGCCCTTAGCAAACTTTAGTGTATCTCAGCCCAGATCTATTTACTGGTTCATTCATGCCACATAGAAAGCTATAAACCATTCCAAAAAAGACACAGACGTGCAAAACTTCTGTTTTTGAACTATGCCCTTTGTTAAAGATAAGCAGCATGCTGTATGTTATGGAGTAATACCTATTTGAGTGTGGATAAAAATTAAAAGAGACAAGTCCATTACATACTGGGGTTTTCAAAATCAGCTGTGTGTTGCATTAGTCAATTTATATTGAAAACTAAAGTATGCAGTGCAGTCACCTCCCACCTTAGCTGTGCATTACCTCTCCACTCACTGAAACTTAATACTTAGCCTTTTTGGTGCAATGGGAGCCGGACAATGCCAAGTGCCAATAAGTGACAGAGAAACTAAAAACAGTGCCTTACAGCATAACCTATATATCTAAATAACTAAAAACTATTTTTCTTAATGGCTATTAAAACATTTGCTTGATTTTAAAACTTTTGGGTGATAGTGCACCTTTACATTGGGCTCTTAAGCCCTCGAATGGTAGATAAGTCCCCAATTAATTGCATAGCGCTGGACACTATTGTTTAGTCTTTAATATACCAATATTCCAAAAGCCTTTTCTAACAAAGATTCCCCAAGAATCCTTCCATTCACTCAATTTATCCAAATATTTCTAAAGAGAAAAAGCATCCTGCTCTGCAGACATATCCTTATATAAATTAGTGTCATCAATAAAAGACTAAACAACTACTTCTAAAAGCCACTTCAAAATCATTAATAACTGAATAAAAACATTGAGACCAGGAATGAAACATGAAGCACTCCACTTATAGCTTTAGACCAGTTTGAAAAGTTGCAGTTGAACAATGGGCTATATATGAATACTTGAGTTAACAATGAAATGCATTTCTTCATGGAAAAAAATGTATATCTGAAGACATAATACATTTGCAAGAATGAAATGAACAAGCTAATAAATAACAGCTAATTTGCTATTATAAATATGTCTAAGATTACACTTGTTGGTATAATAAATGAATAATAGTCTTTAAGCTGTGTTGGTATACACCAAAGTAGGCATGTGAAACAAGAGACCCAAGGGCCGAAACCATGCAACCCATGGCCTGTGAGCCAGCACTGTGTGGTCCTCCATAGAGAGAAAACTTTGAAGAGTTCTGCAGCTCAGCATCAAGAGGTTGAAATCCCCATTTTGATCAATGGAACTTTTCCTCTGTCACTTTCTTTATGTCATAGGACTTTTCCTGCTTAGTAAAATCCATTCAAAAGTTAAAACAGGTCAATGTGTTTTATTTTCTTAATTTCAGTTTTTAGGTCAACTGGTATCCTTGATGTCCTGAAGACAATTTTTGAATGCATTAAATGGAATGACATGTGTCGTGAACTATGGCTCTCCATAAATTATAGGAACAGCATCACCTGGTGGCCACAATAGAAGACTGAAGTTTAATTAGAAAAAGTTTCTTGTAATAACTTTTGAAGAAAACACAGTGGGAAGTCGTATATAGTACAGTAAACTGGAGTGGATGGGACAGTCTTCTACAGTTATAAATTATATTCTAATTAGGAGGACACATTCAAAGTCTTGAAGTTGCCTGCCCACTCACAGCAGGTGTTCCCCTAATGGTAAGTCATTGAAAGGTATGTTGTACTTTTTCTATTATGCAGCAGCTTATAATCCATGTGATATGGTAAAATGTATTAAGGTTTGTGTAAATTGGAGTACGTAGACTTTGCAGGACAAGTACACATTGTGGCCAAACTTTGCATCCAAAACCTCCACTCTAGAAAAGTGAGTTATAAGCAGTAATTTATCCTTTGGGTGCCAGAGGGGTGTCTAATACCTTACTTCATAATGGTTTAAACATCCCTCTGGCTCTCAAATGGTTAATAACCAAAAAGAGAGATGTAAAACAGGAATAATAGGGCTGAATTGCAAATGCCCAAACAAACTTCAAATACAAATTTGAAAAAGGCTACTTATACAAACTGAAAAAATAAGTTCATTACATGTCCCAAAATCACCAATCTTTCAAACACATTCCATTATAATAAAAAATAAATAGAAATAAAGGCCTGCATGTTTATTTTATTATTTGTTATGTTCATGTCCAAAGAGAATGAGTAAGGAACATACCAACGAGAAAAACTTCTTCAAAAAGCATATACTGATCTTTGAGAGTAAGGAAGCAGCACCTTTGACTTTGTTAGAAGTATGATATAGGGGTTAGGTTGTGATACAGAAGAGAGTTTTCATTGCAGTATTACAAGCATAAGCAACCTTTCAGCTTCTCTATCAGCCTCCAATCAGTGTAGCAACCTCTTGGTATAACCTGTTGCTGGTAAAGTATAGCTGTTTTCCAGGAAGTCCTTGATTTTCTGCATCAGGTGGGTGAATAAGAGAATGACCTGTCCCAATCTGGCAGTAGCTTAGCCCTGAATGGCTTGAGGACTGTCACTATCTGCTCCATTAAAGCCTATTCTCAGGACACCCCGATGTTCTGCTCAGAGGACATGGAGTAAAGAGCTCTCTGCTGTTCCAGAATTCTCTGCAGCATCTCTTAGGTAGAGTTCCACTGGAGCGGTCTCTGGCCAATGAGAGCGCTCCAGCACACATGCAGAAACCTTTTGTCATCGGAGGAGGCTGAATAGAGGTAGGGGAGTAGAGGCAGAGTGACAGACTGCGGTACAGAGCTAGTTACCTCAGTCTGTCCAGAAGTAGGGAACAAGATAATGTTTACACATTGAATTTCGGCCAAATAACGATTTTAAAAAGGAAATTAATACAGTATTCCACCTATTATTATTATTCTTTATTTATAGAGCACCAACTAATTCCACAGTGCTATAACGCTATATAACCTAACTTTTAAGACAAACTTGTATAGCGGTGATAGATCCCCTTTAATTTACCATTTAAATCAGTGGGAGTCTGGGTAAGTTTTATTTGTCCCTCTATGATGGTTAGTTTACTGCAAAGTTACTCCAGTACTCTCTGAGAAGCAATGTATGCAACTTTCTAGAATCTAAAGGGTTAAATGATACTTTTTAAATGATACTTTTTTCTAGCATCCAATCTGCAATGCATTGTATACCCTCTGACATTCAAGGGGTTAAGAACAAAAAAGAATATTGTGGAGTTTTGTTTCATCAGTTCATTTTAATTCATCACGCTTCTCAGTCATGTTTCAAGGCTTCAAATGAACTTTTACCAAGTCTCGCCCACTTACATTCTCCAAATTATTTTCATGCATTATTTGAATAGAAAAAAAATATATGAAATCGGCCACAAATGTAACAAACAAAAAAAAGTGACTTCTAAATTGCTTGTTTTTTTGTGGTATTGACTCTGAGACATGCAATGACCTCACTGGAACATGCATTCCAGTCAAACCTACACTATGAGAATTGCTGCATTTAAATGTAGTCACAAACTCCATTCCCAGAATGCTGTAAAATGATGACAATCAAAATATGTTAATTAAGATAGAGCAAAGAGTAAACTTTTTAAGCACCAGAGGAATGTGCAAAGCATTGCTTTACACTATGTTCTCTCCCATCTGGCCCTTAAAGGGATAGTAATGCAGCTCCGATTATTCTTTACATTTTGTGGGCCAAGTATAGCGTTATTATCATTCTCTACGAGTAGTTGAATCATAAAATGTCCCCCTCCTCTTCTTTTACCTATGTAAAGCTGCACAGCAAGACTGTCCGGATGGATCGCAGCAAGGGACAATCTTCTGTTAGCATAAAGAACAACCCATAGTGATACACACATACACATTCCATACTGAGACTTACACAGTGTCCCCATAGTGTGAGACATACATACACAACAGTGGTCTTGAGTCCTATGTGATGATACACAGAGCAGGTCAGGGTATTTCTCCCATCAGCAAAAACAGGTTTTGGTTCCTCCCAACTTCCTGTATAGTGGAGGAGGTGGGGTGGTTGCATGGCTCTGTGCAGGTAGGAAAGTTTGTAGGGAGGGGAATCAAGTGAAGTAAGTTATTTGGCTGTTATTTTGTTGGAGGAGATCACACTGTGTGGTGTAAACCTGTAGTCATTAGTAGGAGTGCAGCAGTGTGTCAGTAGGGAAGCAGAAACACAGTGACAGCCTTAACCCTTTGACTGTATGTGTGTGTGTTTGAAGCTGTGTGTGTTTGGGGTGTGTGTGTTTGGTGCTGTGTGTTTTTGATGCTGTGTGTGTTTGGTGGTATGTGTATTTGTTTGGTGCTGTGTGTGTGGAGCATGTGAGTATTAGGGTGGTGTAGGAGCAAGTGGCAGCCATTTTGTTTTTGTCCTCAGTTGAATAGTGGTGGGTGGCCTGGAGAGTGGGGGCGGGCCAACTCCCTGCAGTGCTTCAACTCCTGTGAAAATCACGCCCCCATTGAATTAGCCAATGGGAGCTGTAACTCCTCCTTATTGCCACCCCTGGGTGTGTGTGTCTCCTGAGGAGACATAAATTATGCAATGAACCTTTCTCTTTTATATATATAGATTGGAGCTGCATTTATTTTGAAACATACTATGCCTTTAAAGAGATAAGAGAACAATTTGGCATACCACTAGCACAGAAAATGATTAAAATCCATAAATATCAGTCAGTATCAGCAAAGCAATGCCTCAAAAGGTTAAATTAATCCACTGGCTGCTAGCAATGTCTCTAGTTCATTACTTTACTATGCACTGAAAAAGTCTCCAGCTTTGAAGGGATTAATGACATTAATTCTAAAAACTTATCCTATTTAAAAATATTGCTGAATTTTAATGACTACCCCACATCCACATATTTCTCTGTCTGATTAATACACTTGTGTATTAGTTTCGTATTGAAAGTGAAATTAACCAAAAATCACATGTTGTGTGAGATTTGAATAAAAACAAACAATATACTAATCGACAGGTGCAATAAGTCACAGGAAAATTAATGACACCTTGGGGGTTATTCACTAGGTGATAAAGCGGAGATAACTTCTCCAGTGATATTACTTCTCCAGTTCCTATGTTATTGTATAGAGCCTACCCACTAAGCTCTACAAAGCTGGTGAAAGCTTAGTGTATTAGCTCCATAGGATAACACAGGAACTGGAGAAGTGATAGCACTGGAGAAGTCATCTCCACTTTATCACCTCTTTATCATGCCTTAGTGCAGGGTTGTCCCAGTTCAGTCCTCAAAGGCCACCAACAGTCCAGGATGGAAGGATTTCCCTGATTAAGCACAGGTGAGTCAGTCAGAATGAATAAGCCACTGATTAACTCACCTGTGCTTAATCAGGGAAATCCGTCCATCCTGGCCTGATGGTGGCCCTTGAGGCCTGAACTTGGACAGCGCTGCCTTAGTGCATAACCCCGTTTGTGTTTTTTTATTCCAACTGATTTCTTCATTTGTTTGTTCATTCTCCACAGCTCCTTCATTTCTGCCCCCCCCCTCTCTTCTGCAGTCCTCTAAGTTCACCATTTCCATTATGCCCTCTCAATGTCCATTCTCCATTCTGTCCTTCCTTGCGCATGGCCTTCAGTATGGCCTTCAGTGATTCACTGGAATGTATTTATTCCAGGTTTGACAAATCACAGTCATTTCCCTTATCTCTCAAAATGTATTACTAACAAGAATCTCTTTACTCATTGCTGTAGATACCAGAACAATAGTAGTGACCTCTAATGATCTTTGAACTGATAAAGAACTAATGGGACAGCTGGCAACGGTAACACAAAAAGATACAAGAATGATCGCAATACTGTAATATTCAAAGAAATAGTAAAAAATCAGTATAACCAAAAACTATAGAAAGGCATACTCAGATTTACCCTATGGTGATACAGTATCTCCCAATGGTCAGCATACGGGCCTTGAGAAAATATTCTGCCTCCACAAATACTCTGAATTCTTCACTCTATATTTCAGCTGTTACTTTCCCCCATCCTCAATTTTTTTTAAATAAAACTATAAATAGGTTGAACATCATTTCTAATTTGATAGAGTGCTGGTGACAATATCTTTGCAGACATTACTTTCCACAAGGCATTTTTACTGGAGCAAATCAAGTTAGTTATCATGAATTGGGCAGAAGTGTGCAATTTAATAAATGAAAATTGTTATCACTATAGTTTTAAAGATTTATTTACATCTATTTACTCACAGACACACACAATTAAACCATAAAAGCACAATCCAAAAAAGACACGCAATCACAATCTTAATTCCCACTGAAGACATCTCTGACATTAATTAATCAGTAGCATTATTATTATTATCTTAATTGTAATCATTAATTTATAAAGTTCCAGCAAATTCCACAAGAGTATATGAACATTTGTAATCATCTGATACTGATTATCTTTCGAGAAGCTGTGGCATCTCATAAGTTCCAAGCTACAGATGAGAGCACAACTCACTATAGTTCACAGGGGCAGTAAGCAACCAACAGCAGTGCAACAGGATACAGATCCCAAGGCTCGGGAGGCAAAGTATATGCCAATGCAATATCTTTTTAAGATGCTTATCCTATA
The DNA here is from genome assembly GCA_037306005.1 of Rhinophrynus dorsalis. Classification (NCBI taxonomy): domain Eukaryota; kingdom Metazoa; phylum Chordata; class Amphibia; order Anura; family Rhinophrynidae; genus Rhinophrynus; species Rhinophrynus dorsalis. Next base: position 280,466,796 of record CM074718.1, on the reverse strand, counting down.
TAATAATTCGCTAAGTGTGTGTTTGTCAGAAGCCGTCATGCACAGTAGAGACGGCTGCGTGCGCTGCAGTCATGCACAGTACAGACTGCCCGCGCTGCGGCTGATATGTTATCAGCCGTGGCACGGGCAGTCTCTACTGTGCATGACTGCACTGCAGCCATTGCTGGGTGGCACTGTGGTCTGTGTACATGGGCTCTTCAACTAGTCAAAGTGATAAATAACAATTTTGAACTCTTTGGGTGCCAGAAAGGTGAACAATGTACTCTCGGGTATTCAAAGCATTAAAGTGAATAGATAAGGGTTGCAGTGGTTATTGAAAGGTAATCTACCCCCCAGAAACATTGTGACCATGTAATTTGTGGTCCATTATGACAGCTGGGCATAGATGCACTAAAATTTGATAAGGAGCAAGTTTGATGATTTTGTGTCATATGTGTTTCAATGTCTTAAAGGGATAGTAAAGTCTGTTTTTATGAAAATATAATATTGTAGCTATTAAAACAATAAAATAACCTATATAAGTCCCATCGCTCAAACCTTTATGGTTTGAGAGATAAACGAAGATACATTTCCCCCTCTCGCTCCTTTCATGGACATCATCACTGTAGCTTACAGCAGGATATTCTGGTCCCAGGACCAGACAAAGACTCTTCAGCAGAGCCGAAATAGCATGATCTAGTAACAAATACTTAATTGGAACGGTCTACAAAGTGTGCCTGGTTTGCAGACACACTTTGTAGACCGTTCCAATGAAGCATTTGTTTTTAGATCAAGCTATTTCAGCTCCTCAGAAGAGCCTCCGTCTGGTTGCGCAACCAGAATCTCCTGCTGATGCTTCAATATTAGATTTTCATAAAAACAGACTTTACTATCCTTTTAATCATCATATCCCTGTGAATACACCACAAATACACAGGCATCACCATGAGTCCTCCATGCCCTCGACAGATTTACGATTTTGCACTGAACAGTTCAACAGTGGATCACATGCACTAAGGTCTGATATTAAACTATGCTGTCAGAAGTCACAGTCCCAACATCGCCAACCTGATGTTCACAAGGATGGGATCTCCCTGTGGCTTTCTATGCAGCTATAGCCGTAATCACTCAAAGCAACTCCCCTCCCCTTAATCCTTTGAGTGCAAATGGTTTAAGCAGCACATTGCAGAGCAATGGTTAATACAGGTGGATCAAGGTGAATAACTTCCGCCATACTAAGCAAGGACTATTTCTGGTTTATGGATGTGAGCACCAGTGGAGTGCTGTGATTGTGCTACGTATACTGAATTTTGGGACAAATTTATGAGCCAGAGCATGGATTGTTCATGGATTGCAATATTTCAAACAATAGAAAAGTACATTTCACGATCACAATGCATTGGAAATCTTTCTAGCATTCAAGGAGTTAAAATCCCTATTTAAATCAGAGAGAATTTAGCGAAGCCTTCTTTATCCCCATATGATGTCATTGGTTTATTTCAGAATTAATCTACGTTGTTAAATATAGTCCTCTATTGCAACTTCTAAAAATATTAAAACATTGTTTTATTAGGTTATATATTCAATTAAAAATCATGTTAACACTTTAAGGACTAATGGGGGTGTGCAACACATTGCTTCACAATGCATTGTGTACCCCTCTGGTCTTTAAAAGGTTAAGCAAAAGTAGAAGCATTTAACCCTTTGAGTGCCAGAGGGGTACGCAACGCATTGCTTTACAATCTGTTGCGTACCCCTCTGGCAATCAAAGGGTTAACAACCCTTTGAGTGCCAGGGACAATGAATGCATTGTTTTGTGGACAATGTCTTGGAACTCAAAGGGTTAAAATGACAGCAGAGGTGTGGCTATATAAATATATTTTTTTTATGTTCAGCACTGAGGTGATTCTCAGCTAGTACCTTTCAGAACAAGTTTAGTCAAGTGAGAAATGCATGCAGACAAAACCATCCATGGCATTCCTTTAAACACCTAATTAATTACTGATGGAAGAGAAAGATAAATTATAGAACAGAAATATCAAATTCAATAAAATTAGAGTTAACATTCTGTGCTTTTTCATTGTGGCTAGAAATCATTCACTCATGAACAGACATTGCAATAATGGTCCCCTTTGTTAACCTGTTAAGTCCAGAGGGATGAACTGCATACAGAGAACTTCCCTTGAGGGGGCCACTTTTTTTGTTAGTAAAGAAAAAATAAAAAATGAAAATGCTGTGTGAATCTAAGTGTGGGAGGGTTTTCCAGCACTCAAAGGGTTATAAAAAAAAAAAGGGAAAAAAAATCTCAATTTAAGCGGGTGGGGATGATACTCCACCAAATAAAGTTAACCCTTTGAGTGCCAGAAAGTTATCTAATGCATTGGATACATTTCTGGCATTCAAACAGTCAACCTCTGTCTTAAGTACTACAGAGCAGAGGTTCTCAACCCGTGCCCTCAGTGGCCACTAACAGGCCAGGACTTAGGAATTTCCCTGCTAGAACACAAGTGTGTTGATCAGAGGCTCAGTCATATTGATTAACTCACTTGTTCTCTTAAAAGGAAATTCTCAAATCCTGGCCTGTTAGTAGCCACTGAGGGCACGGGTTGAGAACCTCTGCTACAGAGGTCTATAATGGTTACTACACTTTGCAATGCATTAAGCCTTGACTGGCATTCAAGGGTTGAATGTAGTTATACTAGTGATACCACAGAGCTTACATTTTAAATAGAGCCACAAGTGATACCACTGAGCTTACAAAATGCCAATACAGACCTAAAAGGCAGAGCTTACTCAGTTAAAATACAGGTGGCATGCACTTATGAGTCAGCACCTAATATAACTACCCAGAGGCTATACCAGTTATATGCCACCACCAGAGCAATACAAGATGATATGTCAACACCAAAGCAATACATATATGCTACAGCACAGCAATACAGTTATATGCCACCACCATGGTAATACCCCATTATATGCTACAAAGATCAATACACCAATTATATGTCATCAGCAGAGCAATTCAGCATGATATTCTACCCCAATGCTTCCCACAAAAGCATTATAATTCACAATATATGCCAAAGTAGGACATTTTATACACATATTGGTATATTGGCAACTCCACTTGTATGTGTGCCAATTTGGTGCCCAGATTTATACAATGTGCTGTGGACGATGATATTTAAAATAATTTGTCCCAAATTATTCTAAATATCATCATCCATACCACATTTTATTAATCTGGGCCGGGCACCAAATGGGAAAAAACATGCAAATATAGTAGCAAATTAGTTATACAGAGTGACCCACTGATGTTGCCAAATGTGCCCTTATCAACTTAAAATGCTCCATATATTGTGAGTTAGAATGCTTTGGCGGGAAGGGGTGGGGGGTTGGGACTTAGCAGTTGCACATTTATTTTAATGCCACTGTTTCAAACATCATTTTATAGACAGAAGACATTAAAATAACTTTTTAGAACAAATTCAATAATGTATTTTTCAGGTTAACTGAAATATAAGCTAAACATTACCTTTCTGCTGATTTTTTCCTGATTTACATAATGAGGCTTAAATTATTAATATTAGAGTCTAGGCACTATCCACCTCCACACACTTTCCACAATTTTTTTGTCCACTGCCACACACTTTCCACACACTGTTGTCCACCTCCATACACCCTCCACACTATGTTATCCACATCCACACTGTTTTGTGCACCACCACACTCTGTTGTTCACCTTTGCACACATTCCATACTCTTGTCCACCTCCACACTAAATCCACATCCTGTTGTCCACTTCCACACTCTTTCCACACACTGTTAAACACTCTCTTGTCCACCTTCACATACTCTCTTGTCCACACTCTTGTCTACCTCAACACACTTTGCATACTCTTGTCCACCTCCACACACTCTTGTCCACCTCCACACACTCTCTTGTCCACACTCTTGTCCACCTACACACACTCTCCACACTCTTGTCCACCTCCACACACTCTTGTCCACCTCCACACACTTGTCTACCGCCACACACTTTCCACCCTTTCCACACTCTGTTGTCCACCTCCACACACTTTCACCCTTTCCACACTGTTGTCTACCTCCACACACTTCCACACTCTGTTGTCCACCTCCATACACTTTCCACACTCTGTTGTCCACCTCCACACTCATGTCCACCTCCACACACTTTCCACACTCTCCACACTGTTATGCACACTTACACACTCTATTGTCCACCTCCACACACTTTCCACACTCTCTTGTCCACCACCACACTCTTTGCACACTCTCTTGTCCACCACCACACTATTGATTAGTGAGGATAAAGCTATGGCTGACACCCTAAATACGTTCTTTGCTTCAGTATATACAAAGGAAGCAGAAATGACAAGCTGTGGGCAAACAGACAAAACCATGGAATTTCCTCCAACATCTACATGGCTTACTGAGGACAAGGTCCAAAAGAGACTGGAAAGGGTTATAGTGAATAAAGCGCCTGGACCGAACGGTATACACCCAAGGGTACTTAAGGAACTTAGTTCAGTAATAGCAAAACCATTATACTTAATATTTATTGATTCGCTTTCATCAGGCATAGTGCCCTGTGATTGGAGGAAAGCTGATGTAGTTCCATTGTTTAAAAAGGGAGCAAGATCCAAACCAGGAAATTATAGACCTGTGAGCTTGACTTCCATAGTGGGTAAGATACTAGAAGGGTTATTAACTGACAGTATTCAGAACTATGTGAAGACAAACAATATCATTAGTAGGAATCAGCATGGTTTCATGAAGAACAGATCATGTCAGACTAATTTACTTGCATTTTATGAAAGAGTAGTAATTTGGACAGGGGAATTGCTGTTGATGTAGTATACTTGGATTTTGCAAAAGCCTTTGACACAGTGCCTCACAACAGGTTACTGCATAAATTAAAAGGCTTCGGTATGGGTGGTGTTATTTGTACATGGATTGAGAACTGGTTAAATGATAGATGGCAGAGAGTTGTTGTAAATGGAACTTTTTCAAATTGGTCTAGGGTTATAAGTGGGGTGCCACAGGGTTCAGTCCTGGGCCCAATGCTTTTTAATTTGTTTATTAATGATCTAGAAGTGGGAATTGAAAGTAGCATCTCAATCTTTGCTGATGACACTAAGCTATGTAAGGAAATACATACAGAGCTCGATGTTTTTTCCCTACAGAAGGATTTAGATAAACTAAGTGAATGGGCAGAAAAGTGTCAGATGTCATTTAATGTAGATAAATGTAAGGTTATGCATTTGGGTTGTAGAAACAAACTTGCTACATATACTCTAAATGGGAAACAACTTGGGAAATCCTCATTAGAGAAAGATTTAGGTGTACTGATAGACAATAGTCTTCACAGCAGTGTGCAGAGTCACTCAGCTGCTGCACGAGCAAATAGAGTACTAGCCTGCATAAAAAGAGGTGTAGAAGCAAGGGATGATAATATTATCCTACCTCTGTATAAATCCTTGGTTAGGCCTCATCTAGAATATGGAGTACAATTTTGGGCGCCTGTTCTAAAAAAAGACATTGCTGAACTGGAAAAGGTGCAGAGACGTGCAATAAAACTGATAAAGGGATTGGAGGATCTGAGTTACAAAGAGAGACTAGCCAAACTGGGTTTGTTTACATTAGAAAAGAGACGTCTAAGGGGTGATATGATTACCATTTACAAATACATTCAAGGTCAATACAAAGAACTATCCAATGAATTATTTATGCAAAGAGCTGAGCTAAGAACAAGAGGTCATCCATTAAGACTTGAGGAAAGGCGATTTCGACTAAAACACAGGCAGGGATTCTTTACAGTAAGGGCGGTAAGGCTATGGAATTCTTTGCCTCGGGATGTTGTGCTTGCAGATAATGTAACTGCATTCAAAAAAGCAATGGATGCCTATCTAGCACAGAACAATATTGACAGTTATGACAGATGGCTTCAAAGCAAATAGGATATTGAGCCGGGGAACTATTTGACACACACACACACACACACACACACCTACACTGGAAATTGCTCCAGAGGGCTTTTTTGTTGCCTTCCTCTGGATCAACAGGAGTGTTATTAGCATGGGCTGGACTTGATGGACGCATGTCTTTTTTCAGCCTTATCTACTATGTTACTATGTTACTATCTTGCCCACCTCCACACACAGTTGTCCACCTCTACACACTGTTGTCCACACACTTTCCACACTCTCTTGCCAACCTCCACATTCTTTCCACACTCTCTTGTCCACCACCACACTCTTTCCATCTTGTCCACCTACACACACTATTGTCCACATCCACACTCTTTCCACTCTCTCCTGTCCACCTCCACCTCCACACTCTTTGCCTCCTCCACACACTCTCTAGGCCGCACCCTTTTCCACCTCCACATACATTTCACTTTCCACACACTGTTGTCCACGTCCACACAGTTGTCCACCTCCAAACACTTTCCATACACTGTTGTCCACCTCGACACAATTTTCACACACTGTTGTCCACCTCCAAGCAGTTGTCCACCTCCACACAATTTTCACACACTGTTGTCCACCTCCAAGCAGTTGTCCACCTCCACACACTTTCCACACACTGTTGTCCACCTCCACGCAGTTGTCCACCTCCAAACACTTTCCACACACACTGTTGTCCACCTCCACACACTCATCCATCACCTCTTGTCCACCTCCACATGCTTTCCACATTCTATTGTCCCCCTCCACACTCTGTTGTCCACCTCCACACACTTTCCACTCACTGTTGTCCACCTCCACACACTTTCCACAAACTGATGTCCACCTCCACACCGTTGTCCACCTCCAAACACCTTCCACACACTGTTGTCCACCTTCAGACAGTTATCCACCTCCACACACTTTCCGCACATGCTGTTGTCCATCTCCACACACTTTCCACACTGTTGTCCACCTCCACACACACTCCACACTCTTGTCCACATCCACACTCTTGTCCACACTCTGTTGTCTTTGAGTTCTGGACAGGTATCAACCGCATTGCTTTGCAATGCATTGTATACCCCGTTGGCACTCAAAGGGTTAATGCTTTATGATGCTTGGAACATGGGCCCTTGGTTGGACTTTTAAATTATGGCTCCTAGTTTCTCAATTATGATCAGCTATATCTCACCCTCAGGATATGAAATATTCATTCGTACTCACTAGAAAAAAGGATTTAACAGTAAATGAGATCTATTTGGCCCATCCAGTGTGCCCATTTTTTACTATAGTCTTGTCTTGTCGTATTGGTGCTTTACTATTATAATACGTAACAATTGCTAATTAACTTTTTAAGAGCTTTCTTGGATTTTTTTCTTTATGGTCTATTCTCTTAACCCTTTGAGTGCCTTTCAGCAATGCAATGGATAGCAATCCAATATTTAAAGGGTTAAAATGTTGATATACGATTTTGCTCTCCTGCTTCCACCCTTGCTTGCGCACCAATGTAATTGTTTTTTGCACGCATAGGAGTATGATAATGATTTGGTACCTTATGGAAATATTGCCAGTTAAGAGTACCATTTCTTTAATTGTTTATTCATATCTTTATTCACTATCAACTTTTGTAGATGTAATGGATTCATTTGTTTTTTATTTATTTTTCTTATTTTTTTTTTCCTTTCTTTGTCTTAATTTTTTTACTTTTTCCCACTTAATTTTTCTCATTGTTTCTCTTTCGTTTTCTCTCTCTGTTTTTGTTTCCTGTCTTTATTTTATCTTTTTTGTACTTCTTCTTAATTATTGCCATGGGGAGGTATGGGTTTTTAGATGTTTTTGTTTATTGCAGCCAGTTATAAGGCTTTCTTCTTAGAGGGGTGCTTGTCCAGTTACTAGGTGTTGCTCTGTGCAACTATGACATGATAGACCAGGCCATAGGCTGTTTGTGAGAACAATGACTTTGGTGACGCTGGACTTTGTTGATTGGGTAAGCATGCATTTAGTAGCTTTCTATATAAATGCTCTGTAAGACACTTGTTATTTAGACGTGAGGAAGGTCTTTTAGTGCACCAACCATTTGGCTTGCAGTAAACCTAGCCCTTTTCCCTAACCGCTCCTTGGTCGCTCAGGTAGGTGACGTTTGTATATCTTTATGGGATACATATATATTTTATGATTATCTAATACTGATTTAAATGTTTTAGGGTGTGCAAATGCATATTTAAAATTTGATCTATAAAACATGAAATTAAAATATATTGGTATCACGAGTTTATGCAATTCCACAATTAATAAATGTTTACTATAAGCACATATAATAGATATGTCCTATAAAGAGTTAGGTACAATTCTAGCAAAAAAAAAAAAAAAAAAGGATATTACAGTAAAATCTAATGGCCTTTGGAGTCAGGACTTTGTTATCCCATTTTGATGTAAAGTAACAAGGATTTTTACCTTTGTATTATTTATATATATTTGTCTTCTTTATCAACAGAAAGGAACTGTGAAAGGTTGACCTTGATGTACATTTCTCCTTCAATCTATATGCAACTACAATAACTTAAAATATACATCATCTTCTTTAAATGCACTGTTAAGACTACTGGGGCATGCTGCCATCTGCTGTTGAAAGAGTCACTGCATTCCATTTAAGTAGAAATAAATATTCCATTGCCAGAAGGTGTCCAACAGTTGTATAATGTTTAGTAGCAGTTTTTACATCTTTTACACTTATATGATCTCAGGAGCTTGCTACTAATTTTTAAGTGAGCAGCTTTATCTAGTGAAACATTCATCAGATCAGCTGCATCAATTAGCATTTAACAGCTGATTGCATAACACTGCAATCAATACTACTGTCACATCTTCCTTACAAAGTTATAATTTTTAACCTTAGAAATATCTCTTTAGGCATTCAAATAATCTAAAGGGTATAGTCATGGAAATCAGCCTCAAATATTCCCTGAGCAAAACACTACTGTTTTTTAAGGTACAGTGTGAACTCTTTAACCCTTTGCATGTCAGAGGGGAACCCAACACACTGTCTAGCATTCAAGGGGTTAACAACCCCATTTAACTCAATTGGGATTTTTATTTTCTCCCGATGGTGCAGTTGTTTTGCCCCAAAATTACTCGAATTGTTCTTAGTACATCAGGCTTGTATGTTTCTAGGATATTATGTGAAGTATCTTGCTCTTTCTCAAAAAAAAAAAAAAAAATCAACACTTCTGGATAGCAGACAGTTTAGCCAGCAGATGATGATAAGTGTATACCAAGAACTGAATTGGCACGAGTGGGGGGCAAATGGAAATATTTATTCTCATTGGTTCTTTATATTTTTTACTTAGAACCTTAAAGGGATAGTAATACTTGAAAATAATTGTATTTTATATTTTAGCCCTTAAAAAACATGAAAAATGATATAAGTCTTATCTTCCAAACCTTTATGGTTTGGGAGATATTCACATGTAAAATATAGTAAAATGCTCTTTTCCTGGCTGTTTCAGCCAAGTCTGCCATCTAGTGGACAGATTTGGAATTCGGTCCACAGAGCAACCGGCAGCTCTTCAGCAGTGCGGAGATCACGATCTTTGAAAAGAACTACTTAATTGGAACTATCTGCAAAGTGTGCCTGGCTTGAAAGCACACTTTGTAGACCATTCCAATTAAGAAATTCTTTTTAAAGATGGTGATCTCAGCACTTCTGGAGAGGCACAGCCGTCCCGGGACCAGATTCCAAATCTGAAGGGTGGAGCAATGGAGGGGAAAATTTACTTCTGAATATCTCCCAAACCATAAAGGTTTGGGAGATAAGACATATATCAATTTTCAAGTTTTTTTAAGGGCTACAATATAAAATAAACTTATTTTCAAGTATTACTATCCCTTTAAAGGCTAGAGGGACTTTTTCACAAATATCTGCTCATATCTTGTGTAGATTTGAAAATGTATGGAAAACTTAACAAACAGACCCAGTAGATTGGCTGATATACCAAGAATAACTGGGAGAGATGCACTAAGGTATCTCCGGTGTGGTAAACTCTGCAGTTCTTATATATCTATGGGGTCAGTTCACTAAAATTCTCCAACTTAGGGCACAGGCCCCAAAGAATAACAGTAACTTAGGGCTTTGAGAATTTATAACACCTTACTGCATAATTCCATGTACACCATATGAGACAAATGATAATTATTAAAATTTCCAATGATTTAAATGAGGCAATGCGTTGGGGATGTCTCTATCATTTACAGCATTAAAAGTTACAGACTGTGTGAGTCTAAGTTGTATGTTTATGATCATGAGGAGTTATGTGCTAGAAGTGATTTCTTCTGACACTAATGAGGTATGGATGATGGGAGTTGTATGTGGTTGTGCATCCACAAGGGTAGCGACGTTTACAGAGGCGACATGAGAACCTCAATCTTTTATGCAGGGCAAGATTCTCATGTTGCCATTTTCAACATGGCGATATGTTTAATGCGGCTAATAGCCGCATGACATTGTCCACACGACATTTCAAAAGGATACCGTTAAAAGCCTCCTTTACAATAATGGTGATATTAAAATGCTACAAGACGCAAATGACAATTTTGGGTTCTTATATGAAATGTCAGCAATAAACCATTTATTGTAATTAAGTATCAGCATATTGCCCATGGTATTTACAGGTATACATTCAGTAGAGTTCATAAATATTTTCCCCTCATTTTTTCGATAAACTACTGACATTTTTATGAACATATAATACATAACTTTCAGCAGGGTTATATAACTATAGTCATTACAGAAATACCAACATATACTAATAATAATATACCCCACTTACCTTAGTCTTGGCATGAATTACCAATGACCATTATTAATCAGTTATACATGGATTCACTGTACTACAGGGGTGGCCAGTCCTGATCCTCAAGAGCTACCAACAGTGCACATTTTCAGGATTTCTATGAATGAGTACAGGTGAAACATTTAAAGTCATTAATTAGTCCACATGTGCTCCAACTGGGATAACCTGAAAACATGCACTGTTGGTAGCTCTTGAGGACAAAGGTTAGATACCCCCACTTGAATATTAGTCTTTAACCCCTTAAGGACCATGGGGCATTTTTAAATTTTTTTGCATTCAATTCAGAGATCCCGAGCGGCATACAGCCACGCAGGGACCCCTGAATTCAATGACGTGCCAGGACCATCACTGGTCCTTAAGTGCAGGATAGATGTGAATATCACTGGTCCTTAATGGGTTAATAAGTATTTGTTAACATGTTCCGGGGGACAGACATGATTCTTCTTATAGGATTCCTTGGGGAGATTCAGTAACTGATGATACAGAGGTGATAAAATGGAGATGAATTCTCCAGTTTATCACTTCTCCAAATCCTATGTTATTCTATGGAGCCTATGCACTAAGATTTGTTCAGCTTTGGATATCTCAGTGAATAGAATAACACTGAACTGGAGAAGTGATAAACTGGAGAAGTCATGTCCACTTTATCACCTCTTTATCATCATTTACTGAATCTCCCCCCTGGACTCCAAACTCCTCTAACTGAAGGCTTCTTAGGAAACCTTCAGTGTGAGGAGTCTGGGGTTCCTGATTCTGAGACCTGTAAAAGAAATAATATCTTCCCTATGGACATGATATCCAGCACTATTTAAAGATTGGCAAATCACTCCACACAGGACTAATTTATATTGGACATTAGGGTTTTCAGGTTTATTATCATACCTGGGAACTCTCCGGTTTTGCCCCGGAGACTCCGAATTTCAAACTACTTTAAGTAGAAACTCTGCCCACTTGTGCTCCATCCCGCCCGGTCCCTCCAACTTCTCGCCCTCTTATTCTCCATTCCCAGGTATTTTGCAGATGTTGTTTTTTTTTTTGTCCCGCCTTCCTCATGACTAAGCCCCGCCCCTTTTATGACACAATTTGCGTCATTTTCCTCCCCAGTCGGCACTGACAGGGTTACCCTCCGTGTAGCCCTGCTTCAAAAGTTCCCAGGTATGTTTATTATTAATAGGAAATGTTAATGTTCCTTTACTGCTGAATTTTTTTTGTCCCTCCTTCCTCATGACTAAGCCCCGCCCCTTTTATGACACAATTTGCGTCATTTTCCTCCCCAGTCGGCACTGACAGGGTTACCCTCCGTGTAGCCCTGCTTCAAAAGTTCCCAGGTATGTTTATTATTAATAGGAAATATTAATGTTCCTTTACTGCTGAATTAAATTGAAAAAACTGTATAAAGTGGGGCAGTAAGAAAGGTGCACACTCCTATACGTAAAAAAGAAAAAAAAGTGAATACAAATAAAACCAATGCTCTCTAGCAACTAGAATATGAACTTTGACACTGGAAGAACATTCCCAAAAATTGATTTAACATATTGATTACAAATGGGATCACATTACAATTTATAGAAATATAGCACAGTATAACAGGACACTAGAGCATCAGTCAATGTCGCAAATCACAATAAGCCACCTTTATTCCATTAAAGAGGTTAATTACCAGTAATATAAAGAAGGTGTGTAGTGTTTTTGAAAACAGAAGCCCATGAGGAAAGAATCAAGCAAGATTCCTTAACCATTTGAGTGCCAGAGGGTGCCAATGCATTTTGGCACTCAAAGGGTTAAATGTGTAGGCAGAGCAAACAAGTGGCTGAAGCTGCTATGTCAGTATAAACACAGGTTGCATACAACTTTATGGTAAATAAACATTCATCAAATTAATTGCAACTACTCTTATATTAAAGGGATAGTAATACTTAAAATGTAAAAAAATATGTTGTAGGGTTTATCACCCTGAGTAAAACAAGAGTACTCCCATTGCTGAAATGTGTTTCATTCAAAAGTTATTAATTTTCAAAGTTAAATTTTTTAGGTGCAATATCACAGTGGCCTGAAATTGTACAGTGGCGCTGTTGCTACACAATCCTATGGACAGCTCTGGTCCCGGGACAATAAATCTCCATAGGATGGTGTAGCAACAGCGCCACTGTACAATTTCAGGCCACTGTGATATTGCACCTAGAAAATTCAACTTTGAAAATTAATAACTTTTGAATGAAACACCTTTCAGCAGTGGGAGTACTCTTGTTTTACTCAGGGGGATAAACCCTACAACATATTTTTTTTACATTTTAAGTATTACTATCCTTTTAAGGTTTGAGTAAATGTACTTTTTGACTTTACATGTTCTTCAAGTCCAGAATATGTAAATTCACACTATAATTTTTTTATCTTATCATTTTAACATCTATTTTTTTAAAAAAGTTTTATGTCCCTAACTGTAAGCTCTTTGGATGTTTTTTTAAAGTGGAACTACCACCCCACACAATCTTTAGCTTCACTAAGTCCTCATCTGGCGACTAGCTGCTTAGTAGCGCTAGTCGCCAGAATGATTACCTTATTTAATAGATTTCTGCTCTCTTCCCCGGCTGATAGGCAGGACGGAGAGTGAACATCTTGCCATTGTGACGTCCATGCGCCTGCGCTGTCAGTTCCAGCCTGGGTCTAGTAGGCGTTGCTAGGAGCCATTTGGCTCCGAGCTGGGACTGACAGCACAGGTGCGTGGACGTCACAATGGCAAGATGTCCGCGCTACGTCCTGCCTGTCAGCCGAGAGCAGAAATCTATTAGATAAGGTAATTATAACTTAGTGAAGCTAAAGATTGTGTCTGGTGGTAGTTCCACTTTAAAGGCAGCTCTCTGTCAGGGACCATGAAAAAGATAGTGAAACAATGTAACAATGCATGTAGCAGAAAACTGGCGATCTATGCCTACTGTTCAGTCTGTTATATCCAGCATACAGAACACTCATTGCTCTGTGTACTGTATAACCTTATAATTCAGGGTGGTAATAGATTCATAGCTCCCTCTAGTCTATTATGCCGCAGGGATAGTGTTACATTGTGCCACAAACCCTGCTTTCACAGTCCCTGGCTGAAGGTAATCTGTAAACAGTGATACAGGGAGCTCACTGTCAGTGACATAGAAGTTGTAAAAAATGAGAAAAGGTTAAAAAATAACAAGAAATGTAGGTAGTTTTACTTTACATATTATTTTATTTTAATATTATTAATAGTAAACTAGGAAATTAATTTTAAATTATGTAGCAGTCCTACCTGGAACAACTTCAAAAAGGAATTTTCCAGGGCTTTCTTCATTGCAAGGATGCTCCACTACTCTGTTCCCTGGCAAGAAAATTGTACCCTGAAAATCAAAAGATAAAAATATGAGTCAAAGTTTGCATCTGAGAATCTAGTTTGAAGTAATTAGACTGAAATTAGTAACATAAATATTTTGAGCTAATTAGTATGGCAAAATATAACCAACCAATATAAAATAAAACATGCAAAAATTTTGAAGAAAACACATCAGGAGACTTTATCTTTGATACAAGATCACATATGATAAAATACCCTATTAGAAAATACACCATGATTTCTATTCAATTGCTGTTAAAAACCTATGCTATATATATATATAGAATTGAATTTTTCACCATAAATGTGCTTAGTAATAAGCATTTATGTCTTGGCCAGTATGACTATGTAAAACAAAATCAGACTATGGTAATTGGCAGTAGATACTAAAGAACAACACATAAGGGCAGCTTTATGTAGTGTTAATAATGTGAGAACAAATTGGTATCTGCATATTTGGCTAGATTTATCACAGCTTCTTTAACACTAAAGCAAGCACAGAAGTGCGTTTCAATATCTCTTCTTACAGGTTTGTGAGTCACCTATATTTATTGTTTATTTTCATGTGGTGCCCCAGCTGGACTTCAGTGTAGATGCATAATGTCATACTGAATGTGGTATTGGATTCAGTGTAATAAAATAGGAATGTGCTGTACTCCTATATTTCTATACTATAGACTGGTATTCCTCATTTGAGGCAATAAAGGATTCAGTATAATAAATGACAGCTGTTACTTCTAGTCACTAAAATGGCAGGTTTCTACAGTTCTATTCTGTTGCTTATGGTGTAAAAAATAATGCATAGTAGGGTAAAGCTAAGGAATTTAGTAGATAAGAGGAATAGCACACCAGCAGAAGTGTTAGATGTTAATACAGAAGTTATTACAGAAGTTAATACAGTGTCAGAATTTAAGCATGCATGGGGTAGGCATAAAACTGTGCTAAACATAAGACAAGGCCAAGGAACAAATAGGGTTTGAGGTTTTTACAGTATGGTTCGTATCTGCTGTCAAATTCTATGTTTCTATGTTTAATTCCAGGTGCCTCTAAATGATGGAGTCCATGTAGAAGATGTTCACACATTTCATTATTAATTCAGATTGGTGTAGTTCTTTGTTATTTTGTTAGTTTTCACCCCCCCCCCCTTTTAAAATCTATTTTAGTCTAATATCATGGCAATCATTTTTATTGATTCACCAAAGATTCAAGCTGCAGAGAGATGATCTGAGTGGAGGTGGATATATTCACCCCATAAGTCCTTGATGAAATGGTTGTCTTATCTCAGGCTGCATTGTACTTTGTATCAGCCTTATTATTCTTACTATTCACATTGTGAAAGATTCTAGACCAAATGGAGGAAGTTACAAAAAAGTCCAACAACAGCAACTGTGCCTGTTCATATTAAGTGGACAATTTTTATTTTAACTGTATCATACTCTGTAGTGTATACTATTTTGTTTAAGGGGTCTGGGTCTTTAGCAGTCTGAGAGGGGGCTGATAAAAATTTACTTACTGACATTTTTACCCATTTAGTTGCCAGGGAATGGATTCCACTGGATACAAAATGCCCGAGAAGAAGACCAAATGATGGGTAGATTAAATTACCAAATTTGTTGGTACATAGTGGCAACAAAAGGCACGGAACCAAATTTGTTGGTACACAGTGGCAACAAAAGGCACAAGACTGAAGTTGTTGGAGGTTTGCTGAGGAGGCCTTCATCCTACAGTGGATTGACAATGGCTGAAGATGATGAGATAATGATACCAAAGAGGCTAACCATTTTCTCTAAGAAAAGTTCATTGTAGTGTAAATGTAAAGATTCCTCAAATTAATTTAATCAAACATTCAATGATTCATTGTGACTCTGTCAGTTCACTGTTTTGTTTTACTCCGGTGTTGTTATGTTTTGCACATGAACTACTGAATCACTCAATTAATTGTTAATACATTGTTTATATCCCTATTTATGTAATAGTAATAGTATCATAGCATTTCTGTATTATTATCATATTTGAACACTTCACTAGTTTATATTTATTTTTTAGTTCAAATTGATGATTTGAAGGTACTTTAAAGGGATAGTAATGTTTCATAATAAAAGTGGCTCTAATTAATCATTATAGTATTTGGAGTTTGGAGAGTGTTATATCAGTACTGTCAGACTTGTAGTTCAAGAGTAACTCAATGACAAAGTATCTCCCTCCCGCCCTTTTTACTGATGTAACACTGTTCAACCAGATCAGAAGGGAGGTGCCCAGGTAGATTGCAGAGAGGGACAATCTTCAATTAAGATAAGGGAAAAACCTGAGAAACTTGTCCGGGGGGGGGGCAGGGCTTTCATTGTTCTCATAGGAAGAAGATTGTCCCCTGCTGTTATCTGTCTTGTCTATGGACTGGATTCCACATCTGAGAAGAGATGGCTTACACTAGGCAAAAGGGGCCGGGAGGGGAAACTTTGCTTGTGAATATCTCTCAAACTATAAAGGTTTGAGAGATAAGACATATCGTTCTTCATGTTTTTTAATGCCTACAAAATAAAATAAAGATAAAATGAAGTATTACTATCCCTTTAAGTTGCAGCTCAAAATACAAAAGTATTTACATGTATTCAATATTACAGATAGCTCTGATATCGTGTAGTATATATGTATCCTTTATTTTGCACTGTATGACCTTTTCTATTTCTAGAAGATTTTACCTTAGCCTCAGATGCTTTTTAAATCTATCTTAGGTTGCAAGTACATTTTCAGTCATGGATGCTTCTGTATTTTATCTCATACAGTATTTACATCTATTCAGGTTGTCAAATTGTATACATAGAATGTGGCCAAGAATTTGCCCATTTAAATATTATTATTATTATTCTTTATTTATATAGCGCCAACTAATTCCGCAGCGCTGTACAATTGGGGAATAGACATACAGAGGTATTAAATAGTACAATCAGATGTGTAGAACATGAGGATCAGAGGGCCCTAAATACAGTAGTAATAATAATAATAACAACTAGTATTTATATCTCGCCTTTCTCCTAGTGGGACTCAAAGCGCTTGCTCTTGGAGCTAACCAAATCGGCAGCTGAAATAACAGATGTTATCATTACCCAATCAATGGTACTCATTTTATAGATCTCGGAAGGATGAAGGGCTGAGTTGAGCCTACTGGGATTCAAACCCACAACCTTGAGGTTTGAACAGGCTCCATAGCCAGGGAGCTATCTCTCATGTAATCATTATTACTGTCACCAAGTTCATTTTCTTGTACCTTGAATGTCATGTGTGTTAGAGATAAATTGGTTCCTTAATATGAGCTGGCACTTTGTTTACTTTGATCTTCAATATTATACCAAATGCAACTTGAGCACCACATGGGTACCTCTTGCTGACTCACTTTACAATAAAAGTAGGGCAGGATTTATTTTTATAATCCATATTAATAATACAATCCCTGAAAAATCAAATATAATTTAAATTTCATCTTTGAAAGGCGTCATTGTGAAAAAATGTGTTAAAGCAAAACAAAAAAAGTAAATGGCACATAAAAAGCACAACAGCACTGGGCATATAATGGGGTAAGTGATTGTGACTGGAATTAGTAGTCTTATATAGCTCCTGTTGCCTGGTCATAGTGAGACAGATAGGTTGTGATTGACTGGCAGATAAATAAAAGCACAGATGCAGTCTGAAGCCAGTGATGCACCAGCAGAAACTTTGGAGTCATGAGGCCACTTTAACTTGGTAGCAATTCAATGATTATATATAAAATTTTAAATTTGACTTCTGTATCATTTATTTACTTACAGGTAATGTATGTCTTACTGAAGAAGATGAGATATAGTTTTATCTTGCTTTCCTGTGAAATGTTGCATTTTGACATAATTAGTTCCAGTACAGTGTATAAATGTTTTAATTGGGACTGAAAATCTCATAAATCAGTATAATCTTTATACTTTTATTGTTTGTGCAGAATTTTCTTGTTTTTGTTTTAAGTAAAAAAATGTAGATTAATATATACATTATTATTATTATTATTTATAGGGTCTTTATGTTCAACTTATCCTATGATTTATGTGTAATTATCATATTTACAAGTTACACTATTAAATAGATGGATTCTAGTGAACAATGGAATGCACATGTCTACTAGCTGTGAATCACTAATAGTATAATATTTATTGGTAGATAACTATCAGCTGTTGGAAATTGTAAGTTATTTTGTAATTAGTTTGGTATGTCAATCA
This sequence comes from Rhinophrynus dorsalis, assembly GCA_037306005.1. Taxonomy (NCBI): domain Eukaryota; kingdom Metazoa; phylum Chordata; class Amphibia; order Anura; family Rhinophrynidae; genus Rhinophrynus; species Rhinophrynus dorsalis. The sequence goes on along the minus strand of CM074718.1, from coordinate 280,448,399 downwards.
CAAACCGAATCATTGCTAATGAAAGCTGTTTTGGATAGCTAGTGAACTTTCATATAGCTATGCTGTGTTTTGATATATATTGCGTTCAGAGCTTTTGATGGCTCGGACTTATTAAAATCCAGTCTATCATCCTTGTAATTTATTGGGCATCTCCAGAGTACTAATGAGGGCCACAAACGTACGTACAATTTGTTGATGATAGTTATTGAGTGACACTTGGGTGAATTATCTCAATAGTAGAGGATTTATTTTTTAGATAGAAGAATTTATACCTCTTGCTGTTTATTCCATTGCATTGAATGATTCTATTTGTTTTGAACCCTTTCTAGACTCTAATAACTTAAGAATATAGTTAATTATGGGTGGATTGTGTCTTTTTTGTCTACTTTTTTTCCTTTAATTTTGTAGTACTTCAGAGTTGTAACTTTTACATGCAATTTAGCTTCATTTTTAGCATCTACATTGGAAATTCCAACTACTTCAATAACATAACAAAATACAGCTAAATAATAAAATATAGCATATGTCTTACTACAAAATGTGGGGAAAACAAATATGACAATTTGAAGTAAAATGTATATGTAATGATACTAAAAAACAACTTTTCACTCCTATTAGAGTTTGCAAGAAAATCTAAATAAATGATACAAGCATCATCTATTTAATTCTACAGAGATTAAGTAACAAATATATGATAAAGCATGCCAAAGATAATTTTAAACCGGCACAGGATTACCATTGAAAATTCTGACTAACTATATTTAGCATTTACTCTTTCCATTGTAATGCAGTTGTTCTCCTATTAGCAGATGGTCAAATTCTTAGTTTACCAGCACTGCCAAGTTCATAACAGATGCAATGACTGTGAAAACGATAGGTGTTTTTAATCTACTTTTACTGGTAAGACTTGAGGGGGAGCTTTTATATATTCACTAAAGTGATAAAACTGTATTATATTCTCTAGTGAAAAAAATGAATATCAAGTTTATTTTTTCATTGGAATATTTTTTTAAAATCTTTCAAGTAATTGTAACTGTATATCATTTTTAATATGTATGTATATTTATGTGTATGTATATATAATGTTTCTCAGTTTGTATAAGTATGTAACCCTTTACTGAAAACTATCCAGAACATACTTGAAAACGAGAGAAATATCAATGCATTCTTCCTGGTAAAACATTTTCTAAATAAATAAAATAAATAATTGTTTAAATAATATCCAAATCAGGATAGCAAATGTAGATTAATGGCCTTATATCTAGTGAATACTTGGTTTTAAAGTCAAACATTATTCAGCTAGATAGGCTATTACCCTCAATAAGATCATTAAATATTGTCAAAGATTTGAGAAACCTAATGCATAGAAGCTTGTCATCTTTCAAAATGAATGGTCATTAACATTTTTTTGTGATTACTCATTGCATTTTGTAAAATATTAAATAGATCATATATTATTCTGTTTTTATGAATTTCAATTGCACAGAGGAAATTTAAATACGACATTAATCAAACAGTTTATGGAGCTCTGAAACGAGGCTTTATTTATTGAAAGTATGAGTATGATGGGACTTCCTCTAAGGTGAGCACAGCTGAGTGATCCCACACTGAAAGTTTTAAATACAGCTTGATGCAGGACTGCAGTGGAAAAATAGATGCATAATTCAGCCCCGTCCAGTTTTAATTCCTCTTTTAACTCTTTCAGTGTTTGACTGCTCACTGGTTCTCAGCTTAGAGTGAACACTATATGAGAGATATAGGCTAACATTAGCTGGGGAGCTCTGTATTGCTCACCCATACATTAGACATTAGATAAATTATAGGAAAAATGTATTAATTAATAATCTAGTTTGCTTAAAAACAATCTATTTAAATAATAATTTATAAGGTGTTCATAGTGTCAAATAATATTTTGGGCAACAAAATAAAGTATATGGTGGTCAATTTTACAAATCAGCTAATAAGTTAATAAGTATTCCATCTGATAGAGAAGGGAGAGAGAGAAAGAAAAATATCTGCTTCACCCTTGCAGGAGTTAGCAACATTCCCAGCTGCCAAAAGAGGATACTGCTTCATGACAAATGTAGCTTTCCATCAATCACATCAACATGTAAAATCAAGATATCTGCATTGTGATTGTTCATATTGGTATACAGCACTGAAAATAGTTTTTTATATGGTTAAAATACAGTCAGTTAAAATATTCTAACAAACATAACAATGTATATACAATTACTATTGTGAATTATGCAACTGAACATAAAAGTGTTATATACACAGTAGAATATTAATATTTTGCACTGGGGTGATTGTATTGATCAATCTTTCTTATTTTAATGGAGATTACATTTTTTGTCTTTTGTTCTTTGAATAAACATTACAGTTTTATGTACATTTGTCTGCTTATGCCCTAAGGTCATAAATTACCCTTGTAGTATATTTACTTTGCTCCTTGGTCCCCTCACCTTTCTATTTGTATTGGCTGCATTGCCAACACTGGTATTTGGGAGACTGGATTGGAGCAAAGTAATCGGTCATTCTCTGGAAAATGCTTAACCTGACAGCTACTGCAACTATCAAATAAAAAATTGTGAAGAAGAGACAAATGCTGATGTCTGAAATGACTGATTGATAGTTCAATATAAAATTAATTCTTTACCACAATGAAAGCAGATAAGAAGGCCTAAGCATTTGAGTACATAAATAATAAAGTTTTGTTAAAGTTTTATAATATAAATTACTTTTTAATTCTGAGGAGTCATTTTTCATTAAAAAACATTTATCTACATATGAAATTGTTCTCGTAAGTTCGTAACTGATAGATGCCATGCAGATGTAGCTAGACACTACAAAACTATAATCATGCCCTAAAATCACCTGTAAATATAATTTGTTCTCATCTCACCTAGTCCCTATGGTTATAGAAACTACAGAAAAAAATAGGATACATGATGCCGAGTTTATAAGTGAACTTAAGTGAATGTAATCAAACCTTAACAGACAATCTACAATTCTAAAATGGTTCTTGTCTGCATGATTATATAAAGTCTTGATGTTGTGAAATAAAACATTAAACTTCCATAAAATTGTCTTAACAGGAGTGGGGCTGTGGTCATTATTATTTAAATTGTGGATTAGCATATATGTTTTGATGGGTTCCTCAGGTTTGACTGTACAGGTTCTACAGATTTGAGCAAGTGCTTACATGACTCTTGTGACACACTGATACAGGGGTGCAGCCAGTGCCACAGATGGACTTGGCAGAGCCATGACTCATCCAGATGGGGTAAAGGCTGATTCATCAAGTTGTCAGAAATATCATTTTATGTAGGGGTCTCCAAGTGCCACCAACAGTACAGGATTTAAGGATTTTCCTGATTAAGCACAGGTCAGTCAGTCAAAATTTATGAACCACTGATTAATTCACCTGTGCTTAATCAGGGAAATCCTAAAATCTTAGACTGCAGGTGGCCCTTGAGGACTGCACTTGGACAGCCCTGATTTAATGAATGCTTAAATGGCTAAAGGTGTCAAATTCTGCCTATAAAAACCAGAACAACAAGGAGAACTATCCTGTCTCTTTAAAATAGTATATCGATCAAATGTAAGTGAGAATCAATACTGACAGATAATGTTTGACCGGCTGCAGTACCACACAACCGGTTAAAGGCCAGCAGGGATTTTGGATGCTAGTTCTCCCTGCAACAGAACTGTGCAAGCTTGCATCAATATATCCAGATCGATCAATATATATTGTCTCAGCTTATGGATCTCCAAAGGAACAGCAGACCAGATGAATAAAGTATGACATTTTTTAAAAGATACTAAAAATCTTCAACATGTTTCGTGGCAAAACTGCCACATCTTCAGGAGGAATATGCTATTATAAATGTCAAAATACAAACCCATGTACACACACAAATACATATACACACAAGGAAGGCCCATCCCCATTCCATCTTCTTTCTATCTCATCCTCCCTATTTAAAAACTCACTCTACACGTCTAATGAGTGCTGACGGAATGACAAAAAACAAATCATCTGTTGGGTTTATTTTTTTCCTTCCACAATAAGAGTAGTCAATCAGATCACAGGGCATTGCATAAAAACACATGCAGACCTTCTGGGATATTAATCCCTGTCCCATGACAGACTTGCCTATTTGACCTTTGTTCCTGACAGGCTATAATGGCTACAATCTTCATGTGCGTACATGTTTATGCAATGCCTTTGCGCCAACTGGCTACTAGTATAGTGAATGAAAAAAGTAAACTCAGGGGATGAGTCTCTGTCATCCACTCAGCCTATATTAGCATTGAGAAGCTTCGATGCCGTCCCCACCATTTGAAGTGCACATGTACAGGCAGAGCAATAATAATCAAAGATGAAGTTCAGAGAACACTTATTGGAGCAGGGACATTGGATGCATGGCAGAAGGCCAAGGCCAGGTAAGAATGGATTACTTAAGAGTAAAGTGAGAGTGTTTGGGTAAGTTTGCTTTTAGCTGGAGATGATGGAAGTTGTAGTCCTCCCCATCTCATTTCCTACTACGGAATTAAGAGGTGTTTTGTAGTTATTACTTGTGAAAATAAAAATTTTTAGGGATGGGAAATCTAAGGTCTCCCAGCTGTTGAGGACTACTTTGCCCATCTCCAACCAGCCATTTTTGACAAGGGATGATGGGAATTGTAGTTCCCAATAGATAATTGGGCCTCAGATCACCAACCTCTGCTTTATACCTTTGTTCTCTGTGCTTGCTTTTGGGAGGAGGGGTGGATGATGGTATCCTCCTCCCCCTAGTTCTGCAGACTGTTGTCTTCTATCACAGGACTATAGCACTGCTCCTCTGGGCATCTCTCTTTAACAGAACACTGTAATTATATGAGTAATTTTTTTCTCAATAAGGATATATTGTATTGAACTGCACCTGCTTAACAACTGTCTAGACCACTTTACACTGGGTGCTCCAAGGGATGGGTCCCCACCAGCAAAAATGGTACGCACTATGACCATGCACACATACATACACACGCATGCACACGCACACATACTTTTATATGTAAGCTATAACTTGAAAGAAGCTAAGGGAGGTAAAGAGTTTCAGTTCAAACCAAAAGCACTATTGATACAAGTGAAAAGTTAATTGGATTTAAATGGGTTGTCTGACACCTTAAATACTAGATATGTGTCAATTCATTTTGTTTGAGGCCCAACTTATTGCTCACTGTGCTTTGCCCCAGTGTGTGTGGGCTCTCTGTAAGTTAATTCAAAGCACAGTGTGTTATAATAATGACACAGCACATAATCTGGTTAGCACAAAGTTGCATACTGTGCCATCAACAAAGGTTCATTTCTCAAAAGTGATGATTTTACAAACAAATGGCTAGCAAAACACACAGTTTTTAATTATTTTTAATATTAAGTAAATATACATTTAACCACTTTCACCACTGTATAGACTTTTTATTTTTAATTCCATTTCATTTTGGTCCTTTGTACTGTAATGCAGCTACCAGAAGAGTGTGCGAGCAGCCATCAAAAGAGTCCAATGGAAGCAAATAGCATGTGACATGTTTTTTTAAGTATATTATTATCCCTGCATCTGTTTATTTTTGTCAGTGATATACTGCAAACATCTTTGACCTAGAGCAGGCAAAATTAAATTATATTCTTTGATCTTGTATAAACAGTGTATTTTGCAATTTTTGAAGATAGGCTTATGGGCATACATTTTAAAGTATACAAAAAATGCAGCATGGAGCCACACAGTGTATGCAGCGACTTACAATGAATAAAAGGGGATAAAATAAGTGTCAAATTCATAGAAATAATAGGAGAGCTTACAGTCTAAATGGGTAAAAGGAAACAGAAACCAGGGTATTAGAGTTTCAAGTGCTGTAATTACAAGTGCTGAGTTTGCCCAACAGTAGTGTATGGTTCTAGTGCTCCAGAAAATAAGATTTCATGGTAGATTTAAAGACACTGGGTGATTGTTCAAGACTTAGTTATTTATTTGGAATGCTTTTGAAGCACTGAAAAACTCTTGAAAAACGTAATCCTTTAGAAAAAAACTTTTGTTTGGTCTGGCGTTAGTGTTTTATTTGAGAGATTGATTATTTTTAATTCATCTCTCTGTGATTTTATTTCCTCCTTGCTGGATACATATTCCTCCCTCTGTTCTGTTGGTAGCCCCATTTTGCTCTGTCCCTTAGTTTTCTTGCCCCCGCTCCTTGTCCTCCTGGATCTTGTTGTTGATTGGCCTTTCTTAATAAATAATTATTTTTAATTATTTATCTATGTAAGATCCTTTTTAAAAAGTACTATTCCAAAGAGACTGACCAAGAAATATCTCAAGTGGTGGATAAAAATACCGAATGCCTTACCCTGTTCATTATAGTAAGAATCCAGCAAAATATCCCTAGCCCCTCTTTGACACCTTTCAAAAATCCTCTGACTAACATATGCCCTCAAGTGAATAATATAGGGATTTAGTCCTCAAGGAAATATTGGCGTTACCTTCAAACACCAGAAAACACAACCTAACAAAATCAGAAAAGAAAGCCCTATCAGAAATAGAAAAATGGGAAGACATTGTTATAAAACCTACAGACAAGTGTGAGAATGTAATACTTTGGGCCAAAGAATTATACCTGAAAGAATGTCATCGTCAGATGAAAGATATAAAATGTTATATACCAATCCTTGGCAACCCAACAATTTTAAATCATCATACAATATCTTTCTAACCAATGCACATAAAGACAATCTGATATCACAAACTAAATGGGATTCCTTATAAGTCACGGATCCAAGAATGGCAACATTTTACATCCTACCAAAACTCATAAAAATATAGGAAAACCCCCAGGCAGACAATTGTATCAGGAATTGGGAACTTAAAGGGATAGTAATACTTTGTTTTAACTTTATGGTTTATGAGATATTCACAAGCAAAGTTCCCCTCCCCGCCCCTTTTACCTAGTGTAAGCCATCTCTTCTCAGATGTAAGTCTGGTTGTATGACAGTACAGATAACAGAAGGGGACAATTTTCTTTGTATGAAAACAATGAAAGCCCTTCCCCCTTGACAAGTTTTTCAGCTTTTTCCGTTATCTTAATTGAAGATTGTCCCTCTCTGCAGTCTACCTGGGCATCTCCCTTCTGATCTGGTTGAACAGGGGGGGTGATATTTTGTTTGTGAATATCTCTTAAACCATAAAGGTTTCAGAGATAAGACTTATATCGTTCTTCATGTTTTTTTAATGCCTACAAAATAAAATAAAGTTAAAATGAAGTATTACTATCCCTTTAAGTGAGAATGCAAGCCAATTCCTAGACTTCAAAATAAGACCTCTTGTGACACAGCTCCCATGCTATATAAGAGACACTATGGACATAATGAAGCAGAGTCATTGTATCAAGGCAACAAAAGGATTTCAGTATTGGATAATAGATAGTTGACAACTGGCAATCATAGATAAGATGACCGAATATCTATAAGGATTCTCATGAGTTGATTCCGCCACAAGTGAATGTGAGTGGCCTCTTCCCACTGCCCACATAGTCAGTTGGATAAGAACTATTACCCCAGTAGTAATCCATGATTTATTAAGAATTTGTTTTTATCATCAGCCTGTTTGAAGAAAATAAAAATATTTGTAATTTTCCTGAATAATAAAGATTGTAATTTTATTTTTGGTAAAATGCCACTAATGCGGGTTCTCTCTTTGGTGATCTTCTCTCCAGTTTTCCTCTCAAATGTTAACTCTCCCATAGGCACCACCCGAGGGATGATAGTACTTAATCAGTCCCTAATGTTAGTGCAGGCTCATTCTGTCCTCTGTAACATCTGTGTGGGCTGCCTGCTAAGCATGTGTGTTAACACGCAATAGCCTATAAAATGGAAACTGAATCTGATATTACCAGCATAGGCACACTTTATACATACTGTCATGGTAATCAGACAAATAAGTACCGACACAAAGATAAAATATAACCACCTTTATTTATAATAACAACAATAATGGTAGAGCCCACACAGAACCCCAGACATATGTAAATAGGACCCAAGGTCCCTCCAGAGCTGCACACTCAAGATCTGGAGACTAGGGAAGCAGCTCAAGTGGGACAACTGAAGAAAAGTAGAATATATGTAAGTCACCACTTGGTCTGCGAACGGAGGCAACAGAGAGCGAGAGCAGACCAGAGCCAGGAGGCACCGAGACTACAGGTCAGGCAAGCAGGTAGTGTTGGGAGCGAGTAGGCAGCCAGAGTCACAGGTCAGACAAGCCAGGGACTACATGGAGCGAGAGTAACCAGGCCACTGGTCAGGCAACCAGAGACTATGCTGAGCGAGTAGGAGCCAGGGCCATTGGTCAGGCAAACCGAGGACTACAAGGAGCGAAAGCAACCAGGCCCTCAGGGAAGGCAACCAGAAGCTACACTAGGCGGGTAGTAGCCAGGGCCACTGGTCAGGCAAGTCAGGGTCATACACAGAGCGAGTAGTCAGCCAGTGCCACAGGTCAGAACTGATGTGGGTAGTCAGACAAACCGGGTCATACGCAGAGCGAGTAATCAGCCAGAGCCACAAGTCAGAACCGATGTGGGTAGTCAGACAAGCCGAGGTCATACACAGAGCAGATTCTCAGATAAGGCACGGGTCACAACTGAGCACAAGACACAAAAGCAGAAACACCACATAAGGGCAATGACTCCTAGACCCAAGGAGGATTATAAAGGAGCAGAAGGAGGCGGGACCCAGTTAGGCCACCCAGAATATACCCATAAACAGGTGTCCAAGACAGTGCCTGTAACAGACATAGTAATGCAGAGGTGTCCACAAGGATGCCGGCAGACACACCACAGAGGAAGGAAGCACAGGCTAACTAGGCCTCAAAGGTAGATTGTGATACATATTTACTGATGCCACTGTTGTTCCTACCATGCATGCATACTACCATGCATGCATACTGGCATACAATGCTGCACATGCAGTCATCACATTGTGCTTTTTTCCACCCCATATTCCGCATGTACGGCAATAGTGAGTGCGGATGTGTGTATTGTAGAACTTTGACTTTTCAGATTTCTCTAACATTAGCTACATCTGTAATTGCGCCAAACTTTTTAGTAAGATTAAAGGACAATTTCTTTTTTCCCTTTAACATCTTCTGGAAACAGTTGTGCACACCACGATGGGGTTAGAAAGACAGATTGCATTCTCATTTGATGCAGAGGGTTGACTTCTTTCCAAAATTGTATGATTTTTCTACCTTTTTTTCACATTTCTAGTTGTTAAAGCCAGTTTGGTAAAGGCAGGTCATCTTTCAAAAATGCAAAAAAAGAAAAAAACAAAACAAAAAACAGATTCCTGTTGGTAAATATGTGTTATAACTTTATAGTGCCTGGTTTCTCAAAATTAACTTACACTGTTACATATATCACATGTTAAACACAAAATATTCATTGTTAAAATGCCAGTGCAAAATATCAAAAGAAAAACTCAACATTATCATCAATATGCTGATTTTTATGACTTATTTTGTAATTACAGTTGGTTAAGTTATTGAACATTTACACTTCATAATTCCCACTGATGGAAATAGTAATTATGGGATCACTTTATTAAAACAGATAAATGTAGAAGCAGTTAAGCAACAAAAAAAAAACAAAACAGTAAAATGGAACACAAAGTATGAATTCATATTAAAGATTATGTTATTTTTGTTTATTTTATTTTTCATGGTGGAAAACAATGGCTATATACTATGGCTTTGTGTCTTGGGATGTTCCATGTATTGTTTTCACATGGTTTATGTAGATTTCCTTGGCTTGTTGCATTATAAAATTATGATATGTTTATTATAGTATCTGAGAATCATTTTATCCATTTATTATTAATGCTGTGTAGTGTATCTTTTCATTTTGCTTACCATGGCTGCATTAATCATCTTGATGTTGTATAATATATTAGGAGCAAAATAATTTGTAATTTCTCAACTTTATACCTCTTCATTACAAATAATATATTTTATTTTGATTATATACTGATACTTTATCACCACCAGTATTTGCTGCATTATATTAATTACCTACTTATAACCAAGGTTGCTTCCTCTGTTGAAACCTATAACATTTGTCTTGACAAAAAAATAGTAGAGTGATAGTAATACTTTTAAATAACATGAGAAAAACTTTCAAAGAAGATTCTACAGACAAAAAAGCCGAGCAGAAGGCCTCTCTAGGTATAATAGTTTCCACACGGTCAATCCATCACCAACACTATAATAACTTTCATAGATCTACTTACATTATTCTGAAGCTAAATGTATGGTACATGCCACCTTACATGTGGTAAAAGAAATCCCAGCTTCTTGTGGCTCCACTGCTATGCTAATAACACTCTTAGGGGCTTGGCTAGTATCACAAAGAGCCAACTGCTCTCAATAGAAACTAGCATACAAGAAAATAATCTTACTTAAAAAACAGTTGATTTATTTGATATATATACAAAAATCAAGTATATTGGTCAATTACATAGGAGACTGTCTGTATCCAATATGCCAGCTGTTCAGTGTCTTTTCTGTTCACAGGGAGTAGTAATTTATATTACCTCATGAAATAGGATCACAGGGATATTAAACAGAATGTGGATCTTCAGGAAGCAAATCAGTCACACATCCCAGGAATATAAGCAGCTTATAGGAGTCTTGACCAAACTGGTTCTTTGGTATTAATACATATGTGACCCACGCAAACCCATTTCCTGGAGTTCTGAAACAGGAATTCTCAGAAACACCCAGAGGATTTCTATCTCAAAAGGGGTCAAGAAGGAACTTCTGTGGTGGATGAGCAAGAATATACTATCGGGGTCTCCCGTTAAAAGACCTACAGTGAGAGATTCCAACCACAGATGTCAGCCTACTGACCTAGAGAGGACATTGAAACAAGTCAGCTCAAGGAGTTTGGCCCAGTACAGAAGACTCCCTCAACATAAATATATTGCTTCAAGAAATTTAAGGTACATCTAAAAGGCAACCCTGTTCATGCATGTTCAGACATCATGGCTACGGTCATGTATTTAAGAAACTAAGGAGGCATGAGAAACAAGAGTCTAAACATGAAAGCAGAGAATGTCCTGAAGTGGGCAGAGAACAACTTGAGAGCAATATAAGCATACAGCATTTACGGAAGCTTAATATAAAGATTGTATAACAATAATTGCTCAACGTATTTCAATTTGTCGTGCTGTGTTGGTAGAAACATTTTATACTCCTGAAGAAATAACACAGCAGGGTTATGAAACATGTTGAGCAATTTTTGTACTTCATTGCTATAAATTTTATACCAATCGTTAATTTAAAATATATAAACCAATATTGTATATCCATCGGGAGTCTACGTTTTTAACTCCTAGATGTTAGAGATCACTATACATCGTACGGACCCGTGTTGGAACAAAAGGCTCACACCAACAGAGGTTGTATAAAGACCTGAAAGACCTAGTAGGGTCAGTTTAGGGAATTATCCCCACATGCTTTTATCCCAAGAGAGGTAGATAACCCCTTGGGACAATTTTACTGCTTGAGTATTATCATATTTTATTGTATTTTGCCATAAGAAGATCCGTGTGTTATAGATTTGCTGACTGTGTGTTAATTGAGTGAGGTCAGTCCATATATCCCACAAAAGTCTCCTCAGCCTGCCTGATGGATGACTCAGCCAGGTGGAGACTTAAAAAGTGAGTTTTGATAATACTGCTAGCAATACATGAGTGTTCCACTTTATGGATTTGAAGACTCTTTGCAAGAAATCTTATCAGAATATCTGAACTCTTATCTATTGTATATTGGTTTTAAAAACAGATCACACTATGTGTTTTTTTCTATTTTTCCACATGTGATGATGTGTTACATCACTGGAAATATTATCTATATATTGTGGATTATTGCTTGAAGTACTCTGTTCGCATACGCAAGACTCCACTCTGTAAGTACGAATTTGAATGTGATTGATTCATTTTGCGCATACTTATTTCAATGTGATCTACCTTTTCACACTTGTATTATTATCCATACGTACTGTAACCTTTTGATTAATTTTTGAAGTACATAGGGTTTTATACCATTATATTAAGAGATCACTTATACTATATCACTTTATTTTGCACTTTATTACTTTGAAGTTTGAGCAGCTTTTTTCACAATTTTTTCACTATTCATTTGTATAGTGTTCATTTTAGTTAATTATCAATTTTATTTTCAATTGTATTTCAATATTTGACATTATTGCGTGGCAGTTTTGTGTCAGATTATGAGCTCCCTATATTTCTACTTAAAAGGAAGAGGTTACTCTGCAACTGACCTCCAAGAGTGGACATAGCGACTACAGAGATTATTATCAGAGCCTGAAATCAGAAGCATTTCCTCAGGTACGAAAGCGTCTACATCTAGGATTTATTACAGGAGTTTGGCACACCTTTAGGGCATGGTGTCAAGAGAATAATCTTTCCAGAACTTCTTTTGACTCTGCAAAAATGTAGGATTGTCTTTAAATGGGCTATGACGCAGGGCTTAGACCACTTTCTATTAAAGTCCAATTATGAACTTTGTTGGCTCTGCTAGCAAAAGAATTTGTGGAGGATGTCCTTGTTCAAAGGTATGTTAGAGCAATAAAGAAATTCAGACCATGAATTAGAGATATTATTCTTCCATGGGGCCTGAATGTTGCCCTAGAACAACTATCCTGCTCATCTAGGGCTAGATTCTATTGCATGTGCTAAATGTTAACACCAGTATTTTCCTATTAAAGTCTATGGGGAAAATTGGAGATATAAGAAGAGATACAATTAGCACCAGTAATAGAATACAGCCCCTAGATTAAGACTCTACCATCTCTAACTTCTTCAGGATCATCACCTCTGCCTGAAGAGTTAACAAAATCCATGCCCTCTCATACAAAACACTATACCAAAGCTTCCCTAACTAGATGGATTACTGAATGGATTAAATTATCTTATATGGATGAAAATCTCACTCCTCCTAAGAAAATTAAAGCACATTCAACTAGAGCAGTCTCTGCATCATAGGCATGCAAGGCTTCAGCTTCACCAGGAGAGACTGATAAAGAAGCCACTTGATCCACATTATCTACTTTCATCAAGCACTGTAAATAGATGTTAAAGGGATAGTAATACTTCATTTTAACTTTATTTTATTTTGCAGGCATTAAAAAAACATGAAAAATGATATGTCTTATCTCTCAAACCTTTATGGTTTATGAGATATTCACAAGCAAAGTTTCCCCTCCCCGCCCCTTTTACCTAGTGTAAGCAATCTCTTCTCAGATGTGGAATGCAGTCTATAGACCAGTAAGATAACAGAAGGGGACAATTTTCTTTGTATGAAAACAATGAAAGCCCTACCCCCCTTGACAAGTTTTTCAGCTTTTTCCCTTACCTTAATTGAAGATTGTCCCTCTCTGCAGTCTACCTGGGCACCTCCCTTCTGATCTGATTGAACAGGGGGGGGGATACTTTGTTTGTGAATATCTCTTAAACCATAAAGGTTTGAGAGATAAGACTTATATCATTCTTCATGTTTTTTTAATGCCTACAAAATAAAATAAACTTAAAACGAAGTATTACTATCCCTTTAAGTGTTCTGAACAATCCAGATTTGGCAGAAAATCCCCAGGTGGTTGATCCTTTAAAACTTGTAGGAGTGTTCGTTTTTCATCTTCTAACTATATTCTTGTGTTCTGGCTTCCTTCATCACAGGGTTCCGCTATTCTTTTTTTGAGGGGTATGAGTCTATGCTTATATGTTTGGATATGGTTGATGCATATATATTTCTAGGCTGACCATACCTCACCTTTAAAAAGGGACACATAGGAAATAGGCATATTTCAGGAGTGCATCAAAATCAAAGCAGCCTTGTAGTATGCATTTTTCACGTGTGTCCCTTTTTGAAGGTGAGGTATGGTCAGCCTATATATTTCAGTACAATGGACCATATCCAGACAGTGCAAAAAGTTATAGAGTAGCATAATGGATACAACCTCCCATTATAAATAGTTTCATTGACTTTGAAAATGCCTTTGACTCAGTAAAAAAAGCAAGCAATAATCAATGTCCTGATCAACCAAGGAGTAGACAGAGCTTACATTATCTTACAATCAATATGTGAAAATTCAACTGCATCAATACAGAGCAACAATGATAAAGTCCAGATCAAAGTAGAAAAAGGTGTCCAACAGGGAGACACAATGTCCCCAAAACTATTTTCTGCTTGTTTAGAAAAAATTGTCTGCAAACTAAATTGGGGCAAAAAAGGACTTGAGATGGAGACTACGTTTTGCAGATGATATCATACGCTTCAAAAGCTACAACAGGTAAGCAAAGATTTTGGTCTCATGATGAATATCAATAAAACACAAGTCATGTTTAACAAATTTACCATACCAAGCAAATCAGACTAGATGTACAAGAACTAGAATAAGTGGACAATTACGTTTACTTTAGGTAATGTCAACAGATGGAAACACCATGAGCAACAAATAAAATTGGGATGCCAAGCATTTGGAAAACATAGTAGTTCTGTTTTTAAGACAAATTTACTAAGGTTTTTGAGCAAAGGTGTCCTCCCACTTCTCACATATGGCTGTGAAACATGGACCCTGAATGCCAAAGCCACATAAAATCTTAAGGTTACACAGAGAAGTATGGTATACGGATTCATCGGCAAACAGAGATATATTACATCATTGAAAGAGCAAAGCTCCTAAAATGGAAATGGGCAGGCCACATAACATATTGCATTGCTGTGGGTAGGCACACAGAAAAACAGTGACATGCCTACCAATATTTCCTTTTTGTTCTGTTTACCACTATGGTATACGCTATTCCTGATCCTGTTTTAGCTCTATTTCTCAGTGCTGCTAAAAGTTTGTCCTATTAAACTGCATTGCTGTGTGTGTGTGTGTGTGTGTGTGTGTGTGTGTGTGGGGTGGGGGGGGGGCAAAATAAAAAAAGTAAATATGGATAAGTCATTTTCTCTCTTTTCCCCCAGCCCTACAAATGAGTGATTCGGTTGCAACAAGTTTAACCCATTCAGTGCTTGAAAGCATTGATTGCAGTGCATTTCTAGCCAATCTGGCAATGCAATGGAGGGGTTAATGGTGGGCCCGGTAGTGTAAAATTTTTTTGGGGATTGTTTACCCCTGCAATGTCAATTTAAAAATCTACAACAGGAAAGCAAAAATTTAGGTTTAAGGATGAATATTAATAAAACACCAGACATACCAAGCAAAATCAGAGTAGGTGAACAGGAACTGGATGAAGTGGATTAGAATGTTTACTTTGGATAAGAAATGTCAACAGATGGAAACACCATGAAGGAGACTGAACAATAAATAAATTGGGATGCCAAGCATTTTGAAAACGTAGTAGTAGTACTGTTTTTAAGACAAATTTACTACTTTGCCTCAAGTGAAAGGTTTTTGATGAATGCGTCCTCCCTGTTCTCACGTATGCTGTGAAACATAGACCCTGAATGCCAAAGTCATATAAAAACTTAACCCCTTAATGACCCTTGACGGTCATAGTACGTCATAGGTCGATTTGAATTAACGACCCATGACATACTATGACCTTCATGGAATTCCGGGCTCCCCCCTCAGCTGCACGCCGTTCGGGGAGTCTGGAACCGGAAGGAGCAAAAAAAAAAAAAAAAAAAATGCTCCGTGGTCCTTAACTGACCACGCCGTGCCGATCGGCCGGTCGTTAAGGGGTTAAGATTACACAGAGAATTATGGCATATGGATTCATCAGCAAACAAAGGTCTATTATATCACTCAAAGAGTAAAGCTCCTAAAATGGAAAAGGTAGGCCACATAACATATTAGGTTACATGCCTACCAATATTTCCCTTTTGTTCTGTTTACCACTATGGTATACCCTAGTCTTGATCCTGTTTTAGCTCTATTTCTCTGTGCTGATGTCCTATTACACTGAAATGATGTGTGTGTGTGTGTGTGTGTGTGTGTGTGTGTGTATGTGTGTGTGTGTGTGTGTGTGTGTGTGTGTGTGTGTGTGTGTGTGTGTGTGTGTGTGTGTGTGTAAACAAAGAAAAAAGTAAACATGGATAAGTCAATTTCACTCTTTTCCCCTGGCCCTACAAATGGATGATTAGTTTGCAACAAGTTTAACCCATTTAATGCTAGAAAGAATTGATTGCAGTGCATTTCTAGCCAATCTGGCAATGCAGTGGAGGGATTAATGGTGGGCCGGTAGTGTACAATTATTTTTGGGACCATTTACCACTGCAATGCTAATTTACAATGCATTGAATGCAAGGTCTGTCATTCGAGGGGTTAAGGGGGACTTGTACGAGTGTGGGAAGCCAAATAGTTTTTTTTCCATGGCTCTGCAGCCCTGTGCTGCCAAGCCTGTGAAGTCAAATCTGTCCATGCAGGGGAGAATTGCAAAGCCCATCCTTCTTCAATGCAGTAGCAGATTGGCTCTTTGCATTGCTATTTTTGGCTGTTCTGTATGTTTACCAAATTGTTAAATTTTGTCTATATATCAGTCCTATTGGGACTGCAAGGAGTAGGAAAAAAAGTAAAAGAAAAAAAAAGGCCTTTTCCAATTATTTCTCAAAATTCCCCACTGGTTGTACGGTAATGGTATCCAGCCCTATCTATGTAACAAGTCTAATAATAATGACAACAATAAATCAAATACTTAGAGAGCAGCTTTTTTAAAGTAATGCATTGCTCACTCCTTTGACACTCAATGGGTTAAAAAAATGGGAGCTGTTTATTAATGATCTAGAAGTGGGAATTGAAAGTAGCCTCTCAATATTTGCTGATGTAAGGAAATACGTACAGAGCTGGATGTTTTTTCTCTGCAGAAGGATTTAGAGAAACTGAATGAATGGGCAGAGAAGTGGCAGATGAAATTTAATCTAGATAAATATAAAGTTATGCATTTTGGCTGTAGAAACAAACTTGCTACATATACTCTAAATGCAAAACAGCTTGTGGAATAATCATTAGAGAAAGATTTAGGAGTAATGATAGACAATAGACTTCACAGCAGTGTGCGAGTCACTCCGCTGCTGCAAGAGCAAATAGGGTACTACCCTGTATAAAAACAGGCGTAGATGCAAGGGATACTAATATTATTCTACCTCTATATAAATACTTGGTTAGGTCTCATCTAGAATATGAAGTACAATTTGTGGTGCAAGTTCTTAAAAAAGACATTGTTGAAGTGTAAAAAGTGCAGAGACGTGCAACAAAACTGATACAGGGATTGGAAGAGCTGAGTTATAAAAAGAGAATAGCCAAACTGGGTTTGTTTACATTAGAGAAAAAATATGTCTAAGGGGTGATATGATTACCATTTACAAATACATTCAAGGCCAATACAAATAACTATTCAATGAATTATTAATGCAAAGAGCTGAGCTAAGAATGAGAGGTCATCCATTAAGACTAGAGGAAAGGCGCTTTAGACTAAAACAAAGGCAGGGATTTTTTACAGTAAGGGTGTTAAAGCTATGGAATTCTTTGCCTTTGGATGTTTTTTTACCCAACTCGGGCTAAACTGGAAATGTCTTCAGGGGAGGTGTTTTTTTGCCTTCATCTGGATCAACAGGAATGTTTTGGCATGGGCTGGACTTGATGGACGCATGTCTTTTTTGCAGCCTCAACTATGTTTGGTGTGACATTCTTCAAAGTATGTGATCCAATTCCTTGTGCAGAATAATATTTGTACATGTGAACATATATGAGATATTGTGTGTGTATAAATAAAAATAAATATATATATATAGTATGTGCAACTACATGTTTTATGCATCTGAGAATGCCTGTTGGACTGCAGATGCTAGTCTAATATTTTTTGATATACTGTCTGGTTTCCTCTGTTAACCATTGATAGCCATAGTCCAATAATGCAGTCAAACAATAAAAAAAATATTATTTTGCAATTTATATGTATTTATATGCATTTGAAAATGTATTTTATAATGTACATCAAAACCATTACCTGCATAGTAAAGTTCTCCAGTCATATTAACTATAATTGACAGATCTAAATTAGGTTTTTAATAGTATATGCAGTACAATGGTTTAAGAGATGGATTTATGGGAAAACTTCAATTACCCTCTTCAGATCATCTATTAAAGAAAGAAATCATACAAAGAACACTAATAATTTCTACCAAATCGATTCAAGATATTGTGATAAGCAAATATATCAAAGTGGGTGGAATGAAAGATTTCTGAATTATAATTTATAGAAAGTGAATAAAAGCTGCATATGTTATGACAGTCTGCGATTAAATAAATGTGTAAGAATCCAGCATTATAAATAACATATTTATTGTACAGCATTTACTGCAGACTAGAGATGAGAGAAATGTCTGAGATTCATTTCATGGATAAATTCTGCACACTTCAAGAAATTTTTGATTGCATCTGAATTGATTTAGAAATAATCATGTTGCCAAGCAGCCTTTTCCATTCAAATACTAACTTCTTGGAACAGTTTTACTCATCCTTATTGCTGAATATAATATTGGTCCTCCCAGAGCTGGGCAGTACTTCAGTTGAAAGTTATTACAATGCATACTTTTACTTTTGTGAGGGTTTAACATTTGTTGTGTCCATTCCATTTGACAGGTGGTCTTGTTGCTAATACTACTGTCTATAGATAACAGTCCTAAGATCTCCATAATCAGCAATAACAAGAACATATATTAAATGAAATGGCCATAAAATGTATTTGTGCACTAAAAATATTTTCAAACAAGGCCTCTCTCAGCAATGGCAGGATTTTGTAGTCAGCAAGACATTTTCTACCAAATCTATGTTTATTAAGCATGGTTCATTAACTTTTAAATTGTGGCTGTTTATCATTTGACCTCAGAGATGCTTCTTTCCTCTCTGTTGACATGTTCTTGCTACTGCTGTGCTGTCCAGACCTCTGCAATTGTCTATGACAGCAACTTCATCACCTCTCAAATGGACTGGCCACAAACAAGTTAAAGGGAATTATAATCTAGGAATAAATGTTTCTTAATTTTCTTAACCAAAGGCATGGCTTTTGAAGGTGTCCTTCCTATATCCATTCATATATGTTTTACATTGTATTGGCATTTGTATGTAGAACATATAATGACCTTGATTGAAGCAGGCTTCAATAGTCCTGAATGTTTAGGAATAGTAATGTTTCAAAATAAAAGCAACTCCAAATAATCTTCATTGTATTTGGGCCATGGAAAATGTTATTTCAATACTGTCAGAGTTGTAGTTCAAGAGTAAGTGAATGATAAAGTATCCCCTCCCTCCCCTTTTACCTAGTCTAAGCCACATCCCCTCAGATGTGGAATCAGGCCTTAAGACCAGACAGCTCACAGCAAGGGACAATCTTCTTACGGTATGAATAATGAAAACCCTGCCCCCCTTGATGGGTTTTTCCATTATGCTAATTGAAGATTGTCCCTCTCTGCAAGCCATCTGGACACCACCTTTCTGTTCTGAGGTGAGCATTGTTACATCAGTAAAAGGGGAGGGAGGGGGGTACTTTATCATTCAATTACTCTTGAACTACACCTCTGTCAGTACCGAAATAACACTCTCCATGGCCCAAATATTATGAAGATTCATTGGAGCGTCTTTTATTGTGAAATATTACTATCTCTTTAAGTTAGTTTTCGTTATCAAATGGTAAAATGGAACTAACTGGCAATAAAGCAAATAAAGGTCATACGCAAACAGATAAATGTACTGAGGGTGGACAAAAAAATGGTAACACTAGGGAAATTAGTGACAAATATGTTTTTGTTGGCAACACTGAAATAACACTTCTAATGAGTATATTTTGTTTTGTTATTTTGTTCCATTATTTTCTCTACCAACTCTATATAATTGATTGCTATATCAAGGACATTTCCCTAGAATAGCCCTTGAGCCTTATGAGTTACAAAAAAACTGCAGTAATTCCAGAGCAAACCAACTGCACCTAGAAATAAAACGTCTCTTTGATATAAAAAAGAGATACGTTTTTTATAAAAAGTTCTGTATGTAGCTTATATAGCACCAAATATCCTATACTGTTTAATTGGGGAGAGGCAAGAGATTTGGGGACTTTACCTGTAAGCATTCCATATATGGTAAATAACAATAAATGCAGAATAATGAAATCCAAGTTACTTTCATCACTCTGACAGTGCTGGATATGACATCTTAATAATAAAACTTCAGTTACTTATACTCACTCTGGCAATGCTATATAACAACAAAGGTAATGAAATTCTGAGTGAAATGATTTCTCCATAGGCCATATAATCACAACCATATGTTAGTACGTGCATATAAATTAAATATATACATTATAAATAATGACATTTTTGCACATGTATAAGTCAGTAGATCTTTGATAAATGCATTTTTTTGAAAGGCAATTTAAATTGTCATCTCAGTACCTGTCTAAATCATATGTCCATCTCATTTTATTCAATGAAGCATTTCCAAGAATTTAATGTATTTCTTTTTTATTCCAATTGTTTCATATAGATATATATTTTTACAAAACATTAAAAATGATATATAAGATATAATAAAAATGGGACAAAATTGACACTTATATTAAAAAGATGGGACAGTCTGGAAATATGAAAAAAACAGTATTGTCCCATTTAAAACGGTATGTATGGTCAGCCAAACTGAATGTGACATGTTAAATACGTGATATCCTAGTATGACGAGTATCAAAACATGCCTTCCGTAGAAAACCTGCTTGCGTTTCAAGCGGCTGTCCTGGTAACGATCATCTACTCGAAGTATAAATATTATTATACATGCATAAAAACTTGTGATTAAGAGTTAACCCCTTACTGTGAAAAATCAAAATATGAAAATAGTGTAAAAAATTAAATAAAATTGCCCAAATTTCAGAGATATGAAGCTATGAAGAAATCAACGGATATTCTAAATAAATAAAGAAGCAAAAGATTATCCCATATATTCACTTAATAATCTACAGAATATTAGCATGAGATGGACAACATATTATTTATCTACCAAAAGAATATGAATGAATGAATATGTTTATTTATATAGCGCCACAAGTGTACGCAGCGCTTTACAATTTCAGGGTTTAAACAATACAGGGTTACAGGTGCTTTGTAGAGTGAAACATTACATAGGAAGCTATGTAAACAATACATAGGAAGCTATGAATTACAATTTGTCATTCCATCAATGGGTCATCGCATCAACAGTAAAAGGATTGCAGGTCAATTAGTATATCAGTACTCACTTCTACTATCAAGATCTATACTGTATATTATCCATTTTTCATTGTTCATCGCTATTTAAACATAGAATTTGACGGCAGTCAAGAACCATTCGGCCTATCTAGTCTGCCAATTTTCCTGCTGTAAAAAAACTCAAATCTTTTTTGGTCCTTGGTATTTTCTTATGTTAAGGACAGCCTTATGCTTATTCCATGCATGCTTGGTTTCCAAGTAGCAAAATTAGCTTGTCTTGTATCAGGGATAGAGATCCTCAGCCTGGTACAGGACCCATGTGTGACTTCATTAATGCAGGCACACATGGGTCCTGTACCAGGCTGAGGATCTTTATCCCTGATACAAGACAAGCGAGTTTTGCTACTTGGAAATCAGCTGTCTGTCTGGAGCCATTTTGTTGCTGATCACCAGCCTTCCAAGTGGAGATGGAAGCAATGTCTCTAGAAGCATTGTTATCAGATCGACTGGTATCAGCCTTCTGACCAACTGTACATGTGAGTGCATTTTCACACCGTTTTATATATTATTGTCATTTTTGTGTATCATATTACACTATTAGGAGCTCTTTTCTGTTTGCCTTTTATGTGTTCTACTATTGCTGGGAGTTTCAAGCCGCACAGGGGGAGCGAGTCACTTATGAGCAGCCTAACACTTATCAACAGCCGTTGATTATACTGTATCTTAGGGCAGTGATTTATCCTCAGTTGCCTGATTGCTGGGCTTGATGAATACCAACACCTGTCCAATCATTTTGTGAGTACCCACTTTTGCATGTTGGTGGAGGAGATTGTCTGATCCATTGATCCCGCAAAGGGGAGCTTGTTCTCTTTTCCCCCTTCCCTTTTATATTACTACAATCCTTAAATTCTGTCAATGTATTACCTTCTACCCCTTCTGCTGGTAGGCTATTCCACTTATCTACTACCCTCTCAGTGAAGTAAAACTTTACTCGTTACTTTATTCATCTGTAAGTAATATTCAACATTAAAATTTACCCCTTCAGCAGGTTTTGAAGGAACTTTTTTTGAGTGTTAAATTCAATATTTTGGATTTCATCTAATTTTCATTCAGAGGAGCTATTTTATACATACAGATAGTAGAAAGAATGTACCAGTAGATTCTCTACTAAAAGAGGCACTTAGATCCACATATTCAAGATAAATATATGCAATGGTACTCACAGTGTTGTCAATACCAGTGTAGTTCTACCACTGATATAATAAAAGCATGTGGGAATTTTCACTTGTCCCCGCTCAAGCATCCAGGGCTTTCAGCAATGAAACTTCTGGGAGGTGTATATATATATATATATATATATATATATATATATATATATATATATATATATATATATATAATCCACCGAGTTGTATGTATCAAATATTTTTTATTATAAAAATAAATTAAAAGGGACAATTTTATGTCTCCAAATTACTTTAAATACTTAAACAAATAAATGCTCATTCTATACATGCATTACAACGCTTTTCATGGCGCTATATAATGCCACTTTGTCAAGTATAAATTACCATGTGAATGAACACCAAACACTGAATACAAAAGACTCTAAAAAAAAAAACCTCTCTGGTTTCTACTTCCCTATATACTTTGCCTTAATTATCGCCACCCATTGGGGTTAGTGAGATTGCATTAATTGATCAATTAACCATTGAAGCTCTTATTCTTACAAGAACAAATAACAAGAACAAAGAATCACTCATTAAAGTATTTGACTCAAGTAATATTGTATAAGTATATATATACAGACTCACTAAGTGACCATAACTATGAATGGTGTTATACATAGTTATTGTGTGAAATTTATCAGCACTTCAACAGCTATGCTCAAAACTAAAATTATATATAACACCTTTAACGCTTTATTGGCCATCGCGTCAGGTCGCAGAAGGGAAAAAACATCTGACTCACTGGTCAACAAGACAAAAGAGTATGGTATAAATAAATAATGAATATTACACTCCATCATCTCTTCCCCTCTCCGTGCAACTGACGCCCACCGCATGGCAAAAAACGCATCCCGCAAAAGATGCGTAGGCAGACACGCGATAAACCTACATACCAACATGAATACAAAACATCATCAGCCTATTTAGAAAAGATATGTAGCCATCCACATAAGTATTCAAATGGAACAAATATCTGCCACGAAATAATACACATATATAAATCAGCTTATTTATTATACAGATCATGTTTCACGGATCTGTGTATAGAAGGAAGATAGCAAAAAATGTAGCTCAAAAGTTTTAAAGGGTTGGATCATCAATTATAATGTTAACCCATTATTAACTCTATGTGGCCAGCTTCTAAAAAATGAACATAAAAAACAGAGACTACAAAGTATAACAGATTAATAAAACATGAATAGCATGCAAGTATGGGCTCAAATATAGAATCATACGCACACTACAAAGATGCCTTCTCAACCACAAGGCGCACATACAACACATGTAGAGGAATGAGAAAAAGGATAAACTCTAATTGGTACAAACAGAAGCCAAATACTCTAAATATACTAGTAAAATAACTGCAGTATGATTCACTTCTCCTAAAATCAAACAAGATGACCCACAATCACATATCCACCCATTGCTGGAACAAATCAAAAGATCTCCTTGTAATACCAAAGGAAAAGAAACAAATGATTTAGTAACAAATACTATAAATGGAATTAAGGAGTACATTAAGGGAAAATACCAAATGAACATTCAAGTTAGTAGCCAAATATTATAAACGCTAATTGAAAAAATAATAATACAGATCTTCACTTGGTACTTTCCAATGATTCGTTCAAACCTGATGGTACTAGGGTTTCCATTTTAAAAATCCAATAGGATTCTCTATTAATTTCTGCACTCGATTATAATGGGCAATACTGTTGGATTAATTTTTAATACTGCAGGATCTTTGTTATGTTCTAATGCGCAGTGCTTGGAGACATTGTGTAATTGGTACCCTTTTTCTACGTTCCTTCGGTGTTGTCTGAATCTAGTTCGTAACTTTTGTGTAGTTCTACCTATGTATCGCACTCCACAAATACACTCAATGAGATATATTACAAAGGAGGTTTCACAGGACATATATTGTCCAATATTAAAAATTTCACCTGTCACTTGTGATTTAAATTCCTCTTTTGTATGTGTAATATTCTTACAAGTGAGGCACCTTTCATGTCCACATTTATATGATCCCTTAAAGGGATAGTAATACTTCATTTATCTTTATTTTATTTTGTAGGCATTAAAAAAACATGAAGAACGATATAAGTCTATCTCCCAAACCTTTATGGTTTAAGAGATATTCACAAGCAAAGTTTCCCCTCCCGCCCCTTTTACCTAGTGTAAGCCATCTCTTCTCAGATGTGAATCTGGTTGTAAGACCAGACAGATGACAGCAGGGGACAATCTTCTTTGTATGAAAACAATGAAAGCCCTTCCCCCCTTGACAAGTTTTTCAGCTTTTTCCCTTATCTTAATTGAAGATTGTGCCTCTCTGCAATCTACCTGGGCACCTCCCTTCTGATCTGGCTGAACGGGGGGGGGGATACTTTGCTTGTGAATATCTCTTAAACCATAAAGGTTTGAGACATAAGACTTATCATTCTTCGTGTTTTTTTAATGCCTACAAAATAAAATAAAGATAAAACAAAGTATTACTATCCCTTTAAATAAAGGTAAACCTGTTTCTTTATTTTTATTCTTAGTATTAAATGTTCCTGTATTCCTTAATTTACTAGGAGCCACATTGCTTTTCAAAGTTCTTGCTCTTCTATATATCTCTTTAAGCTTTTTTGATAACATTGTCTTTAAAACGGGATCTCTCAGAAGGATGAGCCAGTTTCTCCCTAGGATTGATTCAATATCTTTATGAGCCGTATTAAACTGTGTTATGAAACTTAAACAGTTATTATTATCTACCTCTTTTTTATTATTATTATAGTTCTCTTCTTTATTATTGGAAACATATTTTTTACTCTTATCCTTCTTATTTTGTTTATAAGTGCCCTGTTCTGCTAATGTTGTTTTTCTACATTTTGATTTTGCTTTCTTATTGGAACTTTTAATTAAGTTGCTAGGGTAACCTTTTTCTTGGAATCTTTTAATAAGAATATTACTCTGAGTCTCATAATCTTTGATGTTGCTACAATTCCTTCGTAACCGTAAGAATTGACTATATGGTACGTTATTAAGCCATCTCTTATGATGGGAACTGTTGAAATTCAGGAAACTATTAGTATCAACAGATTTAAAATGTGTATGTCACAGTTACCTTAGATCCAGTGATGCCTGGTGGGTTGATGCAGGTATATGATGGTCTAAAATGTTGCAGCGGAGTCTTCCCATGCATCATTCCAATGACTGGGCCTAGGCGTGCTTGGCGTTCTCAGCGGCCGTCCATGTCCTTGTGCAAACCGGGTCTTCTCCGTAGATTGACGCAGAATGGGGTCTATGTTCTGACACATCTCGTGGTCATGCGTCACTTTCAGGCGCGAAGTTGCAATATGTCGCAGGCCTCTGTTTTGTACTGTTTAGGGCTGATAGCTCCACCCATCTACTTCCTGGGTTGCCTGATAAAATGGAACTGAATCTCTATCCAGTTACCCTTACGTTGTTGTTCAGTGCAGTTCAAGTTCTAGTTGTTCCTGTATCCTGTGTATGACCAGGCTTGTCTGACCATTCTGGTGCTGACCTGTGGCTCTGTCTGAGCATTCTCTCTGTGTGCTCCATTTGTCTTAGACATCCATTCTGGTGCAGACCTGTGGCTTTAGCTGGCTACCTGCTCCGTGTATGAAACTGGCTTATCTGACTATCCTAGCTGGTGCTGACCTGTGGCTCTGTCTGTTCACTCCACTGTGTGGCTCCTTTCCCCACAGACATCCATCCTGGTGCAGACCTGGGTCTCTGGCAGACTCCGGACTTACTGGCTGCAGGCGTGAGTCAGTAATCTCCACTGTTGCCATCCTTATTGGAGATGAGCTCTTCCTTACTGACTGCAAGCGTGAGTCAGTAGCCTCCCTGGTTGCTACGTTACGAGAGACTGTAGGTTTTGTGTTTCTTTCCACCTATTGCCTTACCCGGAGACTACCAGTTGGCTTCAGCCTAGTCTCCTGCAGTTGGAGTTGACCCATCGGCAGGCTCCTTTTCCTGATAGAGTCTCTAGCCTCTCCAGTCACCCTCTGCTACTAGTATCTTCATTATTTGCCTACAAATTATTATTATTCTAATAAAGGTGATTTTAACTATACCGTCTGACTCCTTGTCTTGATGATAACCGTAACAGTATGTAAGGGTCATGACTACTGACGGTGATAGTGATCCACCTTTACAGAAACTATTGGACAGGATGCAGGTCCAAGATCAACATATTGATCATTGGCTTTGCAGACATAGCTTAGTAGAACTGCTCATTTAGAACGCTCTAATCCACAACCGGTGGCCACCCCAGCCCCTTCCTTGGCACAGGTAGTTCCTACCGTCTCTGTTCAGAGGATTGTCTGGATCCGTTCCACTCCCACAACGCTATAGTGGGGAGCCTGCACTTTGTTGCGGATATTTGAACCAGTTGGGCATTTATCTTGAAATGCTTCAGCATGCTTTCCCTAATGAACGCAGTAGGGTTGGGCTGATGATTTCGCTCCTTTCTGGCAAGGCATTGGCATGGGTGAACCCTTTATGGGAGACGGACAAACCCATAATATACAACTTTAATGAACTTGTGGCCTCCTTCAAAAGCGTATTTGATGTGCCAGGTCGCACTACCTCGACTTCTAAACACCTAATGACCATCCACCAGGGCAGTCGTACTGTGGCGGAGTATGCTATTGAGTTCTGAAACCTGGCAGCCGAAGTAGGGTGGAACAACGAGGCTCTTGTAACCACTTTTTCCCAAGGGATTTTTTGGCAATGTGAAGGATGAGATTGCTGCCCGTGATTTACTTAAAAGTTTGGATGAAGTGATTTCTTGTATCAGTTATACTGACACTTGGGTCCGCGAGAGACCCTCTTTTAAGGAGCGCCTGCGAAGGCATCCTGCCAGAGTGACCTCTCATGTAACTTGCCCACCCAGTCCTCCCTCACCTCCCATGCCTCCTGGCTCTGACTCAGAGGGTGGTGAACCAATGCAGGTTGGGGCCACCCGGCTATCTGTGGAGGAGAGGGCCTTTCGGAGGAGGGAGGGACTGTGTCTCTACTGCGGGAGACCTGGTCACTTATTAAGGTCTTATCTGGTACTGCGGGGACAGATCTTAGGTGGCATTTTTCAGTCCCCTGAAGCCATGCAGGATAAACCCATGCTTGAGGTGGTTCTTACATGGGCCAATGAGTCTCTCTCGGTTTCTGCACTAATAGACACTGGCGCGGCTGGTTATTTTATGGACGCCGATTTTGCTGAGCAAAATGGTATTCCTTTACAGTCACACGCCTCTCCTTTGGCAGTTGAGGCCATTGATGGCAGACCCTTGCTGCCATCACACATTACTCATGAGACATCTCCGTTAACCCTGAAAGTGGGAGCCCTCCATAAAGAAACCCTGAAGTCTCAGGTTATTAACTCTCTTCACTATGCTTTTGTCCTAGGGTTTCCTAGGTTGCAGGCACATAACCCTAGGATTGATTAGAATACTTGTGAGATACTGTCTTGGGGCCCACACTGTGATGAGTCCTGTTTATCACTCCCCATTAGACTGGCGTGTGCAGAGTCTGCCGGCCTACAGGAGGCCTACTTTCAGTTCATTTATGTGTTTAATAAAGTCCAGGCCAGAGCATTACCCCCTCATAGGCCTTATGATCGTTCGATAGACTTACTACCTGGTACTACCCCTCCCAGGGGCCGTATATACCCTCTGTCTGTGGAGGAAAACAAAGGTATGGAGGACTATGTGGCCGATGCGCTGGAGAGGGGAATCATTTGCAAATCCACATCCCCTGCTGGTTCTGGATTTTTTTTGTCAAAAAGAAAGACAAAGAGTTTACTTCATCTTGTGATAGGAATCAAATTGTATTTTTGGATTTTGAATTGAGGAAAGAAGGTAATAGAATTATAACTAGTAGACATTTTAAATCTGTTGATACTAATAGTTTCCTGAATTCCAAGAGTTCCCATCATAAGAGATGGCTTAAAGGGATAGTAATATTTAAAAAGTAAAAAAAAAAATATGTTGTAGGGTTTATCCCCCTGAGTAAAACAAGAATACTCCCACTGCTGAAAGGTGTTTCATTCAAAAGTTATTAATTTTCAAAGTTGAAATTTTTAGGTGCAATATCACAGTGGCCTGAAATTGTACAGTGGCGCTGTTGCTACATGATCCTATGGACAGCTCTGGTCCCGGGACCATAAATCTCCATAGGATGGTGTAGCAACAGTGCCACTGTACAATTTCAGGCCACTGTGATATTGCACCTAAAAAATTCAACTTTGAAAATTAATAACTTTTGAATGAAACACCTTTCAGCAGTGGGAGTGCTCTTGTTTTACTCAGGGGGATAAACCCTACAACATATTTTTTTTTACATTTTAAGTATTACTATGCCTTTAATAACTTACCATATAGTCCATTCTTACGGTTATGAAGGAATTGTAGCAACATCAAAAATTATAAGACTCAGAGTAATATTCTTATTAAAAGAGTCAAAGAAAAAGGTAACCCTAGCAGCTTAATTAAAAGTTCCCATAAGAAAGCAAAATCAAAATGTAGAAAAACAATATTAGCGGAACAGGGCCGGAATAAAATAAGAAGGATAAGAGTAAAATATATGTTTCCAATAATAAAGAAGAGAACTTTACTAATAATAAAAAAGTGTCAGATAATAATAACTGTTTAAGTTTCAAAACACAGTTTAATAAGACTCATAAAGATATTGAATCAATCCTAGAGAGAAATTGGCCCATCCTTCTGAGAGATCCCATTTTAAAGACAACGTTCCCAAAAAAAAAAGATATATAGAAGATCAAGAACTTTGAAAAACAATGTGGTTCCTAGAAAATTAAAGAATACATGAACATTTAATACTAAGAATAAAAATAAAGAAACAAGTTTACCTTTATTTAAGGGATCATATAAATGTGGACATGAAAGGTGCCTCACTTGTAAGAATATTACACATAAAAAACAGGAATTTAAATCACAAGTGACAGGTGAAATTTTTAATATTGGACAATATATGTCCTGGGAAACCTCCTTTGTAATATATCTCATTGAATGTATTTGTGGAGTGCAATACATAGGTAGAACTATACAAAAGTTACGAACTAGATTCGGACAACACCGAAGGAATGTAGAAAAAGGGTACCAATTACACAATGTCTCCAGGCACTGTGCATTAGAACATAACAAAGATCCTGCAGTATTAAAAATTAATCCAATAGAATTGCCCATTATAATCAAGTCCAGAAATTAATTGAGAATCCTATTGGATTTTTAAAATTGAAACCCTAGTACCATCAGGTTTGAACGAATCATTGGAAAGTACCAAGTGAAGATCGGTATTATTATTTTTTTCTGTTAGCGTTTATTATATCTGGCTACCAACTTGTATGTTTATTTGGTATTTTCCCTTATTGTACTCATTTCCATTTATAGTATTTGTTACAAAATATTTTGTTTATTTTCCTTTGGTATTACAAGGAGATCTTTTGATTTGTTCCATCGATGGGTGGATTTGTGATTGTGGATCATCTTGTTTGATTTTAGGAGGAGTGAATCATATTGCAGTTGCTATACTGTATTTCACTAGTATATTTAGAGTAATTGACATCTGTTTGTACTGATTAGAGTGTATCCTTTTTCTCATTCCTTCTCCGTGTGACGTATGTGCGCCTTGTGGTTGAGAAGGCGTCCTTGTAGCATGCGTATGATTCTACATTTGAGCCCATACTTGCATGCTATTCATGTCTTATTAATCATTTTTTGGAAGCTGGCCACATAGAGTTAATTATGGGTTAACATTATAATTGATGATCCAACCCTTTAATACTATTGAGCTACATTTGTGTCTATCTTCTTTCTATACACACATCCACTTTTAGGGTGAAACATGATCTGTATAACATATAAGTGGATTTACATATATGTATTATTTTGTAGCAGATATTTGTTCCATTTGAATATTTATGTGGATTTCTATGTATCTTTTCTAAATAGGCTGATGATGTTTTGTATTCATAGTCATTTTTATGGCATGTTGGTATGTAGGTTTATCTTGGGTCTGCCTACACGTCTTTTGCGGGATGAGTTTTTTGCCATGGGGTGGGTGTTTGTTGCATGGAGAGGGGAAGAGATGATGGATTGTAATATTCATTATTTATTTACACCATACCCTTTTGTCTTGTTGACCAGTGAGTCAGATGTTTTCTCCCTTCCACGACCTGACGAGATGGCCAATAAAGGGTTAAAGGGGTTATATATAATTTTAGTTTTGCACGTAACTATTGAAGTGCTGATAAATTTCATACAATAACTGTGTATAACACCATTCATAGTTATGGTCACTTAGTGAGTCTGTATACGTTTAGTGTATATACTTATAAAATATTACTTGAGTCATGTACTTTTATGAGTGATTCTTTGTTCTTGTAAGAATAAGAGCTTCAATGGTTACTTGATCAATTAATGCAATCTCACTAACCCAGTGGGTGGCGATAATTATGGGAAAGTATATAGGGAAGTAGAAACCAGAGAGTTTTTTCTTTTTAGAGTCTTTTGTATTCAGTGTTTGGTGTTCATTCACATTGTAATTTATACTTGATAAAGTGGCATTATATAGCGGCATGAAACACTTTGTAATACATGTATAGAATGAGCATTTATTTGTTTTATTATTTTTAAGTAGTTTGGGGACATATAATTGTCCCTTTTAAGTTATTTGTATAATAAAAATATTTGATACATACAACTGGCTGGATTATATATATACACTGCCCAGAAGTCCTGGATGCTTGAGCAGGGACAAGTGAAAATTCCCGCATGCTTTTATTATACCGGTGGAAGAACTACAACCGGTATTGACAACACTGTGAGTACCATTGCAAATATTTATCTTGAATATGTGGATCTAAGTGCTTCTTTTAGTAGATCCTCTACTGATACATTATTTCTTCTTTCTGTATTTTTTGGTCCATCGCTGAATCCGTGGCTGAGAACGCTTTGTACATCCAGATAGCAGCTGGACCACATAAAAAGGAAAAAGGCCCGAGTGGAATCGGGCTTAAGAATTTCCTCAATATACTTGATTGTCTGTTTTATATATATATATATATATATATATATATATATATATATATATACTCAACAGACCAATTTCAGATGTGAGTACCCTGGAATAGGGGTTTAATAAAAGGGTTATCTATTTTTGTTGCTGTGAATATACTACTGTATGAGGCTGTCACAGCTTATCTTGGTTCCAGAGCCGCCACTTCAGTGCATCATTCCACGCGTCATCTGCAGGAGCGAGGCTTCAGAGTGAAGCAGGCCTCTGTTTTATGACATGCTTCCTGTAGTCTCCTCCTACCTCCTTCCTTCCTCTGAGCCTGCCCCTCCTACCTACTTCCTGAGGAGGGGTTTAAAGGGCAGTCTGAGTCCTGACTCAGTTGCCTTTGCGTTGTTGTACAATACAGTTCTGCTTTCCTTGGGCTCTGTGTATGACCTGGCTTTCTGACCATCCAATCTGATGCTGACCTGTGGCTTTGGCTGACTACCCGAACTGTGTATGACCTGGCTTGTCTGACTACCTAATCTGGTTCTGACCTGTGGCTCTGTCTGACTATTCTCCTGCCTTATCCTATATATAGTGGACACCCAATCTGGTGCAGACCTGTGGCTCTGGCTGACTACCTGAACTGTGTATGACCTGGCTTGTCTGACTGTCCTCTCTGGTGCTGACCTGTGGCTCTGCCTGACTAGTCTTCCATTTGTTCCTTGTATCTAGCAGACACCCAATCTGGTACAGACCTGGGGCTCTGGTAGACTTCCTTTATACTGACTGCAGGCGTAAGTCAAGTATCGCTTCCTCTGACTGACTGCAGGCGTGAGTCAGGTATCCTGCTCGTGGTTCCTGATCGGAGACATTGTGTTCCTGCTCCTGTTCAAGCTCCTGGTTCCAGTGGAGACTACCAGTGGCTTTGGCCTAGTCTACAGCAGTGGGGTCAATCTTGACAACTTACTATTTCTGATAGTAGCACGTGCTTGCTTGTCACCCTCTGCTTATTTCTGTTTATACTCTTGTGTTACCTTATTATATTTTTCAATAAAGTCTATTTTACTATACTGTAATGACTCCTGAATATCACTGGGATACCGTGACAGAGGCACACCCTTTTTTGTTTGTTTGTTTATTTGATACATGTATAACCTCTGGGGAGATGCACTAAAGGGTGATAAGAGGCCAGGGTGGCGATAAGTTGGTGAAGTGGTATCAATGGCATTTTGACAGCATACACTAAGGTGTCTTCACCATCATATCCCATGAATTCATCACCAATCCTCCACAATCTGCTGATCCACCTTTCTTTTGACACGTTTACTATTTTGTTGGACAATGGCTCATTTGCATATTGAGATGAAGGTTAATAAGACATTGCCAAATTCATGTGGGTGTGTTTATATGTAAATGTGGCTGTTTGCCACATTCACTAAGCTCCGGTAGCCACCTCTGCTGTCAGTCCCAACATTGGCAACCTGTGTGGATGGATCGCAGACAGAACAATCTTCAATGAGCATATAAAAAAAACCCTGAAAAACCTGTCAAGATTAAATGGAGGTGCTGTTTTTGTGAAACATTACTACCCCTTTAAACAAGGGTAGGCTACTTTTGGTGTTGCCCTTTAAACACTACAGAATTTAAGTCAGCAGGTCTCTGCATTCCTGACAAACATTTGCTGGTACTGTACAAGTTTGACAAGTACTAGCTGATAAAACAGGTGGTAAATCCTTTAATTACATGTTTTTTCACATTACATAGAAACTTTAATATTAAAAAAAGAATGAACCTAAGCTTTCTGAGATACAGAATGAGGGCTTGTTTAATTGCCTGGATATCAGGTTTGGGCCCTTTATCTCATACAAATATATATTCATTTTTAACCCTTTAAATGCCAGAGGGGTACACAATGCATACTTTTTATGCCAAAGTTTGGGCAGAAGATAAGGGGCTGGATTCTATTACAGGTGCTAATTTTATCACTGTGTTTTTCTCCAGTTTTCACCATAGACTTCAATAGGAAAAATTTTGATAAAATGGGTGTTAACATTTAGCATCTGCAATAGAATCCAGCCCACGCTGTTCTTGCAGATGCATACATTCTTACTTATATGAGTAAGTAGTATAATTTGCCTAAATAGTACTTAATGCTACCCAAGCTTTATCACACACTTAGTTTTTGTAAGCCAAAATATTTATAAACCATGTTTACATTTCTTATAATTTGGTCAAAAATAACTGTATATAATTAATACGGTATCTGTGAAATACATAGGTATTCAAAGTTATTTGCCTCTCTAACCTTAATATTTGGAATTTGTATTGTTTCTAATAGAATATGTTTTAACCTAATGAGAACAAGAGGGGGTATCAATTGCATTGCTTTGCAGGGTTAAATGTAATCAAAGTATAATTTTACATCTTATGCAAACAGCATCAATTTACAGGGTGACTGTACAACAATATTTTTCTTTAAAAGACATTATTATTTAAGCTGTTATAAATCTGATATTATAACGGTAACCCAAGGCACGGGCGGTCCTGAGCTGTCGTAGCCGGGCTCTCTTTACAGAGGTCGTCTGGGGAACCGTTGAACGTCTTGGTCAAACTGTGGAACTGAAACGTCGAATCCGCCAAACGAACCGGGGACTGGCTGCAGCAGCTTCCTTCGAGGCCGACACTTCTTTGAAGTTCGATACCGCGCCAAACAAGTCGAGTCGGTCCGGTGGATCGGAGCAGGAGCTGAGGTGATCAATGCTGTAAGATGAGCGGGTTGGAGTCGTAAGCTCCAGCAGGAGAACTGTGATTAAGCTCAATTGCCCTAGAGGGATGGGAGTCAGAGAGGACTCTTTAAACCATCCCAGCAAGAAGTAAACACGGAGACTGCTTACTCCAAATGAACAGACTTTTGGTTAACAACACACCTTTTATACATACTATGCAACAATGGGGGCGGGAGGGGCCAAGTAGTCTAATCACTGGCTTGGCCCAAGGACCAATGAGCAGGAAAGGTGGCAACATGAAGCGGGGCCTGAGTGGTCTGTTTACAAGTCGTGGCATAATTAGGGGTTGGGCTAGGGCTAGACCTGCTCCTCTCAGCAGACAAAGGGGATCTCAGTGGGGGGCACAGTCTCAATAGGTTACAGTCCACACAAAGACTGACGGTTACGACCGTTGGGAAGGGTTCTAGAATATCCCGCCTTAACCGTGCCCAATCCGTGGCACAGGTTTGAATTCAAACCCAAGGCGGTTAAACCATGGCGTCGACGGGCAGAGGTCCCTTAGTCATATGATTCCTGCCATTTCGATACTGAGCCATCGACGGATTGAGGTCATTTAAGGTTAGGGCAGCCCTGCCAATTCCAATAGTTCCTCAACATATCAGCCTTAATCCCCATACCACCACAGTCTATGGGGAACCCCAGGCCTCAGTAACAGTGGGGATCCGTTACAGATATTATTGTTTAAAGTAAAAATGTTGAGCTGTTATCAATTCAGTGAAATAATTGATAAAACACACTGTGGAAACATAGGAGTTGTTAGTGACTGTTTTGTTTTGTAACTAGTATATTTACTGTGATTGCTACTGTAGCTTTAAAATAAAAGAAATAAAGAAAATACACGTACATATGAGAAAACAAAAACAGCTACTTGAGTTATAGTACATATTTAGGGCCAAATTCAAGATAAATAGGTGCAATTCTGGAACAAACCAACAGCACCCTAGGTGATATTAAATGCCCCAAATTCCCATTCAATTAAAGGGGAAATTAACCCCCTTGAATGCTAAAGAGGTCCCCAACATATTGCAAATAAATTGTTGAAAATCCCTTTATCATTCAAAGGATTAAAAGTCCACTTTGTTTAACTTCAACTGCCTTTCAGTATAATTCAGGGATTCTGGGGCTAATGCTGATTATGCCTTCGGATCTCCCACATCTCACCTCACATTCCTTTGAATCTCACTAATGAGCATGACAGTAAATCTACTTATGGTAAAAATCCATTGGTTGAAGATCACCATGGTGATAGACCTGGATATAAAATCCATCAGTAGGAACACTCTCTAGGTCTCTTCCAGATGCTTACAGAAGTCAATAAAAATTCCATCAGGACTGATCAACACTTCATCATGATATGCTTATAATCTAGTTATATATGCTTGGTTAGGCTTATGACAATTTGGGGTTTTATCAGGCAGGGTATCTACTTTCCTTCTTTTGGATTAATGTGCTTGTTGCTTTTGCTTTCCAAAAACTTAGAATACTTATTTAACTTGGATTTATTGCCTGCTATTTAATATTTTATACCAATATCTAGGATATATTTACAAGGAGACTGTTGATGAGGAGTGTTTTTATGCTGCTTATATTTTCAATCACCACACTCTGTCTTTAAAGGGATAGTAATGTTTCACAAAAAAAGCAGCTCCAACTAATCATCATAGTATATGAGTCATGGAGAGTGCTATTTCAGTACTGTCAGAGTTGTAGTTCAAGAGTAAATGAATGATACATTTTCCCTCCTGCCCCTTTTACCTAGTGTAAGCCGCTTCCCCTCAGATGTGAAATCTGGTCCTGGAACCAGACAGCTCACAGCAAGGGACAATCTTCTTACTGTGAGCATAAGGAAAACCCTGCCCCCCTTGACAGGTTTTTCAGGTTTGTCCTTATGCTCACTGAAGATTGTCCCTCTCTGCGATTCATCCAGACAGTCTTGCTGCTCTGAGGTGAGCATCAGTAAAAGGGGAGGGAGAGGGATACTTTATCATTCAATTACTCTTGAATTACAGCTCTGACACTCTCCATGGCTCAAATACTATAAAGATTAATTGGAGCTGCTGTGATTACTCTGGAGAGCTGTATGGTAAGCATGTAATAAAAAAAGAAATAGCAAATACCACAAAATAGAGAATTCGATTACAGAAATAGAGTAGATAGACACTAACACTATGAGGGAATTCAGCAATTCTTGGAACAGAAATGTTGATTTTGAGAACATTGTAAGATTGTGCATTTTAATTCGATAGGAAATGGGCAGAATGGATGAGCCAAAAGGAAACTTGTACACATAAACCTAAAAACTCAACTGATGGTTGTTTAACCCCTTAAAGACCGGCCGCGCAGGCACGCGGCGGTCACTAAAGGACCACAGAGCTTTTTTTTTTTATTTCTATTCTGGATTCCCCAAACAGCGTGCAGCCACGGGGGAAGCCCGGAATTCCATGACGGGCATAGTACATCATGGGTCGTTAACTCAGATCGACCCATGACGTACCATGACCGTCAAGAGTCGTTAAGGGGTTAAACATAAGTTATTTTTATATCTTAGCATTCTTTTCCATTTCATAGAAGCTATAACAGTCAGTTTGATATTTCGAAACAGCTGTTTTTGTGTATATCTGGGCTTTCAAAGACGAGAGTGGGACAAACTCACTATCAAACCCTCCCTCTGTTTAATTTACTCCATGAAAGTAGACTTGCAATGAGGTCTGAGGAAGAATGTTAATCAAAGGTGTATTATAGTAAAACAAACAAACAAACAAACAAACAAACAAACAAAAAGTCTTTATAAATGCTTAAAATAATAAATGTTAATTTTTTCCATCATAAAATTATAGTATATTTTATGTCTCCCAGTAGATAGGGACAAAGACATTCAATTCCTTGTCTTTGAAGTAAAATACATTAAAATGAATGAAGTGCCATGCCTCTGTTTAAATAATACATGGAGATTAGGGCAATTAAGGTAAAATGATCATCTAAGTAACTAAACGGCATTATAAAACAGACCAACAGTGACAGGTGATCAGTAAAATGTAAGAGTTTTCAAAGGCCAAGAATTTTTCAAAGCACAGAGGGAGGTCACATGGGTCATGGAGGAAATTAACTCATACATGTCCATAAACACTTCCACACTCCCACGTGTCTTCTCAGTCACCTGTTCCTTTTCAAATCATGGACAATTATATATATATATATATATATATATATATATAAAAAGTCAGTCTGCTTAATTACTATTTTAATTTAGAGAAAGAATCACTCATTAAATGATAATTGCATGTGGGAATTCATTTTCATGTAAAGCTTAAACTAAGATGCAGGTGTTCTGACTACAGATTATTTTGCCTACGGACATTTTGCTCATGTAATTTCATTTCTGCTTACAGGTTTGCTATGTGGTTTAAGTCAGTGCATCTGAGTGTCAGAGGGATAGATTACAATGTGCTGGCTACCCCTCTGGCACTCAAAGGGTTAAAGTTCTGACTTAAACCACATAGCAAATCTGTAAGCAGAAATGAAATTACATGTGCAAAATGTCTGTAGGCAAAATAATCTGTAGGCAGAACACCTGCATAGTAGTTTAAGCTTTACATGAATATGAGTTCCCACATGCAATTATCATTTAATGAGTGATTCTTTCTCTAAATTAAAATAGTAATTAAGCAGACTGACTTTTTTTTACTGAAACATATTGATAAAATTGTCCATGATTTGAAAAGGCACATGTGGGAATGTGGTAGTGCTTATGGATTCAAAGGCATAAAAGCACTTAAAGCACCTAAAATGAGCTTACAAAATTACATTGTATTAGGCATTTTAGTTACAAAAGTAGTTTTTTAGTTATTTAGTTTCATAGATTTTGCTAATTAAGGCGTGCTGTGTAGACACTTGCTGTTTTATCCCTAAATTACCTTCCTCATTTATTTTTATTTAACCCCTTTAGCAAACCTCCCAACATTTCAAATCACCAAAGAGGGACATTTGTGTTTTAGGAGGTGTTGCTAAGGGCAAGGCTGGTGGGCGGCGCATTACCAAGAATTTTTAGGATATTTCATGACCTATTGATACCTCCTTGTGTAACCTAATAAATTACTTATAACAAGACCAAAGTATTTTATTTACACCGACTAATTTATAAACACAAATACTAATAAATAAT
The DNA here is from genome assembly GCA_037306005.1 of Rhinophrynus dorsalis. Classification (NCBI taxonomy): domain Eukaryota; kingdom Metazoa; phylum Chordata; class Amphibia; order Anura; family Rhinophrynidae; genus Rhinophrynus; species Rhinophrynus dorsalis. The sequence continues at coordinate 280,409,920 of CM074718.1, read as the reverse complement.
AATGTGAGGATACACTTATATAAACAGCACACAGTCTGATTTCCTTAAAAGAGGGACATCAGGGTGGGAAAGAGGGACAGAGGGTTTGGGTCTAAAAGAGGGGCTGTCCCTCCTAAAGAGGGACACTTGGGAGATATGCTTTAGTGTTAGGAGAGGTGGACAGTGATTTCCTGAACAACATCAGTGAGTGGGAGATGTAATGTAAAACACATAGTTCCTTCATGACATGCCTGAATTAGCATGATTTATACAATTAAATAACAAAAAATTGTTTCATAAAAAACAAGGCCTATACAACATACAGATGATTTTGAATTCACTTTCAAAATTACCAAAGTTGTTTTAGCTAACAGGGTCCCCATAAAAATGTTGGCGTAAGAAGCAACAACAAATTGTAGTCCTATAGTAGAAAATGACAAGGTAATGATTTCTGGATGTGTTGAGAAACAAGTGTCTAGTCCACATGAGATTAATATCCTATACACAACTAAAAACCAGTTAAAAACATAAAGAACAAAATAGCATGTGTTGGTAACAGAAAAGCCTGTGCAAAGTCTGTGTCATGTTTTAGAATAGGTAAAACATTACTCCTCAAAAGAAAAACAGGTGAAAAATTATACATCCTCCTGTGCGCCCTTTTTTTCACAAATGGTGGCATTCTTCCTCTTTTTTTCTCCTTTATCCTTGAATTGAAACCAATGATAAGAATTAATTTCCTTCCTTGTAAAGAGTTTATGTTGGATTCCCGACATGATAGTATAAAAGGTGTGTTGTGTTCCTACAGCTTGTCATTCTGTGGTTGTGAGAGAGGGAACATAGAATCATTTTGAGGAAATAGGCAAAGAGTGGTGCTGGAGTTTATTTGGGGGTCTTGGTGGCAGGCAAATTGTTCTCTGTGTGTAAGGAGCCTGAGGAGTCTGTGGATTGTGAGATTTACTAAAAAAAAGAAAATAATTTTTGACTGAGTAATGAGACAGGTGATCCAAGTTCCTATCTGAGCTTGCTGAGCCTTTATGACTGACTGACTAACATATTTACTTTCCAGACTGTCACCCATGAAACAGATGAGTATAACTGACACTGACTCTTACAAGCACAAGAAGATGAGGGGTAAGCAAACAGCGACTTATGTGTGCTAATGCTGCACACCTGCAGCAGGTCCTGTGTGGCACAATTTATGCATTATTGCCAACTGCTGATTCTGGAGCTAACAGGTCTATACTCATTCTGTACTGTGAAAACAAAGTTTGCAGCAACATTTTGGCACTAGCTATGTGTAGGCAGGTAGACAGAAAAAGAGCAGGAGAAGGAGTTGGTGTTGCAGGGAGTGTTCTTGTTTTTTTTTTTTGTTTGTTTGTTTTTTTTGTAGATGCCAGAAAGTGACAGACAGGGACAGTTTATTAAAAAATAAACAAAAGCAAAAAACTTTTAATGAAATGTGACAGACAAGCTAGCATTTCTTCCCCCATTGATAATGTAATGATTGCTCTTTAGCCCAAGACTCTTAAGTCTGTCTGGTATTTTTTGTACGATTACTATCTTTGTAATGTGCTGGGTACATTTAAGGCACTATATAAATATTGATACATACATACATTATATTCTAAATGCAGATTTTCAAAGGCTAATAACTTTTAAATTCAATAACAAATTAAGCTGAAATTTGAGATTCCGTAGTTGGTACCAGTACTCACAACATCTGCAGATCTGGTACAAATCCATATAGTAGAAATAAAATGTAAACATCTTGAAAGAATAGCACAATCCTCATTATAAATTTTACACCATCACTATCAAACCTGCAAACTTGAATTTAAGGTGACAAGCCGGTGTATCACTTTGAATGCCAGTCTTATAAAAATAATGGTGTTGGAAAAGTAAGCTTGCATAGTCAAGCCTGTGAATTTTATGGAGCTAGCATATGAAGTTTCTGCCTGCAATTCGTGTGCAAGGATTTGCTTCAAACTAGGCATGTGTGTTTGGAATACAGTCCACTGTACTGCAGTGCCATTGCTTAATTCTAAATAGCTACATAATCTCTCCAGTTGCTACTGGAGCAAACATGTGGCTATTTGTAAGTTAAATTGTTGGATCTCACATTTCCACTATTTAACCTCCTTCAAATATGCATTCATACTAATTAAATGCCTTAAAATGCATTAAAGGGATAGTAATGTTTCATAATAAAAACAGCTCTAATTAATCATCATAGTATTTGGACTTTGGAGAGTGTTCAATTCTGTCAGAGTTGTAGTTCAGGAGTAATTCAATGACAAAGTGTCCCCCTCCCGCCCCTTTTACTGATGTCACACTGTTCAGCTAGAGCAGAAGGGAGGTGCCCAGGTAGACTGCAGAGAGGTACAATCTTTAATTAAGATAAGGGAAAAACCTGAAAAGCTTGTCAAGGGGGGCAGGGATTTCATTGTTTTCATAGGAATAAGAGTGTCCCCTTCTGTTATCTGTCTGGTCTATGGACTGGATTCCATATCTGAGAAGAGATGGCTTACACTAGGTAAAAGGGGCGAGAGGGGGGAAACTTTGCTTGTGAATATCTCTTAAACCATATAGGTTTGAGAGATAAGACTTATATCATTCTTCATGTTTTTTTAATGCCTACAAAATAAAATAAAGTTAAAACGAAGTATTACTATCCCTTTAACTCCATCTCACTAGCTGGCTCTAACATTAGATCACTTCTTTTTTGATCCTCCAGTGAACTCTGACTCCTGGGGGGAGATTCACTAAGGCAGGATAAAATGGTGATAAAGTTGAGATGACTTCACCAGTGATTTTACTTCTCCAATTCCTGTTATTCTATGGATCCAATGCACAAAGATTTCTCAAACTCTGGAGACCTTAGTGCATAGGATCCATAGAATAACATAGGAATTGGAGACTTTATTTCACTAGAGAAGTCATCTCTGCTTTATCACCTCTTTATCAAGCTTTAGTGAATAACCCCACTAGTGTACCATGAGTACTCTCCCCACCATGTCCTGGAATCTGCTGTTTAGTTCTGGGCTCCACTAAACAGTGACACTGTCACTGTTTGCTGGAACCCAGAACTAATTGGAAGACATTAGTTCTGAGCTTTGATGAACCATGACAGGGTGTCTCTGTTCACTAGAGCCACAACTACAATGGAGGATCCAGGGGATGTCAAGAAATGGTACACATATCACACCAGAGGCCAGAGCTCAACAGAGAGGGAACAAAGGGTTGGTTCTAGATAAGTGGCATCTGATTGCATGGATGTGTGTATTTTAATGTGTGTTTGTGTGTGTGTCTGTGGTTGTGCGTATATGTGCATGCGTGTGCTCATGGTGGGTGTCCCTGATTAAATACATTTAATAAATTCAGCAGTATTTTAAGTATGCTTGTCATAAAAAAGTTAATAGTTTATGAGCTTCCCAGCATGTTAATCCCTTGAGGATGAACATGGTGTGAAACTCATTGCTTCTCAATGCATTGCACTCCACTCTGGCCTTTTCAGGGTTAATATTGCTTATTTATATGTGTTCATGAAGTATTTAAACATGGTAAATACCTATGCTACTGGAAAGGTACAGTCTGCAGTACTAGATTTTCTGCTAGCATCCTGCAAACAGGGGAGGGCTGGCAACTTGTGGCCTGGGGGGCAAATACAATCTACTAGCCCATTTCTTCAGTCGCTCCAGCCCAGTGTCCCAGCCCATCCCCTTTAGTTACTTTTACTATTGGTATTAATGCTGTTAAGTAAAGAAAACGAGACCACATAGCTTACAGTTGAAATGCGGCTTCTCTAGTGATACCATAGAGCTTACAATTTAAGTACAGCAACATGATTGATACCATAGAGCGTACAAGGAAAATGGGTTATGCTGTTAGTGTAGCTCTATTTGGATTGTAGCTCTGTGGTATCATTTATGTAGTTCCATTTCAGTTGTAAGCTCTGTGGTATCACTAGTGTAGCTCCATTTACAGAAGCAATTGGGAGACTGAGTGAGGCAGTGGCCCACTGGCCCAGACACGTGACCAGCCCAGGGGGCAATTGTCCCTCTGCCCCCCAGGCCAGCCCTCCCCTGCCTGCAAAGTGGTACTATAGACCACTATTGTGCTCTGTAGGGTGACTGCCCAGGTTACCATTTGTGCCTATATGCACTAAAGTGATCACACCTCTTTTACAATGCTGTTATGCCCTATTACCAGTTTGTACCTATACAAATGGTCTATTGTCCTGCTCAGTAAATATGTTCAAATCATGTTTTCTTCTTTTTTGTTGTTATACTAAGCTTGTGTGAGAGTTTCTGATGAACAGTTTGAATTCAATGCAAATAAAAATATCTAAAAAGTTCAGTTTTTAAAATAACATCCTTGTTAGTTAATTTTGTACAGGAAGACAATTCAGCCAGGTTTGAGTAACTAAAACTGTCTAATTTCATAAATATATAATTATACATTGCTGTTAAGCCATTTAGGGTTTGTTTTACCATATAATTAATGGAATGTGCAATTGCAGTTGAAAATACTCCTGTGCCAGACATGTTTGGCATTAGTGTACTAAGCGTATGAAGGAATTGTAACTTTAGCTACGAATTAAATTTATTTTCTTATACAGTATATATTAGGAAAATGTGACATTTTAAAAATACATATGTATTATATCATGCCAAAAAGAAAAAAGAAGAGGAAAGCACATTAATATAGTGTAGAATAGGAAAACAGATTTAATAACACAACTTAAAATATTCTCAGGTAGATATTTTACTCATAATAATTTGGAGACAAGACATGCCTCTTGGTAATCTCATTTGCATATGAAATGAGTCACCGTAATCCTGTCTCAAAATAGTGCTGCCAATGGTGAACCCTATAACAAACCTCAATAGACGTTTGTCTCCTTGTATGTATTATGGTCCCATATCTAGATTACTAATGAGTTTGCGTTGGACTTTAAAATAATAATATCAAAGCATTTTACCAGGAAGGATAAAATGAGTTTGCCTCTCACTTTCAAGTATGTCCTGGGGGTATAGATATTATTACCTAAGTTAATGGTACTCATTTTACCTACCTCAGAAGGATGAAAGGCTGAGTTGACCCTGCTGGGACTAGAACCTGTGACCTTACAGTTTGAACAGATTCAACAGGGGGTGCATTACCCAACTGAGTCATCTCATCAACTTTATTCAGACAACAAGAGAGTATGTATCAAGCTCTTTGCTCTATATGTTTACAATTTGATGTAGTCAAAGAGTAGTTATAGTTGATGTTTTAAAGGTAGTCAAGTAATGCAGCAAATCCTTGTGGAAAGCCAGCATGGTACTAGGCTTCATAGAAAAAGGCATTATAAACTAAAAAAAAGATGTCTTAATGCCACTCTACAGATAACTAGTCCAACAAACCAAACATATAGTGTACAGTTCTGAGTCCATATTTCTAAAAGGACATCAATAAATGAAAATCAATGGGAAAAATGTCAAATAAAATGGTGCATATTTTAAAGACACCAGGATTTTACTTTGTATCATTTTAAGGATAGAAGGGGAAGGGTGATATGATTGAAACCATCAAATATATTAAGGGATTTATTAAAAATCACGAGGGCTTAATTTTTCAGAATAAAAGATACACTGAAACAAGAAGACATTCCCTAAAACTGGAGGGTGGAAAAGGTATACAAAAATACTTTACAGACAGGCAGGTAGATGCATGGAATAGACTCTCAGCAAAAGTGGCTGAAGCTAAAACACTAAATGAATGTAATAACTAACAGACCAGATATGTGACTATTTAAGAATAAAAGAAGTATGAGCAAACTAAATAGGGAAATGGACAGATTATATGGGCCCATTTATTCTTATTTCCCATCAATTTCTAGGATTCTACATATGTTTTAGTACTCAGCTGGTCATTACCACTTCATAGTCTCCCAGAGAATTATACCCCCATCACCATACACATTTTAGCAAATAACTTAATATTGCTTTAGATTCCATTTTTAATTATAAATGTTAGATACTTGGTACTGTAGTGGCTATTTCTCCATGATCCAAATAGCTCTCTGGAGTCTCTCTGCTTAGATATATTTTCCATAGACTTTTATATTTGTATATACATATGTATAGATTTTTTATACTACCTTTGCCTGGACGTTTCTAATAGAGTAAAAATCTGTATTTAATTTTTGATAATGCTCTCGAGTTCAGTTGACTATAATATGAACGGCTGATCATACTTTTTGTAATACTTAATAACATGTATTAGTCGATATACTTTTTTCAATACATCCTCTCTCACCTCATCTATATATAATCACATTCACAATCTTGTCAACAAAGCATTCAACATCTATGTGATTAGCCAACATTCTAGAATACTTTAGATATTGGTATCTATTTACCAAGGTAAATGTGTTTTGATCTTTGCAAATTATTAATCATGATGATAAATATGTGTAAGTTCATGGTTAATACTTTTTAGTTGAAATGGAGCAGTTACTGTTGTATAAATTAAGTTTTCCTTTTCTCTTTAGACCCACTAAACACTGAAGAATGTGCTTTACATCACTGAAATGAGGATAAAATATGTTTTTAAGAATTCTTATTCTAATTTAACAGAATTGTTTTATATCTAGAAAGCCAATTGACTTGGCTGAGATAATTATGCCTTTGCTACTAATAGTAGTTCTTGTCTGACTCCTAGTTGTTCATTCAGCTGCAAATGTGACTTTTATCTGTAAAGTAATGAATTTAGAAGAAGCTATTTCTGTTTACTAATATGCTAAAAGAATATAATCCAGCCAAACACTAGCAATCAGTTTATTTATATAAAATAATTTGTTTGGTAGAATTGAGAAAAATATGTTAGTTATATGAAAACCAGGGAGATAGAAGCAGACAATATCATTTCCTTCAGTCCTTTTGAGGAATAGTGACCACATGGTGGCTAAAACAGTGGACTGGATGATATAAGAATAGAAACTTGACAACTTGAGCACAGTATTTGGAAAACACTCAATGGATCTTATGTATAAAAGCACACTGGTAGCCTTTTCCTATTGAATGCTAGAGAGGTCTCCAATGCATTGTGATGCAATGTGTTAGACACCTTTCACTAGCATTTAAGGGGTTATCAAGTCCAATTCAAATCAAATGAAAATGTAAGAATGCTATATTTGTCCCATATGGTGCAATTGTTTTGCCAAGGAATTGCTTCCGTTTCCTTTTATACATAAGACCCAATGTAAATGTAACATTTACAACAAGAAAATATGTTGTGAGAATTGTCTTTATTATACATCACTTGCACCTTCTTAAAATGTCCTCTGTTTCAGACTGTTACTATTACTAAGTTTCAGATAGCTCAGATGCGGTTGTACATTGTACAACTTGCATTTGCTCCATTGTATGCAATATTTTTGTAATTTTGCCACTCACATATCAGTGGGCAAGTGAACCTTCTTTCCATACGATACTTCAAGCCCTTTGCCCATGACACTAGCTTGTGTAACTCTGGCACATCCATTCTTGATAAAATAACTGTGGTTTTGGATATGGCATTGTGATGCCACCCATGAGAACAGTGTAAAACCTATGTTTTCTAGAAAAGAATTGTCAGTATCCAACATTCGCGCCATTCCATTGGTGTACTTTTTGGACAATATTTTAGCATTTTTCACTTCTTTCAAATAACTCAGTAAGGGTGGTAGTCATAGCACATAGAAGAATGATGTATGTTATGTGCATTACCATGAATAGTGGTGGTAGAGGAAGTGGTGATAGTTGTTGCACTTGTGTGGTCTCTATGACCTGTCACCTTCTTCTATTTCAGAGCCATCCTCCTTCATACTTTGCATTTGCAAAACTGTAGTTGGAGACGTGCATGCTAATGTTACAGAGAAAAATGCCCCACTCCCTGAAATATCTACAATACTGCTATTATTTCCCACCCTCCCTGTGGACTTTTGGGAGTCCTGAAACTGCTACTGCTCCCAGTCCTCACACCGTTGATGTGCTTCAAGTGAGCCTCAGTGAGGATGTGCATAGATGTGATCTTGGATTAATCATGTTCACAAATTTTTACAGTGACAACAGATAATATGTTTAGATTTTGGATGTGACATATCTCCATACTTTAAATTTAATAAACTAAAGGGCTCCTAAAGGACTGCTACTTATTACATCATCATTACTGAAGGGCATATACAGTATATTGCAGTAGTACAAGTAGTATTAGGAGGCAATTGTACTGCACCGCAAACAGCAGCAGAAACATTCATAGCCAAGGTTGTTATTGTTGCCTTGTGTTGCTGCTTAGTTAATTATATTGAGTGTGAAATGGAATTGAAAGTGTTGATGGTGGTGATGATGATAATAACAGATAATTGTGTCTTTCAGAGAGTTTATAAAGAGGCATATTGTTTCTTTTCATTGGTGGAAGACTGAGCTTTTTACTTTCAGATTCAGCTAATTGTTATGCCATGTCATTAATGCTTTCTACTTGACCTGTATCAGAAGAAGGGTAGGAGCAAAGAGAAAAATATTCAAAATCATAATCAATAATTAGGTCAGCACAGGATAAGCAGTATAATACAGTAGCTTCCAAACATTTTCCTGATGACTACTTTCGTATTTATATTCTGCTAAATCTTCCTTCACTATGGCAACAATACTAGAATGAAACCTGTCATTATCTTTAGTGCTAAAAGACTTAGAACTCTTACTACTGGTGGAACGTTTAACATTTACAAACAGCCTCCCTAGGAGAAGAATCATCAGCATTTATTGCAAATATTGTGGAAATCCTGGCTATGCCACTTAGTCCTTTCCTCTTCTACTATGTTTGCCTGACACAATGATATTAGTGTTACATTTACAGTAAATTACATGAGCTGCTAACTTCAGCCCATCAGCAGAATGAAATTAGCTGCACAGAACATCAGTACAAAACAGCACCAATATATACTTGGAATGTGGAGTGACGTCTTGTCTGTTGTTGTCTGTTTGAAAATAATGTAAGATGCATGTCTCTAGTATGTGTTACCTGCATAGATTAACGTTTGCTAAGTTGCTCTTGATAAAGTTAATTTGTTATTACGAAACGCTTTGAGCGTTCTTTTAGCTATAAGCATATATTATTTTAATATTTATATATATTTTTTTTTTGGCATCACTGCTAAAGTGAAGAGAAAATACATTTTTGATATAGAGATATCACCTTGACCTGCTCTTTTTATTACTTTTTAACTCAAGACCTCCTGCATAAGTTAAGTCCCTGTTTGGGTAGTGTAGGCTTTTGGAGGGGGTTTGGTGTACCCCTTTCAGGACTCTATAGCCCTATATCGGAGAATCTAGTACCTGGGCAAGATCTTTGGTGTATATTCGGAGGTAACTGTCCTGGGGTTTATACCAGGAGAGCTTGAATACTTAGAGGCAGTATTGGAAGCCTCTTAAAAGTATGAGTAATATTCCTATAGAGCACATGGTGTAGGTGATGGTATCCTTGAACAAATACTACGCTTAGAGGATCTGGCACTGTTGTTTCTTTTCTTGTACAGTTCGTTATATTGGGAGTCCAACCAATTACAGCAAGCTGCAAGGATCCTAAGCCCTGGAAACTTTGAATTGTGGACTCTAGTGTTGATAATATCTATAAGTGATTTGGTTTTATATTGCATTGTGTGGAGCTGACTTTTTTTACTTTTTTGAATTTCTGTGCCATTTACCATTTTTTGTGTGGTAATTTGGGACAGAGTCAGAATTAGTGTTTGTGGTCCATATATCAGTGCAATTTCAATTAAAATAATGTGGCCTTTCAAAATCCATGTTATTTTGATGTAACTTTACTCAGATGTTCATTACAGTCTTGTTCTCCCATCTCTTTATTCTACAGTCTGAATGTGGGTGCTGTTGTATACCAGCAGTACTCCTAGGAATGAGCAACAACTTTGTTTTTCCCAAAAGGGAGTTTTCACAGATTTGCAAAATGTATCCCCTTTGTGTTGAAGCTGCCCATCTTAATGTAAAACAGGAGAAAAGTGAATTGGTGCACTAAAGGTCTATCCTGTGGAGATATGATTTTGTTGATGTATTCAAAGCACGTTGACCTTTCAATGTAGACACACATCGCCATATGCACTAAAATTTAGGGATGCAAGGGAAGGGGAGGAGAAGGTCCCCATTAGCATACAAGGTTGGTGAACTGCTGTAGATGTGGAAGAGATGCCCTTCCTTGCACATCACCAGCAGTACAACAATCCTGAAGTCTGAGAGCATTCTCTCTCTGCTTCCCCACTTGATCAGTAGGGGAGTGGATAGGATCTTTATAGTACCACTAAAAGCATCACTCCCTTAACCCTTTGAGTGCCATAGGGATGTGCATTGCTCACCCCCCACACAAAGGGTTAAAAAAATACACCAAGCAGTACACAATCAGTCCCTCAGCTCTGTATCATATTTCATACATGTTGTGCACTCCCAAAGGAGCAGGGTTAGGGGTCAGGCAGTGTCCATGGGGATTTGTGGCTACCAATTACCTTCCAGCCTTCTTCCCTTGCAAATTGGTAGCCATAGACCCCATGTAAACTTCAGGGCCCCCAGACTTGTTCAGTTTCCCACTGGTAGCCATAGATCCCCATGTAAACTGTCTGACCCCCCCCCCCCAGCCTTGTTCCCTTGCCTATTGGAAGCCACAAATCCCCATGGCCACTGCCTGGGCAAGGGAACAAGGCTGGGGGGTGTCAGTCAGTGTATGTGGGGATAACAAACAATGGTGATGTTCCCCATGTTGCCCACAATACTTATGTTTATCATGCTCCCCCACACAGTTAAAATTGGGCATCTGCTGCCCCACATTTAAAATTTGGCATATGTTGCCACCACACAGTTAAAATTCGACATATGCTGCCCAAACCCAGTTAATATCTGACATATTCTGCTCCATATACATGATTGCTCCCTGTGCATATTTTTAAGAAAAAGGATCTGTAATACTGCACTATGCTCTATTTTGTTTTGAAAGAAAATCAGACCTTTCTGGGGCATTGGGACCCCTCCTGATGTCCCCCTGGCATTGATCCAATAGGATAGGGGATCAATGCAGTGACCAGGAAGGAGATCACCGCCTTCCCCTACTACCTCTTCTTCATCCAAGCGTTCATACTCATCCCGGTAATTAAAGTCTTTGGGTCCTGCAGGAGGGGTCTCGATGCCCCCTGCAATGTATGATTTTCTTTCAAAACAAAATGTAGCATAGTGCATGAGTAGACAGCCTGCACTGTGTGTTTTTTTTATAAATATATACACAAAAAGTGATTGTGTATATGGGGCAGAATGTGGCAGCATATGTCTGGTATTAACTGTTCAGTGCAAAGCAATGAGCTATGTATTCCTCTGGCACTCAAAGGACTAACTTGTGGGGCATCATATATCAAATTTTAACTGTGTGGGGGAAGCATATGGTGAATACTATCTGTGGGGGGAGCATATGTTAAATTTTATCTGTGTGGGGGCAGCATATGTCAAATTTTAACTGTGGGGCAGCATATTGAATATAAGTGTTGTGGGGCAACATGGGAAACTTCACTATTGTGTGTTAGCCCCACATACACTGACTGAGAACCCTCAGCCTTATTCCCTTGCTCATACAGTGCCCATGGGGATTTGTGGCTTCCAGTAGGCAAGGGAAAAAGGCTGGGGGGGGGTTAGACAGTGTACATGGGGATCTGTGGCTACCAGTGGGCAATGGAACAAATCTGGTGACCAGGCAGCGTACATGTGATTCTATGGCTACCAGTGGGCAAGGGAACAAGGCTGGGGGAATGCAGCTGGTAGCCACAAATCCCTATGGACAATGCCTGACCCCCAGCCTCGGTAGTGCACAAAATGTATGAAATATGACACAGAACTAAGGGTATAGCTGTGTGCTGATTGGTGTACTTTTTTTTAAAACATCTGAGTGCCATAAGGGTGCCAAACGCACATCCCTATGACACTCAAAGGGTTAAGGGAGTGATGCTGTTCATGGTGCTGAAAGTATCCTCTCCACTACTACTGAGCAAGTGGGGAAGCAAAGAGAATGTTCTCAGACTTCAGGGTTAACTACTGCTGGTGATTTGTTAGGGAGAACATCTCTTCCATATTGCCAGCAGTTCAACAACCCTCCATGCTTATGATTAATTGAGGGCTGTTACTGCATAGGAAATTACACAGAGAACCCAAATTCGCCAGCCTTGGGTAGGAGAAGATGAGACTGTGAACTCCAACAGCAGAGGCTATCATCGGAGTTCAGTACATGTGGTGAAGTGCCACATTAACATATAAACTCTCACCCCAATGAATACGAAAATGGCTTGTTATACTGTATTTCCATATGGAAATGACTAATTTTCCTGAATTTCCATATGGAAATAGGCCATTGTTAATATGATGAGTGAAAATTTGTAAACCTGTCGAAGGCATGTCAGATTGATATCTATGTGGGAAGATTTTTGTCAGACTGATGGGGAAGTGGTGTCTAAGACAATTTAATGCATGCTGTCAAGGTGCCTTCAACACTGCTCCAACAGGACATCGACATTATGACCCCTCTTCGACCTTTAGTGCATCTCCTCCCATTGAATTTAATGGGATGAAAGTTAATCCCAATTATTTTAGTGGTCTTAACCTTCTGTTGAAGTCTACACAAATATACACATATGTACATACATAATACAGACACACAGAAACACACACATGCATGCAGACACACCCATGCGCATACACACAGACAAATCACATACTCACACACACGGACACGAGAACACACACATACAGACAGACAGACACACACACAGCCTTCATTTCTCCAGAGACGACATTTTGAAAAATATCTGGAAACCTTAGCATAAACTCTCATGGAAGGCATAACTTTCCATTTTAGACAAAATGTGTTCCTTCACCAGAAGTGTTCACCCACTGCTACTGTTCACATCTATCATACATTGTGTAAAACAAGCATATACATTAGAAACATCTAGAAAGTCAATAGCAGCTAAAGCCTTATAATTGATATATTATGCGACAAACATGATGTTACAATAAAAAGTGAATCAAAATAAAGAGCAAGTTGAAGTTTTGGCTTATTGACCATGTCAAATCAACTCAAAAGCGTAAGTATTGAAGTCCAGCACACTAATGCAACCCTGTCATTATCCTATTTTTTACTTTAAAGGAGCAGTAAAGTTTTTTTATGAAAAAATATATATTGTAGAGATTTTCCTATTGAGTAAATTAAGGGTGCTCCCAGTGTCGAGAGATTTTTATTTTACAGTTATTCCGGCAGTGACGGTCCTGGCACGGCATGGAGTTCAGAGCTCCCGGCATGGCTGCATGCAGCTCCGGAAGCCCTGAACTGGAACTTAAAAAAAAAAAAAAAAAAAAGTCCCGTGGTCCTCAAGTGCCGGCCGCACATACGTGCGCCAGTCCTTAAGGGGATAAACTGCTATAATTTTTTAATAAAACATCTGACAGCAGTGGGAGTGACCTTGTTTTTTTCAGCAGGAAAAGCTCTATAAAATATGTCTTCATAAAAAAAAGTTTACTGCTCCTTTAACATATTTCTAAAAACAATTTATGAATAATAATTTGTGGCACGTTAATGTTAGACTAGGTGTATTAATCTCCAATCATCTCAAACAAGCCGATTGTATGTTATAGAGAGATATTACCTTAAACTGTTGCTTTCCTTTAAACATTGAACTGATGTGGTTATACTGTCATCATCATCATCATCATCATATAGTGCACTAGTTAAAGGAGCAACATTAGATTTTATAAACCCCTTGGAGTAAATAATTGCCAAGCATGTCATAGAATTCTCTATAACTGACTTGAGTGCCTTGCTCTTGGTACATTTCTTGCATTACATTTATACATCTCCTCAAAGTCCCAAGTCATTTCTCTGAACAGGGCTAAGCACTGGATATGAAAACAATTGAGCCAGTAGCATTTTATTCTCAAAAAGTACTGCTTCTGAGGAAGTGATTTTCCACCCCTGCCTTAGAGCCTGAGAAATCTGTCTGAGATATAGATGTTAGGGATAAAATATCTTTCCCACACAACACAGAATATCCTTCTAAAAATTGGCAGGCATGTTAATCCTTTATCCCAAGAGATGAACCCCCATCCCTAATTCGTGTATGGATTCCAAATATTCTGCATGTTTTCCCAGTGGACATATGCTTTTTGTTTAACAATATCCATTAATTTTCTTGAGATAGGAACATTTCATCTTCCAACTCTGCAGTGCAAAGAGGCAGCATTGTTTCAAAGTCTGACCTTACTGAGAACACTATTTACAGCAGCAGCTAAAAAAAAACTACTTCCAGATGCCAAATAACAAGCTACCCTTTAGCATCTGCTCTCTGAATTTATGTACTTTGCACATACAAAATTACATTTCCATCACATAATTTCTTATTCAGCTGTTAACAGAAAAATGATATGATTCTAGAATATTTATTGTTGGTTACTATAAAGAGTGATTATCCCTCCTTTTGGAATGACAAGGATGAGCAAGATTTGTTCACTCGCAGCTGATTGGTTATACCTGGGATAGGCAACCTTTGACTCTCTAGGTTTTGGAGACTACTGCTCTCATTATCCCCAGACAGCCATTTGCTGGTTAAGGATGACAGAAGATGTAGTCTCCAACAGCTGGAGAACAAAAGTTGCCCACCTCTGGTCAAGACAGTCAGTTATTGCTGCTGGAGTATACATCTGAGGGGGTAGTTTGCTTATTGGTATAACCCTTTGATTGCCAGAGGAGTACGCAAAGCATTCCAAAGCAATGTGTTGTGTACCCCTCTGTCACTTAAAGGGTTATAATTAAAAGCTGGTTCAGACAAAGTTTTTGTTTGCTTTGGTGAAATTTGGCTTCGCTTTCCCTCTTTTCCCCTGGTCACATGCTTTTTTATAGAGGTGTACTTCCTCTGTTTTCAGAAACAGGAAATCTCACTGCCCCCAATCAGTAAATTAACTGTATAATTAGTCAGTGTTGACACTGGCTGATTTGCTAAGAAGAAACTGAGCAATACTGGAGCAAAACAAATGCACCAAAGGGACATAAAAAAACATTCCAAAATCCAACTGATAAAAATGACTCTTTTATCCCCTTGAGTGCTAGAGAGGCTAGAGAGGCTTTGCAATGTGATGGAAACTGTACCATTCAAGGGGTTAAAAAATGAAATCACTGCAAAGTTTTATTTTTCTCCCACTATGCTGTTCATTTGCCTAAGAATTGCTTTAACTTCCTGTATACAACCCACTGTATTCAATGGGCACATTTTACACATTTCAGTTTCAGGTACTAGAAATGTAGCCATTGCTAATTTGTTGCCATGCAATGTATTGAGATGTCTCTAGTACCCAAAGTGATGTAGAATTGTTATCTTGCGTTCATAAATAACACTGAATTACTAAATATTAGAGATAGACTATAATGAATATCCTATATAATAATTTGCTAGGAGGTTTGTCAGAAGCCGTCATGCACAGTAGAGACTGTGTGCGCTGCAGTCATGCTCAGTAGAGACTACACGCACTGCGGTCATGCTCAATACAGACTGCCTGCACTGCAGTCATGCTCAATACAGACTGCCTGAACGTGCCGCAGCTGATACAGAGTGGCCTGTTCCAAATTCGAACCGTAGTCCTCTCTGGTTCCCAGGAAGGGAGAACTACTGTCTGAATTCAGAGTGCTCCGCTCCATATCAGCCGCGGTGTGTTCGGGAACTCTGTACTGTGCATGACTGCAGTGCGGCTAGTTAGCAGAGAGGCTTCGGACACCAGCCGAGGCTTCTGGATGGCACTGTGGCCCGTGTACATGGGCTTTTAAACTGGTATAACATATATAAGAATAGTGGCTTCTGTCATGCTTAATTTACAGGTAAT
The DNA here is from genome assembly GCA_037306005.1 of Rhinophrynus dorsalis. Taxonomy (NCBI): domain Eukaryota; kingdom Metazoa; phylum Chordata; class Amphibia; order Anura; family Rhinophrynidae; genus Rhinophrynus; species Rhinophrynus dorsalis. The sequence continues at coordinate 280,394,009 of CM074718.1, read as the reverse complement.
GATATTGCATTGGAAGCCTAGTAAACAGGATCTGTGAGCTTGTCCTGTAAGTTAAAAGCCAGAGCATATACATATCACTTTTGCTTCTTCTTATTATCTGTTCCATATTTTCCCTAGAACTATTTGTTAAAACACACAAACTGAAAATATATTTTGTTACTTTATTTGCCACTTTTATGTGCCATTCTCCCCTGACATAAATACTGTTACTGTGTGGACAGGCAGAGGACTCACCCCATTTATCAACAGAGTAAGAACCTGCACCTGCTCCTACCTCACTGTACTCTCCAAACCTAGAATTACCACCTCAGTCTTACCCAGATTCAACCCCAGCCAGCTGGACTCTAGCCATGTGGAAATGTCAGCCAGTCAGTCAATGACATCATGTCTGTTACCAAGCTACCCTGGAATGAAACATAGATCTGGGTGTCATCAGGATACTACTGGCATTCCAGCTCATGATGGTGGTATTCACATTGAAGAAGATGTGTGACAGAATGGAACCCTGAGGAACATTAAATGTTGTGTGTGTGTGTGTGTGTGTTTATGTGTGTGTATGTTTACATGTGCGGGTATGCCCAAATAACTGCAGTGAATTGTGGGAGAGAATAAAACCAATGTGTTAGACACTAATCTAGGCAAATTATCAGCATGTAGGTAACGAATAATGATACATATAGAACTGCAATCAATTGCATTTCAACTCTGCTTCCCCATCGCATAAAGACCTTTTCAGATCCTCTGGTGGAGAATTGCACCTTAGGCTTATGTTGGCACCTGATTCAAACTTACTTCAGAAGTTTAGATAACATCTGTTTAGGCATGTGATTCAAACTGTGTGGAGGAGGATGGGGGCCTTGAATTTCACCCCTGGTACCTGATGTACCAAGAACAACTGTACCATGGGGGACAAACACCAAAATCCCTAAAAACCCCTTGAATGATAGAGAAAAGTATCCCCTCATTTGTACTTGATACTCACAGCTTTAAAGGGGAACATTCACATGAAAAAAAAATTGGAGCGCTGGTTATAAGTCCTAATGCAATACCAGCGCTGGGTTTTGTTTTAAATTTACTTGCCTGTGAGCCGAGATATTTATGTTTAAAAAGTGCAACCTCCGTAGCATCTCAAACTGAGCTGGATGTAACGTTAGCCCACAACAATACAGCTCCGAGGTGAAGCGAGAACGCGCTCGCTGGGGCTTCTGGGAGCGAAGTGGGAAGTCCTGCTGCTCCGTGCCGCACATACAGGGTGCCGCAGTATGCGGAAGTGGCACTTTTTAAACATAAATATCTCGGCTCACAGGCAAGTAAATTTAAAACAAAACCCAGCGCTGGTATTGCATTAGGACTTATAACCAGAGCTCCAATTTTTTTTTCATGTGAATGTTCCCCTTTAAGTCTATTGCAATAAACAGACCATGCTTTGTTCTACAATAGAACCTTTTTTGAACACATTTATTCTTGAATAAACTGATTAAAGCTTGGTATAGCATATACTTTTTTAATTAGCCCATTGCATCGTAAAAGACATACCTAAATAGTTAACCGAAATGTTTACATTTACTCAAAGCAGAATATTTGACTCTCAAAACAGACATAGAAGGCTGGATTCTATTGCAGGTGCTAATTTTGTCTCTGCTTTTATCTCCAGGTTTCCCCATAGACTTCAGTAGGAACATTTTTGATAAAACGGGAGGTAACATTTATCTCCTGCAGTAGAATCCAACCCCAAATGTATTACATTATGCAACATAACTGTAGAAGTCTCCATTTACAAACTTACGTGCAACATGATTGCTAAAAGCAAATTAAAAGGAACTGTCATTTTTCTAGAAATGTTAAATTGATCTGCACATTTCATATCATATAGCAGGTGGTTTTAAAGGTATTTCAATTCATTTCTGGTGCAGATGGCCTTGTGAGGTTTAATACTGTGAGTGACAGTGACATCTGCAATGCATGGTTGCATCTCTGGCACTCAAAGGGTTAAAACTAAATTAACCAATGTGTTGTGTACCCCTTTGGCATTCAAGGGGTTCATTCTCACATTTAAGAATACTGATAAGACCCATACGCTTCAAGTGAAAACTGTTTGTTTGGCAGGATGAATAAGATGCAGCTATTATGCCTGGTAAACAAGGATAAAAATCAACTTAGTGGTTGAATAGCATATGTAAGGCATTTTGTTTGTATGGTCAGTAAATGTTCCAGATTCTATACACAAAAATGGGAAATGCATGTGGGAGTGATTCAGATGTAAAAAGCAGAATATGTACTTTCGTCACACAAATCAGTAATCTTAGTCATAGCATGTAAAATAGCCTTATGCTTTGTACTTACACCTTTTGTCAGTAGATATTTTTGTAAAACTACCATTGTTGTTACATTTTCAAAAGCCTTGGAAATATCCTTGATAAAGCAGTTGCTAAAAACAAACAATAAAAAAATAAAATATGTTTTAAAGGGTACTTACCCCTAGAGTTTACATCTGCTCTGATTACACAGGTCCTGTCTGGGCTTTACCTTGATTTATTGATTTAACACTTTGAGTGCCAGATGGATATGCAACACATTGCTTAGCAATCCATAGCATACTCCTCTGGCACACCATGGGTTAATAACAGCTGCTTTCATACCTTTACAGGTATCATCTGTATAACCATATGCAGCCTTATACTGGATGAGGAGGTCAGGTTTACTAATGCCCAAGAACACTTTGGGCCTTACATATGAAAGAAAATTGTTGCAATTCTGGGGCAACCCAATACACTATAGGGGACAAATTAAAATTCCTATTCCCCTGAATGCTGCAGAAGTCTCCAACACATTGATTCCCAATGCACTAGGGACCTTCCTAGCACTCAGGGGGTTAAAATTACCCATTTAGAGGGATAGTAATGTTTCACAATAAAAGCAGCTGCAATTAGTCTTAATAGTACTTGGGCCATAGAAACATGGAATTTGACAGCAGATAAGAACCATTCAGCCCACCTAGTCTGCCCATTTTCCTACTGTAAAACCCTCAAACCTTTTTTGGTCCTTGGTCTTTTCTTACGTTAAGGACAGTCTTATGCCTATCCCATGCATGCTTAAATTCTGTCACTGTATTAACTTCTACCACTTCTGCTGGTGGACTATTCCACTTATCTACTACCCTCTCAGTGAAGTAAAACTTTCTTACATTACATCTAAACCTGTGTCCCTCTAGTTTTAGACTATGGCCTCTTGTCCTAACATTTTTACTCCTTTGAAATGTACTTCCATCCTGCACTTTGTTGAATCCCTTCATGTATTTGGATGTTTCAATCATATCCCCTCTCTCTCTTCTCTCCTCCAAGCTATACATGTTCAGATCCTTTAGTCTATCCTGATATTTCTTTTCCTGTAAACCAGTCACCATTTTAGTAGCCCTTCTTTGAATTTTCTCTAGAGTATCTATATCCTTCTGGAGATGGGGTCTCCAGTACTGTACACAATACTCTAGGTGAGGTCTAACTAGAGATCTGTAGAGTGTCATGACCACTTCCTTTTTTCTGCTACTAATGCCCCTAGCTATACAATCCAGTACCCTGCTTGCATTCCCCACCACTTTATTACATTGCCTGCCTACCTTTAAGTATTTAGAAATAATTACTCCCAAATCCCTTTCCTCTGTTGTCTCTGACAAGACAGTACCCTTAATAGTATATTTTTCCTTTGGATTTTTATGTCCCAAGTGCATTATTTTACATTTATCAACATAAACTGCATCTGTCACGCGCTTGACCATTCTTCTAATTTACCTAAATCATTTGTCAATTGGCTTATTCCCCCTGGAATGTCTACCCTATTACAGATCTTGATATCATCTGCAAAAAGACATACCTTTCCTTGAAGACCTTTTGCAATATCACTAATAAAAATATTACTGGGCCATGAAGAGTGTTATTTCAATACTGTCAGAGTTGTAGTTCAAGAGTAATTGAATGATAAAGTCTCCTACTCCCACCTCTTTTACTGATGTAACACTGCTCACCTCAGATCAGCAAGACTGTCCGAATGAATCACAGAGAGGGACAGTCTTCAGTGAGTATGAGTAAAGCCCTGAAAAACCTGTCAAGGGAGGAAGAGTTTTCCTTATGCTCACAGTAAGAAGATTGGGGGTGATATATAAAAAGCCTTCTTAGTCTATACTTAAGAATTGCTGCTAATATTCACAATGCCTGGTCATAAGTAAAGTCACGTTTATAAATAAGTCTATCTGAGAATATTCTGCGAATATTCGCAGCTGCTAATATATTTTCGCACATATAGCGATATTATATACTTCCAAATAAGAACAAGTTATAACTGGAGTTATTATTTAATCCCTAAAATTGTAGTTATTTTTGGCGCGATTAGCAAATTTCTTGATAAATACACTGGGACACAATTCTTATTTGGCCAAGGCCATTTCTACTCCACTTTTCAAAAAAGTAATCTGTTAGCACTCAGCAAAACGTCGCTAAATGTTTATGCATATACTTATGTTGCATTGAGACAGTTTTACAGACAGTTTTATACATCTCCCCCATTGTCTTTTTCTGTGAGCTGTCTGGTCAAAGGCCCAGATTCCACATCTGAGGGGAGGTGGCTTACACTAGGTAAAAGGGGCGGGAGAGGGAAAATTTATCATTCAATTACTCTTGAACTACAACTTTTTTTGCCATGGCCCAAATACTACGAAAATTAATTGGAGCTGCTGTTTTTGAAACATTACTATATCTTTAATTAAATGGGAATGTTGAGCACATTTATTTAACCCCTAGGGTGCAGCTGTATTGTACCAAAAACACTAAAAAAATGTTAAACATATAGGAATTTACTATTTAATGATATACATATAAATTCATGGAACAATATAACATTTTGGTTACACAGTGTAAAGGGGAACCCCTTAAAGGGATAGTAATACTTAAAATGTAAAAAAAAAATATGTTGTAGGGTTTTTCCCCCTGAGTAAAACAAGAGTGCTCCCACTGCTGAAAGGTGTTTCATTCAAAAGTTATTAATTTTCAAAGTTGAATTTTTAGGTGCAATATCACAGTGACCTGAAATTGTACAGTGGCTCTGTTGCTAAATGATCCTATGGACAGCTCTGGTCCCTGGACCATAAATCTCCATAGGATGGTGTAGCAACAGCGCCACAGTACAATTTCAGGCCACTGTGATATTGCGCCTAAAAAATTCAACTTTGAAAATGATTAACTTTTGAATGAAACACCTTTCAGCAGTGGGAGTACTCTTGTTTTACTCAGGGGGATAAACCCTACAACATATTTTTCTTTACATTTTAAGTATTACTATCCCTTTAACCCTTTGAGTGCAAGAGGAGTATCCAACACATTATATTGCAACGAAATGTGTTGGATACCCCTCTGACATTCAAAGGGTTAAGAACCAAAATGATATGCAGTGTATTCCAACTCAATGTGTTGCAGATCCATCTAGACCTTAAAGGGTCATTTTTTTTCCATGGTGCAGGTGGTTTGCACCAGAATTGGTCCACTTTCACTATAAACATATGGCCCAAAGTTTACTAACTCACACTCAGACATCTGGCTTCTATACAAATCCCCAACTCGAGCATAGCGGAATATGCCTGACTGATAACTGTAGTAAATGAAATAGTCACACCTTGCATGTGCATGTAAAATATCCACCAAGTGGAATTACCATGCTTCTACATTTTATGTTTTGCTGGAAGTTGTTCATTTGTTCCATTTGCTTAGCAACCTTTTACTTCATATAAAAGCCAAACAGCATTACCATGTTGAACCACTGCCAATGGCCATTTGTCAGTATCTAGGACAGCTCCACACATACAACATATTTAATAAGATTAGCTACCAAAACAAGTTTAAAATGCATGATTCTTCTTGGAAAGAAGCTGTTAGTGTATTGTCATGTCTGTTCTTATTCACTGAACAGGTGCACATTTCACTTATGGTGGCACATCATTATGACTCTATAGCTGTTGTGAGCTACTGACATAGTATATTTGTGTGTGCACATACTCTTTATAAACGGTGTATTGTTGAAATGTTGCAACCTATATGGCTACCCGCAAAAGGCCGACATAAGAATGTTGCCTAGGTCAAAAAGGACAATGTCAGAATGTCACCCGCATCAAAAGGGCAACATTGAAATGTCACCAGTGTAAAGGTCCCCCTGGCACCCCTGCCACAAAACTTTACTAGTAATGATCTGTAGGTCGCCCAGGGGAAACTGTGGTGGCACACCAGTGCATTGCACAGCAATGCCCGTGTAGTATTTCCCCAATAAAAAGCATAGTCTGCATCTGCCTGGGTTGCCTGCATCCATATGCAGACTATGCTTTGTACTGGCGGAATACTACACCGGCATTGCTGTGCAATGCACTGGTGTGCCTGACCTGTGCAAGGGCGACATTTAGATGTCACCATTTTGATGGGGAAGACATTCTGATGTTGCTCTTTTGAGGCTCGCCATGTAGGCTGCAACATTTTAAAGGAATAGTAATGTTTCATAATAAAAGCAGCTCCAATTAATCTTCATAGTATTTGGGCCATGGATAGTGTTATTTTAGTACTGTGAGAGTTGTAGTTCAAGAGTAATTGAATGGTAAAGTATGCCCCTCCTGCCTCTTTTACTGATGTAACACTGCTCAGCTCAGAGCAACAGGGTGGTGTCTAAGTGGATTGCAGAGAGGGACAATCTTCTGTGAGCATAAGGGCAAAACCTGAAAAACCTGTCAATAGGGACAGGGCTTTCATTGTTCTCACAGTAAGAAGATTGTCCCTTGCTGTTAGCTGCATGGTCTGTGGACCAGATTCCACATCTGAGGGGAGGTGGCTTCCACTAGGTAAAATGGGCGGGAGGGGGAAACTTTATCACTCAATTACTCTTGAACTACAACTCTGACAATATTGAAATAACACTCTCCATGGCCCAAATACTATGCAGATTAATTGGACCTGCTGTGTTTGTGAAACATTACTATCCCTTTAAAACAATATCCTACATACAGATTTTTACTTTTTCCCCAGCTAAATTTAAACTTGATGAGCCATTGAAAAGATGAGTATTAGAGCTAAAGCTCAGTCATTGAATGTTTCATTTAATGGAGAAGTAACATCTTTAAATGATGTAAAGAAAGTTAACCCCTAACTTGCTATGGCCAGCAAATCCTAATTGCCCCCATGAAGTTTCCCTTTGTCTGCTTGGTTCAAGAGAGAATATCTTCAATCAGTCCTGGATGCCATGACCTTGGAGGTGGACATAAGAGATGCTTGAAGGACCAGAGGACCTCAAATTCCGTTCACTATGTATGATAATATTAACTCTTTAAGGACCAGGTGGGTTCGCACCTCATTGCTTTGCATCACTCTGCTCCTTAAGGGGTTAAAGTGAAGCTTTCTCCTTAATTAAAGTTTGCATATTTGAAGAATGCATTAATAACTACCTATCATGTTAGCCAAAAGACCAGCAAGGAGATATTCATACTTGCTACCATACGCTAATTGTGGTACCTGTGAAAAAACAGTGATGTTCCATATGCTAATGAGGCATTTTCAGTGACATGTCATATGTTAATCCTTTAAGGACCCATGGCGTACCAGGACCGTCACGCCGGTTCCAGCCAGTTGATGGTACTTGCATGTCATGGAATTCTGGGATAACAGTGAAGCTGCACGCCGCTCTGCCATCCCAGAATGCTATGCTGTACAAATGAAAAAAATTGTCATGGTCCTTAATGGCCACCCATGTGCCAGATCAGGCAGCAGTTAAAGGGTTACAGAAGGTTTCAATTATGTTTCATATGCTAATGAAGCTCTGTGCAGTACCAGGAAATATTCACTTTACTCAGAAATGAAAGTGTATCTCCTAAACTATACATCTGCTGGGCAAAATTATCTGGACTCTTTGGGATTTTCTGGTTGTATAAAGGTAAGTGGGTAGTTATTATTATTATTAGGGGTGTTGATTCTCTTTCATGAAATCAGAAGTAGTCAATGATGTAATTTGATACATCATATGATTTGGCTATTACTAATACTATTATAATGATAAAACTCCAGGCTATTCAAATAATATGTTAAACAGGGGCAATGCATTAATAAAGAGTTGCTAAAGTATACACTGAAGCACTAGAAGAGGAGGTAGACTCTGCTGCTTATGACCTGTATTGGCCTCATCCAGGGCCGGATTTACATCTCAGGAGCCTGTAGGCACAGAAATCTAAAGCGCCCTCGCCACCATTGGCCATCTCCACAATGCTCCAAATCTCCACATTACCCCCCATCTCCATATTGCCCTCACATTGCCCCCATCAGCTCCACATTGCCCCATCAGCTCCACATTGCCCTCGCATTGCCCTTCATCAGCTTCACATTGCCCCCATCATTTCAACATTGCCCCATCAGTTCCACATTGCCCCCATCAGCTCCATATTGCCCTCACATTGCCCTATCATCTCAACATTGCCCCATCAACTCAATATTGCTCCCATCAGCTCCATATTGCCCTCACATTGTCCCATCATCTCAACATTGCCCCCATCAACTCAATATTGCCCCCATCAGCTCCACATTGCCCTCACACTGCCCCCATCAGCTCCAGCTTGCCCCCTATCATCCCCATACTGCCCCCATCATCTCCACATTAAGCCTCACACCTCCCACATCCATTTCCTACCTCCCTGGTGGTCCAGCAGCAGGAGAGATCTGTGCTTCTGCACAGACCTGTAGCTGCTGGAGCTCCCGCTCAGTCTTTTCTTTAGTGATGCAGAGCGCTGGGAGATGATGTCATCTCCCATCGCTCTGCATTACTAAAGAGCCGCGGGAGCTCAGCAGCTACAGGTCTGTGCCTAAGAAGGCACAGACCATACTATGCAGTGGGTGGCTCGCACGCCACTTAAAAAAATATATATATCGATTGCAATGGCAGGCGCCCATCTGTAGGGTGCGCCTGTAGGCAGATGCCTACTCTGCCTTATGGAAAATCCGGCCCTGGCCTCATCAAGCTAATGCAGGGGATTTCTGGACCAAACCAAATGCACCACAGGGTAGCAAATAAATATTCAACAAATTGGCATTGGTTTACCCATTTGCGCTGCTGCACTGGCTGCTTCTCTGGCCCTCATAGAGTTAAATGGGGCTTTCAATCCTTTGAATGATACTGAGGTCTCCTTTGGCAGCCAAAGGGTTAAAACATATTAACACGCTCAAGAACTGACTTTATATTCATTAATAATAAACTATCACAATATATTTTAAGGTAATTAGGAATACAACAGACACAATGGCAAACAGCTTCAACTTCTTGCTCTAAAATACCAAAGTTGAAAATGTCAGTGTCTGAAGAGGAAACTGGGCACGACAGAAGCATTAAGACTGATTTAAGGTCAAACTACAAGATGTTGCTTGCCAAGACTTTCTATCAAGGGACAAAGGGAAAACAATTGGAGAACATCCATTGAAAGGAGTGTCTAAAGTAAGTTTGTATTGCAACAGATTAATTAAGGATAACAGATGAGACTTGTACCGTGTTAGCCGGAGAAATACAGGAGAAAAATATAATCAAGTTGCTACCTTTATTGGCTAACTAATCAAATTTTGGATGCAAGCTGTAACGGATCTTATCCGTTACTTGGGCCCTTGTCTGGACCTTGAACGTTTTACCTAAAGACTATGACCCCTTGGCCTCCTTTGACCTCAGATGGGGGGTTTACTATCTTTATGCTAAAAGATTTATGTTTTATGTATTTTCATATATTGTATGTGTTTAATTGTACTTGTCCAATTTGAAGGTTTGTGCAATCACCAACTACCAGGTATGCAAATATCTTCCTTAGCTTAACATGGGAAATGGTAGGCAGACCAGTGATTGATCAAAGTTGGGGCAGGGCATTCAAAATAGTCAATCAAAGGCTCCAACCTTGGGCCACTGTCCCTAAGATGTGGATTATAGCAACTCCAGCCATTCACTATGTTGACCCCCTGCCATGTGGTAATTAGTTCACGCCCTGAAGTCTTTGTTCAATCAAACCCCTGTGTATCTGAAATGTAACCCTGTCTGAGTCATTGTATCTGTTAAGACCAGCTGTTGCTGGCTTTTGTCTGATGTGTTAGGAGTTAATCATGTTCCCTATTGTATCAGGTTCCCCATGTGATCCAATGTACTGTACTGTATATAAATATCTGTGGTTTGTGACAATAAAGAGAGTTCTGTTTGGAGTGAACAAGGAGTCCTGGAGTCTTGTATTGCTTATGGTCTAAAGTATCCACTCTGATACCCATCTGCGCCAAGTATCCTGAATAGTCGACCGCCTGCTGCCAGTTTCCTGCGACCTAACTTTGTGGACTGTCAGGCGGCAACGTGGACTCTTCCCTGCTTCCAGCGATCCTGCGGCTGTTTCCAGTGACTGTCCATACTTCAACTGGTGCATCCGACGGCGCTTATCTGGCGTCGAGAAGGAGAGACCCGGGAACGACGGCGGAAGGCGACGCGGTCCCTTCTCAGCTTCCGTTACACAAGCTTTCAAGACTTCTTAGGTCTCTTCCTCAGGCATGTTATACAGATAAATATGAAAGCATCTCTTAACCCCTTAGCGTCCGGTGACGTACCCGGACCGTCACGCTGGTCTGGCACTTAAGGACCAGTGACGTTCCTGGTACGTCACATACTATTACTCATCGCGCTCCTGCAGGAGCGCGATGAGTAATACCGGGACTGAATTTGATCTCTCCAAGACCGGAGTGATCTCTCTCAGTCCCTCAGTTCGGCGTGAATGCTGAAATTCTCTATCGGGTCCTTAAAGGACCACACACCCCACGACCGCTGGTCGTTAAGGGGTTAAATACAAGTACACATTGCATTGTTTAGAATAGAAATCAGATCAATCAAATAACCTGGGTCTGGACTGAGCTTTCCTATCTGATTTCTATTCAAAACAATGCAATGTGTGCTTGTATTTAAGATATTTGCTTCTGAACTGCACTGCTTTAGCGTATTGAATATAGCCCTACATTCCTACTTTATTGTCCTGGAACAGGAGACAAAACGAGCAGCTGCGTTTTCATTTCATTTTCATGTATTGTACCGTACATCTTTAGCTTCTTTGTAAATGGACAAGGAAGGAGTTTATCATTCATCTATGACAATTGTAATGCTCACAGAAACATTTGAAGATAAGACTAACAATGCAAACCTTTAAAGCTGCATTTCAACTTTAATTTCTCTTGATTGTCAAGCCGAAATGGGCTACATGGTGCATTTTCATTTTGCTTACATCTAGGTTGCACATTCTTAGGATCTATCCTTTTAGCACTATCATTGCAATATTGCTCCCACAGGGTCATACATTAAGGTAGTGACATACAGGTCACTAGCTCAGTAAACCTGCTGGTTTTAAATGATGCTCTGTTTTCCCTGGCACTGACATTACATTGCAGCTTTTCCATTCTGACTAATTTTACACAGGAGAGCCATTCCTATTACGTTGCTTCTTACAGAGTTTTGCCTTACCTAGTCCATGTTGCTAGATAACTTATTACAGGAGGCATAAATAAAGTGAACAAAGTTTTCTCTTTTAACATTGTTATATTGAGCCTCATGCAATAAGAAGAACAGGAGTAATTTTGGGACAGTCCAACTGTGTCATAGAGGACAAATAAAAATTCACATTTTATTAAATGGGGCTTTTATATACAGATCTGTTCTCCCAGGAACAGGCCTGCTAATGAAACCGGGGCATGTTTTTGAGCCCAGGCAGACCAGTGAGGGAGCAGAAAGAGACTCCCAGTGTTGCCTCAATGGTTAAAGAGAAGAGACTGAACTGAAAGACTTAAGTCCTCCATTTCAGTCTCTTTGGTCTGCAAGAAATAGTTACCCTGGACCCCCTGTGTCTGGCTTGAAAGCTGAAAACAGGGGGTCTATGGGGGCATTGTGCACAATCCACAAAGTTCAGACACATACTAGCTATTTCTGGGGCTGCAAACTTTCTACAAAGTCTGCTCCCATAGGAAAAGATTTATCAAAACAGGAAGATTGCCCTCTATACTAATAGGAAGTTTGGAAATTTTAATGTGTTACTTTATGATGCAGATGACTTTCAACAGAATGACTTCATTCATCTTTGTACATCAGCCTAATTGTCTCTGCACAAATGTTTAAATATCACAATAGTGAACAGAAAACCAGGCTATCATGCTTTTGTTATTTGCCCATTTGCTGTTGTATGTTACTCACATATTTTGGTTGCTCCAATCTCTCTTACATGATCATACTGATCAAACAGGTGTAGATTTTTAAAAGCAGGGCTGCTTTAAAGGTCAACAATGAAATGCATTGTGGGTCCTGGGGTATCAATCGGAAAGCCCATATGGGGTGTGAAATGTGACTGGTAACCTCCTGCTGGTTTGCAATAGACTTCAGGGGGGCAGACTCACAGTCCTCTTGTATTGCTAAGGATGGGATTTCTAACCAAATATTAGCAGTCAGTAGGGCTACATGTGACTTTCAGTGAAGTTTGTGAATATGAGCTACGTTTGGGTTGCTTCTCGAGTGACAGTAAAATATTTTGGTCTGTATGTTTCAGCCCCAGGCTTTTTACTAAATGTGTTCAGACTTTGTAAAACATGTTAATTGCCCTTTACCAGTAATGCAATGTGGTTAGTTGTCTAGTGCCCACTGTTAGAAGGGATCCTCAGCAGTCAAGGAGAAGCTTTTCTGGTCATACAATGAAGTTTGGAACCATCTGGACCACCCTCTCCCTAATGATCTGGGGCACACAATACAGTACTTAAAGGGATAGTAATTCTTGAAAATAAGTTGATTTTATTTTGTGGCCCTTAAAAAAACATGAAAAATTATATGTCTTATCTCCCAAACCTTTATGGTTTGGGAGATATTCAGAAGTAAAGTTTCCCCTGGAGTGATGTCATTGCTCCACCCCTCAGATTTGGAATCCGGTCGCTTGACCGGCTGTGCCTCTCCAGAAGTGCTGAGATCATGTGAAAAATTCAAAATTTGGGAACTTGGGTGAAAACAGTGTTTGTTAAGCTACTGTAAGTACTTAGTGTTATGTGAACCCAGCGATGAGAACGGATCATTGTATGAAGTAACTTTATATTAAAATTGTGTGAACATTTTATAATCTTGAATTCTTAGTTTAACCTGAACAAGAAAACATGCGTGGTTATAACTTAACCCTTTGGGAGCTACAGATGCCTCCAATGCCAGGTGAAACAATGCCCAACAGTGGCTTAAAATTACCCTATTTAATCATAATTTGAAAGAGAAGCTATTGTTTTGGAAACAATTTTAAAAAAATGAGGATTCTATATGTACTTTATGTATACAGTTGTGTTGCCCTTTTCAACACTATTTGTGCTGGACTTTTCATTTAGGTCTTTATAAACAATAGGGTCCAAAAGTCTGAGTCTGCTACCGCAGTCTGATTTTATATCAGCATTTCTGAAAAACAAATTTGTTTGACAAAATAAAAAGTATTTCTCAAACAAAAATACATCATTTTCACTAATAACAGTAGAAAATGTTTGCTAATACATACCGAAAATCAAAAATTCTCAATATATTGTATGTTCACAATTTGCTTTAATGACTGCTTTAAAAGGATAGTAATACTTTGTTTTAACTTTATTTTATTTTGTAGGCATTAAAAAAACATGAAGAACGATATAAGTCTTATCTCTCAAACCTTTATGGTTTGAGAGATATTCACAAGCAAAGTTTCCCCTGCTGCCCCTTTTACCTAGTGTAAGCCATCTCTTCTCAGATATGGAATGCAGTCCATAGACCAGACAGATAACAGCAGGGGACAATCTTCTTCCTATGAGAACAATGAAAGCCCTGCTGCTGTAAATGGAGCTACACTAGTGATACCACAGAGCTTGTAATTGAAACGGAGCTACATAAATGGTACCACAGAGCTACAATCCAAATAGAGCTACACTAACAGCATAACCCATTTCCCTTGTAAGCTTTATGGTATCAATAATGTTGCTGTACTTAAGTTGTAAGCTCTATGGTATCACTAGAGAAGCCGCATTTCAACTGTAAGCTATGTGGTCTAGTTTACCTTACTTAACAGCATTAATAGCAATATTAAAAGTAACTAAAGGGGATGGGTTGGGACACTAGGCTGGAGCGACTGAAGAAATGGGCCAGTAGATTGTATTTGACCCCCAGGCCACAAGTTGCCAGCCCTCCCCTGCATGTATGCTAGAATGTTACCCTTTAAATGAAATATATAGTGTCACAACAGTTTTGAAAACTTATAAGCAAATGGTATGTGAAGAGGATATTCATATACATGCTAATTTTACATAAAGATTTAACAAAGAGTTAAAAATTGATTTGTCTCAGTATTAAATAATGTATTTCTCAATAATAAGTATCAACTGATTACAATAATTTACTACTTTTTAATAAATGATCAAATAAAGCCAGTTAGTGATGGTCAACTCATTCGTTTTGAGCCCTATTGTATATTATATGCAGCATGTGTGTAAGTATCAAGGTCATACTTACAATTCAAATCAATAAGAAACACATAATGTATCAGATGAAAACCCACAACACCTTCTTGAGTCTCTAATGTGGGGCTTTCCAATAGTGTTGTACAATGTATTTGGTCAAAAATGTAAACACAAAGACATTAAAGGGACATTAACACCTCTGAATAATGACCCCCGCATACATTAATCTGGGCAGAAATTTCAAATAGCCCCATTAAAATAAATGTTAAAGGGAAATTAACAATCTTAATAATACCCATGACACACACACATTTACTGTATTGTGGCCAAAAAACCCTAATGGCCCCTATATTTTCCGTGCTCCTTGAGTTAATATATAACATTGTCAATCAGTGCTAGAAGTCATGTACATGGAGGTAGACATGACAGTTCCTAATAGGAACACAGGACAAAAGATTCTGCTCACTGCGCATGGTTACCTTAGTGCATTAAAGTAGACTAATCAAACTGATTCAGGTGTAAATATATGAAAACGTCTCTAAAAACTGCCCATTTGCCATGGTAACTAAAAGATCAGCAAATATACAGTTAAAGAAATATATTCATATATAGTACTGTATGCTAATGACCTTATATGTGCAGTTTCATATTCTAATTAAGCATTTCAATGACATTTTATAAGCTAATGATGCTTTTCAGTGACTTTACATATGCTAATATGCTGCACCAGTAGATTTTAACTTTTCCCATAAATGAAAGTGGGAATATCACCTAAACTGCACCACAGCAGTATTTTTTGTCTAACAGGATACTTAGGCAGATTTGAGTAATGTTTTCAAATATGTAAAACATTTCAGGTGATAGGTCCACTTTGCTTTGCAATATGTTGTGCTCCACTCTGGTCCTTAAATGATTAAGCAGGCTCAGGCACTGTGCCTGCTCCAGTCTGAAAAAACTGCCAACAACTGTCGTATCTGTCTCCAAGGATATGACATCCAGGACAAATTGAAGATGTTATCTCTTGAACAAAGGCAGAAGGGCAACATTCTTAGAGACCATTAGGATTTTCTGGTCATAGTAAGGACTTGTTCTTCTTTAGTACTGGTTACCATGTTCTCAGAGAGAGACAAGATAGTGTGTTCAGCTTGGACCAGACACTGAGGACATACAACAGGCCCTTAAACAGTACTACAGGAAACTACAAACACTCCTCATCAACACCAAGAGGAAGAAACTACAAAGACTGAGATGCAAAGCAGGTTTACCAGCAGAATCTGTAAATCAACCAGAAAACTGCGCTGTGAATCTTTTCACATATAAGCCAAGCAGAGAGAAAATATCTGTACTTTGAAAGGGCCTGTCATTCTGCCCCACTAAACCTGTGGTGACACCTGTGCAGTGACATGGAGGAGTTTTTCAGAAAACTCAGACTCAAGGAATTCTTCTATGACAAAATGGATAATAATTATAACACCACCACAGAGCTACATCACAATGTCAATGTACACACAAAAAGATCCACCTGGACTCCAAAGTCAGGAAGTAACCCTCCACTGGATAGACACATAGAGAGCTTCAGGAACAGAGTCAATACAGAAATACTGGAGAAACAATGTGAACCAACACCCAACCTAATCCAAAAAGAACAGAAAGCCATACAGTCAATAAAGAATGACCAGGACATTATTATTAAGACTGCAGACAAGGGGAAGCTGTTGTTATAATGAACACTGTGGACTACATTCAAGAAGCAAATAGGCAACTCTCTGATGAAAGATACTATGTAAAATTACAAGATGATCCCACAAAAAATGATACAAAACAACTTAACAGGATCATAAAAGAACTGCCCTCCAACACTGCAAACCAACAGACAGACCAACCTACCTGAAAAACAATAGCTTCCACCCAAAACACACAAAGAACTCCATCATATACAGCCAGGCCATCAGATACCACCGCATCTGTTCTGACACGATGGACCATGAATGCACCTCCAGGAGACTTTATAAAACACGGTTACAGCACAGCTATTATTGACAGTCAGATACAGAAGGCTACCCAAATACCAAGAAAAAAATATGTTGTGCTACAAATAACAACATAAGGGAAACCGGGTGCCACTGGTGGTCACTTACCACCCTCAGGTTGAAGTTCTACGCAAAAAATCAAGAGAACGTCAAATGAAATTACATACACATGAAAGACTTAAGAACATATTGGGTTGACCTTTCCAACAGACCCAAGAGCATCGTAAATACCTCTAAAGCCTCAGAGGATGAGTGCAATTTACCACTGACTGATCAAAGTATCTGGATCTGGATTGAGTTCTCTTATCTGATTTCCATTCTAAACAATGCAATGTGTACTTGTATTTAAGATAGATGTTTTCATATTTATCTGTATAACATGCCTGAGGAGGAGACCTAAGGTCTTGAAAGCTTGCATTCCAAATCTGCTTAGCTAGCCAATAAAAGGTATCAAAAACTATATTTGCCTCCTGTATTTCTATGGCTAACATGGTACCAACTCTCATAAGATAGTGTGTTGACAGACACCAGAATCCCAAATGCTTTTCAAGGAAGACTTCTTAGGAGGGAAGGAACACTTCAGTGGAACAAGTTTGGGGTCCTGAAATCTGGCAACATGCAATCATGCTGTCCACCACTGTGGACATAACAGCCATTTGTAATTATAGATATATTTTTGGGAACCAGTTTATACAGGATAGCATTATCTAATCAGATTAAGGTAAAAGGAGGGTTGTTCTTAGAAGGTTAGTTTGAACAATAGTGTTCATCCATATTTTATCATTCAGTAAAACCTCAATAAAATACTGGCTTCAATATCATAATAAAGTTGAGGTTAGAGTCACATACTATGGTATACTATGACCATTAAATGTGACTACAACCTGAGCTTTATTACAGCAGTTACAAGCAGGTAGAATACAGGCAAAAGCAGAAAAGAGAAGAAAGGTCACAGCGCTTACTCACCATAAAATATCCATATCATATTATAATTTAATATAAGAATAAAGTTTGAAATATAGATAGCAGCAAGGAATGAGAGGGTTCTCCAGTACCCCTAACATTAGGCCTAAACCCAAAAGTGAAAAACACATACAAAAAAAGACAATCCTGTGCTCCTCTATATACTGTGAACATAAGTGCCCTGTATTTAGCATATGTAATAACTCTTAGTAAATCACTTATGTTCACAGTATATAGAGAATACAGGTAAATACAGTAATATTAAAAGGTTATAGTCAACGCCTTTCTGTTGATGTGCACTATAACTAGTTTGTTTGTATTTCTATAAACCAATAGGAAACGTCATATCAGAACAAAACAACAGAACAAAACATACTTTCTTCAGTATCACAAGACAGTTGAAAATTCTCCCATCCCTGCTTCTTGTGCCAAAAGGAGGGCAAAGATTGAGTGTATTGGAGTTTCATTCCATCCCCTTCCTTTGCTCCTTGTTCTTAGAGATATGAATTTCTATTTATGGATGGTGATCCATTTCAATTTCAGATTTCATGTCACACATAACTGAATTAGTATATGATTGGTAGGATTTACAAATAAAAACATGGACGTTGCTCCAAACAGTGAGTGTAAAACAGGCTTCACTCAGGTGAACTAAAAAGGGAATGTGCACTTGTGGATAACTTTGAGGAAGAATTGGACTGATTCCCCGTGTTTTAACTCTGCTTCTTTACTGACTACCCTTTTAAAAATCTTTTTGCCTTGACCCCCTTGATTGTGACCACAACCCCTCTATTGATTGCCACCTGCCCCGACATCTGAATTATGTCTTCTGTATAGAACCTGGTCAACCTGGCCTGACCCTGGAAACTTGAAATCAACTATTTTTACCAGATCCTGCCAACATCCTGTCAATCTAACCAGACTATTGTTACTCTTCAGGGTCTCTGGTCATGGAATTGTCTCAAAATGACTAGAGATGGGTGAAAACTCCTGTTTTTTTATGGAAATGCTCATGAAAAAACACATTGGGACAAGGATGGGGGTCTATAACTACTATTGCAGTGGGGCAAGGCTTGGGGGGTAGTATGTCTGGTTCTTTCACTACAAGTGGGACAAGGCTGTGGATTCAGTATATGTTGTTCTATGGCTACCAGCTGGACAGAGGTGAGTTGCCTGCATTTCAGCAGATGCTGAAACTGATACTCCATTTTATACTGAGTTAACATGCAAGGGGGAAATGCTACATGTGAGATTGATTTCAATGTGCGGAAAACATACAGGAAAAACTGCAGTTATAACAAGTATTCCCATGCAAGGTGAATAGTGTAGTTTTTCAAGTTTCGCTTTTGCAACAAAGAATTTTGCTTATCCCTAATAACCACCACTTTTGTCTTGCAAGACAGTAAAAGCAATAACACAATGGTACTGCACTGAGAGAGATCACAATCCAGAATACCAGTATTAATATTGCCTAAACTATATATCTACTAATATTTTGGTTAGCAAGATGCATGTAGTTTTGAATAAAGTTTGTAAATATACTACCATAATTCAGTTGAAATGTCCTCTTTATAAACAAGTTGAACTTATATGAAAAGGCAGTCTTCACCAACAAAAGATTTGTAAAACTCTCCTCACCTTTATTACTCTCATTATTTGTAGTTTCTAGCTTCCAGGTAACTGACAATCAACTCAGCTACATGTAGTTGATGTTACTGACTCCAGAGTACCTTCCCCCATATAATCCCACTCATTCCCTAAGGAAGCAATCATTATATATCAGTATTCTTTAGCTGACACTCTTTGTATAGTGTGTCTTTTACCTGAGAAAATATATGGTATAGTGCAATAACATTCCCCAAAACTTATGAAGGCAAGGCAAGTCTGTTATTACAGTTTTTTTTTTACCAACTAAATGTTAAAAATACTACTATTCCTAATACATTATTTTGCATTAATAATAGTCAAGAGATTGATACCAGGACTGGTTTTCTGCTGGATCATGTCAGATTGATGAACCAGGGCCTTTTTTATCTGCATGACATGAGAATAGCAGAGCACTGCATCCACATATATGTATATCTTGTTCTCCGCTTGAGGCTTGTAATTAATGAAATTGGCTATAGAGTGCAATAATAATGCATTAGAATGGCCTAAGCCCCGGGTCTTTTGGTGAAAGCTCTTTGTCTTTTGGGAACCTGGAAATTCCTCTGCTAGAAAGAAAATACACAATTACATGATGCCAGCAAGGCAATACACTTTACATCCAACCGGTAGAGCAGCACACCATTACGTGCCACCAACAGAGCAGCACACCACCCCATGCTAACTGCTGAGCAAGAAGGACAATACACAATTACATTATGACAGCAATGCTAGAAATCTTACATACCACCAGAAGCACACCGTTATATTCTCCCAACAGAGCAGTAGACCATGACATGCCACCAGCAGAGAAATATGTCTCATATATATATATATATATATATATATATATATATATATGTTACCATGTTATATAATTATAACACGGTAACAAACTTTTTTAAAAATCACCCCTGGTAAATAATAAACTATCACATCAACTTCTTTGTCAGAACCATTGTTTCTGTAAACAGAACGAGGTAAGTTGGACAATTTTCAGCAGTACATAGTATTTGCAGTAAAAGCTTGAGTTAGTTGTACAAGAAACTAATTTTATTGATAATTGGCTTTTAAACCACAACTCTCAACAGGTACAAGAAGAGCCAAGAATACTTTAGGTATAGATTTGATCAATAAACCTATATATGGATTTTATACATATATTACGTTCATGAAACGTAACTTCTTAAATACACACTTTTTCTCACATGCATATGGATCCAACATGTGATAAAAACCCATGACGTGCCAGGACCATCATTGAATTCAGGGCTCCCCGTGGTCCTTAAGTGCTGGTCGCATGCTCGTGCGGCCAGTCCTTAAGGGGTTAACATATTATGCACTTGACCTGAAAAGTCAAAAAGAGTTTTACTACCACTTTAATATTCATTTATGTATGTATTTACTTATTATTTTAATTTCAGTCAATTACTACTGGGCTTTTACAGCTGGATATTGCGTACAGAAAAAGGAGTTTATTGTACCCTTGGAACACTGTAATGTTATTTATGAATTATTTTTTAGCTTTAACTCTTCGGCTAATGACCCCAGCATAATTATATTTATAAAAAGCAGCAATAAAGGGGGAAAAACTTCTAGAAAAACAACTTAACACAGTGGAAATATGTTGAACTTTAAAATAAGTTAAGTAAAGAACATCAACGCACCCAAGGCCTTCAATCATAAGGAAAATATGACATGTTAAAATATTGGTACATTGTTGGTAACTCTTTCTTCCCCTCAGGTTACAATGCAGTATATCTCCTCCTGACACAAACACACATGTACACACTAGCATATTGTGGAAACTAAAGCTTCCAAATTCTATGTAGTGAATTTATACAAAAAAGTACTTGAGAAATATAGCAAAACAATGCTTAAATCTTCACAGTCTGGTTCATCCTACAAGGTACCTCTAGGCACAGGCCTAATTTTGCTTAATCAAAAATCCAACTCATACCCAACTAATGCTTATACATATTAGCATATCAATCTTTCCAACTCCCAACAAACAGATAGTGGTATACTAAGGTTTCTCCATACCACTGGTAAATTCCTGTGTCAGCAATGGGGCAAACCCATTGAAATTGAATAAAAATTGCTAATGCTCACTATCAATTTTTTATGTGTGTCTCAGCTATAAGAATGTTTCAATAAAGCATGTCCCAACAGTGACAGTACCCTTGTTTAGGTATAAAAAAGTTACAATGTGTTGTATATCCATGTGACACTCAAGGGGTTAACAATAAACCCCACTTCCTTAATCCTAGAAGATATTTTGATTCACAATTATGAATCAATTCTGTATGTTCCCTGACCTTAATCTTTAACTAATACTAGATGGAGGTGGACACTATTCTATTCTTTTTTTTCAAAGCTTTATTAGTAAATAGTGCAAGAAAGTGACAAAAGAGTCTCAACAAATACAAAGTACGTTGCTAGAATAATACAGAAGGAGCATCATATGAAAATCGCGGAGTATGTATGAGTTTTACATATCATTTTTAGAGCAAAAGGTATAGCAATCAAATGTGATCATATGTGAACATATTCTCAGCTCTGCTACTGACATCATCTGTTCCCATAGAGGTCTGGAAAGAGAACATCATACAACTTTTGAATGGGCTGGAATACAGCCCAAACAGCTATCAAGCTTAGGGTGTAGAAAAGTCAGTATTACAATACAGGGAACTCATATGTCAAAGGTCGATATACGAGAAGGAGAGGGTATAGTTTAATGAGAAGGAGAGACGAAGAACATGAAGAAAGAATTAGAAGGAGAATGAGTATAAGACGAGAAAAGGAAAGACATAAATAGCAGGAAGTATTCCTGATAAGGGAATGGAAGGGAAGAGTATGGGTGTTAGGTTGGGGAAAAAGGGAAGGGAAGGGGAACAGGGAATTGAGGGATGGATAGACTAACTCCGAGCGCCACCACCGAGCAAGACACATATCCATGTGGATCTGACAAATGAGTGTAGCACAGACAAGAAATCACATGCTTAAGGGATTGATGATTTATAGGTGATCCAATTTTGCCATTCATGAGGAACATCAGTACCTCCGTCTATGAATGTGTGCCACAAAATTTGCATATCATAAATATAATCTACACGCAATCGCCACTCCGTCACTGAAGGTGTGTTCTCAGACTTCCAATTAGCTGGTATGAGGTATTTGGCTGCATTAGTAAGATGATAGAACAGCGGTCTTAGATGAAGAGAGGATTACAAATCAGTAGGTAGGGGATACTCAAATTGGAGGATGGAAGGTGAAAATTCAATGTGCATTCCCAAAATGGTCCACAGCAGTTGCACTATGACATTCCAGAAAGGGAACAGCTTGGGACAATCCCAAAAAATTTGAAAGAGTGACCCCACGCCCCTTCCGCATCTCCAACAACACGGAGGGGAGGCGCCATGATAAAACCTCGCTAACAATTAAGGAGTATGGTACCACCTTGTATATAGCTTATAGTTGCACTCCCTTGTAGTAGTATCTGGTGAGTATTTGAGTAATGTCTCCCAGATCCCATGCCACTGGGCAGGGCTGAGAGACATCTGCAAATCTTTCTCCCACTCTCGTTGATGGCGGGGCCTCTCAACGAGGGAAGAGAAGAGAAGAAAGGTGTACCATTTCGACAAGGATCTGTGAAGAATCATCGGATTCCTGATCTGTGTTTTGAAAGCCGTGGGTGTAGAGGAGGAAAGGTCAGGAGGCATGCGAGGTAATAAAGCCGTGACAAAATTATGTAACTGGAAATGCTGCCAGAAGTGTAAAGCCGGGACACCCCTGTCCCCAACCAATTCTGCAAAGGAAAGAGGGCGGGAGTTAGAAGTCAAGTCACCCAGAGTGCTCAGGTGTAGTGATTCCCAAGAGGTGAAAAAACCACCTTGAAGTCCAGGTATGAAGGCTGGGTTACCCAATAAAAGCATGTTAGGTGAAGGGTAGGGAAGAAGAGATATCGATGTGTTCATTAGTGTTGAGCGAGCGTGCTCGGCCGATGCTCGGATCGGCTCGAGCATCGCTCTGCTCGGCACATGGCGGTACTCGTCGAGTACCGCCATGTGCTCTCCCGCCATGTTCGGGTGGCGGGGATCTGTGCCGGAAGAGGCACAGATCAGAAGACGCTCCGCTGGACCACCAGCGACTGGAGGTACGGGGGCATTGCGGAGATGAAGGGGGCATTGCGGAGATGAAGGGGGACATTGTGGAAGAGGGGCATAGACTCTATGCCCCTCTTCCACAATGTCCCCCTTCATCTCCGCTATGCCCCTCTTCCACAATGTCCCCCTTCATCTCCGCTATGCCCCTCTTCCACAATGTCCCCCTTCATCTCCGCTATGCCCTTCTTCCACAATGTCCCCCTTCATCTCCTCTATGCCATAGAGGAGATGAAGGGGGACATTGTGGAAGAGGGGCATAGCGGAGATGAAGGGGGACATTGTGGAAGAGGGGCATAGCGGAGATGAAGGGGGACATTGTGGAAGAGGGGCATAGCGGAGATGAAGGGGGACATTGCGGAGATGAAGGGGGACATTGCGGAGATGAAGGGGGCATTCAGAGATGAAGGGGGCATAGCGGAGATGAAGGGGGGCATTGACCAGGCACCCTCCCCTCATCAGAGCAGGGGGTGCCTGGTGTAATGCTCGTGTCGCCCCATTCATTTGAATGGGGCTCGGGTGCTCGGCCGAGCACTCGAGCCTCAGGGGGTGCTCGGTCAGAGCACCCGAGCATCGGGGTGCTCGCTCAACACTAGTGTTCATAGAAAGCCAAGAGGCTAACAAGTGATCCAGTATCGGATGTGCAAAGCACAGTGTTAGGAAGGAATCTGGATCGAACCAACAGAAGTGTGTTAGGTCAACCCCTGGGGCATAAGCTGAGAGGAGGGAAACCCACTCTCTAACAGGAGTCCTGGTTAAGTCAGTGAATTGTGCCAAAGTAGCAGCCCTATAATATAGGAAGAGATCGGGCACTCCCTGTCCCCCACCTCCGTGACCAGAGTGCAGAATCAACAAGGGTAGACGCGGTCTCCTAAATTTCCATATAAAGGACTTCAAAAGTCTCTGCTAAGGGATGTAAATCAGTGTTCAGCAGAAAAGTTCGTATGGCTTCTTCTCTAGTGTCCGGAGACAGAGATCCTTGCGTGGTAGGAATACTGTATAGCTCCTGATAAAACTTCATAAATGCATCCGCCATATCTGGAAAAGCATGGCAAATTCTCCCATCGTGATGACGTATTTTATGAATATAGTTATTTTGCTGCTTAACCTTAATCTGAGAGGCTAAGTGCTTACCACACTTGTCCCCTTTAAGGTATTTCTGAAATCTAACCCACTGATAAGATTTATGAATCCTGTTGCACAACAGATGTGTTAAAGAAGATCTCGCAGAAGTTCACACAGAATAGTTGGTGAAAGAGATGCTTTGTGCAAGATCTCTTTTTCTCACATCAGCTGGATTAATGAATGTACATGTTGCAAGCAACGTTTCTTTTTCAGGGAGGCAAATTTAATCATTAATCCACATATCACACATTTATGTGCTCCCATACCGATGAAGCAGAGACATCATCAGTATAATTTGTATCAAAATATTTAGAGATCGCTGATTCCAACTTGGCCACAATCTCTTTGTCAGCCAAGAGGGTATCATTCAGTCTCCAGGAAGGTCTACCCTGAAGAGTACCAGGGAAGGAGAGTGTAAAAGAGATAGGGACACTATTCTAGTTTGCTAAACTATAGTTTACCAAACACCTCCCATTTAAGTCTTCTTTGGAAAGAAGTGGTAATAGAGTCTGGCAGAAAAGAATCGTGTTCACCAAAGGTTAATTTGTGGGAGTGAATCCAAACAGAGTAGATTTATAGTGGAAGTCAGGGTTTCCTGCCCAGATTAAAGAAAGGTGGGTATTATTAGAGCTAACATCCCGTAATAATAACCCTCATATAACCTTACTGTGGCCATAAAATTCTAATGTCTCTTATTAATTTTGCTCTTGAAACATTGTTCAATAGATAACATCATTAATCAGTCTTGTATACCACGCCTATGGAGGGGAACATGACAGCTGTAAACAGGATCTCAATTTCTGCTCACTGCATAAGACTATCTTAACCCTCTACGGACCAGACCTGTGTGCAGTGCATTGCTTTGTAATGTGTTGCACACTCCTCTAGTTCTTAAAGGGTTAAGTAATTTATGCACTTTGCTTGCTTCAGTTTAACAAAATAAATCCACGTCTATGAACATGACATGCAGGACTGACTGAAGATGGTTTCTCTAGAATCAAGGCACAATGCAACATTTTTAATGGTCTTGAGGATGTTATGGCAGTAGGAAGGTAAGTGAGTGTGGGAGTATTATTAGGAGGTATTAGTTCTGCTTTAAGACATGTGATACTGCTGCCCTACTTTTCAGTAAGGAGTTAGAGAAAATAGTGTATTTGCTCACCTCATTCTCTGCTTTTCACAATGAAGAGAGCAAAGATCTTGATAAAAATAGAAAATGCATTTCATATATATTAAATAACCACTTGGATACTGATGCTTTGGAAACATCTACAACACTGGTTCTCAAGCCGTTCCCTCCGTGGCTACTAACAGGCCAGGATCTGAGAATTTCCTTGTTAGAGCACAGGTGAGTTAATCAATATGACTGAGCCTCTGATCAACACACTTGTGTTCTAGCAGGGAAATTCCTAAGTCCTGGCCTGTTAGTGGCCACTGAGGGCACAGGTTAAGAACCTCTGATCTACAACATTCAAGGAGTTAAAGTCGTACCTCAAACCTATGGTTCACCTCCTATCATATACAGTAGTGTGCAACTATGTGTCAGAAAGAAAAAGTGGTTCGGTACTGAGACAAAACAGTTGTACCATAGAGAAAAAAAGACAATTCTTGTTAACAAAGTGGACGTTTAACCCCATGAATGTTAGCGAGGACTCCAAAGCAATGTGAATCATTCTCTCTAACATTCAAGGGGTTAAACATCCCTTTTAAATAAATGGGTATTTGGGGAATGTTTTAAGTTCCCT
The DNA here is from genome assembly GCA_037306005.1 of Rhinophrynus dorsalis. Classification (NCBI taxonomy): domain Eukaryota; kingdom Metazoa; phylum Chordata; class Amphibia; order Anura; family Rhinophrynidae; genus Rhinophrynus; species Rhinophrynus dorsalis. The sequence continues at coordinate 280,367,835 of CM074718.1, read as the reverse complement.
GTGGTTCAGTTAGTTTGTTTACCCTTTGAGTGCCAGAAGGGTAGACTGACCAGATTTCACCTTTAACCTGGGACAAATAGGAAATAGCTATTTTTCAGTACCTCACTGAAATCAAAGCAGTCCTGCAGTATGCGTCCCTGGTTAAAGATGAGGTCTAGTCTGCCTACAGAAGGGTATGCAACGTATTGCTTTGCAATGCATTGACTACCCCTCTGGCACTCAACAGGTTAAACAATAGTACCAAAATGATGATATGGTCACTGAAGCTGGTACACGAAGTAGAACTGGAGAAATTTTAGATCAGGGCTGTCCAAGTTCAGTCCTTAAGGGCCCCCAACAGGCCAGGAGATAATGATTTCTCTGAATAAGTCCATATGAGTTAATCAGTGGCTCATTCATTTTGATTGACACATCTGTGCTTAATCAGGGAAATCCTTAAATCCTGGCCTGTGGTGGCCCATGAGGACTGAAGTTGGACAGCCCTATGTTTGAGCAAAGCAATTGCATCATAGGAAACAAATAAAAGATCACTTATTTAAATTGGATTGTTAATCTCTCATATGATAGAGATCCTGAATTGAATTTAATTGTCCCATTTAAATCAATAGTCATTTTGGGAATTGTGATTTCTCCTCCATGGTATGATTGGTATCGTTTCACAGGTTGGTTTTGCATCAGCGTCACGACTGCTTCCTACCCAAACTTCATCAAGTAGTTTATGTTCTTGTCTCTCTGATCTTATTGTTCATTCTGTGATACATATATTACTTTGGTGCTATGAGCAAGCCTTCATCTCAATTACATATTGTTCTTTCAAATTACAGGAGATTTCTTTTATTGGTCACAAACAACAAAGCTAAAAAATTCAGTAGTAATTTGTTCCTCCTTACATGCTGTGTGTTATGAGAGAACTGAGTCAATTGCTCCTTTTGTGTCAGTCACCATGGTGCACTAGTACGGGAGAAGTTTTCTGGCAGAGTCTTCATCTGTCACTCCTGAAGTTTCAAAGGTTGCATTTTAATTACTGCTGTTTTTCAGCAGGAGAAAGTAATTCATCTGCCAGGTAGTTTAGAAAAAATTGTTTATCTTGAGGCATATTAGCAGTGACAAGCAAACAGATTCACCCCGATGGCCATATCTGCAGCCCGCTAGTCCACCAAAGAGTCACACATTATGGCTAAAAAATCTAAATGTATATTTGGAAAAATAGATGAATGCTAAAGTATTCACCATCACATTGCTCCTCGATGCATTGTAGCAGTATATGGCCAAAAACACCCTTTTAAACCAGCCCTCAGAGCTACAGGAACAGTGCTCTCATAGATTATAACTCATTGGTACTCTGTTCATTTGTTTTCCATATCGCCAATATCTCCACAACTGGGTGACATCATTGTTTTACTCTGTGCTCATGGGAGTTTTTTTAATCCTTCCGAGAGAGTCCCAATTTTGGAGAATCCCATTGGGGGGGGATACAGTAATTGGAGAGGGGAGAAAGCGTATATGTATGAATGGTAAAGCACTGACATAACTCAGTGATGTGTACAGCAATCCAGGTGAGAATCTGTAAGTTATAAGCTATGAAAACTCTATTCTCGTAGCTGTGAGGCACTTCTAGTGGGTTAAAAAGGTCTAGTATTAACCTTATGCTGCAACTTTTACTCTCAGTTCCAGAGAGGTATCCAGTATTGCAATGCATTGGATTAATATCTAGAACTCAAAGGCTTAAAGGGATAGTAAAGTTTCAAGATAAATTAAGCTTTGATCATTAATCATAGTTTTTAACCATGCAGAGCATTATTACAATGCTGTAAGCTGTCTAGTTCATGTGTAATTATGTTATAAAATGTCCTTCTCCTTTCCTTTTTACATACCTAACGATGCCTAACCTGAGAGCAGCAAGCCGGTCCAGATGGATCCTGATCAGGGACAATCTTAAATCAGCATAAGGAAAAACATGCGCTCCTTTGTCAAGGTGGGGTAGGGTTTTCCTTATAATGACAGCCAGAAAATTATCCGTCGTTGCAATCTGTCTGGTGCGATGACCAGATTCCAGATCTGATCTAGTTCATATGTAAAACTGCTTCCCCTCTGATCTGGAATCCGGTCAGCTGGCCGGACAGATAGCAACAAGGGATAATCTTCTGGCTGTCATTATAAGGGAAACCCTGCCCCACCTGACGAAAGAGGGCATGTTTTTCCTTATGCAGACAGAAGATTGTCCTCTCACGATCTATCTGGTCTGGCTTGCTGCTCTCAGTAGAGACATTGTTACATATGTAAAAGGGGAAGGAGGGGGACACTTTATAACATAATTACACATGAATTAGACATTTTACAGCACTGTAACAATGATCTGCATGGTTGAAAAACTATGAATGATTGAAGCTTAATTTATCTAGAAACATTACTATCGCTTTAATGTACAATATTATAAGTGTAAAGGGAGAAATGCTGTGAGGTAAAAGAAAGAGGAATGGGTAGAAACATTAAAGGGATAGTAATGTTTCATAATAATAGCAGCTCTAATTAATCATCATAGTACTTGGACTTTGGAGAGTGTTATTTCAGTTCTGTCAGAGTTGTAGTTCAAGAGTAATTCAATAACAAAGTATCCCCCTCCTGCCCCTTTTACTGATGTAACACTGTTTAGCCAGATCAGAAGGGAGGTGCCCAGGTAGATTGCAGAGAGGGACAATCCAGGGGAAAACCTGAAAAACTTGTCAAGGGGGACAGGGCTTTCATTATTCTCATAGGAAGAAGATTGTCCCCTGCTGTTATCTGTCTGGTCTTACAACTAGATTCCACATCTGAGAAGAGATGGCTTACACTAGGTAAAAGGGGTAGGAGGGGAACTTTGCTTGTGAATATCTCTCAAACCATAAAGGTTTGAGAGATAAGACGTATATCATTGTTCATGTTTTTTTAATGCCTATAAAATAAAATAAAGCTAAAACGAAGTATTACTATCCCTTTAAAGTTCAATGAGGGCTCAGGATAGCAATGTTGTGTTGAAGGCACTTCTCAAGTTTGCACTAATGCGTCTTCACCATCATTTACCCTTCAATCCTCCATGTCAGACAGGTTTATGATTTTGGACTGAACAAATCAACAAAGGTTCAATTCCATATGGAAATGCAGGTTAATGAGTCATATCAGTAATGAAATGCATGTTTATGAACCATTGTCATATTCATGTGTGTGTTTTTGTATGTCAATGTGGCTGTTCCTTCTATGCAATAAACTTCAATAGCAGCCTCTGCTGTTGGAGTTCACAGTCCCAACATTGCCTACCTGAGGTTAGCAATGTTGGGATGTCCCTGTAGCCTCCTATGCAGTAACAGCCCTCAGTCAATCCTAAACATGGAGGGTTGTCATACTTTTGGTGATGTGTGAGGAATGCCCTAGCTTTACACACCACCAGCAGTAAACAACCCTGAATTCAGTGGAGGAGTGGAGAGGATCCTCTCAGGCTTCAGCACCACAAACAGCATCACTCTCTTAACCCTTTGAGTGCCACATGACTGTGTATTGCTCACTATGACACTCAAAGGATTGGAAACGGACAGTACACCAAACAATACACAATCATCCTCTCTGCTATATGTCATTTATTTATTTATTTTTGTTTATATTTGTAGTATACATACAACATTATTATAAAAAATGAAATGGAATTTAAACCCAGCTGGTACAGGCTAATCATAAGATTACCAATATAGGTACAGGCAGCCAGTTCAATACATTATGGAATAAAATATTTTCTCAAAATGTATACTCTAGAGCAGGCATTTCTGACAAAGTAATAGTTATATTTTACTGATTTCTGACAGCTTCCACTCTCCTTATATTAAAACATTGTTAGCAAGAAGTAACATTTTCAAGGTAAAAATTATGCCATTAGTAATGACAGTATGATGAAGAATAAAATAATGTACTAATAAGAAAAGGGTAAGCTCGTTAGAGGCAAAAGGACAAGCATTAAAAGAAAAATAATGCAACTCTATCCATAAGTATCATTAATAGACACTGGACTGTACTTGAACTGTAGAAATAGAATATATTTCCAGAATATCCCCATCAAAGAGTAAAAACAACAAAGTTCATGTTTTCAGTATACAGCTATAAAAGGGAACAGTGCCCAACAGTGCTTTTATTTAAACCACATATGCTTCAGACACACTTACGTTATCCAAAGTTTCAAAGAGCTCATAACAGTCCTCATTGTTAGTTTGCCCTTTGTTTGTCATTCACTTTCTGTGGTGTTTCAGTTTATCCCAGGTAGTCCCCAAACCTCTCCAAGGTGCTGCAAGATGATTTCCTCATTTGACAGTCTTTGCTTGGATTTTTTCATTAGCCCCAGGGAAATGTGCTTAAGACTAGAAGATACCCTGTGGACTAAGCTGCTACTGATACTAAGATGCAAACTCCATCTACTTGAAAACTTTCATTAAAATGTAATAAGATCCAAACTAGTAAATTATACAAAGAAACTATTGAATACATATAAAAGCCATGTTTTATTAAATCGTACATTTAGTTGTTAAATTGTATTGGAAGAGTTTTAAGTAAGCCCTGGCATATTCTAAAACAGGACCCTTTATTAGGTGATAGCCTGGGGAAAAACCCTAAAGCAGCTAATTATATTAAAATTCCTAAGGCTTCAAATAGCTGGAGTTTTTCTGAAAGCCAGAAATATGGGAAGAAAGATTGTAGCACTCTCTGCCATCTAGCTGGAAAAAGCCAGGTTTCCTTTTTGTCTTCCCACTGTGGAAAGAATAAGTGTACCAGGGATTAGATGAACTGTAGTACTATTTATGTGGCTTAGCTGATCACCTGCTGCTGTAGTTTTCAGTATGTGAGAAGAACAAAAAAAAGTTTTGTAGAACATCTTAGAATGTGACCAAAGGGTTTGACTAATTAACCTCTCTGAACATTGTAAGGGCTAACACAGTATTAACTATTGAACAATCTGGGGTTGGTAGTAGAGGAGGTGACAGACTGTTCAAACTAAGACAAGCAGAAACTTTTAAAATAATTAATGACATCAGGAAAGAAATGTTTAAATACTGACATTGATTTTGTGGCTTTCTTAGTTTAAGGATAGTTACGAAAATAAGATTTTTAATAAATGTTTTCTTTTTAATTAGTTTAAAAAACATGGAGTTAGATCGCAATAATATTTTTATTTGTGTCTAAACAACAAAGATAACTAAAGTGTTAAGTTTATATTTATCTACACCGAGATATGTTAGCATAGAATGAGAAAGAAAATATACAAAGAACACAATCCTCATTGTTAAAGCTTTTTTATAATACGATGGCATGCTATGATTATTCCTTATATATTTTGATTTTTATGTATTTTATTGTTGAACCTGGTGTATTAATGAATTTGTATGAAGGGGGAGTTTCTTTAAAGAGGGATGTGGGAAGGATCATAATTCCTGATGAAGCACAATGGAACTGTGTGACACATGTCAAGTACAGCAGATAAACCTGTGTTATACAGTAACTAGCCCTCACACAATCTGTGGGTACTTGTGTTCTGGTCCCAGTAGCAAAGCCCCAGAGGCATCTTAGTATCAGTAGTGGCATTGGTCACTGAGTATTTCCTAGGTCCATCATAGCAGAGATGGTCTGATGAGAGAATCATCTTGCGCACCTTGGGCAGCTTTGGATACCACCTGGGGCATTGGGATAAATCAGATCACTACAAAAAGTGGATGGCAAGCAATGGGCAAAGTATGACTGCTATAAAGAAGACTGAATAGGGACTGTTTGTTATTTTGGATCTGGAATTGTGATTGTATTTGTGTGTCTGGAGCATATGTTGTTTATGTATAACTTTTAGATGAGTTTGTTGTTTTGAGTACTTTACAGATGAATTGTGATTTCATTTTTTGTCTGAAAAAAAATGTTTTGTTTGTATTCCACAATATCATCCATCATTCAATATCCATTACATCACATTTAATATCATATAAAGAACCCCATGCAGCGCACTATTGATTCATTGGGCCTAATAATTTTTAAGCCAGATAAGTGACATGTTATTCAGGGCTAAACTACTGGTTAGATATGCTCAACTAGGAACAAACCTGCTACAGAATTTAACAGGCTCTATAGGGAGCAACCTCTTTTAATTCACTAGTGCCTTTCACAGAAAGGAAATATCCCAAATCACATCATACTCATCCTGTCAAACAGGCAGTCCAGCAACGAAGTGCCAGGCAATTCCTCACTGATCAAGAAAAGCAGCTCAACCAAGATGTATACTTCAGCCCTATTGGGCCTCATAAGTGAGGTGTAGCTGATCTCTCTCGGTACTGTGAGTAAGGGGTCCTTGCCTGGTTTCCCCTGTTACCCTTTGGGTGACTAAAGGGTAATTTGCATACATACAAAACTACTGGTCAGAGACATTCATCTAGGAACAAACCTGCTAGAAAATTTGGTAGGCTCTATCGAAGTGGTTTCTTACCCAGGGTACAGTCACATTTAGCTCACTAATGTCTTTTACAGAGAGGACATATCCTTAAGCATCTCATACTGATCCTGCCAAAACAGCAGTCCAGCCGCAAAGTGCAAGGCAATTCTTCTCCAACAATAGAAGCAGCAAAACCCATACATGTGATTCAGCCTTGTTGGGCTTCATCAGTGATCTTTTTTTTATTTCAACTTGTTCTCTTTTATTACTGTTGCTCTGTGTGTTTACTACAAGTGGTCTCATATAGAGATTTTTAAGGTGTGGCTAGCATAATGCATTTACTGTACTGGTAATCCTTTAGTATATTTCCATTATTTCTTGTGGCAAAAGTATGGTTGCCAACAGGTAGCTCTTCATTAATCTGTGACTTGTCAATATACTTTAAAATGCCCCTATAGCATGATGTGTGTGGTGAATCAAGGATCATATTTCAAAATATAAAGCTGCCATCAGAAATAACATACTGAAGCTACTTGTTGCATTTTAAAAAAAACCTACAAATTATCTGAGACAACTACATTTCAAGGCAATTGATGGATGAAATGCTCAAGGATAGGTAGGGACAAAATCAATCTCTTGAAAAAAAAAATAAAGTCACAATTCTGGATCAACTGAATACGTTTTGGCCAAGAGGAATGAGTCAGCAATACTATGTATTTCCTTATCTGCAAATCTGTGACACATTATTTAATGTTACATATATTCTAATATAAGCAAACTTCTAAGGTGATTGCTAACCTTTGCATATTAGAAACAAATGGTTAACCAGCTTCAATTCATACCTCTCTTTTGAGTTCTGAATCAGGAGAATTTTGAACTTCTTGTATCATAGTCAGTGGCTTTTTGTTGCACCACTTGATTTTGCATTTTACTTTGGTGGTCTATGTAAAGCTAGCTTAGTTCTGAGACTAATGGAGCAATGCTACTTGAATGCTAGAGAGGTCTCTAATGCATCTCTTCACAGTGCATTATACACTGTGTGCACATTTATTAGGCAAGTTGTTTTTTTGAGGATTAATTTTATTATTGAACAACTACAGTGCTCTCCATCAATCCAAAATGTTAATAAACCTTAAACCTGAATATTTAAGAAAGTAAAAGTGAGGTTTTGGCTTTCTTAGGAGAATATCTATGTGTGCACAATAATTGTGCAACTATTACTGTGCAGAATTATTATGCAACTAAATGAAAAACTATAATTTCCCCATCTTACGTGTTTATTTTCATCTATTAAAGTGAGAATACTAAACAAACAACTCCAAATTTACAAATAAACATTTGTGACATTAAAAAAAAAAAAATCAGTGAACAATATAGCCACCCTTCTTTTCAATAACAGTCATAAGCCTTCCATTCATGGAGTCTGTCAGTTTCTTGATCTGTTGACGATCAACTTTTAGTGCAGCAGCAACCACAGCCTCCCAGACACTCTTTTCCTTCAGCGTAAATCTGCCTTTTAAGAAGGCCGCACAAGTTCTCAGTAGGGTTTAGGTCAGGTGAGGAAGGGGGCCATGTCATAATTCTATCATCTTTAAGGCCTTTACTGGCTAGCCACGCAGTAGAGTATTTCAATGCATGCGATAGAGCATTGTCCTGCATCAAAATCATGGTCTTCTTGAAAGATGCAGACCTTTTCCTGTACCACTGCTTGAAGAAAGTGTCTTCTAAAAACTGGCAGCAGGTTTGAGAGTTGAGTTTGAGTCCATCTTCAACCCATAAAGGTCAAACTAGCTTATTGTTGATAATACCAGCCCATACTAGTACCCCTCCTCCACCTTTCTGGAGTCTGAGTCGAAGTGGAGCTTAGTGCCCCTTACTGATCCAGCCACGGGCCCATCCATCTGAACCGTTAAGAGTCACTCTCATCTCATCAGTCCATAAATCCTTTGAAAAATCTGTCTTCAGATATTTCTTGGCCCAGCCCTGACGTTTCAACTTACGTGTCTTGTTCAGTGGTGGTCGGGTTTCAGTCTACCTTACCAGGTAGGTTGAAGTTCTGGAATATGACAGCACTGGAGGACAATGGGTTCCTGGTAGCTTCATGGTTGATATTTCTCAAATCTCTGGCAGTTAATTTGCGTCTTTTTTTCGCAACACGTTTCTTGCGACCCTGTTGACTATTTGCAACAAAACATATGATGGTTCTGTGATCACGCCCTAATATCTTAGCAATTTCAAGAATGCTAAATCCCTCTGAAAGACAATTTTTGACTTTTCAGAGTCAGTTATATCTTTTTTCTGACCATTTTGCCTGAGGAAATGAAGCTGCCTAATAATTATGCACACCTTGACATAGGGTGCTCATCTCCTTAGGGCACACCCTCTCTCATTAAACAAATACACATCACCTGATATGCTTAAATCCAATACGCATTCAAGTTTATACAGCTTGGAGTTGGAAAATATGCATGTATGATGATATGGTCAAAATACCTACTTGCCTAATAATTGTGCACACGATGTAGACTTCACCAGCATCCAATGGGTTAAGTTCACTATTTTAATTTAAAAAGCATTTTCCAACATTTTATTTGTTCCTTATGATACAGTTGGTTTGCTCCAGAATTGCTTTGGCTTTTCCTGGTATATCAGTCTCCCTGAGGGCTGTAGAATTTACTATTTGCAAGTCAGACAATATAAAGGTTTCAACATTCATTAATTTTACTTATTGACTTTTCTTCAGAGATAGTAACGCCTAGCTGGCTACTGTTTGGCTTAGGATCATATTTATCCTTTGACGTTCACTGTAGGACAGTCAAAATCAATGAAACATTTTTTATAATTATCAAGCTGTTCACCATCTCAAGTTAGCTGAAATTAAAGGCCAGTCATACTGAGGCTTTTGACTCAGTTCTCCAGTTTAAACCCACTTGATTCACCTTATACTCAAACATTTGAAAACCAACCTTTAAGAACTATCTCTAGTCACAGTGGGATGAACGTAGAAAATTGTTTACATGCTAAATCAAGCACAGAAATTAAATTGGAGTCCCTACTCCTGCCTAACATCAACTTACTAAGCTACCTATTTTACATTTAGTCTGTGGGCATTTTGGGGCTATTATATTCGTCTTGTTTTGATCAATGTATGAAGAAAGGTACAGAAGAATAGGTGTACATATATGCCAGTTTCCTAGACATACTATGGGGCTGGTGTGATGGGCTTGCTGACATTAAAGTCGTATGAGGTGGCTTACACTAGATAAAAGGGACGGGGGATACTTTATCATTCCATCACTCCTGAACTACAACTCTGACAGTACTGAAATAACACTCTCCATGGACCAAATACTATGAAGATTAATCGGAGCTGTTTTTTTTGTGAAACATTAGTATCACTTTAAGTTGTCATCAAGATGGCAGGGGGTGAGCATAGAGAAGGGTGCTAATGCCCCCAAAGAGATCTGATTTATTTTTATATTAATTCATGTTTAATTTAAACAAACATGGTCCTTCTCTACATTAAGGGCCAGCTTGAAGCCTCTCCCTGAACAGGATGTGTTCAAAGAAGCTTCTAAACACAACTTTGTAAAATTCACAAGTTTGTCCTTTCAAGCCCATTTTCTAATCTGGTGAATTCTACAATGATGGCTTATAACTATAGAATTTTAAGAGTTCTAATAGTGTTTACGCTTAGTATACTCTTTTTGTTAAAATTGTCATTTCCTATTATATATGCATTGTTAAAAAGCATGAAATGAATATTTAAAAAGTCATTGGGGGAGATTCACTAAGGCATGATAAAGAGATGATAAAATGGAGATGACTTCTCCAGTGATATATTATTTTATAGAGCCTATGCACTAAGATCTCCAAAGGTGGTGAAATCTTAGTGCATAGGCTCCACATAATAACATATAACACCACTTTATCATGCTTTACTGCATCTTCCCATTGTCTCAAGTGAACTGGATCCTTGTTGATCTGTTGAGTGTTGTCAGACAACAACATAACAATTGTCAGCCATTTGCTTGGCTATAAGTTAAAACTGGTTTTATTAGAGATACTCATCTTCAAGGAAAAAGACTTCTTGTAAGATATCTAACATAGAGGTGTGCAAACATATTCAATATTTAAAGAGATTTTCTAAGATAAAGGATGCAAGCTTGTGAGTCTGTACATTTTATCCAAAGAAATTATACACAATGAGCAGTTGTCAGTGATTACATGGGGAAACGTCTATTCCAAAATATATCAGATAAACTTTGTATCAGGTAGGTGTTCAAACACTAATATCATATCATCTGTTTAAGAGTATTAGTGTTGAGAGGATTAGTACTCTGAACCATTTAAGTTTTAGGGACCCAAAGCAACACATTTTTCTGATATAACTAGTCAAAACAAATATGAGAATTTGAATGGTAATTTCTGTCTCATATTATATGATAATTCAGTGAAATTAGTGAATGATTACTTCTGAATAGGTATATGATACAAAACTTGGCTGCTTCCATAAATTCAGATGGCTGTTTTTGCCAAATGCTAGCTTGAAGTTAGAATGAAAAGACCCCTTTGACTCAGTTTTATTGCTGTGATTAACCTGTACAACATTATTTAATGCATGTATACTGTAAATTTAGTATGTGTGATTCTAATTTACAAATGTGCCATGAATTTAGAATGTATACCTTATAAATGACAAGCAAATTAGTATTTACCTATGATTGTAAAAAGGTGTTCTGACAATTCACAGCATATGCAAGACTATTTAATTAAATCTATATATATAAAAGAAGACTTTGTGCCTGGCAAAATACACTCAGGGGCGGCAGTAAGGAGGCGTTATTGCTCCCATTGGTTGATTCAATGGGGGTGTGATTTTCACAGGAGTTGCAGGGGCCTAAGGCCCCTGTTACCCCTGTGAAAATCATGCAGGGAGTTGCTGCCCCCACTATCCAACTTAGGAAAAAAACAAAATGGCTGCCACTTGCTCCTACACCACAGACACACACATGCCCCACTCACACAGCAACAAACACACACACACTCACCACCAAACACACACACACTCACACAGCACCAAACACACACACACTCACCACTAAACACACACACTCACACAGCACCAAACACACACGCTCACCACCAAACACACTAACCACGAAACACAGACACACACTCACACAGCACCAAACACACACACACACTCACACAGCACCAAACAAACACAGCACCAAACACGCACAGCACCACACACAGCTCATGGCCACAACAAATTCACCTTTCTTACTTCTTGTGGCTCCACCCCTCCATCCCTCCTTTTCCTCTCACTTTCCTTCTGTAGGCAGCCCGGTGCAAGAGATCAGCAGCTGTTGACATGACAACTTTAAGAAGATCATGGTGGTCCCGCGACCCGCTCCCACTCTCATAATTTCCAAACCCTTCCCTCTGTCCCATCCCCTTTACTGTTCCTCCACTCTCCCTCCCCTGTCCCATCTTTTCTCGCCTTGTCCCTTCTGTGCACCCCCATCCTGGCTTAGAGCTCCCCCAGCGTCACACAGCTCAGAGCCTGTAATTACTTGGCCCTGTTGGGATGGAGTGGAGCGGCCTACCCCATACGCTCCCTGTGATTTTGCTGCCGCAGCTGCAGCACAGAGATGTCCACCTCTCTCTACCTTCCTCCCTGCCTTATTCCCCTGCTCTGTCTGGGCAATTCATTACTTTGCCCTGGCTGTAGGTGGGATCAGTGTTACCTTAATTAAGGAGGGAGATCTGCTCATTTTGCTCCCCTTCCCCATGGTGTGTCTGGGCAATTCATTAATTTAAATTGCTCTGGCTGTCTCTCCCCTTTTCAGCTCCTCTTCCCTGCGGTGTGTGCGGGAGCATGGTTCCAGCAGAGACTGAGCAGACCTTTATAAACCAGCCACAGTCACTACACAATTCACATTGCTTAGCGCTGCCCCGGCTCTCTCTCTCCTTCTCCATGGTGCAGAATGGAGCACACAGAGAAGGGGAGAGAGAGCTGGGCCAGTGCTAAGCAATGTTAATTGTGTATTGACTGTGGCTGGTTTATAAAGGTCTGCCCAGTCTCTGCAAGAACTGTGCTCCCGGACGCACTGCAGGGAAGGGGAGCTGAAAAGGGGAGAGACAGCCAGAGCAATTTAAATTAACGAATTGCCCAGATGCACAGTGGGGAAGGGGAGCAAAATTAGCAGATCTCCCTCCTGTATTAAGGTAACACTGATCCCACCTACCGGGCACACATTCAGTCACATTCACCCCACCTTGAGTTGCAATCTTTTGTGGAAATTAAAAGGTTAATCAAGGCTCCAATATATAAATATACATTCAGCATGCATTGTAATTGTGCAGCATACGCCTTAATTTTTTTTGCATATACAAATGATTTGAATTATGCTGCGCTGTATAACGTTTAAGCCCATATAACTGAATTCTCATCTAATCAATAAACTTATGTGAGATGCCATGTGTATTTTATGCTTTACCTATTTTACTCAGTGCATCAGAGAGATCCACATATTTTAATTGGTATATATTTATACATATGTTTTAATCTATATACTGTACTTCTGAAAGTACTATTTAAGTATCCATGTGTCTGCAAAGATTGTGTGTGTCTATAATTATGTGTGTGTATAGTGCATTATCTATCTAAATATAAAGTCTTGTATCTTTGCATAGTTTCCTCTGTACTTTATTTATGCAACTGGTATGCTCATTGCTATGTGTTTGAGTAATAATTACTTTGATGTGCATAGCCTTCTCCATTGCTTTGGAGACCTCTCTAGCATCCAAGGGGTTAAAATAATTTCTAAATCAACTATTTATATATAATTTCCATTTATGAATATACTATCAATGTGTTACGGCGTTGCCTGTCATTTTAATGAGGACTGCATTATGATGAAGTGTAATAAAAGTGTGACATGTTTGTGACAATGTGTGTGTGCAAGTGGGGACATTGCTGCTATTTTCATTGCATTAACCCTTTGAGTGTCAGATGGGCATGCAATATACTACAAAGCATACCACTGGTACTCATAGGGTTAAATGTGAATCCTATACAGTGGTTTCACTTCCGTTGTGCTCCCTGTAATGGAGTAGCCACCATGTTGCTCTTCAATGTGCTCAGTGATACTGTACTTGTCTGTGAGTAACTGTAAGAGTCCTACCACAAAAATAATGTAATTGGGTGGAGAGACAAGGGCCTATGGGCTAGATTCTCTTACTGGTGATAATTTTATATCTGCTTTTATCTCCAGTTTTCCACATAGATTTCAATAGGAAAATGTTTGATAAAACGGGAGGTAACATTTATCTCCTGTAATAGAATCTAGCCCTAGATGCACTAAATGTCGATGTGGTGTCGGTATGATATTGTCGATGTGTTTGAATCACTCTGACAATTCGATCTGCACACACATTGACATATTCACAAAAATTGTCGGATGGAAGGGGAAGGTTGGAGAAGGTCCTTATTAGCATACAGGATTTTCGTAGTGCTGTTGTTGTGGAAGGGATCTCCTCCCCCACACATCACCAACACTATGACAATTCTGTACAGCATTCTCTGTGCGTCCCTACCCAGCCAGTAGGGGAATACAGAGAAGGCTTTCAGCACCATGGACAGCACTGAATGCCAGAGGGATGTGTATTGTTCACCCCTGTGGCACTCAAAGGGTTAAGAGCCAGCTTCAGTTTGTCCACTTCCTTTCTGATATTGGTGTCTGTTATATCAGTAAATGTGCTGCAGGTCTAGAATACTAATATACATGCAGGAGATCTGGAAAATAATGCTAGAGATGATTACTTCACTTCAGCACTACTCAGCATCAAAATAGACCCGTTCAAGCACAAAGTAGCCCTATCAACCTATAGTCAGTGACACTGTTAATAAATAAATCTGGGCAATGGAAAGAACAATTTAATTAGCTTTGTGGCCTTTGAGCTTAACGGCAACCATAACCGCAACCTTTCCTACTGCGTGCCCAACCCATTGGTCAATCCATAATTAGATGACTAGCTGGCTGTGTGCAAGTACTAAAAGCAGATTAAGTGCTTGGACCAACCAGGCAACTGAACTGCTGCTGTACCACTGCCACTGCACAGACCTGGAAACCCAGGCCCTACCTGCCTGAAGGAGAATACCCATCCCTCGCTCAGCAGACATTAATGGCAGCTCAGACATCACGCTGTATATAACAAGGTAGGTACTAAACACACTAAATATTGTGCAATAGTTGGCTTTACCCACCAGACAGTGGTGTGTCTAGTATTCGGACACTTCAGGGAGTTTCATTTGGGAGACTATCTCCTTGCACTTCCCCAACATATATTTGGATACAATATGATTGCTGCCTTACTACCTTACTACTGGGCAAAAGGTTGGAGAAGAGGTGACATATATTGCAATCCAGGGCACATAAACAAACCAAGGTGCCGAGTGGAGTTGTAAGGGGTGGTGTGGAAAGAGTCATAGGGCTCTCTGGCTCCCTAGGATTCACACTAGCTGTACCACACACTGGGACATCTCTTCATCCCCACTTCACAACAGGGATTAGTATAGAAATGTAACAAGATCACCAAACCCTGACCCTCTGTCTTGTCACCCCTTCTATACACCTGTGAAGTGAAACCAAATCATATCCGTTACCATAGTTTCCTGTTGCATACCTGCTCAACATGAGTGCCAAGAACAACCAAACCATGGCCATAGCCACGGCAAAGGCAGTGGTCACTATTCTTTTTTCCAATGATAGACCAGAAACTTTCTGGGTTACAGTTGTCGGTTAATGAAATGCTGTGCCCCATTAGGACCTTCACATTGCACTACCATACTTTCAAATGCATTGAAAGTACGGTAGTTCAATAAGAAGGTCCTTACAGGGAACTCAGACAGATTCTACAGTGCAAAGGATCTTGGAGCAGAGAGAGGTATTGGAGGAAATGGCTGGCAAGCTTGTATTTGCTGCCCTCTTCCTCTGATACCTCTCTCACCTCCAAGATCATCGACATTGTCCCCTGCATGGAGTCACACACTGAACGACTTTGTCCCTTGTCACTCCTACACCTCTGTATTGACAATGTCGATGCAGAGGTGTATGAGTGAGGAGGGACTAAGTCGTTCAGTGTGTGACTCCATGCAATGGACAATGTTGATGATCTTGGAGGGGAGATAGGTATCGGAGGAAGCGGGCGGCAAATACAAGCTTGTTAACAGCACCAATACTCCTTCATGTTCAGTAGAGTGATGGCCAGAAAATCCTTGTGTACAAAGGTGCTCCAGTTGGCTCCCTACACTATGTTATTGCGATCCACTGCGTTCATACACATAAAACTGTGCATTTTACACAGACTCCAGGACCCACTTCTGTGCGTCTGTGTAACAGTGTGTTGTTATGTGTGACAGCGAGCCTATTCACTTCTTCACTGATCTCTGTAAAAGTGTAGGCAGTCAGTGCGTTTATCACCACCAGGAGGTTCTCTTGCTGTTATTTTTATTATCCAGGCATAGCAAAGGTACATCCCGTCTCCCTAGCAATTTACATTACTTTTGTGGTCAGACTCTTACAGTTACTAACAGTCAAGTACAGTATCACTGGGCAGATTGAAGAGCAACATGGTGGTTACTCCATTACAGGGAGCACACTAAACTATAGAGGATTCACATTTAATCCTTTGAGTGCCACAGTGGTATGAAGCGCACTGCTTTGCAGCATGGTGCATGCCCCTCTGACACTCAAAGGGTTAATGCAACAAAATAGCAACAATGTCCTCACTTCAAAACATGTCACACTTTTATTACAGTTATTCAAAATAATTCATAATGCACTCCTCATTATAATGACAGGCAATGCTGTCCCACTTTGCTAGTCTTATATATACATAGGTTAAGAAGAATGCATTTAATGAATATTGATATTGTTAAAGAGAAGGCATCCTATATAATAATTCGCTAGGATGTTTGTCACGATGCAGTCATGAGTAGTAGAGACTGCCTGCTTTCGGGCACTCTCTGCTGCGCATGATTGCTTCACGTGGAGCAGTGAGATAGCAGGCTGTTAACCCTTTGAGTGCCAGAGGTGTATGCAACACATTGCAAAGCATTGCGTACCTCTCTGGCACTCAAAGGGTTAATGTTACCAGGACCTTGGCCTGAGTACACAGGCTTTTACACTAGTCTAAAAATAAAAAAGATTCAAATATCATGCATTCCTAGCTAACATTTTTTTTTTTTTTTTTTTTTTTTTTTGATGTAGCTATGGTTGACTGGCTGTCTATTTAAGCTCCTAAAAAATAAGGTGTAAAATCTGAGTTATGATTGAGGTAAATTATAAAACAGGACAACAGTAGATAAGAGTTTCTGTGAGCTGGATAATCAGGGTCCTAATCTAATAAACAGTTTTAGGATTTATCGGGTATTTAACAATCTTAGTAATAGATCTAGCCAAACTGTAACCTCTAGCTCAGAGTTGGGCAAAATCCAACCCATGAGCTGGGTCTGGCCTGCAAAGTAAATTGATCTAGCCTTCAGGACAGCCAGGATGGTCACATACAGCAGTGTTGCTCCACTGATAATAATTATTTCTGTCTTCCACTGCAAAAAAAGAGTGATACATTTTATCACAGAGTAAATATAAACAGACAAACAAGTACATACAAACACACACAGACACACTATGCTTTGTACTCTTCTTGTTTTGAGACAGCTATGATGCTTTGAAATATTCTGAACATGTTTGTGACCCTCAGGCTAAAATAGCTGCTTAGTCATGCACCAAAATATAACATATAAAAATGCTGGGTAGGAATACAAAATATTTACGTGAAAA
Organism: Rhinophrynus dorsalis; assembly: GCA_037306005.1. Classification (NCBI taxonomy): domain Eukaryota; kingdom Metazoa; phylum Chordata; class Amphibia; order Anura; family Rhinophrynidae; genus Rhinophrynus; species Rhinophrynus dorsalis. The sequence continues at coordinate 280,350,555 of CM074718.1, read as the reverse complement.
TCATCCCTTTGCAATCTGATGATAATATCATTTTAATCTAATATAGTCCAAGTATGTTGCACAAAAGATGGATCATAGGACTGAGCCTAGGTATATATGCTTAGCTAGCTATGTTTCATGTTGGATTACTACCTATTAAAGAGAAAGTAAAATGTTATGAAATTGCATCTATATGTTTCAGAGTTGTAGTTCAACTTTTACCTGGCATAAGCCACTTCCCCTCAGATGTGGAATCTGGTCTTAAGACCAGACAGCTCACAGCAAGGGACAATTTTCTTACTGTGAGAACAATGAAAACCCTTCCCCCATTGACAGGTTTATAAAGATTTTCCATTATGCTAATTGAAGATCTTCCCTCTCTACAAGCTATCTGGGCACTACCTTGCTGCTCTGAGGTGAGCAGTGTTACATCAGTGAAAGAGGTGGGAGGGGGATACTTCATCATTCAATGACTCTGGAACTACAACTCTGAAAGTATTGAAATAACACTCTCCATGGCCCAAATTCTATGAAGATTAGCTTGATCCTTTTATTTTGAAACATTATTAAACCTTTAAACGTGGAAGCTAATGAAGGCAGAGGACATTTGTTTGCTAAATGAAAAGGGATTTTACCTACTGCCATAATTTCGCTCTGATCACATCAAAATGCCACAGAGAAGAAAAGTACAGCAGGTAATTGGAAAAGAGCTAAATGATGCTTCAACATGGATGAATTTGGTTGGGGGACTACAGCACTACCTGAATTGCCTATTAATTAGTTATGAAGTAGATAGGCTGTCCACGTACCGTTTTAGTTAAACATTCTATCTCTATGCAGCGATGACTTAATAGAATTTTTAAAAAAACAGATTGCTTCATCTTTTAAATGACCCACATACCCCTCAGAAACATTTCTGGATTAATTTGTGACTCTTCTATCTGTGCTTCAATAGAAGAAAAAGAAGCATGATATAGAATTTTACATGCATAAAACATGAGCTGCAAATAATAATCCTTGACATAGAGATGAAAAAAATAACTGAAGATAGATCAGAGATGAAACTGTGAATGAATTTAAATATATACTGCTAGGTACATGGTGATAACATTTACACTAGATAACTGTAGAGAATGATTCTTAATCATATATCCTCTAATCTCATATAGACTGACAGTAGTTATTAGATAAAGAAGGTACTTTTCCTGAGATAGGATTGTGGAAAACTAGTTTTACATGCTGTGTCTTTGTAATTGTCTTCCTCACGTACTCTATTAGGTGCTTTACCACTGTCAACAGTTTTTAAAGTGACCTCATGGTATAAAATATTTTAATTACTAATCATTAGGGAGCCTCAGATAATTTTATGCGACAATTTTTATAGTATACATAAACAGTAATATATAGTATGTGGCTTAATTAAGAAAAGGAAAATTTGTAAATCAATACTGCTTATGGAGAAACAGGAGGGTAACCCCTAGTGTCCCTGTTATGTGAGAGAACTGTGGAGTTACAAGAAGGGCATTTACTATGGTCCTTTCCAGCAAAAGACTGAATTTTGTCCACCCTGATGGGCTCCTTGTTTGTAGTCCACAGGTATATGATAGTTGAGTCATGTAATTGTGCATGTTATTGCAGTGTAAGTGTATATACCGTGTTGAGAGCAGGGAACCAGAGTGCCCAGTAAATAAAGGTTAAGCGCAGAATTCTGTTCCCTGCTGCCATGTTCCTCTTGTTATATCCTCTGTGTTAAGTGTCCCATGTGTTACAATTTGGTGTACTTTTCTGTGTTTTCCTGTGTATGTGGTATGCTCAGATAACAGCATCCATCATATGCTAAGACAACAAAGGAATGGTTGGAATGTTGATTGACTCCTGCTGTGCTTCCTTTTCAAAGACTTTGGTCTAGCTAGTATTATCAGCATGGCTTGATAAGAGGAACTCTGAGTGGATACTAAATAACATTACTTAATAGGAAGAAAAAGGAAGGGAGGGAGAAAAGGGTAGTGAGAGCAGGACAGGTCAGCTGCCTGTGCCTGCTGCAAGACGTGCTGACCCTGCTGCCAGCGCCACCATTGCTGTACCTGCAACCACTAGTGCTGTACCTGCTGCCAGACGTGCTTCCCCTGCTGCCACTAGTGCTGTACCTGCTGCCAGACGTGCTGCCCCTGCTGCCACTAGTGCTGTACTTGCTGCCAGATGTTCTACCCCTGCTGCCACTAATGCTGTACCTGCTGCCAGACATGCTGCCCATGAGGTCTCCAGTACTGTACCTGATGCCAGTGCTGAACCTGCTGCCACCAATACTTTGCCTTCTACTAGTGTGTTTTGTAGTACTCAGGAGGGGGGGGGAGAAGTTGATGCCATGTGTGACAGCAAGGGACCCTAAATCACACTTGCCATTCCAAAGCAGTCACACCAGTGCCAGTACTACTGCTACTAAGGTCCAGCAGATTGTTAGCATTAGGAGTGAAGGAGGGGGTAATCAACATTATCCTCATATTACTAGTGACTGTGAGACTTAGGGAGAAGATTCTGCGGCTGAACTTCATGTGGTTGGTGTTAGTAGTAGCAGTAACAGTGAAGCAGCCGGAGTGGTAGGGGAAACATTTGAGAGTGTCCAGATTAGCGGTCAAGGGAACCCACACCATTCATCTGGCTCTGGGTGTCCTCCTCACCTTCCCTTCATTACCGTGTCCAGGTGGAACATGATCTTGAAGAGGCCAGAACTGGTGTTGGGAGAGGACAGCAGGCTCTGCTAGTGCTAGTCTGCCTTCTTCAGGTCAAAAGGCAATGGCAAGTGTGACATTAGGGGACCCTCTGTCACACTGCTCATCACCTCCTCTAAGCAGCAGTGATATGTCTGGAATAGAGTAGCAGCACATAGGGCTAGTGGGGGTGGTGATGATGATGTTGGAGAAGCTGGGGTGGAAGAGACATTGATGGCCTTTTTAGCAGAAACTGAGAAGGGATGGGAGACAGGAATGAGGATGGGCATCACCACCACCACTAACAGTGAGATTTTGGAATTAGAGGAAATTTCAACTGCTCTAATTCCTTCTAATGCTGAGTTGAAAGGGCAGCATGATGCTGAGGAGCAAGCTAGTGTGCCACAGACCACCATGGACACAGTGGGAATGGGGTCAACAAATGATGTGGGACTAGGACAGGTTCCAATTGCCAGCAGCAATACTCCTGGTCCTAGTTGCAGTGTTGATTTTGAGGCAATAGCAGCAACAGCAGCAACTTTATCCGCTGCCACAGACAATGAAGGGGAATGTGGAAGACAAGAAGAAAGAGGCCATCCTTCTCCATCTGTTCCCTTCCCCCTGAAGTCATCATGGGTGTGGGACTATTTTTTTTCTAGGGGTAGGCACAGTGCAGTCATCAGCAACAGCACTGTGCACAATTTGTGACAAATCTGTGAAAAGAGAAAAAGAGGAAACACACCTTCGCACAAGTGCCCTGATATCACACATGAAATACAGACACCATGACATTTATACCAAACATGTTAAAGACAAACACCCACCACAGAAATCAAGCACCGCTTTTGCTGTCCCTGACTCTCCAGAAAGGCAACAACAGGCGAGGCAGAGATCAAAGAGGAGGAGGAATAGAGCAACCAAGGCAGAGACTGGAAGTTCCATGATGAGTGAAACAACTAACTCGCCATCACCTTCTACGATAACTACATTTTTTGCCAATCCACCTCGTTCATTACCTCCCCTGTCAAATGATAGCCACTCTGTTGATGTTAGGATATGGCAGTTCATCTCTACCCATTGCACACCGTTTGGTGCACTGACCACACATGCCAGTGTGGTGGAGGAGAATCGCAATCAGTGAATCAAGCGGCATCTGAGGAGATTCCGTCCTGCAGAATATGCTAAGATGGCGTCACGTGTCCTTAGCAGGTATAGAAAAGGGATACAGTGAGAGCGGCAGTACTTGGTTTTGGGTGTCATGGTGTTTGGATACAGTTGTGCCCCCAGATGTTATTTACCACACACACTGTGCACATTACAGTTGCTGATGAGAGCCACAGTTACTGCTCCCAAGGGAAAATATATATTCTAATAACAACACATCCATGATTTTGGAGGAGGGGCAGGTGGAGAAGATTTAATGGCCAACTTCTTTTCTCCACATAGACTGGGGGCTACTTATAGTGCTGCTACTGCCTCAGAAGCATCACTGGAGCCAGTTGTGGTAAGTGGAACCTTCATCATCCATCTTCCAAGTTACTGCTATTGTTGGTCCAATTCCCTTTCAGTTGCCTAATCATCCTGCTGCTTAAATAACTCAGCAGTAGCAGTAGGAAAAGTAGTTGCAACTCAGGACTCAGGATGACATTTCACAATGGCCAGTGGCCAACATGACCTACTGGCACTAGGCCAGTAGGGCATTTTTATTTTTTCTCAGGGCTTGTGCTTTGAAAAAAAAACAAAAACATAGTCCTACAAAAAAATAAACATTTTTGTGGGGTTTGTGTCTAACAAGCCTAAGTCCTACAAATCATTGTTTCCTCAGGGTTTGTGCCTCTAACAAGCCTAAGTCCTACAAATCAATGTTTCCTCAGGGCTTGGACCTCTAACAACAAACGTAACAAAACATCATCTACAAAATACTCTATCACATCAAGTATCAATCCACCCCAGTGGCAGCTTATTTCAGGGGGTTCCTGTCTCTATCACTTTACAGACGCATTTCTTATTTTATTATTTTAATTTTGTATTAACTGCCCCCCAATAGCAGTCAAGAAACCCTCCCAAAACAAATTCCCTGTTCAAATGATTCATTCATTCACCAACACAGACACCCTCCTCAGACCCCTTTTATACCATGTCTTATGGGTTTTTTTATTTGTGTTTAAGATTTATTTTATATATTAACTATCTCCCCCCCAATCCCAGTAAACAAGCCCCCTCAAAAAATCATCCCCTGTTCAACTGATTCTTTCCCCACACTCCACCAATATAGACATCCTCATGCCGCTTTTCTACTATGCCTTTGGGAAATAAAATAATATTTGCTATGTGTTGTGTGTAACGTCTATGTTCCCATTGATTTCAATGGAATGAGCTAGGCAAAAAATGGGGAAAAGAGGAAAATCAGCACTTTTCGCGGGAAATTCTTTGCCAATCGGAAAGTGCCATTTTTTGCCGATTTCAGTTTGAGGTGGAAATTTTCACCCATCCCTATTACTGAAAAGTCAGAGGTTTTTGTAAATTTTTCTACCGATCACTGAAGTGTGAATTATATTTTTCAGACTAGACATCTAATTTAAAGTATATTTATAGTTAGACCTCAGTCACAGACCTCACCGAGCTGCACTTCAGGACTGAGATGGAGATGTCCCCTACTATAATAATCCTTTATTTATATAGCGCACACAGATTACGCAGCTCTTTACACTCATATTGGTCCCTGTCCCCATTGGGGCTCACAATCTAAATTCACCTATCAGTATGTTTTTTTGGATTGTGGGAGGAAACCGGAGTACCTGGAGGAAACCCACGCAAACACAGTGAGAACATACAAACTCATTGCAGATGCTGTCCTTGGTGGGATTTGAACCCAGGACCCCAGCGCTGCAAGGCCACTGTGCTGCCCACTATAAGTCTATCATCAGTTTTAGTGAAATAACACTGTAAGGCAGGGGCAGTCAAACTTTTTGCTGTTGATACCTACAACAACTAATACCAAATCAGCAGCGGGAAGTTCAAAGATTGACTACTCCTGCCCTTACTTTAAACAAAAAAAAATCTATAACATCTTTCCTTCTGAATTATGAAGTACCTTTAAGATGAATTATAACTTGGAAACAGGGTTTAGTTCCCCTTTTAAGTACTGAATAATAAAAGCAAAGGAAAGATGTTCTAAGAGTTTTGAGGTTAAAGAATAGACATAGGTTAGTCAATCTTTCAACCTCCAGTTGTTGGACGCAACAAATCCCATTATTCCCAACCAGCCAACAGCTAGATGGAGATAATGAGAGTTGTTGCACCCAGCAGCTGGGGAGCCAAAGACTCTGACTGACTGGGAACACACAGGCAGAGGTTATCCAAGTTTATTCTTGATCTGTCTGAGAGTGTGCCAAGAATTTCTGCTCCTGCTGTTGTTTTTTCTTTAAAATTTCTGCTGGAAATATTCTTACTTTTTGCCCATCCCTAGAAATATATGTATAAGTTTAATTAAACAGTAGTTTAGCATCTATACAATGTACCTAATATTGCATCAACATTCAATTTACCTATATTGAATATATATTGGTTAGGGCAGTTGTTAATATATTTAATGGTAGTGTATGGTTATCTGCAGATTTTGCCAACAGGAAGTTTCATCACCTGCATCTAGTATTTTTATTGTTATACATTAAGATTGAAAGGTACCTCACATCTTATAGTTAATACTACAGATCTTTATTTATTAAAAACTAGTTGAACAGCCCGTTACACGGGCCACAGTGCCTCTGGCAGCCGGTCGTGGGGCAGTCACACGCAGTGGAGACTGGCCGCGCCTCGGCTGATAGAGAGCTGGACGCTCCTTCGGAGCGCCCAGCCCTGTATCAGCCGCGACGCGGCCAGTCTCCACTGCGTGTGACTGCCGCACGCGCAGCAGTGTCTACTGCGCATGTCGGGCGTTACACACAACTTAGCGAATTATTATATAGGATGCTTTTTTTAATTAAATATGCTTAATTGTGCATTCAATTAAAACAGCAAATGCAAAGATAGCAGGGAAAAAACTGATCGAAGTAGATTTCTTTTGTTATTACAGAACGAGACAATGAGATTACATTGCCTTCATTTTGTATTATAAAGTATAGGAGTTTTTATTTATCATTTAAACAGACTGCGTATGTTTTGCAATCTACCCATAGCATCAGAGTGGCAATCAATTTACTGAACTATGATGATAACTAATGGGTCTATGAATGGTTCTTTTTTAAACTAAAGCTTTACATTTCCAGTCAACTAATATAAGATTTATTTATTAAAGTTTGATAGATTAGATATTCTGTGATATGGTAAACAAGAACACTTAATTAATAAAATACTGCAATACACTTAAGGGCCCTCTTATTTATCCTCTACTAAAGTGCTCATTAATGTAAGAAAGATTAACTAAGTTGTCACTTTGCGTTAAGAGAAAATGTGTGTTAGGAGAGACAAAAGGCTTTAGTTAAAACAAAATAGCACTGGTATTCTCACCAGTACTCAACGACCACCAAGAGTCCCGGACATTAATGCTTAAATGAACATAAAATCATCTTATGAGTTCAATATTCAAATGAAACTGATTGATTCAAAAGTGCCAAAACACTTTACAAAACAGTTTTTTGTATATCATTCCATTTAAAGTTTTGACCAGTCAGATCCCACAAAAAATGATCACGTAATGTCAGAAAAACAAAAAAGACGTTAAACATAATCTCTTTATCAACATCATAACATCATAATCTGGCAAATCAAACTGCAAAATCCCATTGTCTGCCCCACACAAAAGGCATTCATTGGAGAATTCTTGACAAAGGTAGGTTAGTAATTTGACATTAGGTAGGAAGACATTAGGTAGGAAGAACAAGAGGTCATCCATTATGACTAGAGGAAAGGTGCTTTTGACTAAAACAAAGGCAGAGATTCTTTACAGTAAAGGTGGCAAAGCTATGGAATTCTTTGCCTCGGGATGTTGTATTTCAGATAATGCAACTGCTTTCAAAAAAGCAATGGATGCCTATCTAGAAAAGAACAATATTGAAAATTATGACAGGTGGCTTCAATGCAGATAGGTTGTTGATCCAGGGAACTATCTGTGTGCCATTTGGAGTCAGGAAGGATTTTTTTTTACCCACTTGGGGCTAAATTGGAAATGGCTTCAGAGGGCTGTTTTTTTGCCTTTCTCAGGCTCAACATGGGTGTTTTTGGCATGGGCTGGACTTGAAGGACGTCTGTCTTTTTTCAGTCTCATAAACTATGTTACCCCAGTTTTCTAGGGTACACCCAACAAAAGGAAAAGTCTTGGGAAAGTGTTATAATTACATATCCAAAAAAAAAATCCTAAAGAACAGCTGTAAATATCACTAGTATGCAAAATTCAGGGCTTGACATATGACAATTCAAGTCCTATTCAATATATGGAATGGATTGCCACATCTTAGCCATAATGTGAAAAATTATATTTGAGCATTAGGAATGGATGTTTACACATTACTGAATCAGTGCAAATGAAATAAAGGTGGCAACATCCAAACTTATATTATGTTTACCAGAGGACAAGGCACCAAGCTTGAAAAATCAAAAAAGTTCATGTTGATATACTCTTTGGAACATGACCCCTACTAGCTGAATAAAAGGGATATGTTCCAACCCAAGGACACTAAAATCTAGTGGATCACCTTATGAAATATGGAAAAACGATAGCTTGTTGCATCCTTGACTAATAACTCTTCAATATTCTAAAAACGTTGGGTCATATGCCTGACACTATAGATGTGTAATTCTGGAACAAACTAATTGCACTATGGGGGGGGGGAGAAATTTTCCAATGACTTAAATGTGGCTTTTAATCCCTTTGAATCTAGAGAAGCTACCCATGCATTCATGGGGTTAAAAGTTCCATTCAATTTATTTGAAAAAAAACAAACAAAAACAAAATGAGAATAAACAAGAGGTGCCCTTTGTGTTGAATCACAGGATTTACTTTGACGCTACCACCAAATTCACCAGATAGCTGGGTACTCTAAGATATTACATATGTAAGTCACCTGGGATATGTTCATTGCACCAGACACAGTAGAAGAGGTTCCCACAGTGTTGATAAGCATACATCTAGGCTGATCTTCTTAAAACATGCTCTCCACAGGGGTGCAAACATACAAAGCAGAAAAGGAGAAGGTGCCCAATAGTGTAATACAACTTGGCACAATGCATAAATCAAATGTATAATATACTCATAATCAGGATGGGCGTACGTACACCCTACCATCTGACAGACTAGCAAGTGGAGAGGGAAACCAGTAATTGGGAAGAATGAATAATATTACAAGAATGTTTAAATGTGGCTATGTATAATTATGCATTGCAGTGGTTTCAATAATGTAGAATCTAAAGAAAGAACTGTCAGTTTATTAAAATGTATGTAATGTTATTCACATATTAAGCTGTAGTTGCAAAGCTGTGTTTTATATAGAAAAAGTAATTCTATATTTAACCCTTCGAGTGCCAGAGAGTTTCAATGCATTGGATACCTCTCTGGTGCTCAAAGGGTTAACTTGGAGCCATATTCAGAAAGCTAGAGGAGCAATACAGTCTCTTGATAAATGAAGATGATAAATAAATCCAATAAGTGCATCCATATTTGTGGACAGTGCTTGTATCCACAAGGAGGTTATCTGTAAATCACAAGAATAAATTCGATATACACTTAATAAAATATAAATACATAGAGCAGTGGTTCTCAGTCTTGTTTTGTCAAGGCACCGCTAACGCAATCTGTAACTTTCGGTGCTCCTCTGGCACATGTAATATAATTTATGAAGGCATTAATGAATGATATAATATATAAAAATACAGTTATTATTGGGTCTCACAATCATGCTAACAAAAATAAACATTTTGTGCAGAACAATTTCCATAAATAAACATTTAAGATTAAAAAATTAATGTTTTTGTAGAAATCTTCATAGAAAACATGGGGCATCCTAAGCTGATGACCATGGAACACCAAAGCGCCACGGCACCCTGGTTGATAATCACTGACATAGAGGGTCACATTATTGAATCAGCATACTGTGCCACACACAGAAAAAGGAAAAAAAGAAAAAAGGCTGTCTGGCCAAAACGTTGATTTAATAAATCACCAATTTTGAACTTTCTTCCGAAGTCCTGCGAGTGCTTGATTTATATGCTTTATAAATTAGCTTAGTCCAATCAGTGCACCCAGGCACACTTGATCTCTGAAAGTGAGAGTGCTTCCACTTCATGCTGTACATATATATATATATATATATATATATATATATATATATACACAACTGAAGTACTAACAAATGTATTTGTACTTAAATGGTATTTATATATCACGTGTTTATATCATGTACACTTTAGTGGGTTCATTATGTGTGTTCTTTCTTTTGTGTGTGTGTGTGTGTGTTTGGTAGAGTGTGCTGATTTACCATTACAACCCTCTGTGCATTACATATATATGGTTTTGCTTTGTACTAAGTTGTATTGCATTTTTACACTATTATGTGCAATTGCCTTTTTGCTTTGTATATTTATCAGGAATTTATCAACTTGGTGCAATCTGAATACGACTCCAAGTTTTTAAATGAGTAATCAGTCTTTCTACATAAAACGCAGCTTTGCAACTACAGCTTAACCCTTTGAGTGCCAAGTGGGTACATTGTACGAGTTTGGACAGCTGTACCCGCTGTGCCAAGCTCGTACAATGTACCCACTAAAATGCGGTCACTGCATGAGCCGGTATAACCGGCATGCAGTGGCCGCATTTTTAAAAAAAAAAATGTGGGCAATCGTGGGGGGACATGAGGATCACTCCTCATGTCCCCCCTGTTATTGATCTCCCAGCCGATCGCGCTGGGAGATCAATAAAAGAAGAGGAGAAGCGCAGCTGAGGCGCAGCTTCTCCTCTTCCTTGTCTCCTACCCGAACTTCCGGGTAGGAGTGGGCGGGACCGGGGGAAGCCTCCCAACGTCATCAGTGACATGTCACTGATGACGTTGGGGAAGTTTCCCCGGTCCCATTCACTCCTACCGGTGGTAGGAGTGAAAGGCAGGAGAGCTTCTGCTCTCCTGCAGTCGCCAAATTGGTCTCCCAGCCTATCGGCTGGGAGATCAATTACTTAGGGGACACCAGGAGGGGTCCTGATGTCCCCCACGAGGTCTGAATAGCTAAAAAAAAATAAAAAAAAAAAAAAAAAACCAATAGTAACCCTGTGAGTGCCGCAGTGGTCCCCAGAGACCCTTGTAGCACTCACAGGGTCTTTTCTTTGGGTTTTTTTTTTTATTTTTTTAAAGACCTCATTGGGGGGATCAGGGGGGATCCTGATGCCCCTCAATGAGGTCTATTATTAAAAAAAAAATAAATAAATTTTTTTAACCCTGTGTGTGCCACAGGGGGGGGTCAAATGCACCCCCCCCCCTCCTGTGGCACACACAGGGCTTCTATCATTACTTTGTTACTAGAGATTGTTGGGGGGCCATCAGGATTTGTCCTGATGGCCCCCCAACAAGCTCTGATTACAAAGTAATAATAAAAAAAAAAATTAACCCTCTGAGTGCCAGAAGGGTCCAATGCATTGCTTTGCAATGCGCTGGAAACCCCTTTGGCACTCACAGGGACATTTATTTTGATTCCTTTTTTTTTTTTTTTTTTTAAGACCTCGTTGGGGGGAATCAGAGGGGTCCTGATACCCACCAATGAGGTCCATAATAAAAAAAAAAGTAAAGAAAAAAAATTAACCCTGTGTGTGCCACAAGGGGGGCCAATGCAGCCCACCTTCTGTGGCGCACACACAGGGCATTTATCATTACTTCGTTATCAGAGATTGTTGGGGGGCCTTCATGATTGGTCCTGATGGCCCCCCAACAAGCTCTGATTACCAAGTAATGATTAAAAAAAAAATTAACCCTCTGAGTGCCAGAAGGGTCCAATGCATTGCTTTGCAATGCGCTGGAGAGCCCTTTGGCACTCACAGGGACATTTATTTTGATTCCTTTTTTTTTTTTTTTTAAGACCTCATTGGGGGGAATCAAAGGGGTCCTGATACCCACCAATGAGGTCCATAATAAAAAAAGTAAAGAAAAAAAATTAACCCTGTGTGTGCCTCAAGGGGGGCCAATGCAGCCCCCCTTCTGCGGCGCACACACAGGGCATTTCTCATTACTTCGTTATCAGAGATTGTTGGGGGGCCATCATGATTGGTCCTGATGGCCCCCCAACAAGCTCTGATTACCAAGTAATGATTAAAAAAAAATTAACCCTCTGAGTGCCACAAGGATCCAATGCATTGCTTTGCAATGCGCTGGAGACCCCTGTGGCACTCTCCGGGTCCCCTGTTTGTGGACATATATATATATTTTTTTACTAAGACCTCATTGGGGAGGGATCAGGGGGTCCTTATGCCCCTCAATGAGGTATATAATAAAAAAAAAAAAAAAAAAAACACAAATTAACCCTGTGTGTGCCACTAGGAGGGGAGTTCAATGCCGACCCCCTTCCTGTGGCACACACAGGACTTTTTATCAACACTGGTAGTCACAGATCTCCCATACACACTATCAAACACTGCCCCACCATCCTTGCTCCTCTGCTCATACCCACACACACTGCCTAATCCCTCACCCTCCCACATACTTTGTTACACTTGTAGTCACAGGTCCGCACGTACACCGGCTGACGCCCTAGCTTCTTTCATCTGTTAGCCATAAAATCACACATACACTGTTTGCTTTACCATTTCTGTTTCACTGGTAGCTACGCTCCTGTAGCGTAAATTGGTATGTCAACCCACAGCAGTGGGGTACCATTTTTCTTAGGCTGGCAAGAAGTCCTCCTAGGAAATCCCACGCCATTGAACCATTTTAGTATCTTTGAAGTGACTGATGTGTAAAACAAAATTTTATTTTTTCCTGTAGCACCACATTCTGGAAATAGTTGTGCCAACTAACTTAGGGGTAAAAAGGCAAGTGACCCCTCATTAGATGCGGCAGGTTGTCTTCTTTCCAAAATGGTATGGTTTATCTACCTTTTCTTCAATTCTGAAGGTGTTATAGTCATTTTCGTACAGGCAAGTCAGGTTTGAGAAAATGTTAGAAACATCAGAGGTTGTAGTAGGTGTAGTTTTCTACTTCTAGCACCCCCTAAGGTAGTTCAACTCATACCAATGGGGTGTCATTTGACTCCTAAGAGCACTAGCAAACAAATGCAGTTGAAAATTCCATGGTTTTCACAGCGCTCCATACATTTGAAGGGGCAGAAATGTAAAAAAATGCAATTTTTTTCCTATATCGCCTCCTTCTGGAAACATTTATGCACACCAGTATTGGGGTAAGAAGGCAAGTGACCCCTCATTAGATGCGGCAGGTTGTTTTCTTTCCAAAATGGTATGGTTTATCTACCTTTTCTTCAATTCTGAATGTGTTATAGCCATTTTTGTACAGGCAAGTCACATTTGAGAAAATGTTAGAAACATCAGAGGTTGTAGTAGGTGTAGTTTTCTACTTCTAGCACCCCCTAAGGTAGGTCAACTCATATCAATGGGGTGTCGTTTGACTCCTAAGAGCACTAGCTAATGAATGCAGTTGAAAATTCCATGGTTTTTACAAAGTTCCATACATTTGAAGGGGCAGAAATGTAAGAAAATGCCTTTTTTTTTCACTAGCGCCACCTCTTGGAAGCATTTGTGCATACCAGCCTTTGGGTAAGAAGGCACGTGACCCCTCATTAGATGCGGAAGGATGTTTTCTTTCCAAAATGGCATTGTTTCTCTACCTTTTCTGCATATCTATTATGGTTATAACCATTTTAGTGCAAGCAGATAATTTCAAAAACAAAAGTGTCAGGTTTACGTACGTGTTCCTAGCACCCACATATTCTATGTTAACCCACACAAATAGGCTACCATTTTTCTCATGTTGGTAGCAGGTACTGAATACAGCAGGAAATGTTATGGTTTTCAAAGATTTTAGTATCTTTGAAGTGGTGGAAATGTAAAAAAACATGTATTTATTCCCATAGCGCCACCTTTTGGAAATATTTGTGCACTTCAGCCCAGGGGGTAGAAAGGCAAGTGACCCCTCAATTGATGCGGGAGAATGTCTACTTTCCAAAATGGTATACCTTTTATACCTTTCCTTCATGTCTCTAACAGTTATGGACATTTTAGTACAAGCCGCCATTTTCGAAGAAGCAAACAGGTAGGTGTAGTGATGTGCTTCTGGCACCCCTAAGGTAGGTCGACTCATTCCAGTGGGGTGTCATTTTTCTCCTAAGAGCACTAGCTAATGAATACAGTTGGAAATGCCATGGTTTGCACAAATTTCAGTACATTTGAAGGGGCAGAAATGTAAGAAAATGCCTTTTTTTTTCATTAGCGCCACCTTCTGGAGGCATTTGTGCTCTCCAGGCTTGGGGTAACAAAGCAAGTCACCCATCAATAGATGCGGCAGGGTGTCTTCTTTTCAAAATGGTATGGTTTGTGTATCCTTTCTTCACTTCTGTAGTTGTTATAACCATTTGGGTACAGACAAGTAATGTTTGAGAAAATGTTAGAAAAATTTGAGGTTGTAGTAGGTGTCATTTTGCACTTCTAACGCCCCCTGAGGTAGTTAAACTCATACCAATGGGGTGTCATTTTTCTCCTAAGAGCACTAGCTAATGAATACAGTTGGAAATACCATGGTTTGCACATATTTCAGTACATTTGAAGGGGCAGAAATGTATGAAAATGCCTTTTTTTTTCATTAGTGCCACCTTCTGGAGGCATTTGTGCACTCCAGGCTTGGGGTAACAAGGCAAGTCACCCATCATTAGATGCGGCAGGGTGTCTTCTTTTCAAAATGGTATGGTTTGTGTACCCTTTCTTCACTTCTGTAGTTGTTATAACCATTTGTGTACAGACAAGTAATGTTTGAGAAAATGTTAGAAAAATTTGAGGTTGTAGTAGGTGTCATTTTGCACTTCTAACGCCCCCTGAGGTAGTTAAACTCATACCAATGGGGTGTCATTTTTCTCCTAAGAGCACTAGCTAATGAATACAGTTGGAAATACCATAGTTTGCACATATTTCAGTACATTTGAAGGGGCAGAAATGTAAGAAAATGCCTTTTTTTTTCATTAGTGCCACCTTCTGGAGGCATTTGTGCACTCCAGGCTTGGGGTAACAAGGCAAGTCACCCATCATTAGATGCGGCAGGGTGTCTTCTTTTCAAAATGGTATGGTTTGTGTACCCTTTCTTCACTTCTGTAGTTGTTATAACCATTTGTGTACTGACAAGTAATGTTTGAGAAAATGTTAGAAAAATTTGAGGTTGTAGTAGGTGTCATTTTGCACTTCTAACGCCCCCTGAGGTAGTTAAACTCATACCAATGGGGTGTCATTTTTCTCCTAAGAGCACTAGCTAATGAATACAGTTGGAAATGCCATGGTTTTCACAAATTTCAGTACATTTGAAGGGGCAGAAATGTAAGAAAATGCCTTTTTTTTCATTAGCGCCATCTTCTGGAGGCATTTGTGCACACCAGGCTTGGGGTAAGAAGGCAAGTTACCCCTCATTAGATGCGGCAGGTTGTCTACTTTTCCGAAATATATAGTTTTATATAGTTATTCCACTGTTTTAGGGTAGTTTTACCACAAAAACCCTAGAATGCGCATATTAGTTTATAAAGTTGAAAATGTCATTTTGCGCTGCTGGTGATTAGGGCTCTACGCTAGCCATGGACGTAGGTAAAACTATACAAATTTGGTATTTTTTTACTCAGGGGACTCGAGGCTTTTTCAAATAATTGAAACTTTTTCAATCAAGGTAAATATTTTTGATACATAGTATGTGATTTTAGCAAAATGAGTAAATTTTCACTTTTTTTTGTCATTATGACATCATAGCTTTTTGCACGATGTAAAATTCTCTTCATGTAAGGTATCACAAGAAAGCTCAATTCGTTCTGAAAAAAACAATATATAGTTTTCCATATGTAACTAAAAATCCCCAGAGGAAATCAAGCCTAAACGGAAGGATAGCAAAAATGTTGAAAAAGTGTCTGGCCTGCAGGGTTCAGAAAATGGCCCGAGCCTCTGGCACTGAAGGGGTTAATATGTAAACAGCATCACATTTATTAACTTTTTAATAAACTGGCAGTTATTGCTTTAGTCTGTATATTATTTAAATCTTTGTAAGATATGATTGCACATAACCACTTTTAAACATTCCTATAAAATCATCCAATCTTCCCAATAGCCTTCCTATAGACAATCTAGGCTTACTTGATGCTAAATCATCTTTTCCGCTTTTCCATTATTATAAAAATGACCTTAGGTGTTCTTTGGAAGAACATATTCCAAAATTGTTTGGCTTGATAGTATTATTACCATATTTTGTAGTTTTTAGCATTCTTTTTGGAACCAATATTATAATGTGTTATTAACTTTTTAGAGAATAATGCAGAAAATAAAAGTGATGCGGTTCTGAAGCACTGCACCTTATGACACATAAAAACTTTCCAAATATCAAAATATGATTTAAAATAGGTCCTAAAACTGTTGATTCAAATGAGGCTTAAGCCCTTGAATGCTAAAGAGGTCTCCAACGTAATGCCTCTCCAAGTGATGGAGACCAGTCTAGCAATTAAGGTTACCCTTTGGGTGAAAGAGAGGTATCTAATGCATAAAAGCTCCCATTTAAAGCAATTATATATATTTTTTTATTCCCTATGGTGCAACTGTTTTGTTCTGGAACTGCACCTCTTGAGTTTTCTGCTTAATGTAATCTTAATCCCCAGGATTCTCTATTTTCATCAGTAAATCAGGGTGACCCATTGGCTTTTCTTTATTATAGGCTTCATCTGTAATTACTTTGTTATAACCTTTTAGTATGAATTTGATATACTCCTTTAATCGTTTGTTATATTAATACATATTATATTAATACTTTCTCACACAAGAAAGATGCCCAAAGGGCACATTTCTGATACATCTTGGATGATGATAGAGGACAGCATCTAAATACAGATGTGGCATATGTTCGGCGTGTGATGGAATGGAATGCTACCCATAATCTGCATGGACACTCTGCTATGCACCCATAAATATGCAACTTTATTCTGTGCACCAATATGGGTGCATTTTGTGATTGTGAAGAACAGTGGTAGAGAATTAGGTACAAAATGAGACTGATGAACTAGGAAGGTTTGGAGTACTTATGGAGCAAAACAAGTGCATTACAGGGGAAAGATAAACACTCTCAAAATTAACTCTGAGTAAACTTTTTTTTATGAAAAAATATATATTGTAGGGATTTTCCTATTGAGTAAAATAAGGGTACTCCCACTGCACAGAGATTTATATTTCCAGTGTTATTACAGTTTAAACCCATGTTACATTAGCAGTGCCCTCTAGTGGTCAAATTCTAATTAGATTTCCTGTTGGATTCTAATGGAGAGAAAAGTCAGAGACATACAGTTCTCCTTAGAATGTGATAGAAACTGCCTGTCACTTCCTGTCAGTTAGAACTATCAGGAAGTAAAGCACAGTAAATTCACTTCTGCTATAAATTTTGAATAAAACATCTGACAGCTGTGGGAATACCCTTGTTATATTCAGCAGGAAATGCTCTAAAAAATATGTGTTTTCATAAAAAAAGTTTACTGCTCCTTTAAATAATAGTTCCCCTTTATTTTGACTTTGTTTATTCTGCTTTTTGTCTGTCACTTTTCTGGCTACACTACCTACATCACCTGGTCCTCTCCCTAAAGAGGGAATCTGGTCCCTAGTTGGAAGGCAGGGATAGTGGTACAATGTACTGTTTATGGCAGTAAAACAGGCAACATCTGATGTGTCTGCACCAGGCTACATATATATGGGCTGGGCTATACCGCCATTATTCCAAAGTGTGCATCTATCTACTCTTCTCTTGCAATATACAACTATCCTTGCTGATGAAAAGACAGGAAGGAATGAGAATGAGGAATGGAGCGAAAGTACAAACATTTTCCAAAGATGGAGATCTTAGTGCATTGGCTCTATAGAATAACATAGGAATTGTAGAAGTGATATCACTGAAATAGTCAGTTTGTGTTTCCACAAATTCTCATTAATTGAAATGTTACTTTAACCAGCTGAATGACATGGCGGTCTTCTTCCCAGTGGAAATTTTCTGCCTAATTATTAAATTTAGAGAATTCGTTTTGGATTTGTTCCTTTTTGAAAACAAATAAAAAAATACCTTATTCAGAAACGTTTGAATTAAAAAAATATAATTATACAATGAATAAGGACACTATATAAAAGGTCTGGTTTCTTTAGTAGAACAATGCTATATATTCAAGTGAGCAAATGTTCATTTTGGTGAATAGAAAGAAAGGTTGAAATGGAACAGTCGCTTCAACTTGCTTTATGCAGACACTGCAATTAGGTTTTGTTTACAAAAGATTAAAATGTACTGAGCAACGAATATTCTATTCACAATAACATGCATTATTAATAACAGACTAAAATTGTACTGAATGTTTCAGAGGAAAAACACTGATAAGACTTTTGAATACATTTTCTAAGCTGTGCAAGACTTATTTTTTACTTGCTCTCGTGCTTGCAGTTTAGAGATCTCAGGTAAAACTTCTTCTCTGTCTAAAGAAGGCATTTTAGCAAGATCATTAACCCTTTGAGCGCCATAGGGTTATCCAACACACTACTTTGCAATGCAGTGGATATATCCCTCTGGCACTCAAAGGGTTAAACTTTTTAATACACCCCCCAAAAAAAACAAAACATTTGTATGAATCTTCACACCTTGAAAATTAAGCAGGTTTCCAACGCATTCAATTCTAAGAGGGATATGTAACATTGACTCACTTTGAATAAACTTCAGTGTTTAATAACACTTTCAGTGCCAGAGAGGTAACTAGAGCATTTCACTGCAATGCCTTTGGTACCTCTCTAGCACTCAATGGGTTAAACACATCCTGGTCGCATGCAAAAGAGCGTGCGACCATATGAAATAGTTACTATGTTGCCATACTAAAAATGTTGACATGAGAATCTTGCACTGCATGACAGCATGAGATTCTCATGTCGAATAGTAAAAGGTCACATGCTGCCCCAGCTATATCACATCATGCTGCACCGAAGCTGTTATAATGTTACATCATTTTCTTGCGCTCCGTGCTGCCCCGGAGCTGTAATAATGTTACAATGTCATTTTTCTGAGCTCCCCCTGGAGCTGTAATAATGTTACAATGTATTTTTCTTGTGCTCTGTGCTGCCCTGGAGCTGCAATAATATTACCATGTCATTTTCTTGCGCTCCATGCTGCTCTGGAGCTGTATTAATTATTAATATGGTTCCATTACAGCTCCAGGGCAGCACAGAGTGCAAGAAAATGACATGGCAACATTATTACAGCTCCAGGACAGCATGAAGCACAAGAAAATGGCATGGTAACATTATTACAGCTCCGGGACAGCACGAAGCACAAGAAAATAACATTATAACATTATTACAGCTCTGGACCAGCATGGAGTGCAAGAAAATGATGTAACATTATTACATCTCCGATGCGGCATGATGTGATTTACCCTGGGCAGAATGCAACCTTTTACTATTCGACATAAGAACCTCATGCTGTCCTGCAGTGCGAGATTCTCATGTTGACATTTTTAGTATGGCTGGTCGCACACTCTTTTGCGTGCGACATTTTAAAAGGATACTATGTAGGACTAAGTAGAGAATACAGGCATTTTCACTTCTGAGCTTCAATGAGGGGGCAGCAATACTTTAGATCTAATCAGTCTGCTTCTGTGTATAAAAATGGAATAACATGTTAAAAGGGGCAGTATAAGCTAAACAAATGTAGGGCTTTTCCTATATAAAAACAAGGATAGTTCCAATTCTGGGAAATGTTTCTTTCATACATTATTAAAAACTTGACATTTTTCTAATAGCTTGAGTTCAAAAATCATATTTGCAGCCAGGCTGAACTCTTTTTATTACTGTCTGTGAAATACTGAGTGTCACAGACACAGGATTACAATGGGTTTATGGGTATATCCCATGAGCATCAAAACAATTGGTGACATCACAATACCAGAAGAAAAACAGTGCACTTAGAAATGTAAAGCTGGTAAAGTAATGAAGACACAACAATTAATAAATTATTGTGGTTGCCGGTTATGAGCTATGCTTTTACCTAAAATTTACTTCTTCTGATTCTGTAATGCCCTTTTAATAGGATATAGATACAAGAATAGTTACTGGCTGCTGCTGGATAGTAGGTTAGTAGATTAAGTTAGAGCATTGCAACATATTTTATTGAGGAGTACATTTTGCCCTAAAAGTGATACATTGTCTCTTCAGCACATTTTCATGTCTTACATATAAACACAGATACATAACAGCCTATTTAATAAGTCAGTGCTATGAATGCTAAAATTACCTGTCACACTTGATTTATTATTATATTACAATCAGTATTTGGCTACTAAATTTATATTATGTTATGTGGATATTGTTCTCCATGCATAGTCCAAAAAAGTCAAACCTACATTGTGGCTTCATCCGACACTGATATCCAGCCATGACAATCTTTCACTGTCAAAAGGGAGAGTTTTGCTGAAATGAAGGATGAAGCCACAATACACATAACACATCTGTATGTTTACAGTTTAAATGATGCAGGGAGAACAATGACTCCCTGCATCTTTATGATTATATAGTTATACATTCATGTATTTTTTTTACTGAAAAAAAAAATAATTATAAAATGCTTGTTTTCAGGGTTAAAAACATTGCAGATTTCTGGAAGGCATTTCCATAGCTGAACAAGGAAGGGCCAGATTGCCTTTTATCTTTGTTAGAAGTTTGGCAGAGTGCAGTAGAACACTGGATTTGACAAATGATTTAATTGGTTACACTGGCACAGTATTCTAAAGTATGGAATGAGTGGTCATACCTGGTTGGCATGACTGGGGTTTGACTGATCATGCAAGCAGACTGTATAAGGTGTTGTGTCTGATATGGTCCTGAGTTGAACAAGGAACTTCTCCTTCTGTTGTTACTGGCTAAGTGGCATAGCTTGTCTTTGGGCTTAAATTGATGAGTTGAAGGGATGTTAGCAAGGATTTCCAGTTTCTTTTTTGTTATTGCACCATTTAATGACAGTTTTACCAGATGTTTGTTCCAGATGTTTCAGCTTACATTCAGCTTGACATGTTTTGGTGCAGTGCAATATGGAGAACTGTTAAGGCTAATCTTGGAGCATCCTTAGAAATTATATAACATTTATTGAGGGAGGGCTTTCATTTTGAATTTCCAGGTCAAAAATGGGGTTTGGGTTACTTTGTTTTCTATACCTTAACCCCCATTTTGCTAAGCAAGTCTGCTGAGAGACTTTATGATGATATGCAGTTGCAGATAACCAGTACTGTAATAATAATTATGGTTAAGAATGTGATTCTCATTCAGAATACTCCAGACCAGGGTTGTCCAAGTTTGGTCTTCAAGGGCCACCAACAGGCCAGGATTTAAGGAATTTCCTGCTAAAGTCAAAATGAATGAGCCACTGATTAACTCACCTGTGCTTAATCAGGGAAATCCTTACATCTTCGCCTGTTGGTGGCCCTGGAGAACTGAAATTGGACAGCCATGATCCAGAGCATGGCTTGATTTAATGCCTATTGCCATTATTAAGTGAAAGATGATGTTACCCCTGACGAAGTTGCAGACGAGCGACAAAACGCATAGGGTATAAAACAATTGGTGATTGTTTTAAATATTATTTTAAAATTGTATTTTAAATATATATTTTTTACCGCCAATAAATAGAGGCTTTCAATATTGCCCAAGCAGTTGTTTCATTAATATACACCTTTGGGTAATCGTGAGTTGGAAGAACAAGATCCGATCATCAGAGGAGGAGACCCCCGAGAAGAGAGGGAGACAAAGGTTGTATATTATGTGCTCTCAAACTTAGAGGCTGGTTAAGCATCAGGTTCCAGTGAGTACCCACCCTGAAGGGGTTAAGATCATTGTATGAATATTGCAATTGGTTGCCAAAGAGATTGCTCTTAGAGGCACTTTTGCACTGTCTCTGTCTTTTTGTGTTAAGTGAGAGACAACTGAGGTAGTGTTATCATTATTTTGTATATTTCAGCACATTATTGAAAACTAGTTGAACAGCCCGTTACAAGGGCCACAGTGCCACTGCCACCCGGTCGCAGGGCAGTCACATGCAATAGAGACTGCCTGCGCCATGGCTGATACAGAGCTGGACGCTCCTTCGGAGCACCCAGCTTTGTATCAGCCGCGGCGCGGGCAGTCTCTACTGTGCATGACTGCAGCACGCGCAGCAGTGTCTACTGCACATGTCGCGGCGTTACACATGATTTAGCAAATTATTATATAGGATGTTAGATTGACATGGCTGAAGAACTGGGGCAAATCTCAATTATGTATTGCAGATCCCCAGTTGTTACAGTTCTTCATAGCATGCATCAATCTGTTAATCTGATATAATTAAAACAATTTTTGTACTGTTCATGTTAATTAATCCAGATTTAAAACCATGTCTTCTGTTTTTTTTAATAAATGAGAGTAGTCCTTTGAGTACCAAATATTTAGATATGTTATTCCGCCACATAGATTTACATCTACATCCCAGACACCCCTAGGTGAGGCACTATAGGTCATTAGCTCTGCATATGACAACACCCCCCAATCCTTATATGACTCTCCTACCTGTCCCACCCACTGTTTCTTGCACAGAAATTACTCTTGGCTTATAAACCCCTTGGCTGCTAGAGAGCTCTCAGCAGTGCTTTTCAGATCTCCCTAGCCTAGCAATAATAGCCCTCAAAGGGGTAGAAAACTGGTGCAGAGAAACTGAGATTGTTCTGACCACACCCACAATTTGGAATATGGATTTGGCCATTACAGCTTAAGCTCCCCTCAAAATCTGGAGCTCTAGGCACTTGCCTTTTCTGCCTATTGTGATGTCCGGCCATGTATATCAGTTCACAATAGAACTGATTTACACGTATGTCTTAACCCCTTAAGGACCAGCGGTCCCGGGGCGTGCCGTCCCTTAACCCCTTAAGGACCGGACGTTATGGGACATTTCCGTCCCATAACGACCGCATAGGGGCACTTTGAGGCGCCGGTACACGTGACCTGTCACGTGTATCGGCGCGTCACTATGGGGCTTGAAACAGATCGCTCCGATCTTGGAGCGGTCTATTTCATGCCCTATTTTTACTTACAGCGCTCCCGGTAGAGCGCTGTAAGTAAAAAGTACGTGACGTACCAGGACCGTCAAGGGTCTTTCAAGCAAGTTTACCCTTGACGGTCCTAGTACGTCAAGGGTCCCTAAGGGGTTAAGGACCACATAGGAAATTTTGACGTGCCGTCCCACGTGACTGATCACATGGGGACGCATGTCAAACGGGGCACTGGAAGAGATGGCTCCGGTCTTGGAGCGATCAACTTCAGTGCCCAGTATTACTCACCGCGCTCCTACAGGAGCGCGGTGAGTAAAAGTATGTGACGTGGCAGGACCGTCACTGGTCCTTAAGTGCCGGACCAGCGTGACGGTCCTGCCACGTCAGTGGTACTTAAGGGGTTAAGAGACACATTTTCATCTAAGAAAAGTATTCACATTTTATAGCAAAATGAAACAGTGACATCAAATAACAGCACATCTCTATTTTTTAATGGAATAAAAGCATAGTGGAGTTCTTCTGGGACAAACCAGCTACAATGTATTGGACAATTTCAATATTCTCAAATGCACATTGACTTAAAATGGGAATTATAACTTCTCAAATATTGTTTAACACAGTGGATATTTGTATTTGTCCCCAACAGTGCTCTTGGTTTGCCCCAGAATAGCTCTACAATGGGGCAAATGTATGAATTTGCCAGTCCAGCTCCAATGGTGTTAGTCCCTAATACCAATGGCTACACTTCAGGGTATACATTACACAGCCTTATCACTGTAATGTATACCAGCAGAAATCTCCCCAGGGGTTAGAAATTTAATGCCAGAAAACCCTGCACACCAACCCTATAGCATGTGCACGTAAATAATGTACACTCACACTATTTCCCCTACTTCTTGTTTATGCATCACCTGAAACAAGGAACGGAGGAAAGGAATACCCAAAAACACCCCATAATCATCCCCTTGGCATGAACGGCATTCAGAGAATGAATTCTGGCTTAAAGGGATAGTAATACGTTGAAACAAGTATATTTATTTGTAGAGGTAATAAAAAACTAAATTACTTGCACCATGTCCTATCTCTCAAACCTCTATGGTTTTAGAGATATAAGCTGTCAAAGTTCCCCTTTCCCTCTCTTGCACGTACGTCAGTTTTGTGAGTTAGAGAAGGTCTACAACGTGTGCCTGGTTTGCAAGCACACGTTGTAGACCGTTCAAATGAAGTATTTCTGCCTAACTAGTGTGATCACAGCGCTGCTGAAGATCGCAGGAAGGTCTGTTAACGGGATCTTGTTCTCTAACTCAGAAAGCTGATGTAAAGCAAGGGGAGGGAAAGGGGAACTTTGACAACTTATATCTCTCAAACCATAGAGGTTTGAGAAACAGGACTTGGTGCAAGTAATTTAGTTTTTTAAAACCTATACAATTAAATATACTTGTTTCAAAGTATTACTATTTCTTTAAATAGCATAGCTAACAGGCATTAGGCAGGCGCATAGGCAAACAATTTATGCCAGCTCCTGATTTAGCATAGAATTTCCACTGAACATTCACCCTTACGTCTTCATATGAAAGGCCCAACATGTGGACACAATGCACTATTGCTAAAGCCCATGACAGCTGTATAGATAATCCATTTTCTAACCAAAAATGGGTCTAATTAGGAAAGTTTGTCTTCCAATGCATAAACAATTAGTCAACTCATTAAAAGAAAGTTGTTTTTATGGAAACATCTACAAAAGAGCTGTGATTATAGTCTCCTTTTTCAATTAACTCAATTTGTTGGTTGTGTCTAACCATACAATAGTGTGGTACTACAGGAAGGGATATTTGCTGGTTGCCAAATGCAAAAATGCATGTAAAAATCAGGGATAAAGATATTAATTCAGCTTCTATACAGACTCAACTCAAATGTTCCATCTTAAGATTATAACAGCAACATGCTCTTGTTTTTCTTTCAAATAATAAATTATTTTTTTTTAAGAAAAAGAAACTGTATACGTTATAGCGATTTTTCCTCCAGAGTAAAATAAGGGTACTAATAATACTGGGAGATTTTTTATTCAGCTCTGACATTTTTTTTGCTCAAAGTGTGAGCAACAGCTTCAACTGGTGTCCATAAGGTGATTCTTTTTTTTACAGTGCGCGTTATGGGAGACCAGGGTCCAGATGCACTAACAGTCGAAGAGGGCTCAATATGGCAGCATCCTGCCAGATCAGTGGTGAAGTCACATCTTCATTATGCACTATAATGTCTTTGACATCATATCCCCATCAATCCAACAAAAATCTGCCCACATCGGCATTAATCCAACATGCCTTTGACAGATTTACAAATTTTTACTTGTCACATCGACAATTGCCTATTTCCATATTGAAATGCAGCATAATGAGTCATTTCCATATGAAAATGCAGAATAATGATCCATTATCATATTCATGTGGGTGTGTTTATATGTTAATGCGACTGTTCACCACATGCACTAAACTCCGATAGCTGCGTCAGCTGTCGAAGTTCACAGTCCCAACTTCGCCTACTTGAGGCTGGCAAGCTGGGATCTCCCTGTCAATCATATTCATTGTGGGGGAGCAGCATGTTGAACAAAATTAGTGTGAAAGCAGCATGTCGAACATGATTAATGTGGGGGGAACAGGAAAGGGAAAGGCTGGGGGGTGGTCAGACAGTGTAAATGGGGATCTGTTGCTTCCAGTGGGCTAGAAAACAAGTCTGGGGGGTCAGATAGCATATATGGGGATCTTTAGCTACCAGTGGGCAAGGGAACAAGTCTTGGGGGATCACACAGTGTTAATGGGGATCTGTGGATACCAGTACATAAAGGAACAAGTTGTGGGGGGGATCAGTGTAAATGGGGATCTATGGCTACCAGGGGACAAGGCTGGTAGCCACAAATCCCCATCAGCAATCCTATGGCACTAAAAGGGTGAAGGAAGTGATGCTGATTGTGGTGCTGAAAAGATCCTCTACACTCCCCTGCTGACCAAGTTTGGAAGCACAGCTAATGCTCTCTAGCCGCTGCTGGTGATGTACAAGAGAGGGCATTGCTCTAGCACACCAGGGGTTAGCTATTTCTTCATTCTTGTGAAAAGAAAAAAAAAAAAACAAGCCTCATGTTACAAGCTGTCTCCTACTCGTTCTGCCTCTCCCCATGTTATTTAACTTACTTTTGATGTTATTTGAGACTTTTCACATTCAAATCTGTACCTCGTGTTCAGCTGTTATAGAAGATCCTTTCATCTGCTGAACTAATTAAGTACTAGGTATTTCAGTTTTGAGAACACAATACCACATGTGCCAAGATATTTTCATTTGATAGCCAAGTAAGGAGGAAACCTATAAAACACATTTCTGTCCTACAATCTTAATACTGGAAAAACCAAGGCAACTACATACGTTGTAGGGATGGACGACCTGTAGTTAAAACATGTTTATAAAATCTGCATATCTTATTTATAAATATTGAATATCCTAATTAAACTCAGCAAACCTTTTAAATTCTACAGTTAAAAACAAATTATCCCTTAATAATAACCCATTTAAATTGTAACCATTTGTAAACATTACTCATGTTTTTCTGTAATATATATTTATACGCGTTTCATCCCACTTAGACTTATTCATAGAATAGGTATTATACTTTGATTAAGTCTAAACGGGATGAAACACATTAGCCAATAATAATTTTTATTTATGCAGTAGCCCTAATAAATGGACATTGTCAATAGCCACTGTTTATACTTCTGAACAGATGCTTTCACTTATATACGATAAATAAGCTTCCTTAAAGGAGCAGTAAACTTTTTTTTATGAAAACCTATACGTTATAAAGCTTTTCCTGCTGAGTAAAACAAGGGCACTCCCACTGCTGTCAGTTGTTTTAGTCTAACTTTATAATAGTTCAAATAACCAGGAAGTGAATTTACTGTGTTTACTGCCTGATAGCGCTAACTGACAGGAAGTAACTTGGCGGTTTCTATCACATTCTATGGAGAATTGTAAGTCAATGACCTTCTCTCTATTAGAATGTAACAGGATAAATAATTGGAATTGGCCACTGAAGAACACTGCTAATGTAAAAAAACACAGGTTTAAACAGTATTAACTCTGGAAATATGCATCTATGAGCAGTGGAAGGACACTTATTTTACTCAACCGGAAACTCCCTGCAATATATATTTTGTCATAAAAAAAGTTACTGCTCCTTTAAAGTGATATTAATCAGTTCTAAAAAGACACTCTGAGAGGAAATAGCTGAATTCAATCAACTTTTAGAGTGGAACTTTAGTATCCAGTAGTGGACAATCTATTCCAAGTGGAACTGTGGAGGTCCCTAATCCAACAGTGGATAATCCATTTGGAGGTACCATGTTGGTCTGATAAGTCCACCATGGGCTAAAGTGCTTTATATACATGTTTGCATCTTATTTTGTGAGCTTTCCTGCTGCTTTTTTTAGTACAATAGTTTTATTACACTGTGTTACATTATGTTCTTATATCTCTTTTATTTTTAAGGGAATATCTGTGTTGCAGATGCTGTCCAACAAGTTTAGATAATTTGTTAATTTGTTAGTGGTGTTATTTAATGGGTTCCACATATTTTTTGTTATTAATGTGTTTGTAATACATTGGGATTGTGTGGTGAAGAAAATATAGCTGCACCTGTGTGTTTTTGTCTACTGGTGATTTTTCAGCGCTTTAGATTTATATTATTTAGTTTCATTGCTCTTCAATAGTCTGTAAAGGGGAATAAAAATAGTACAGAGACAGATTTAATTTGCTCTGGCTACATCCACAATTCAGTGACCAGCACATCTGAGGCACCCCTCAAAATCTGTAGCTCTAGGCAGCTGCCTGCTCTGCCTTTGTAGAGTTCTGTTCCTGACTATCAGATTTGTGCATTTACCTCAGTGATTGCCCCATTTATTTTGTGGAACAATATTACTGAGCTTCATTGCCCTTTCTGCTCATGTTGGGAAATCTCACACAGACATGCATAGACAGTGGGGGAGATTCACTAAGCTCTCCCCCAAGAACTTCATAGGATGACACATGAATGGGAAAACTATAAAGATGTCTTACTGCTCAATGCATACACCTATAACTGACCTTTTAACATTTTGAGTACTAGTGAGGTTTCCAAATCATTGCAATGCAATGCGTTGAATGCCTCTCTGTCATTCAAAGGGTTAAACTAACTTGTACTCATTAAAAATAAAGTGTTTTGCAGGGGGAGGGGGGTCTTATGCCCCAAAGAAAAATGGAGCAATTCTGGAACAAATGCACCATAGAAAATACAATTAACCTTCTGGGTACCAGAGGGGTCCCAAACGCATTGCAATGTTTTGGGCTCCCTTCTGGCACTCAAAAGGTTAAAAAAATCCCTACTTAATTAAAAGGAGCTTTTAATCCTTGAATGACAGAGAATTTTGCAATGTGCTAGAAACCTCTAGCATCCAAGAGGTTAAAAAGCCCATTTTAAGCAGTGGACACTTTGGTAGCTTCTATTTATTTTCTGCGGTGCAGTTGGTTTGCCTGGAAAAAAGCCATCTTTCTTTTGAAATGTATGCTCATATGGCCTTATGCAAAGAAATGTTAAAGCGATAGTAATGTTTCACAATGAAAGCAGCTCTGCACCACAGAGGAGATCAATAATGACTTTTTATTTCAATGGGGCTTTTAACTGCCTAACTGGTTGAGAGGTCTCCGAATGCTTTGAGAATTAATGTGTTGGCATTCTCTCTAGCATTCAGGTGGTTAAACGCCCATTTAAGTCACCTGGAACTTTCAGTTCTCCCTTACAATGCAGCTGGCTTGCCTTAGAAGTACTTAAAGTGATAGTAATGTTTCACAAAAAAGCAGCTCCAATTAATCTTCATAGTATTTGGGCCATGGAGAGTGTTATTTCAATACTGTCAGTGTTGAAGTTCAAGTGTAATTGAATGAAAAAGTATCCCCCTCCTGCCCATTTACTGATGTAACACTGCTCACTTCACAGCAGCAAGACTGTCTGGATGGATCTCAGAGAGGGACAATCTTCAGTAAGCATAAGGGAAAAAACTGTCAAGGGGGCAGGGTTTTTCTTATGTTCAAAATAAGAAGATTGTCCCTTGCTGCGACCTGTTTGGTGAAGAGAACAGATTCCACATCTGAGGGGAGGCAACTTACATTAGCTAAAAGGGGCGAGAGGGGGATACTTTATCATTCAATCACTCTTGAACTACAACTCACTGACAATATTGAAATAACACTCTCCATGGCCCAAATACTATGAAGATTTATTTGAGCTGCTTTTTATTGTGAAACATTACTATCACTTTAAGTACTTCTAAGGGAAGCCAACTGCACTGTAAGGGAGAACTGAAAGTTCCAGGTGACTTAAATGCATTGTGTAACAATCTGAATGCTAAAGAGAACTCCAACACAGTAACTCTCAAAGCATTCAGAGACCTCTCAACCATTTAGGTGGTTAAAAGCCCCATTGAAATATAAAGTAATTTTTGATCTCCTCTGTGGTGCAGTTGGGTGGTGCAGAATTACTTCACTTTGTTTTGTGAATAGGTCCCTTAGAGGCTGTTTTTATAAGTCACATACATGGGGCATTGCTTTTGTATTCTCTTTAGTTATGGTTACCTAGACACATAATTTACAACTTCTGCACTGTGATGCAGGGAACATTCAGTTCCATACATGTGACAGAACAGGAGAGCTGTTTAGACAGAACAAGCCAGGTTGTCCACACAAGCTGTGTGTCAGGGGTCAGGTACCTGCTATCATTTGCCTGGATTGCTGCTAGCCTGCTGCGTAGGCCCAGACACAGTTCAGTGCCTATATGAGAGGGGGGAAAAAAATCACCTTCAGCTTCTATATCACAGCTCAACCAGCTGTCATTATTGTTAGCTCAGCAGTATCTCATCTTTGTACAATTTATTTTCAATCTTCTCACTCTTTAGGACACAAAACACATTCAAGTTAATAGAACAAGTTATTTACAGCACACACAAACTTATTGCCGATTATGTTATGTACAATAATGGTCCCATACTAAAAGGAAGAGTTATCCTTTATTTTAACTTTGCCAATTCTGGAAGTACCTAATATGCACAGTCAGATTGTCTATACTTTTTAGTTTTTTCATCTTTAACTATTTTTTTATACTTGTATGTCTTCAACAATGAGCTATATGAATCCAGACACATCTCTAGAACTCAAATTCTTATTTCACAGCCTCCTGCTGATCAACTGTCCTCTGGTAGGCATAACACTCCCCCCCCAACACATACACACACACACACACACACACACACAACACACACACACACACATATGCCATGTCTGACCCCCCTGTAATGGGAACCAGGCGATGCAGTCAATCCCTGGCCATCGTTGCTGGGTTTCTCTCTTCACAAGGCGACTACAAGGGGGTAGCCGGTCCGGTCCTGGATACAGTGAATGGGAGTTAAAGGGGACTCTAGACCATTCCTGGAATAATACACACCAGACAGGATGAACAGGGATCCAGCAACTTTATTTGGGAACACAGGGAGCATATATAGGGCTGGAATTCGTAACATAAACAAACTACAGTTTAATCTTGTTGTGATGATCTCCAGCCCAGTGGTTCCCAACCTGTGCTCTCAGTGGCTATTAACAGGCCAGAATTTTAGAATTTCCTTTTAAGAGCACAGGTGAGTTAATCAATACAACTGAGCCTCTGATCAACACACTTGTGTTCTAGCAGGGAAATTCCTAAGTCCTGGCCTGTTAGTGGCACTGAGGGCACGGGTTGAGAACCTCTGCTCCAGCCAATGGTGATCATAGCGGCAAGGGATGTACAAGAGGCGGCTGCCTACACTCTGAACCTGGGGAGCGGGAGGCTTGGAGGGAACACAAGGAATGGTTTAATCTCCATATAGTAGGATAATGGATATAGTAGGATATTCCATCATTTTCAAAGATTTCAGTACATTTGAAGGAGGGAAATGTAAAAATTGCAATTTGGGACCTTTGGAAACATTTGTGACTACCAGACTATGGGTAAAAGGCAAGTTATCCCTCATTTCATGCAGCAGAATATCTATTTGCAGCAAATATATGTTTGTATATAGTTGTGGAGCTATTTTACTATATAATCACTGGAACATGCATTTTTCGTTAATAAAGTTGAAAATACCATTTCGCGCTCCTGTTAATTAGGGGTCTGTGCAAATAAAACTATACACAGGTATTTTTGTACTTGAAGGAGTCAAGGTCTTTGGATATTATTGACATTTTCACAGCCAAAATAAATGGTTTGGATATATATCGATGAGGATGTTGGCAGAATAAGTCATTTTTAATATTTTTTGTATTTATGACATCACGGCTTGCCTCATGATGCAAAATTTAGTTTTCATGAGATGCCGTGGAAAAGCTGAATTAATTCTGAAAAGAAAACAATACATATTTTTCCATATCTTAAAATTACCCACAGGAATTATACCTGAACAGATGAATAGCAAAAATGCTGAAAATGGGTTTGGCCAGCATGATACAAAAAATTCCTCTAGCCTCTAGCACTGAAATGGTTAAGACTAAAATTGAAAAACACTGTCTTAGATGCTAGAGATACCTCAAGCGCATTGAAAAGAAAAGATTTTGAGACATCTGTAGCAAACAAGGGGTTAATAAGATCTGCATGGTGTTAAAGGGATAGTATTTCTATAATGTTACAAAAATGAATATTGTAGACATTAAAAACATGAATAGAAAGAGCTATGTCCCGTCTCTCAAACTTTTATAGTTTGAGATATCGAAGCATGTAAAGTTCCGGTTTCCCAGAAGTCTGCCACCTGGCTGAGAAAAACAGAATCTGGTACTGTGACCATCCTGCGGAGAGCTGAAATAGTATGATGTCAAAATAAATACTTCACTGGAATGGTCTACAACATGTGTCTGGTTTGCAGGCACACGTTGTAGACCGTTCCAGTTTAGGGACTGGATTCTGTTTTTCTCAGCTAGGTGGCAGACTTCTGGGAAACCGGAATGTTATATTCTTCGATCTCTCAAACTATAAAAGTTTGAGAGATGGAACATAGCTCTTTCTATTAATGTTTTTAATGTCAACAATATTAATTTTTGTGAAATGATAACAATACTATCCCTTTAACCAACAGATATCATATGTGTTTTTATATTATCATTATAATTATTATTAATATAGTGTATTCATAAAAAACAACACAAGGATAGTCAATTATCATGGACTACTCCCATCATTAACGGGTTTGGGAATGATGGGCGTTGTAGTGCCTAAAAGCCGGAGGTCCAACAACTGGCTACCCTAGCACTAACATATTCTACAATTCTGTATAGTTGTATTAGTAGTAACTAATAAACATTATTACAACCAGATCTAAATCACTTTGGTGACAATCAATTTGTGGTCTAAATTTACATTGATCATCCATAATGCATCAATCATTTCTAAGGTAAAAAGAACTTATATTCATTTAGCTACCTTCATTTCTGCTTTTACCATTTTGTTGTCAGGAAATGTAAAATACTCTGTGACCTCTTTTTCCCTCAAGGGTTTAAATTCATATCAGCACAATGCTATCTAAATGCCATTTACAACATTTACGGAAATTTTCAATTTGTATCAGAGGTTGCTATGCAGTTGACAATCTCAGTGAAGTTAAACTTTGCCAGATATAGATGTGTAAATGGCTATGGGCTATATTGTGAATATGTCCTCTCAGTGTCAACTAATAAATGTTTTACTGCTATCTTTTATTTGTAGATATATATATATATATATATATATATATATATATATATATATATATATATATATTTAATGTAAGAAAAATTGCAGCAGTTTTTGTTCGTGTTGTTATATCCAGAAGATTCCCTTTCCCCCTATTAGAGGTGAGCAAAACATCAGCAATTAATTTTATGAATAGTTTCAGAGGACCTGGAGAAAATGTTGGGTCCATCAAAATCAAATCAGAAGAAATAAGGGAGGGACAGGAGGAATAGGGAGAGGAAGAGAGAGGGCAATATGAATATGAAGGTGAATATGTCCTCTGAGTTTGATCCAATAAATGTTTTACTGTTATATTTTATTTGTGGAAATATATATTTCATTTAAGAAAAATTGCAGCATGGTTTTTGTTCATGCTTTTTGTTATATCCAGAAGATTCCCTTTCCACCTATTAGAGGTGAGCAAAACATCAGCAATTAATTTTATGAATAGTTTCAGAGGACCTGGAGAAAATGTTGGGTCCATCAAAATCAAATCAGAATGAATCAGGTAGTGACAGGAGGAATAGGGTGAAGAAGGGAGAGGGCAATATGAATAGGAAGGTGAATATGTCCTCTGAGTTTCATCCAATAAATGTTTTACTGCTAAGTTTTATTTGTGGATATATATATTTCATATAAGAAAAATTGCAGCATACTTTTTGTTCGTGTGTTATATCCAGAAGATTCCCTTTCCCCCTATTAAGGGTGAGCAAAACATCAGCAATTAATTTTATAAATAGTTTCAGAGGACCTGGAGAAAATGTTGAGTCTATCAAAATCAAATCAGAAGGAATCATGGAGGGACAGGAGGAATACGGTGAGGAAGGGAGAGGGTAAGGGAGGAAGAGAAAAGGAAGGGGAAGGTAAGGAAGAGATTGAGATAAACCAAGTGTGATGTGGAAACCTTCTCTAACTTGTTCTCATGAGTGTCACAGACAGGTGCCCTGATTGATTGCTGAAGTTAATTGAACATGTTCTATTTCTAAGTTTTTTATCTTTACATTTCTAAAATCTTTATATCACTTAATTGATTTTCCAGCTATCTGATTGATTGGTTAACAGAGTAAGCAAATCACAGAAACAACATACCTGTTTTACAAGCCGTGATTATGGTTTTGCAAAACAGCCAATTATGTGCAAAAAACTAAATTATAGAATCACCAACTACTAACCCAATGACTCTGAAGCATTGAACCATTCAAGAAATAATATTGAGCTTAGTTGATTTTGTCAGTCTGTGTACAAAGCTTGATATCTCACACCATTGTTCTTATAATTGACTATATCATAGCAACTTGGGCCATCTGAAAATGAACTAAAAAAGTGAATGGGCTGTTACTAAGTAAATAGGATCTTAACAAGTGTCAAAGGCAAATATGCTGTGTAGAGAGTGTGAGAGTGTAAGATTTAAACCATTATTATGCTTCAGCAAGTCTGAATACTCTAAAAAGGAGGCAAATTTAATTTTAAAACATCTAAATTATTGTCAAAATTATATTTTTGCAATATTAAAAAGTCTAAATGTTATAGCTGAAATTAGAATATAGATCATTCTGAGATTCGAGTGTTTTTTTATGAACTAAGGGGGTGATAAGGAGGTGATAAAGTGGAGATGACTTCTCCAGCGATATCACTTCTCCAGTTTATATGTTATTCTATGGATCATATGCTCCCTATGCTTATAGGCTCCCTAGAATAACATAGGAATTGGAGAAGTGATAACACTGGAGAAGTCATTTCTACTTTATCACCTCTTTATCACCTTAGTGCATAATACCCAAGAACTTTCAACATCTATGAATTAGCCACTTTTTCTACAAGTTTAGCGAACCAGTTCCCTCATCTAAAGTTTGTGCAGAAAATTGTAATCACAACTATGAATTATTCAACAAATCTATTCAGAAATGTTTCATAGTGATCATTAAGGTTTTTTTGCCCAGATTAAGGTAAGTGTTGGTTAATTATCAAGATTATAACACTGGACTAATGTCAGTGATAAATCTTCAGCTGTTGTGCTAGGTTAAAAAATGGGGGTTTAATGATAAATGTGCAAAACTTCAGCAATAGATTTCACAAATTGATTCAAAGGATCTATCCAAAACAATTAAAATACATCACTCATTGAAATCAGGAGGGGGAGAGAAAGGAACAAGGGGAGTGCAGAAAGCATACAAAAGAGAGGACATGGAAACTCTGGAGTGTGCAGAAGAGGGGGTGGGAGTGCAAGAAAGAGATCATGAAAAATGGCGGGAAGGGAAGTGGAAAAATAGTGAGGGGAAGAAAGCATGAAAGAAGGGGAGAGTCAAAGTGTGAGAATGAGAAGAGCAGGGAATAAAGGAATAAAGAGAGTTGTCCAGAAGTCCTGCCTACCTTCTAACCCACTGAAGAAGCTTTACCTCTTTCACATATGTGATATGGACATTTTAAGTAAAATTAAAGGGGTAGTAATGTTTCACAATAAAAGCAGCACCAATGAAGCTTCATAGTATTTGGGCCATGGAGAGTGTTATTTCAATACTGTCAGAGTTGTAGTTTAAGAGTAACTGAATGATAAGATATCCTCTCCTGCCCTTTTTACTGATGTAATACTGCTCACCTCAGAGCAGCAAGACTGGATGGATCGCAGAGAAGCACAATCTTCAGTGAGCATAAGGAAAATCCTGAAAAACCTGTCAAGGGGGGGCAGGGTTTCCTTATACTCACAGTAAGAAGGTTGTCCCTTGCTGTGAGCTGTCCGGCTTCCACATCTGAGGGAAGGTGGCTTACACTAGGTAAAAGGGGTGGGAGGGGGAAACTTTCTCACTCAATTACTCAAGCTACAACACTGACAGTATTTAAATAACACTCCACATGGTTCAAATACTATGAAGATTAATTAGAGCTGCTGTTTTTGTGAAACATTACTATCCCTTTAATCTACTTTATTACTCTGGAAAGCAGGTGATTGATTTTCCTGTAATATGTTGGTTAAAGAGCAAACACAATGGAAAATTACATATATGTTTTGCAAGATCTGTTGCATGTGAAATGGCATTATTTGTACATATTCAGAAATGAGAACTCCTTTTGCTCATGTGTACTTAATGATCAATGTATGGATATGACAACAAATGTTTTTCAGGGAAAGCAAGTTCTGGTATTTTTCTGGGAAACTTTTTCAGCCTCCAAGCCATTGTCAAGTTAAAGCGACCCAATTAACCTATATTATCCATTTCTTATTACAAGATTATGAAGGAGAAATATACCCTAATAATAAGTGGCTCATAATTTGTTTAATATATTAATTTACACAACAGTCAGGTGTATCGATCTATTTTTTGCTTTATGTATGAAGTTTACACTTTTTAGGGACCTCCATTAACCCTTTCAGTGCCATAGGGATATCCAATGCATTGTTTTACCCCTCTGGCACTCAAAGGGTTAAAGTTTGCATCTAGGTCATGCTTATTCACAACAAGGAATAGGCTACAATAGACCTGATTTACTTTTAACACAAACACACACACACTCACATATGCTTTTTAGCAGTGTATATCAGATTGTAAACTGAAAACAATAGCAGTGCTCTACAGGAGATATTAGATGCTGAAAAGTGAACTGTGTAGCTATACTTTACTGCTTTTTAAAAGACACTTGCTTAGGTAAATAATTCTGTTAAAAAAAGAAAGGAGCACTAGATTTCTACTGTAAGGCATCCATAGAGGCACTTCCTGTTTAGCTCTATGCTCTCCCTCCCCAGGTAGGAAATCTTTGGCTTATCCTCTTTTGGAAATTACAGCTCCCATCACACCCAACTACCCAATGGCATGTTAGGTATAATGGGTGTTCCTAACAGGTGGAATGCCCAAGGTGGCCTGATTTAGACTTCTTCCTAATGAAACTGATTGGAGCTGAGAAATGCGTACAGGGAAATCATGTGACATGCACATCTTCAAGATCTCCCGTTCCCTCAACCCACTTACTCCTCCCCATCCCCCCCAATAACTTAAAACTTACATCTTGAATGGATTGCAAAGGCCACAGCATTTATTAAGATATATCAAACATTAAACTTTAACTTTTATTAACAATTGTATTAACAAACTCGGATGGATTGAAAAGGTCACAGCGTTTATTAAAATATATCAAACATTACACTTTAACTTTTATTAACAATTGTATTAACAAACTCCCGTACAAATAAATAACCATCCCCAATAAACTTAGTGTTTGCTAGTACATTCATGTATCCTGATTATCCAAGTCCCAAACTCTGTCCATTTATTAACACTACTTGACTGCAGGCAATGACAACATCCACTCTATCTATTTGGATGTGGCAAGTTGTAGTCCAACAGTCGTACATCCCATGACTACTAGGACCATGCCCAAAAGTCGTGAACCATCACCACCAATCCTGTGCTTTACCAGCAAGCAACCCGCCAAGGCCCAACCTCTAGAACCCCTTAAAGGGATAGTAATACTTCGTTTTAACTTTATTTTATTTTGTAGGCATTAAAAAAACATGAATAATTATATAAGTCTTATCTCTCAATCCTTTATGGTTTATGAGATATTCACAAGCAAAGATCCCCTCCCCGCCCCTTTTACCTAGTGTAAGCCATCTCTTCTCAGATGTGAATCAGGTTGTATGACCAGACAGATAACAGAAGAGGACAATTTTCTTTGTATGAAAACAATGAAAGCCCTTCCCCCCTTGACAAGTTTTTCAGCTTTTTCCCTTATCTTAATTGAAGATTGTCCCTCTCTGCAGTCTACCTGGGCACCTCCCTTCTGATCTGGTTGAACAGGGGGGGATACTTTGTTTGTGAATATCTCTTAAACCATAAAGGTTTGAGAGATAAGACTTATACCATTCTTCATGTTTTTTAATGCCTACAAAATAAAATAAAGTTAAAACGAAGTATTACTATCCCTTTAAGCTGGCTGGGCCCCGCCACCCACCAAGAACAAGGCCCTTTCAATGCCATCCTTAAACCCTTCCAGGAAGATGTCCAGCCCAATCTTGGAGAGGTGAACACCATCTTGCAAATACAACCTTGGCTCTCCCTCAAGTTACCTATGCCGAACCACCACACCACCCGTTTTGTGAACAAAACTGGCCAACATCTTGATAATGTTCCTCCTACTCTTTTCCACAGCCCACTGAGACCTAGCCCCCCTCCACCTTAAGAGTGATATACCAATACCAATATACCAATATGGTGTCCGGAAACAGCACCCCAAACCGCTCCCAGTCCCATTTAAACACCCGAACCATGTGAAAGGAATCCCAAATCATTCCCCCCAGCATGCACAAGCAGCACAATTGAGGGGAACTTACCCTAGCCGTCCTCACGACCAACAGCAAAACTTGATCCCATGGCATACCCCCCCACCCCCAACCAACGCTCTACCACATGCCCTTGGGGAAACCCAGCTGTGTACCAATCTGAAAAGTCCCAAAAAAGACCCAGGAAAAGGCCGCCCGAAAAAGAGTTGTGTCATAGACCGAAGAAGAGACCACCCCCACTCCTTGCAGAAGACCCCGCAACACCCCGAAAGACACTGGGCGAAGCAAGTCCAGCAACGCCCAAGACCTCAGCAAACCCCTTGAGGCCTGCTGCACCACGAAATCCTTGGTGAAGTCATTCCAACCCTGCAGCTTAAACAAAAACGCTATCGCTGCCATGTGAGAATCCACCGCCTCCCCAGAAAGCCCATCCTCACTAAGAGGAGACAAAAACCACAGCAGAACCTCCAAGTGTTCGGTGTCAGAATCCGCACACTCAACAGCCTCCACCATAGCAAACCACTCTGTCCAGCAGCCCTGGTATCACGCCCAAGCTCTGTACCGCCACCATGCAAGCCCCCGTAGTACTTACACATGCACCAAATCTCATCCACATAGCAAAAGAGTGCCAAGAATGAATACAAAAAGAGCCTAGCCAGTTCCCAAAGGTCTTGGAAATACGCCGGTAACTTATTTTCCTCCTCCTTCCACTTTCTATCCTTCTCCTTATCGTCCCGCACATCCATGAAATCCTACCTAGGCAACAGTGGAAGCAATTCTACAAACCCGCCTTTCAAAATCCGCTCCCACAACTCGACCCATACGTGATCTCTCAGTGGGCCGTCAAAGCAGACATACGATCCGGCGCGAGCTGTGTCCGCCAACTGAACACCTACCCCTCTCGCTGCCCCACTCACCCCCACCCAGAGGGAACCTCCCCCGGGGCACCAGGCTCCTCCCCCCGACATGACCGTGGATGCTTCAGCGAGAGCAGAAGAACCTACACACGCACCCACTGGACTAGTTGGCTACGCCGAACACCTGATCTCCCACTGCCCTATCAACTGCTTAAGCCCATCTAAAAAATCCTGCAACAGGGAAGACCCCACCCCCTGATGCAATCCACCCCCAGAAGCAAGAGAAAAGGACTCATCGGAGAATCCCACATGAGACAGCAGAGCCAAAGATCCAGCCTGGAACATCCTGCATCCTCCACATCAGCACTGGGTGACAGAACTGGTCCGGACACAAACACCAACTGACGCTCACCATCCGTCACTCCATCCATCACAGGATCCGCTGAGGTCACCCCAGGAGTGTGACTGTACCTAAAGCCTGAACCTCCAGCACTGGATCCGGCAGCAGAGGACCCTGGCTGAGAGAGACCATCAAAAACAGTCCCCCATCCAATGAAGATGAGTCCCCCTCCAAAAGAGGGACCAACAAGGGCAGACACCCTGAACGCAGTCCCAGCAGTCTCCAGTGCAGAGGGAGCAGACCTCCTCCTTTTCTTACGCCTATGCTGCACCATGGTGAAGCAGAAGGGCTGAGTCTCCATGATGGCCTAGTGGAGCGGGAGGGACGCACGGATGATCCCTCAGCCCTTGAGCCACCCGGCACTACGCTGAAGTGCCTCTTCCTGCATTGCAGTGAGGAGGTGGTCAATTTCCCTATCCTCTAACATCATAGAGCGGAGGATGGAAGCAAGAGACCTGGAGGGGAGAGAAGAGCAAGGCTGAGAACAGCAGCGATACAGGCAGAAGAGGAACTCCTCACCACGCTGCTTCCACTTTTGTTGTCCCAAAATGGCTGCCTGACCACAATGCCCCGCAGCCAGTGTATCCTGTCTGCCTCACTTCCTGTCTGACATGCTCTGTCAGGCCCCCCTATGCCTATGCTCCGGTCCAGCTGTGGGGGTTTCATTGTTTTTAGTTTTATATTAGAGATTTTCATTTTTTTCTTATTTATTTTTTTTTTTGTATAACCACATAATGAGATCTGGATATTTACTTCTTTGTAAATTGCAAGAAAGGGAATGTGAGTGTGCAAAAGTCCCCCATAAACACAGAGACCAGTGGTGGAATGAAACCACACTGGTCATAAGCGGTCAGTGAGTCCATTTAATGCTGGATGACATTCAGCACCAATGTGAACTAAGTTTCCTTTGTTTCTTTTATGAAGTGGGATACTCCCTAAATATCATAAAATTTCATTTAAACAGCTGATGTAAAACTACAATTTTACAAAATACTGGACATTTTCCAGTAAGAGTTGGCAGTGGCATGATGTTGTGCAGACTTGGCACTTATTCTACAACATTCCCGTTAATAAACAAAAGGATTTGATCTGCCCAGGAGAGATTACAATACAGAGGTAAAAAATACATATCTGAAACAAATCATAAAACCTCTCAAGCAAAGAATCCATTTTATTTCCAGAATTCTAAGGGGCTATATGTAAATGAAAGCATCCAGACCTGTGTTTATCTTTCCCATGTTGCAACACAGCCAACAAGTCCTGGTAGCATTTTCTTTTAAAGCAGCCCCACTCATGACACTTTTGGTTTTCCAATTCAAAACACCATGTCACAGAGTACAAAAGAAAATAGGTTTGACGTGTAGTGTTGAGCGAGCGTGCTCGGCCGATGCTCGGATCGACTCGAGCATCGCTCTGCTCGGCACATGGCGGTACTCGTCGAGTACCGCCATGTGCTCGCCCGCCATGTTCGGGTGGCGGGGATCTGTGCCGGAAGAGGCACAGATCTGAAGACGCTCCGCTGGACCACCAGGGACTGGAGGTACGGGGGCATTGCGGAGATGAAGGGGGCATTGCGGAGATGAAGGGGGACATTGTGGAAGAGGGGCATAGACTCTATGCCCCTCTTCCACAATGTCCCCCTTCATCTCCGCTATGCCCCTTTTCCACAATGTCCCCCTTCATCTTCGCTATGCCCCTCTTCCACAATGTCCCCCTTCATCTCCTCTATGCCCCTCTTCCACAATGTGACCCTTCATCTCCGCTATGCCCCTCTTCCACAATGTCCCCCTTCATCTCCTCTATGCCATAGAGGAGATGAAGGGGGACATTGTGGAAGAGGGGCATAGCGGAGATGAAGGGGGACATTGTGGAAGAGGGGCATAGCGGAGATGAAGGGGGACATTGTGGAAGAGGGGCATAGCGGAGATGAAGGGGGCATAGCGGAGATGAAGGGGGACATTGCGGAGATGAAGGGGGCATTCGGAGATGAAGGGGGCATAGCGGAGATGAAGGGGGGCATTGACCAGGCACCCTCCCCTCATCAGAGCAGGGGGTGCCTGGTGTAATGCTCGTGTCGCCCCATTATATTCAATGGGGCTCGGGTGCTCGGCCGAGCACTCGAGCCTCAGGG
Source organism: Rhinophrynus dorsalis (assembly GCA_037306005.1). NCBI lineage: Eukaryota > Metazoa > Chordata > Amphibia > Anura > Rhinophrynidae > Rhinophrynus > Rhinophrynus dorsalis. The sequence goes on along the minus strand of CM074718.1, from coordinate 280,309,159 downwards.
GGTGCTCGGTCAGAGCACCCGAGCACCCGAGCATCGGGGTGCTCGCTCAACACTATTGACGTGAAATGATTGGCAACATTCCGAATATAATTTTGAAATCTCTCATGAAAAGAGGCAAAGAAGCATTGGATAATGCTATTTAAAAATATAATTAAAGTGGTCACACAGCTTTAGCAAATACTTAGGTTGCTACTACCATGATGATGAGCATGGCTCTACTGATCTATTACATTTTTTTATTAATGCAATAGAAACAGTTTCATAGAGAAAGCTTGACTGATATATACTGCAGTGGTTTATACTTCTGTGTTGTATTGGTAATAAAATTTGGCTAACTTCATGCCAGTATCTTCAGTGACAACCATATAAACAGCAGTTAAATATTTTGTAATCTACAGTAACCTATATTGGCAGACAACCAGAAAACAGTATTAAGTAATCTTAAAGGGAGAGTAATACTTGAAAATAAGTTTATTTTATATTGTAGCCCTTAAAAAAAATGAAAAATGATATAAGTCTTATCTCCCAAACCTTTATGGTTTGGGAGATATTCAGAAGTAAAGTTTCCCCTGGAGTGACGTCATTGCTCCACCCTTCAGATTTGGAATCTGGTCCCGGGACAGGCTGTGTCTCTCCAGAAGTGCTGAGATCACCATCTTTTAAAATAATTTCTTAATTGGAATGGTCTACAAAGTGTGCTTTCAAGCCAGGCACACTTTGTACATAGTTCCAATTAAGTAGTTCTTTTCAAAGATCGTGATCTCGGCACTGCTAAAGAGCTGCCGGTTGCTCTGTGGACTGAATTCCAAATCTGTCCACTAGATGGCAGACTTGGCTGAAACAGCCAGGAAAAGAGAATTTTACTATATTTTACATGTGAATATCTCCCAAACCAAGTATTACTATCCCTTTAATTGGAGCTTTGTTCAGCAAAGCATCCTTAATATAATTTAAGCTCAAAAGCAAGAAACTGTAAATTGAAAAAATAAATAAATTCAGTTAAAAAAAAATGCATAAATAACGTTACTGAATGCACATATATTAGTCATATTTTGGCTCATTCAATAAAAATTATACTAACATAATATGTTTTACCCAAGATTTGGTTTACCACAAAGCTGCTGTTCACCATAGTACATCACCTCAATGTGTACATAATTAAAATGAAATGTTAACCTGTTGCAAATTGGAATGTTATACAAAGTCTTCAGCATTTAAACAAGGCTATGCAGCATTCAGAAATGAAGTGGGAGTCTAAAAAAATGCCTTCCACATAAACATTCAGATTCATGAATAGTTAATAAATCCTCTGCCCACGTGTTGCTTCTGTGCTTTGAAAAAGAAACCTTTGCTTTGCCTTGTCAATTCATTCTTTGCATTCTTGGAAATAAATAGGCACATTGCTTAGAGCACCAAGAAAGAAATATGAATTGATTTCAGTGCTTAGTCAGGCTCTTAAAAGTTCAGACAGTCTAAACTTTAGATAGACTGCCCACCAGGAAACAATAAACAGGTGGACTTACATGCATTGGCAAAGCACAGAAGACAAAAGTATTGTTCAAGTGAATTAAAAAAAACCAAGGTTACGGATTTCTATGGTTGAAACCTCTCCAAAATCCAGTTCTCTGTATGTTGCAATCCTTTCTCCCCCGTTTTGAGTAAAAGCACATAATACGCATCATTTATCATTATAAAAGTTATTTTGAAGTCGATGCATTTTTAATTTTCTTTATGGATAGTTCCCAAAGCTGAGTCTCCTTGTTTAAAGGGATAGTAAAGTCTGGTAAGAGTAAAAGCTAATATTGTAGCAATTAAAATAATTTACTAAACAATGTTAGTCCTATCTCTCAAACCATATGAAGATTAAGTCCCCCCCTCCCCTTTCTGTGACATGCTCTCTAAAGCTGGCTGCAGGATATCCTGGTCTCAGGACCAGACGGAAGCTCTTCAGCAGAGCCAAAATAGCGCGATCATGACACAAGTACTTCATTGGAATGGTCTACAGACTATTCCAATTAAGTATTTGTGTCACAGTCGCGCTATTTCGGCTCTGCTGAAGAGCCTTGCCTGGTCGCGTGATCAGAATCTCCATCTGACAGCTTTACGGGTCCTGTCACAGAAAGGAGAGGGAGGGGATACTTTATCTTCATTTATCTCTCAAACCATAAATGTTTGAGAGACAGGACTAGCATTATTTAGTTTATTATTTTAACTGCTACAATATTAGCTATTATTTTGACTAGACTTTACTATGCCTTTAATATCCCAGTTTCTTACTGCAGAAGGAGGATTACTGATGCCTGTGAGGTGTGGAAAATACCCCATACAGATTTCTAGAATGTTGGCCTTGAGGTCATAGTTCATCAGATTACTCAGAAGAATCACATCTTCCACCATTTGATGTACAACTACTGAATGGAACATCATAAATAAGTTGATGGCATTGCAAGGATTAAAAATGATCCCTGTGAAGCCAGCGGATTGTTCATTAATACTCTGAAGACCAGAAGGGTGTGCAGTGTATTGTGAAGCAATGCATGGCACACCCCTCTGTTCCTCAAAGGATTTCGATGGCTATGACATAATTAATGTGAATCAATTACCTTGGTATGCCTGATTAATGACTATGTACTAAGCAATCTACCCCAAAAGTTCCCCTACTTACTCCATTTGCATCAAAGAGTGAGCAGTGGGTGAGCATTATGGGGATGAGCATTTTGGGGATTTCCATTCTCCTGTACCTTGTTTCTTACTAGGTACTAACAAGGCACTGTGCATGAAGGCATTTGGAGCTTGCATGCTTATATTCTTAATAATGGCAGAATGTGGTGTGGTAAACACACATTTAAGCAATCATAGACACTCATAAGTGCCCCACAAGTTCAGGGAAATTACTTTAATGCCATTGTCAAAGTGCAGGAAATGAGCTGCATTTAAAGATTCATACATTCTGCTCCATTGTTTTTCACTGGACATTTTGATGCTGGTATACTACAAAATGGAAAAATTCTGGGTCAACCAGCTATACCATAGGGGACAAATAAATATTCCCACTCATGGGGCTTTTATCTCTTTGAATTCAGATGGGCAATGTAACGGACCTACAGCCGTTATGGACTGATTGTGGACAAAAACAGACTAATACACATCCCTCTGTGCACGTACAGCTGCAGCTGGGAAGCCAGAATTCCCAGCCTTCCATTTTGAAAAGGAAGTGGCACAGAGATTGGTTACCTCTGCTTCTCTGGTGTATGTATGGCTAAAACAAGCCCAAAATGTATGTCTGGGGTTAGTGGTGTCTCATGCAGAGGGGATGTGTCTACCATTTCATTGCCTGTCGTTTCAGAACTGGACCACTTATTTGGACAGGATTAGTCTGATATGAACATGGAAATTTTTCCCTCTGTAGTGGCACTAGACAGCTAAAAGGTGAAGATTCCATATTGCTTTGGGTACGTTTTTATGTTACTAAGACTACACACTTTATGCACTGAGGTCCAATCTCCAAAGTTCTCCATAGCATAGTTTGTTAAAGTTTGCCATACTGAGAAGCAGAATATTTAACACTTTGCCATATAGAGGTATTTCAGATATCTCCATATATGTCTAAAGTTAAACCACACAACAAATTAAAAGTGAGAAATGCTGTGGAGAATTTTGAGATTTGGCAAATTTTGAAATACACTGATATAGAGACACCAGCCTGAATTTTCACCAAATTGCAGACATAAAATTATTGATACAGATATATATCATCATCTACATCATCTTCAGCCATTGTTGATCCACTGCAAGATGAAGGCCTTCTCGGCAAGCCTCCTGCAACTTCGGTCCTGTGCCTTTTGTTGCGACAGTGTACCAACAAATTTTGTAATTTCATCTACCCATCTTGTCTGTGGACTTCTGCTTAGGGGTTTAGTATAGAGTGGAATGCATTCCAAAATTAATTTGATCCATTAACCATCAGGCCTTCTTGCTATGTGGCCTGACCTTTTCCATTTCAGGTGCTTTACTCTTTCAGTGATGTCATAGACCTTTGTATGCTGACAGCTCCGTGCACATATTTTTCTGTCTCATTTTGTTGTGTTTAGAATTCACTGCTCCATACCTCCCTGCGTAACCTTAAGTTTTTGTATGGCTTTGGCATTCAGTGTTCATGTTTCAAAGTCATATGTAAGGACTGGGAGGACACTTTGGTCAAAACCTTTCACTTGAGGCACAGTGATAAATTTGTCTTAAAGACATCATGGTGTTTCCATCTACTGAAAACTGTCCAGGACATACTTGAAAACGAGAGAAATCTCAATGTATTCTTCCTCTTCAATATGTTCTTGCAGTTTTTCAATAGTACTGGCAAAGAGTATGATATTGTCTGCAAAAACTTAAGTGATGTAGGTAGTGTCCATTGATCTTCAGTCCTTTTTGTCCCAATTTAATTTGTGGAAAATTTCCTCTTAACAAGCAGAAAATAGTTTTGGAGAGATTGTCTCTCCCTGTGGGACGCATTTTCCCTATGTTGATCTGGACTTTATCATTATTGACCTGTATTACTGCAGTCATATTTGCATATATTGATTGGAGAATATTGATGTAAGCCTTGTCTATTCCTTGGTTGATCAGGGCATTGATTATTACTTTCTTTTTCACTGAGTCAAAGGCCTTTTTGCAGTCAATGAAGGTTATGCAAAATGGAAAGTTATATTCTTTATTCCACTCTATAACTTGTTACACTGTCTGAATATGGTCCAGTGTACCAACCCCACTCCTGAAGCCTACTTGCTCTTTAGGATGTGTCGCGTTAAGTATTGTGTCCATTGTTCTTGTACCTTTGTGAAAACCTTTCAATCCAATGTCAACAGGTTTTTTTGGGCAGCAGGTTTTTTTTAGGTCCACCTTATCACCTTTTTTGAGCAGTAGCATGACTGCTGCATTTTTCCATGTTTCAAAAACTTTGCTGAGTTATAGGCATTTTGAAAATAGTTTATCTAGGACTTTGACTAAAGGTTCACCTCTGGCTTTATCAGGTCCAGCTGCTTTGCCATTTTTCTTTGATTTTATTGCAGCTTCTACTTCTTCTACCAAAACGTCTAGCACAGCTTCACTCTCTACTGAACTCAGTTGCTGTCCTTCATCCTTATAAAGAATTAAATAAAATGATTGCATGCTCATTTTTTCATGCATATGGCATCCTGGCATGCACTAACTTTTGATGTTTGTCAAAATCTTGGCGATATCAATGTTTTCCTCAAATTGCATTTCACCTCCCTGAGGCATTCATATATTTATTTTTTGTTGTATTGTTCCTGTCTGTGGCTCTGAAGCCATAATCATAGATTGTCAATGTACAGTGGAATAATACATTAGTATTATTCTAATGTGAATCCTGATGATTTATATGCAATGTTCAATTTAGCTCCTCCTACTATTAGCTTTGCATCTGTCCCCTATTGTACCAAAAAACTCTCATGGCTAATATACCTATTTAACTTTTTTGACATTGTATTAGAATCTTCCAGCTCCTACAGCTATTCATCTTATTGGCCTAATACAGGTCTGCTACTCATAAAATTAAAGTAATAAAATTAAAGTTTATTTTAAAGGCATTTAAAAGCCTCATTTATATAAAATTACATTTTAATTAATCCCTTATGTTTCAGTAGGTGCGTCCCAGAATTACTCCAAGGAGGAGATTCACTAAGGCGTGATAAAGTGGAGATGACTTCTCCAGTGATATTACTTCTCCAATTCCTATGTTATACTGTGGAGCCAATGCACTAAGATTTCTTCAACTCTGGAGATCTTAGTGAATAGGTTCTATAGAATAACACGTAAACTGGAGAAGTGATTTCACTGGCAAAGGCTTCTCCGCTTTATCACATCATAGTGGATAACTCCCCTGTTCTTCTAAGTATATCATCTTCAATAAGAAGGAACAACAGCATAAATGGGTGGGTAAAAGACAACTGGTGGGGGTTTAAGCAAGGTGTGATAAAAAGGAATAAAGAGGTGATATCACTTCTCCAGTTCCTATGTTATTCTACAGAGCCTATGCACTAAGATCTCCAAAGTTGGAGAAACGTTAGTGCATTGACTTCATAAAATAACATAGGACTTGGAGAAGTGTCATCACCGGAGAAGTCATCTCTGCTTTATCACCACTTAGTGCATCTCCCCCTGAAATCCACCTGCTTTCCTTTGCACAGAAAAGCACTACGGAATGATAAAGAGGCCATAAAGCAGAGATGACTTCTCCAGTGCGAATTGGCTCCATGGAATAACATAGGAACTGGAGAAGTCATCTCCACTTTATCACCTCTTTATCACTCCTTAGTGCATCTCCTCCTTAGTATATTTATTTACATAACCTCTCAACTCATGCCACTTCTGCTGTTTACTAGAGCATGTGGCCACACTATTGAACTACACGGAGTGTTGGAGACTAAAGTAAATCAGGATGAGGCAGTGCTTTATAAGAAATATTATACATTTTTAATTTAGCTGTACAATAGTATTAGTAAAGAGGCAGATTAGGGGAATTAAAAATGTTTGTGATAAAAATTTGCCAAATATAAATTAGGCGCATGATGTCATAGTCTATGAATTCAAATCAAGGACACAAAGAGCAGAGGGCCACTATTTTTTAGCTGCCGTCAAATTCTTTATCTCTGCCAAACATTAATGACTCTTTTATGTAAATTTGGTTAACTAATGGCTATATTCAGGAAGCTAATGGAGAGGACTCTGGAGAACTCAAAGGGTTAACATTGCCCAGACTTTGGCACACGTACATGGGCTTTTACACTAGTGTATATATAAAATATTAAAATATGCATAACACCTAATTAAAATGCATGTCCATTAACTTAAAAAATCTAAATGCTACTAGCAAAGAGAGAAAGCTGTCGTCTTTGTGAAATGCTGGACCTCCTGACCTAATAAAGGTTTTATGTCAAAGAATTTGTGGTTGTTTCCTTGGCAAGATGAAGGCCTACTGGAGTCTAACCTAAAGGATCACAATATACTAAGATTCCCCTAGGTATATTTGACTCTCTTTTTGTGTTTGTGCCTCCTAACCTTAAGTCACACCCATGAGGCAGAATAAACTGATGTGAAAATTACCTCAGATATTTGCAGTTAATTCATTTTTTTTTCTGCCAAATGTTACTCAGAAATGCTACCTGCACAGAGATCTAATACAGTGGCAGATGAGTGATAGCATTTTGGATGTTTTATGTTAGTTTATTCAGTGAAAAAAAACTGCCAATGCTACAGAAGTTTAATGTGCAATAAATGTAAGCTAGTCTGTTTGTTTTATGGTGTTACTTTCCCTTTACTTTTAAGACGTGTGCCGATTTTGCTAGAAACATTCAGTTAAAGATTATAATAAAGAGAAAATAAGATTCAAAAGAGAAAATAAAACTCAAAATTGCTTGAAAAATAGTAATTATTTTCAAGATGTATACATGTGTCTCACAAACAGCCCTTCAGTCACAGAGCTACGCAGCCTAAACAATCTATCTGTTGCATAAATCTATTCCCTTGTAACTATCCATATCATAATTAAACTACAGGACATTACAAGAGAGGAACCAAGGGAAAACAGCCAACAACATTATGAATAAACAATGGCAATAAAATGGAAAAATAAACTATTATGGTTTTTAAATTTGGCTGCATTTCTTACTGTAACTGATTTTCACTCCTGGGGTAAACACAAAAGAGATATTCAACTTCAAGTCAAAAAGATAATCAGAACCATGCTGCTCATTTCTTATCTGGGATGGAGAAAACAGGCATTTGGAACTAATATTATATACCATCTAGGATCAGGTTTAAAGTAACCTTTATGAAATATTAGCACAAATTTACAACAGAGATTATTTTAATATTGTAATCAATACTTTTTATAATATGCATACATGTACTTCTTTATCCACAGTAAATTACTGAACAGAATATGTGCTCTAAGGTGGGGCACATGTCAAAAAGCCTGAACGTGCATAAAGCCCAAACTTTGGCTTTGCATACTATCGGTAGTCAGACAAGCATTGCACAAAGAGTACATTTGTCCCGACTAAGACCCTATATCCTGGTTGGCAGTCATAGCAAGACATGCACAATAGCTTCACCTGACCCTTATTGCACTTTCAGTTGAGTAACAGGGTGAGTACTGATTTCAACTCCAGACTATGTGTCACTATGACCAAGGCTATATACATAAATAAGTATATTATTTATGTATATATTTAGTTAGTTTCCCTGTAGTAAAAATCAATAAGCAATGTGACATTAAATGGATATTTCCATATTATAACAAAAGATGGACAAACAGGATTGTTAGCCGAATATTCCAATTTTTTGTTGGGTTTTGCCTATAATTTATTTTTCTAACTATTAGAATTTTTGCTGAAATGGAGAGATCCATAGCTAAAAAGAAATGTTAGCACCAATAATCCTCAAACCAAGCAATTACAGCTCCCCCTCTTTGCCTATCTGCCTCTAAATTTTGGTAGCTAGTGTCAAATTTTCAGCAGCTCTTTCTTTTCTTCCAACACTTCAATGTTAATTTTTATAGTACAGTACATAATAGACCAGCTAGCTTCAGAATCAACAGCTTGCAATAAAGGATAAAGAACACAACACCTCAGCACATATTTTGCACAGAAAAAATGAAACCAGGGGAGAGCAGGTGCAAAGGACACATACAATAATAAATTTAAGTTTCATATTCACATCCACAAGTCTGACCGGCTGATGTATCTTCAAAGCCGGTCACAAAGCTCATGGGAAAATAGGGTGCTAGTCCTCCCTACAATGGGACCACCTCAGTAGGTACCTTAGGCTCTTGTGGGGTATTAATGATCAATGACCCGATATATTAAAAAATTAAATAACAAATTTTAAACAAAGGGATGGGTGAACCGGAAAAAAAAAATACTTTAAGAGATAAAACATATATTAATATACACTACCAGTCAAAAGTTTTAGAACACCTCAATTTTTGCTGCTTTTAGTTATTGCCATACAACTTGGAAAAAACATTAGAAAAACATGTAAACATTGGGTGTTTCTAAATTCAAGACAAATATTATAATCTATGTAGCAGGTTTTTTTTTTAGCATTTGTAGATGTGTAAAATATTTTTTGTGCAAAAGCTAAAAAAAAGTGCTTTTGTTACTTTTTTCATCATATTTTATACTTTTTTTTATAGTACATTATATGATATGATGAAAATATGCTTTCTTTTTTATATTCAGTTGTTAAGCATCGAATCATTTTGCTTAACCCCTTAAGGAGTGGAGGTTTGGAACATTTTTTGTCTTTATGGACAATGGCTGTTTTAACACATCTATTGTGTTTGTGTTTAGCTGTAATTTTCCTCTTACTCATTTCATGTACCCACATATATTATATACTGCTTTTCTTGCAATAAGGTGGGCTTTCTAAAGATATTTTAATAATCTCATATAATTTACTATTAAAAAATTATAAAATATGGCGAAAAAAGTACACATCTACAAAAGCTAAAAAAACCCTGCTAAATAGATTATAATATTTGTCTTTTGAGTTTAGAAATACCCAATGTTTACATGTTTTTCTAAAGTTTTTGTCAAATTATATGGCAATAACTAAAAGTAGCAAAAATTGAGGTGTTCTAAAACTTTTGACCGTAGTGAACATATTATACCCCAACATGTTTCATGGTCACATGACACCAACCATTTCTTCAGGAGGTAACAAAAACATTTTGTCATTAAATGGGTTGTTAAATAGACAAGCTGGGTTGTTTTGCTGATTGGTGAATAATAATACATGCCAATCACGTAATTAACCCAATTAAAAAGACACAGACACATGGATCTTCAAACATTAGTGTCAAACTTACACTATAATTAAAACAGAACTAACACCTCTGCAAGATGTAGCCTCAATTAGAGGGCTACAATCCGTGATAACTTGCTGTGTAATTATATTTTTTTAAAAACGTGTTATTAAAGAATAATCTGTTAATTCCAAAAAGTCTACACAATATGCTGGTCCGAGAATCTAAAGCTGATGACGTAGGTGTTTTCGTGTAGCCGGGGGGAGTTACAAGAGAGCCGATCGGCTACATGCTAACATGCGCAATATGTTTTTCTGGGGGGAAGACGTCACCAGGTACTTTTTGGAATTAATGGATTACTCTTTAATAACATGTTTTTTTCAAAAAAATAATTACACAGCGAGTTATCACGGATTGTAGCCCTCTAATTGAGGCTACATCTTGCAGGGGTGTTAGTTCCGCTTTAAAAAAACATACATCCAACATGTGATCAGCACAACTGAAAATATTATATCCATGTATTAACAATAAGCACAAACAATAAAATTAACAGAAAAAGAAAATGTGGTAGTATATATATAAATAATTACCAAAACAAAATGAATCAATGTATCAAAAAATATATACGGACATATTGAATATCCCTCAGTAATTAACCTCACAATTGCCAGAGGAATGATTCAGCACCCCACTTGGCAGTGCACTCAAATATCCCTCTGCCACCCAAAGCTCAAAACCCACTAATATAGTAAATAATAATTAATAAACAACAGACATTCACTACTTTCACTGTCAAATTGAATATTCCTCAGTAGTCGACCCCTCGAGCCCCAGAAAGGTGCTTCAGCACCCCCACTTAGCAGTGCACTAAAACATCCCTCTGACACCCAAAGGTCAAAACCCAATATTATTGTAAACAATAATTGATGAATCATCCACTACTTTCACCATCAAATTCAACATGCACCAAAAAGGAAACAAAATTAAGCCCATAGATCTAGCTAAATATATTTAATCTCTTCCCAAAGACATATATACTACAATCTAAGGTGTATCACAAACTACATAAAAGATAAAGCTAAGATAAAGCTAAAAAAAATCAAAGATATGGCCATGACCTGTAAAAACATAAATTAAATATAACTGATCTCAATGTATAAAATCAGGACTACTCAAATAAACTTATTCATGACCTGGTCCGGAGGGTTATCTCCCGATTCTCTGAATGTACGGTCCTGACCGTAAAATAAAATTAATCAGAATCACTTATCAAAATAAATGAAAGATAACAAATGAGGTAATAACGTCTAAGCTAATATGAATAATGATTTAATAATGATAGAAATTCAATTACAATTCTCTGATTGTACAAAAATGACAGACAAAGTTAGGAAACATGCTATTCTCAAGATATGTAGAATATAAATATATTAAAAGTATAACATAGAGCTCACAATGACACGACTAGTGTAAATATACACCAAAATAGAAATAACGTGATAAAAATGAATAGGTAAGTAATGTGCCAATTACATATTAATAATAAACAATATCAATATATGTCCACTGTATAAGTTATGTTATGAAATGTATAGAAACGTGTTTCTACAAAAAGCTAAAAAGTGTATAATACAACTAGTATGAAAGCCCGTATACACAGGCTAAAGTGCACCCAGCTGCCCCAAAGCCGGGAGCAGAGACAGGGTGTGAGCCGTCCGGAGCGGACAGCGCATTCAGCGAGTCTCTACTGCACATGACTGCAGTCATGCGCAGTAGGGACTCGCCGAATGTGCTGATCCTTAGCGGGGAGCTCCAGACGGCTCACAGCGAAACTCCCTGTGTGTGAAATCACACATGCACAGTAGAGACTCTCTACTGCGCTTATGAGTTTACGGCTTACAGTGAGCGACGCATTATACCACTTTATGTAATAAGGATAAGGTAAATATATGTGTAAATTAATTATACATATGTAAATCCAGAAGCATGAAAAGGAAAAAGGTGAATTAGTCTGTCTGTTGGATGTGTGCAAAAGAATGCTGGAGTAAGTGTGTGAGTAAGTGTAAATAACAAAGTATGTCAATTTTGCCTGTCTGCCTGGTACAGATGTAGCTGTCCTTAAATGTCACCTTTCTGCGTTAAACCATCTTGATCTGATAAGCAACTTCCACTGACTTACATGGGGATCTTTGTTAACTTAACACAGAAAAATCATGGGCAATTAGAATGGCTACATCTATATCTGTCTCTCAATCTCAGTACAGTCTTAGACTCAGACAGCCCAGGTAGTAGGAATTACATCAGCTGCCTGTCTTGGTTACCACAAGAATGCCTCGCAAGCAACTCCTGGGGAAGATGGAAAGTGTGTTAAAGAGTTGATAAAAAGGAAATAACTTCTCCACTACTATCACTTCTTCAATTCCTTTGTTATTCTATGGAGCCTATGCACTAAGATTTCTCAAGTTGATGAGTGCATAGTTTCCAAAGAATAACAGGAATTGGAGATGAGATATTAACAAAGAAGTTATCTCCTCTTTATCACCTCTTTATAAACCTTATTGCGCCTCCCTCTCTCTTTGCTGTCAGCCTACACTAGGGAGCATCACAGATACAGCTGTTTCATCTCTCCCAAGCAAAGACTGACAACATGCTGTAAACTGACACTCCTTTTCATACTTTAGCACAGCATGAATACATGACAGAAACTCTCTGTCTCTCTATGGGTGCGTGTGAAGGATAGATTATTATCATTGATTTCAATGCTCTAAAAAGAAGAAAAACAACTGTGGTGGCCTGGGGTTGTTAGGTGTTGCTGGCCCTTTAAGGTGTCACGTGGTTGGCAGTTCACTATGGCCGAGGGATGTAATGGGCCCAATCCCAGGTGGCATCCACATATGTGTGTGTCCCGATTACCCGCCCCCACGTAGGTACCTGTAGCAATGAGTACTCCAGACGCCCAGTCTCGGGGGTAACCGTTGCTCTTTATTGGCAGGACACAGGAAATCCAGATCACAGTAGTGGTAAATGATGAAGCTGGTGGTGAGTGGTCTTCTGAAGCAGGTGAATGGAGTTTTACAGAGGCCTTGAATAACTGAGTAGTAATAAATGCACTTGCTTGACTTGAATACCTGCATCCCATGACTGGAGTCCCTATTAGACAGGGTATGTGCTTGTAGAGAATGCGTAGAAAACTTTGGCGCTGCTGGCGGGATGACCCTCAATTTCCAAGACAGCTTGCTATGGGCTATTTTATATAATAGTATTGTCCCACAGACTGTAGAGAGAAGGCACGTATATAATCCCTGCTAACTTGGGTGAACAGGTGATAAACAGGCTGGAAGATATGCTGAATACTTGCTTTAGGCTTTCTTAGTAAAGGATAAGGCCTGTGACTGACTGACTGGACTGACACTGAAGTGTGTCTGCTCTCTTCACACACCGAAGTGTGTCTCCTCAAAACTACAGGGTTACAGACCCTCTATCCAGAGGGCTGCTCCTGGAATTCCTCCTCCAGAGCAATCAAGGGGGCTTGAGTGGCTCTAGGAGGTCACATGATTCATTAGACTCACTCCCACAGCTTAACCATGTGGATGATGATGATGAGATGTACAGTAATACACAGGGAAAATGTTAACATTAGTGTGAATGAAACAAGTAATTAGCTTTCTGACCAAAAGATGGTGCTATGCTAGACAATACACATACACATGGAAATAAAATGGAGAATGTGATACTACCACATTAGGCTTAGGGCCTATACCTTCACATGTGCTCAGGGAATACACAAAAGACTAGGTAAGAGAATACATATATGAAAGATCATGGGTTTAAGGTATGTAAGTGACCAAACATATAGTGACAGACTTCCAGATGCTGACTGGATTAGTCCAGGTCACTACAAACACCCTCACTAAAAATAAGCCGTCCTCGGCGTCTATATGAGGAGGAAACTTAGAAATGCACATGTATATGTGGGGTAGCACCTGAAATACAATGACAATGAAAAAGTGAAATGACATGGAAAATATACCATAAAGAGCAATGCAATAACACATGAAAATAACAATGAAAATGTGCAAAACAATAGAACAGTAGATATTGTGCAATTTAGGTAGAGTCTCTTTCGGCAATAAGGCATTGTCCATGGAAAGGCTCTGGGAAAAGGCACTTTTGAGTAAAGGAACAGTCCTTAGTAGTCCATAGGCTGTATAAATATGCAAGTAAACCAGGAACAATGTGCATGGTAGTTACCAGGTACTAGAGGCTTAAACTGTTGCAAACTGCCTAACTAGCTAACTAAATAAAGTCAGACATATATGTATACAGGCAAAGCAGTATATACACATGGAAAGGATATAGTTCTTTAATCCCTGTAACGGGCAGGTGGGGTTCCTTTAGTACTTCGCTCTGAACGCCTCAGCACTTGAGTTTCTTCAGAATCCGGAACGTGGTAATGAGGTAGTTCTTCTGATGCTGGTACAGGAGTAGCAATTGAAGCAGGAACTTGAGCTGGAACTTGTACAGGAACTTGAACAGGAACTGGTACCCATTGATAACAGCCTGGAATTATGAATGGAGAGTTCTGAATTGATTCTTCCACAGAGGACTGTCTTGGTGGTGTCTCAGTTACAGGAGCTGGTGTGTAGACTGGCATGACTGGTTGTGAAGGAAAAGACATAACCATAAGGTCTTCCTTAGTACAGAGTTTCATGCGATTCCTGTGAACTGTTTGAGGAGCCATTCCGGGCTTCTTGACCTCATAGACATCTGAATCAGGGTATGGGATACCTGTAACAGTGTAGGGTTCTTGTTCCCAGAGTGAATCGAGTTTGTCAGAGCGGTGGTATTTACGTAACCATACTTTATCTCCCACATGCAGTGGTGTGGCATTGGCTCTCTGGTTATAACACTCTTCTTGCCTACGATGAGCTTCGTTCATTCTGTGATCAACTACCTCTCTAGCTTCATGGATGCGACGTTGATGTTCAGAAACCCAGTCGGTCTTTGGCAAGGGATTAATCACATCAGGAACTTGAATTCCTAAAGCTCGATCCTTAGGCAGCTGACCTTGGCGACCAAACATAAGATAGTATGGCGAGTAGCCTGTCGAACAATGAGTGGTGTTGTTGTAAATCTCCACTAGTTCATCCAGTAGTTGTGGCCATTCTGCCTGTTTGGTTACTGATGCCGTTCTCAGCATGTTAATAAACACTTGATTTATCTTCTCACAAAGTCCATTCCCTTGTGGATGGTAAGCTGTTGTACGTAGCTTCTTACACTCATGGAATTGGCAGAGCTCTTGGAAGAGTTGTGACTCAAAGGCAGGTCCACGATCTGTTAGGACTGCTTCAGGGCAACCATAATGTCTCACGTACTCACGATAAAATACAGCAGCTGTAGTACGAGCAGTAATATCCTTCACTGGAACGACTACGACCCACTTAGAGTAGTGGTCCACCATTGTGAGAGCATAGGTATATCCTGAACGAGTAGGTGCCAATTTCACATGATCCAGAGCAACTAGCTCATTTGGTCTGTGAGAGTTGATTGGATGCAATGGCGCTCTAGCCTTTTTCTTTCCGGCTTTAGTCAGGTTGCAAGCTGGGCATTCGCTGCACCAATTTTCAATATCTGCTCGCATTCCGATCCAGTAGAAGCGCTGGCGTATGGTAGCTTCAGTTTTATGTACGCCAAAATGTCCTGATTGGTCATGGTAAGCGTCAAGCACAATTCTTGCATCTCTTCTGGGGATGAGAATTTGGTGTATTCTCTCTCCTGAAACAGGATCCAAGGTATTACGTATGATGAGGCCTTTTTGAATGAAGAGCCTTTTCCGCTGTCTCCATAGGCGTTTGAGTTCAGTATCTGGATACTGTCTTCTGAGTCTGACAGGTGTTCTTCCAGAAGTTAAGAAATCATAGATCTCACCTAAAACTCGAGATTCGTTCTGGAGAGTTTGCCATCTAGGTGGATCTTGAATTGGGTCAGGTTTTTGTTGAAGACCTTTATCAGTCTGTGTAGCAGCGATGACATTCTGCGTAGCAAACCTTTGATAGAAGGGAGGCATCTCAACATCTTCCCACATGTCTTCTTCATCAGGAGATTCTTCTCCTATGGGCAAACGGGATAATACATCTGCATTGATGTTGGTTTTACCGCTGCGGTACTTGATGTCAAAGCAGTAATTTGCCAATCTGGAAGCCCATCTCTGTTCAAGTGCACCTAGCCGTGCAGTATTAAGGTGAGCGAGAGGATTGTTGTCCGTGTAAACGGTGAATGGTGTGGCTGCGAGGTAATCTTTGAACTTCTCGGTAACGGCCCACACAAGAGCTAGCAGCTCTAACTTGAACGAACTGTAATTGTTATCGTTCTTCTCGGCACCTCTCAAACTTCGGCTGGCATAAGCGATGACTCTCTCTTTGTTGTCTTGGACTTGTGACAATACAGCTCCTAAGCCTTGATAGCTGGCATCCGTGTAGAGACGGAAAGGATGGCTGTAGTCAGGATACGCTAGAATTGGAGGAGAAGTCAACAGGTCTTTCAATTTCTGGAATGCAGTCTCTTGTCTCTCAGACCAATCAATTGGAAATCTTCTGTTATAGTTTTCTCTAGGACAACCACGTAGAAGTTCTGTCAGTGGTTCTGCTACCTTGGCAAAGTTAGGTATAAAACGGCGGTAGTAGCCTGCAAATCCTAGGAAACTTCTGACTTCCTTCACAGTTCTTGGGGTGTCCCAATTTTTCACGGCAGAAATCTTTTCTGGATCAGGCTGGATTCCTTCAGCACTGACGACATGACCCAAGTAACTGACCCTTGGCTTCAGAAGGTAACATTTTGATGGCTTGATCTTCAGACCATGCTCAATGAGCACTTGGAACACTTCTGCAAGATGGTTTAAGTGATCTTCATATGTACGAGAGTACACAATGACATCGTCAAGATACAACAGGACGCTCTGGAAATTAATGTGGCCAAGACATCTTTCCATTAGTCTCTGGAATGTTGCGGGGGCGTTGCACAACCCGAACGGCATGCCATTGAACTCGTAGAGTCCCATTGGAGTAGTGAAAGCTGTCTTCTCTCTATCTTCAGGAGCCATGGGTACTTGCCAGTAACCGCTGGTTAGGTCGAGAGTTGAGAAGTATGCAGCTGAGCCAAGAGCAGTGATGGATTCTTCAATCCTTGGAAGAGGATAGGCATCTTTGTGGGTGACATTGTTCAGTTTTCTGTAGTCAACGCAGAATCTGATGTTACCATCCTTCTTCTTCACTAAGACGATGGGTGCAGCCCAAGGACTTTGGCTTTCTTGAATGACTTTGGTGTCTTTCATCTCCTTAATCAGCTTCTTTACTTGCTGGTAGTTTGCAGGAGGTATGGGACGGTGTCTTTCCTTGATAGGAGGATGATCACCTGTGTTGATCTTGTGTTGGATCAAATTAGTCTTCCCAAAGTCTAGAGCGTGCTTGCTGAAAGCTTCACTGTGTCGCTTAGCAACTTTAACGACACCATTTATGTCTTCAATAGGTGTGTTGGCATCTCCAACATTGAGTTCATTGTACCAGAAGGTAGTTGGTTTGTGGTTACCTTTGGGAGTGGCTTTAACTGACTTTTGGTGAGCAAGCGTCTCTTCATCCAGGATGTCTTCTGGATCCAGGTGGTACAGTTGAGCAACTGAATTGAATTTGTACAAGTCTACAGGTGCATCACTCAGGTTGACTAGTCGTACTGGTACTCTACCGTTTGAGACGGTGACAATACTTCTGGCAGCTTTTACCAGTGGCTGTCCTTCAATCTGGATGGGATCAAGAAAAGCTTCATAATCTGAATTATCTATACCTGGACGAGCTCGACACCAGACTAGTGTTTCGCTGTTCGGACTTAAGGTAACTGGTCTTACATCCTGGATACGGACTCGGCAAATTTCACCTTTATGGTTTGAGAACTTCTGCTGGGCACAGAGCACTTTAATGGTCCGCTGAACAGCTTGTCTGTAATGGGAAGAAGCAGAAGGGAGAGAGGCATGCAAGGCAGCTAGCAATTCAGTAAATACATGGCGGATAACATTCATGCCTAGCACTACTGCTGTTGTCTCTCCCTGAGCCTCAGTAACAATTACACCTTGACCTGGTAACTGACGATCACCAATACGGATGGTGGGTTCCCAGTAGCCTAGCTGGGAAATAGGTTGACCATTACTTGCTATTAAACGTAACTTGGCTTTACCCACAGGATTAAGTATGTCAGAGTCCCAATACTTTTCAAAGGCTTGTCGCTCAATGGTGGTGACTTGTGAACCAGTGTCCACTAACGCTTCTAATGGTACACCATCAATACAAATAGTTATGTACGGGCACTTCGAGATGAACTTGGAAATCCATTGCGATTGTCCCTCTGGGCCCTTGGATTCACTACCCGAGGGGCGGCCCTTGGCCTCGGGAGTGGCCCGTTTAACTGGTAGCATTGGTATTTGTAATGCCCAGGACGTTCACAGTAAGTACAATAAGGAGGTTCATGTCGTGGAGACCTTTCAGGAGGGGGCCTATCAGGTCTTGGCCGGTTAGAACGGGGTTCTGCAGACAATGTCCTGGATAAAGATGACTCACGGGATGAGGGCTGACCCTTTAACTCTTTTAAAGCTTGACACAGAGAGTCAACAACCTGGGCAAGTACATCAGTAGTAGTAGGGGTAGTAACAGGGGTAGATTGGACAGTCTGAGTAGCCTGCATAGGCAGAACAGGAGGCAGTGGGGATGCAGTAGAAATTCCACCAGCCAGGTCTGGAGAATAAGTGGCAGAAGTATAACAAGGTGAGTCAGTTCCCACTACACGCAGGGCCAAAGTTTTAAAGTCTAGAAAGGACATGTTTGGGTTCTGAGCTGCTAGCATGCGGAGTTGGCTCTGTATTAGTCTGGAATCAACACCTTCTATAAATCTATCAGTGATCATGCTCTCAGCAGCAACAGGGTCGAGGGTGTCTACTTGGCACAAAGATCTGTATGCAGACTGCAGAGCTAAAGCATATTCTCTCAGGTTTTCCCCAGGTCTCTGACGTCTGTCATAAAATTTAAGACGAACCTCAGTTGGTGATTGGACTTCAAATTCTTTCCTGAGACGAGTGAGAATCTGGTCAACGCTGGTCTTTTCTGTAGATGGCCAGGAACGGACTTCCTCTGCAGCAGGACCATCAAGTTGACCTAGGAGAAGCTGAACCTGCTGATTGGGAGAAAGTGACACAAGTTCAAGGGTACGCAATATCTTTTCTTTAAATGCACCAAGGGTATGAGGATCCCCTCGGTAACTTGGGAGATAAGAGGTTCCTATGAAGAAAGGCATTCCTGTTGCTATAACAGGGGCTGGAACTGGTGCAGCAGCTGTAACTGGAGGTGCAGGGACACTGGCAGATGATGATGCAGAACTGCTAGTGCCAGCCTGGCCACTTTGAGAAGAGGTAGACATTTTTCACAAAAATGAGTGTACTGTCTCTTTAAGAAAAATATGGCTGCTGTTGCTTTAAGAAAAATTATTTATGCAAAAAACACAGTCTCTGAATATACAACTTTCTTTCCTTTATGTAACACTGGTGAAAATGAAGAGCTGCACTTATCTGTATAGCTGGGATGACAGATGCTGTGCTCACTGCAGCAATGAGTAGGAAATGCAGACACAAACAGGCTGAAGAAAATAACTGGGGCAGCACACTGAATGATAGGAGAACAGGAGAGATGAGCAATGCAGCAGTGGTGATAGTGCTGAGGGTCTGGTACTCTGTGCAAGATGGCAGTGCCTAGCAACTCTATCAGGTGCAGCTAAGAAATCCTTCCCCTCTAGCACAAGGACAATACAGAATCCTTCCACTTTGCAGAGATGAAGAGAGGAGGAGCTGAACACACTGCAGGTGGGCGGAGCTACAGTGCCCAGAAGTTGGAGGGACACAGTTAACCTCTTGTATGCTCTTCTGGTAGCAGCATAATGTACAATGGCAGTAGATGATCACACACTAACACAGCAGCACAATCCTTTGCTCCACACAAGTGTAGGTAACTCTTGCAGTCCACAATAGAAGATGCTTGCAATTCACACCACACAGATTCAAAGCGATAGTCTCTCATTCAAGGGGACAGCACCCTCACTTTATCAGAAGTACTATTAATGACTTTATGGGACTTGTAGTTCCACAGCAATACAAGGAAAGTCTCTTTATACGGCACATAGATTCATCCTGTTCGTGACGCCAAAACTTATGTGGTGGCCTGGGGTTGTTAGGTGTTGCTGGCCCTTTAAGGTGTCACGTGGTTGGCAGTTCACTATGGCCGAGGGATGTAATGGGCCCAATCCCAGGTGGCATCCACATATGTGTGTGTCCCGATTACCCGCCCCCACGTAGGTACCTGTAGCAATGAGTACTCCAGACGCCCAGTCTCGGGGGTAACCGTTGCTCTTTATTGGCAGGACACAGGAAATCCAGATCACAGTAGTGGTAAATGATGAAGCTGGTGGTGAGTGGTCTTCTGAAGCAGGTGAATGGAGTTTTACAGAGGCCTTGAATAACTGAGTAGTAATAAATGCACTTGCTTGACTTGAATACCTGCATCCCATGACTGGAGTCCCTATTAGACAGGGTACGTGCTTGTAGAGAATGCGTAGAAAACTTTGGCGCTGCTGGCGGGATGACCCTCAATTTCCAAGACAGCTTGCTATGGGCTATTTTATATAATAGTATTGTCCCACAGACTGTAGAGAGAAGGCACGTATATAATCCCTGCTAACTTGGGTGAACAGGTGATAAACAGGCTGGAAGATATGCTGAATACTTGCTTTAGGCTTTCTTAGTAAAGGATAAGGCCTGTGACTGACTGACTGGACTGACACTGAAGTGTGTCTGCTCTCTTCACACACCGAAGTGTGTCTCCTCAAAACTACAGGGTTACAGACCCTCTATCCAGAGGGCTGCTCCTGGAATTCCTCCTCCAGAGCAATCAAGGGGGCTTGAGTGGCTCTAGGAGGTCACATGATTCATTAGACTCACTCCCACAGCTTAACCATGTGGATGATGATGATGAGATGTACAGTAATACACAGGGAAAATGTTAACATTAGTGTGAATGAAACAAGTAATTAGCTTTCTGACCAAAAGATGGTGCTATGCTAGACAATACACATACACATGGAAATAAAATGGAGAATGTGATACTACCACATTAGGCTTAGGGCCTATACCTTCACATGTGCTCAGGGAATACACAAAAGACTAGGTAAGAGAATACATATATGAAAGATCATGGGTTTAAGGTATGTAAGTGACCAAACATATAGTGACAGACTTCCAGATGCTGACTGGATTAGTCCAGGTCACTACACAACACTTTTCATTGGAAGGCAGGAATGATTTGCTTTTGAGGAGAAAGTTTTGCCCATCTCTTAAAGGGATCGTAATACTTAAAATGTAAAAAACAATATGTTGTAGGGTTTATCCCCCTGAGTAAAACAAGAGTACTCCCACTGCTGAAAGGTGTTTCATTCAAAAGTTATTAATCTTCAAAGTAGAATTTTTTAGGTGCAATATCACAGTGGCCTGAAATTGTACAGTGGCGCTGTTGCTACATGATCCTATGGACAGCTCTGGTCCCCGGACCATAAATCTCCACAGGCTGGTACAGTGGCGCTGTTGCTACACCATCCTATGGAGATTTATGGTCCAGGGACCAGAGCTGTCCATAGGATCATGTAGCAACAGTGCCACTGTACAATTTCAGGCCACTGCGATATTGCACCTAAAAAATTCAACTTTGAAAATTAATAACTTTTGAATGAAACACCTTTCAGCAGTGGGAGTACTCTTGTTTTACTCAGGGGGATAAACCCTACAACATATTGTTTTTTACATTTTAAGTATTACTATCCCTTTAATTATAACAGGAAATGAAGAAGTAATAGGAATGCATAACATTTTTGCATTTAATCATTTAAATGCCAGAGATGTACGCAAAGCATTGCTCCCAATACTTTGTGTACCCCTTTGACATTCAAAGGGTTAATTAGTTTTATGGGAATGTTAACAGTACTAGAGTACTAGAAGTATAATTTGGGGAAAAAGGTCAACGTCAATGGTATAAACCAAGAACCATTCAAATTTATTTTCAATTTTTTTTCTACAATTCACATCGGTTAACTATGAATTATAAAGTTGTATTTATCCCCTATGGCGCTGTTGGTTTGCTCCAAAATTGTTCCATTTCTTTTTTTCTTTTTTGGCACCACGGGTGACAAAAAAAATTCCGCAACCATTGATTTACATGGGGCTTTTAATCCTTTGAATGCTAGAGGGACATATTCCTCCACAAAGCATTAGATAACTACCAATCATTTTCTCTATTTAACCCCTTAGTGACAGACGACTTACCTGGTAAGTCCAGGAAGTCATTTGCTATAGTGGAAAAAAAAGCCCTGTCATTAAGGGGTTAAAACAATGGTAATTTTAGAATGGTTTGTGGTTCACTATAACATAGTTGGCTTGCTTCAAAATTGCTCCAGTCTTAGAACATCAACCTTACTATCTGGACTATTTATTAACCCTTTGAGTGCCAGAGGGGAACACAATACATTGCGCACCTATCTGATACTCAAAGTAATGAACAGCCACACTAAATATTGGCTATGCTTGATTCACTACCATATAAGTGCTAATGGTTTATAAAAATCCTATAATCATATCTAACTCATTAAGACTATGTTACACCTTAGCTCTTTGAAGATCAGAGAGGTGTACAACATGTTGCTTCACTCCAGGGTCAAATTTCACACTTTGTGCATGCTGTGTTTCATGAGGTTTAAGTAGGTTTTGTCTCTATTTTGCCAGTTAAGGGGTTCAATTTGTTAAATTGTTTTTAACCCTTTGAGTTCCAGAGGGATATGCAAAGCATTGCAGAGGGTTAATGCATTAAATGCACTTTTAATTCAGTTTCATTATTTTAATATGTTTCTTTTCCCCATTATTTTTAAACCCTTCGAGTGCCAGAGGAGTACTCAATGCTTCGCAGAGCAATGCTTGAGTACTACTCTGGCACACAAAGGGTTAAGCTATATTTTATGAAGGTACAGGATGTCTGCAACAGCCTGTATCGCTCAGTTTGGGACATGCACTGAAGCATGTCCCTGTCTCTTTATATGTGCCTGAAGGACAAGGTGCAAATTGAGGTCAGCCTATTCACAAATTTCGACTATAGACAGCCATCATCTCTTCTCACTTCAGGAGACACCGGCTGTTAAACACAGCTGGTATGAGCCTCCTGGAATCAGTCTGGGAGTGTTGTCACTGCCTATAGTACTAGGAGTTCATTTAAAGGGCTGAAACAGTTTATAAATGGCACGCAGGATAAGCACACCCCAAAAGTGGCTGTTTATAAACTGCAAGAGCTGCTAATTAACCCCTTGGTGACAAGAGTTTTTTTACATTAGAGGACAAAAGCAATTTTGGCCTTTTTACTATGTCTTTGTTAAACCATATTTTTTGGGAGATTGTAATTGACTGCTCCAGGACTGGAGCAGTTTGTGTCCACTCATTGTGCACTGTGTGGTGCACTGACCACACATGGCAAGGTGGTGGAGTGTAATCGGATGCAGGGGATCAGGAACCATCTGTAGATATTCCATCCCACCGAATACATTAAAGGGATAGTAATACTTTGTTATATCTTTATTTTATTTTGTAGGCATGAAAAAAACATGAAGAATGATATAAGTCTTATCTCTCAAACCTTTATGGTTTAAAAGATATTCACAAGCAAAGTTTCCCCCTCCCGCCCCTTTTACCTAGTGTAAGCCATCTCTTCTCAGATGTGAATCTGGTTGTAAGACCAGACAGATAACAGAAGGGGACAATCTTCTTTGTATGAAAACAATGAAAGCCCTTCCCCACCTTGACAAGATTTTCAGCTTTTTCCCTTATTTTAATTGAAGATTGTCCCTCTCTGCAGTCTACCTGGGCATTTCCCTTCTGATCTGGCTGAACGGGGGGGGGATACTTTGCTTGTGAATATCTCTTAAACCATAAAGGTTTGAGAGATAAGACTTATATCGTTCTTCATGTTCTTTTTAATGCCTACAAAATAAAATAAAGATAAAACAAAGTATTACTATCCCTTTAAGCTGGTGGCAGGGAGGATTCATTATTATTACTAAGTCTTCTTGTTGTCATTTGTCCTTACCAGAGTGGATTTGGGCTATAATATCACAGTCTCCACATTGGTGTGAGCCTGTGCTTCCTTACCTGGTGGTGTGTCAGACGACATGGTGGAGGCTACTTCCTCTTTCTCAGTATGGACAGACACTGGCCTGGACGCCTGTTTATGGGCCTATGCTACTTTTCCTAACTGGGTTCCACCTCCTTCTGCTCCTTTATATATCTTCCTATACCTGGGAGACATTGCACTTACCTGGTGCTTCCAATAGCTTCTGCTTGCTTCGTTGTGATCTGTACCTGTCTGCGAATTCGCTCTGTGTATGACCCAGATTGTCTGACTACCTGCTACCATGCTGACCACTGGTTCTGTCTGAGGATTCGCTCCCTGTATGACCCTGGCTTGTCTGACTACCCGCTACTGTGCTGACCTCTGGCTCTGTCTGAGGACCCGCTCTGTGTATGACCCTGGCTTGTATCTACCTGCACCTGTCTGGCCTCTGGGTCTGCTGTGGGTTCACTCAGTGTGTCCCCGATGTGCCTCCCTTGGCCTCTGACCTCTGACTCACTCTGCGTAGTCTCCGGTGTCTGTCTTACTCCGTGTAGTGTCTGGTGTGCTTCCATTTGGCTCCAGCCTCTACCCAATATTGGGTTCCGGTACGTCTCCTGTGGCTCTGGTCTCTATCACTCTGTGTAGTCTCTGTTTGTCAGGTTAGTGTCTCCGGCCATTACCTGTGCCTGTAGAGTCCCGGTGTGCCTGACCTGTGGTTGTGACTGTCTACTCGCTCCCTGTTGCCTACTACCTTGAGACCTAGAGTAGTCCTACACCGTATCTCACTCTGGTGTTCTCCTCGAGCCTCTGTCTGAGGGCATTCTGCAGTACAGTGCACAGCACAGTGTGCAGCTCCCAGTGGAGCTTAGGGCTGAGCTTGTCTGGGTCTGGGATTGTGTGGGTTATTATCTACCTTGTTGCATTTTCAAGAAAGGTTGTTAAATTTTATACTGTGTCTGTTATTATTTGCCTGATTACCATGACAGTACGTAAGGGTCATGTCTACTGAAGGTACAGGCAGTCCACTTAATCAGAGCACCCTGTCTAGGACGGATTCTCAGGATCGGAGAATTGATCAATTGTCATTTGCTAGGGAGACACTGTTAAATCACACGGCTCACCTAGACCACTTTGCTTTGTAACCAGTGGCTTCCCCAGCACCTGCACCGGTTGTGGCCACTACCCATGAGGTGGGCATTAGTAGAGGATTTTCTGGCTCTGCTCCTCTATCCCAAATATATGATGGGGAACCTGCTATGTGTTGGAGGTTCCTTAATCGGCTGGGAAATTTTTTAGAAATGGTATCCCAAGCATTCACTACTGAGTGAAGTAAGGTGGGACTCCTGTTCTCCCTTCTATCTGACAAGGCATTGGCCTGGGCCAATCCACTATGGGAGACGAATAAGCCCATAATCCACAATTTCGCGGAATTTGTAGCCTCATTTCAGAGAGTCTTTGACGTTTCCTGGGCGTGCTACCTCCGCTGCCAAATGACTGATGACAATATTGCAGTGCGCACATACTGTAGCGGCCTACACTCTTGAGTTCTGCACTCTGGAGGCAGAGGTTGGTTGGAACAATGAAGCCCTAGATGCCACATTCTCCCAGGGCTTGTTGGTCACAATTAAGGATGAGACGGCAGCCCGGGAACTGCCTGGTGATCTGGAGGAGTTGATCTTAGCCGTCATCCTGTTAGACACGCAAATCCGTGAGAGGCCTTCATTCAAAGAGCATGGGCATAAAACTTTACTCCGGTTGGCACCTAGTTTCTCACACACACCCTGTCCTCCCTCACCACCCACACCTCCTAATTCTGACCTCGCCGGGGGGAACCTATACAGCTAGGCTTCACATGCCTTTCTGAGGAGGAGAGGGATCGGCTCAGGAGGAGGGGCCCTTGCTTATACTATGGGGAACCTGGCCATTTGTTGTGTGCTTGTCCTATTTGGCCAGGAAACGCGCGCACCTAGTGTCAAGTAGGGTACAGACCCTGGGTGGAATTTCACAGTCCCCAGAGAGAGTAATGGAAAAGCCTATTTTTGAAGTCGTACTATCTTGGGACGAGTCTTCTGTGGTGGCTCCGGCACTACTGGACTCAGGGGCTGTGGGGTTTTTCATTGTTGCAGACTTCGCAGCCAGACAAGCTATTCCGTTGTTGTCTCGCTCCACTCCGTTGACCATTGAGGCTATTGACGGCAGACCTCTACAGCCAGCACAAGTTACTCGTGAGACTCATCCCTTGTCTTTTGAGGGTAGGGGCACTCCATGTGGAGACACAACAATTCCAGGTGATACATTCCCCCCATCATGTCATCATTCTGGGGTTTTCCTGGCTGCAGACTCTCAAACCTAGAACTGATTGGCAAACCTGTGTCATCTCTATGTGCAACGTCTTACCTCAGGCAGCCTACGAGAATATTCTGTACCTCTATCTTGTTACCTGCTACAAAGAGGTATTTAATAAGGTAGAGGCCAGTACATTAACGCCACATAGGCCCTAAGATTGTACTGTTGATCTGGTACCAGGGCCCAGACCTCCTAGGGGCTGAGTTTATCCCTTGTTGGTGCAGGAGAACAAGGCCATGAAGGACTATGTGGAGGACGCCCCAGCTAGGGGCATTATTCGGAAGTCTTCTTCCCCTGCGGGCACAGGCTTCTTTTTTGTTAAGAAAAAGGATGGGGAGCTCAGACAATGTATTGATTTCAGGGGCCTGAATAAGCTAATGGTAAAGAACGCTTATCATTTCGGATTGTGCAACGTTACCACTGTCTTCCAGGAGTTCATTAATGACGTTTTAAGAGACCTACTTCAGAGCTGTGCTGTAGTATATTTGAACGATATTCCCATCCATTCTCCTACCTTGGAGACACATACAGCCGATGTAGACTGAGTTCTACAACTGCTAAGAGAGAACAAGTTGTTCTGCAAATTAGAGAAGTGTGAATTCCACAAATCCCAGGAGACCTTCTTGGGATATGTGATTTCATCCACTGGTCTAGCAAAGGATCTGCAAAAACCGTCTGCTGTCTTGCTGTGGACTCTTTCCGTGGGGCTAAGATTCAAACAGAGGTTCCTGGGCTTCACTAATTATTACAGGAAGTTTATACAAAACTTTTCCTCAGTCATGAAACCACTCACTGATATGACTCAGAAGGGCGCTAATACTTCAGACTGGGCACCTGAAGCACTTCAGACTTATGAAGACTTGAAGTCTGTCTTTGCGAAGGCCCTGATATTGTCCCATCCCGAACACCTCCCTGCCATTTACACTGGAGGTGGATGCCTTGGAGTCCAGTGTAAGTGCTTTGCTGTCCCAGCGTGCGGACCCTGGTAAATCATTGCTGCCATGCAGCTTTTTCTCAAAAAAACTGTTGAAGGCTGAGAGTTTATATAATGAGGGCGATCGGGAATTACATCATCTTGGCCTTGAAAGAATGGTGTTATCTGCTGGAGGGCATGATGGTACTTCCTGATACTGACGGATCACAAAAACCTCACATATGTATCGGAGGTTAAGAGGTTGTCTTCACATCAGGCCAGATGGGTCCTCTTTCTTTCTAGGTTTAATTTTGTGGTTTCCTACCCTCCTGGTACCAAGGATATTTGAGCGGATGCTCTCTCTCTCGACAATTTGGGCCCGAGTCCCAGGAAGTCTCCTCCGGTGCTGGTGTTCATGGAGAGAGAAGGCACTCACAGGGTCTTTTTTCAAAGCTTGAACAGTTACATTTATTTGAATCAATGTTTTCTTGAGAAAGGCTGCGGTGACAGCCGAAACGTTGATTCCAATAAATGTAACTCTGTTCAAGCTTTGAAAAAAGACCCTGGGCACGATTCTATTACCAATGCTAAAACCAACGTTACAAGAAAAACAACGTGAATTTTGCAAACATGTGTTACGTCGGTATTCTAATGCAGAACCAGAGTAAAACAAAACTGATGTAGACAGCACATTTCAGAGTACTAACAAAATTGGTGCTGTCTGCTTTTATTTGACTACCGCCTACAAAAAACATGCAAAATGTCAAAGTACAATGAAATAGGCGTACCTTTGATGACAGAAAGATCAAGGTTAGTGTTAGATGTGTTCCCCACATAACAAAATCCGACATAGAGTGCCCCCTTCGACATATTAACCCCCCCTTTTAAAAGTCTACTACAGTGATTTTCTTTCACCAAATTAATTCGACAAATATTGTACTCGACACTTTAACCCCCACTCCCCCCTTTAAAATTTGACTTACAGTGCTCCCATGACTTTATCACCATTTATATACAACATTTTTCTTCTCCTTTTTTTTTAGACTGGTGTGGTCTGATTGATGTATATATCTACATGTATATATCTTAGTCTCCCAACACTGCTGCTTGATAGCCATGTCCTAGGTCGTTCATAATATAACCAGCTGCACTGAAAAAATGCTTAGTTCAACCCTTGCTGGTGGGCAGCTAAGAGATTCCACAGCAATATGTGTCAGTTCTGGCCACACACATTCTTTTGTTTGCCAGTAGTCCATGGGGTCATTGTTCCTACAAAGAATGTAGATATGACACAAGTATGCTGAACCATCTTATATGCAGTGGGACCACTCCTAGGACCTACACAGTGTTCCTGTGTATCAGTTACCCATCCATACTCTGGGAGAAAGTCCCATAGAGATGTGCCGCTACCAGTGCCACCACCACCACCACAAATTCTTGGTTGCTGCCCTCTAAGACTCATGAATCACCCTATATTAAGAATGGGAATGCAATGTTCTGGTTGATATAGCTGCTTGAGCTGCTGTTGTTATAAACCTTTTGCTGCCTTCCTTTTCACTATGCTTTCTAGCAGGTTTTTGGCCCTAATTTTCTCCACCCCATTATCGTCAATGTAACCCTCCACTCGATCATTAAGCAAATCTTTATATTTCTTGACAGAGTTTGATTCAGCAGAGAGACTCTGCTGATCATCATAACTCCTTGTTTTGACAAAGTGATCACGCTTTGCCAGACATTTTGAGATTTTTTTCTAATATATTCCCGATTGCTTTTAATGGAGATGATGCAAGGATCTTTCTCAAAGAATAGTTGTCATTGCCCAGGTGACCCCCCAAAGCCTACCAGTTTTGCAATGTGTATTTGCTTATGGCCTTATTCTGGTCATTTAAACTCTCTAGCATGTAGAGTATGGAATTCTACCCGGTAGGGACCTCCATTTTCAGCTGGTGATGGAGCAGGTTGTTATTGCCCAGGTGACCCCCCAAAGCCTACCAGTTTTGCAATGTGTATTTGCTAATGGCCTTATTCTGGTCATTTAAACTCTCTAGCATGTAGAGTATGGAATTCTACCCGGTAGGGACCTCCATTTTCAGCTGGTGATGGAGCAGGTTGTTATGCTCTTTATGGAATATAATGTGTTGTGTGCACTCTAGGAGAGGCTGAAATGGGCACATATTTTGTAGGTGATATTCAGAATCTCTCTGTTTGGATTCTTACATATATCTGGTCACAACTAAAGTTAGGACATGTGCAAAGCAGGCACATGCACCATATCACAAATTTCTAATGCAGCTATTGTGTTCGAGCCATTACAAGCAAACGCAAGACCACCTATTAAGGAGCAGGGTACAAGCCATTCCTCTATCATCTGCTCTAGTTTACTTAATACATCTATGACTTTGTGGGGCAGTCTCTCAAAACTCTGCATACACAAGGAGGTGTGCTGATGGTATGTACGATCCTTCTGCTGCCTTTTAATCATACTGCCAGAACCAGAGGCAAGATTATTGGCTGTCACCTGATGCTGTTGCCCACAAGTGGTGGGAGGGAACCCCATTGAACAGTCTGTACTCTGCCCACTTGTCCAAATATCCATTGTCAGGTGGATTTTCTTGTCATATGATCTTTTCAGACATTTGCCCACCACATAAACCTCCAGCTTGCACAATTTTGGCACAGCTATCCTGGAAAAATAACCGTGACTTGGGATATACTAGAGAAAATTTACACATACCATTATTTTTTTAAATCCTAGGTTTTCAGCATAAGAATATGTCAGCATGTCCACTGCCAACATCTTGGCAAACCTGCCATTCCATGGCACTTTGGGATTGTTTTTGTGAAGTTTCTGACTCCTTCCCAAGAACTCAGTAAAATGTGGGTTGGCAGTGCATGGCAGAAGAACCCTGTAACTTTAGGTGGTGGAGATGGAGGCTGCATGTGTGGGCAGTTTATTGCCATCTCCTACAGCAAACTCAGAGCCATACTCCTCTGCAGCAGGAGCCGTAGGTGCCATTTCGAATGAACAAATTCTTGACATACTCTCTGACACATCAACATCACTACTTTTGTGCCTCAGAGCTCTAGGAACTTTTTGGAGTGCTTCTGCAAGTTGTGGCACCTCTGACATGTTGATAGTGTATCTCCCAATCACACCTATGGTTTTTATTCAGGTGGGACCTAATTGAGGAGGTGCCTAGGTGCTTTTCTGATTTCCACCTGCTCACAATCTTTTAACACAGACAACAGATAACAACATGCTTAGCTTTTGTATCAGGAGTAAATTATCTCCATACTGTGGATCTCATTGACTTAGGGATTTCCGAGGCCCTGCTACTACTACTGGGGCTAGATGTTGCTGCACTTGTACTACTACTAGGTGTCAATGGTGCTGCACTTCCAACAGCAGCAGAGGCACTAATCATAGCTGAGGTTGTGGGTGTTAGTAACCTGCCTTGTTGCTGCTCGTTATTTCACTCTAATAGAATGTGCGGCTGAGGGGGTCTTGGACTTGGAAGCAGTGACGATGCTGATGATGATCACTTACAGGATAACTGTGTATTTCTTGCCATCTTTGCATGTCCAGGGTCAGACTTTCCAATTGTTTTATCAAACAGTTTATAGATGGGCACAGTGCTTCTTTTTAGTGGTTGAAGTTTGAGGTTTCTTTCAGCTAACTTTCTGGCCATGCCATCATCTCTTTCTCACAACGTCACCTGTATCTGAAGAAGAGGAGGATGCTGGAGGTATATATTCTAGATCTATATCATCATCATTAGTCATTTGGTCGTCCTCAGCACCACCCACCGCTTCTTCCCCACTACTTTTAGATCCCTCTATACTTTAAAAGGTCTCAAACAATCTCTTTTAACTTTTTTCCCTTGAGGGATGTTCACAATTTTCACTGCTACTTTGGAGACAGTTTTCTTGTGCTTGTTTGTCTCAATGTCATGTGTAGAAGTTGGTTGAGCTACTACAAATTCATCCACTATGTCATCAACACTAGAATGTGTTGTCATCTTCCGTGTTTTTAGATGGTTTATTAAAAATACTGTTGCTGTTGGTGGTGTAGGAACTTTTGGTCAGACTTTGACAAACTGCATCCTACTTGGGGAGAGAGGGATTACCATTGTTTATTGCACACACTGCAGCAACCATGGCTGCTGTCAGTTTTTGGACTACCACTTTACTCACATGTCCCTGCAATGTTTCTTATCCTTTCACTCTACCGCTTGTGTGTTTGCTGGAAATTATTCAACCATTGTATGTTTTTTTTTTACAGTGACGTACACAATATAACGGACTGTGTGTGATGTCTTGTCCTTTACAAAATACTCTGTCTCATCTTGTAGCAGTTTGCCTTAGTCACAGCTCATGTCAGGGTCACTATCTCTGTCACCTCTCAACTTTTCTTTCAGTGTAACATTTTTTAATTAAAAACCACACTAGCAAAGAGGCCACAGACAGTTCATAAAGAAACTTAGATTACGACTGTCTATGTCTCCCCAGTCAGTCTCATAGAATTTTGGGGCATTTGGGGTAAACGTCTTTTCTCCCTTCTCCCCTAACACAAACATTACAGCCATATGTAGAAGGAACTTGGATCGCATCTGCCTGTGTGTATTTCCAGTCAGTCACACAGAATGTTGGGGTGTTTGGGGTAATTTACCTTTGCTGCTTTCTCACAACCCCAGATTTGGAGTTAGTCTCTAATGCTAGTGGTTGCACTTCACTCATGAGCAGCCATCTTTAAGACTTTATTGGCTGCAAAACCCAGTACTCCTGCCTCATAACATGTGCAGGGAAATAGTGTGACGTTACACCATTTTCTCTGTGCTTTGCTAAATACATGGAATTAAACAAGGTGTAGAGGAAAGGCAACCTCTGAAATGCCCATAGATTGCCTAAATGCCTTCTCTTTGCTGCAATTGATGTTAAAGGAATAGTAATGTTTCACAATAAAAGCAGCTCTGATTAATCTTCATAGTATTTGGGCAATAGAGAGTGTTATTTCAATACTGTCAGAGTTGTAGTTCAGGAGTAATTGAATGATAAAGTATCCCCTTCCCACCCCTTTTATTGATGTAACACTGCTCACCTCAGAGCCGCAAGACTGTTCTGATGGATGGGAGAGAGGGACATTCTTCCGTGAGCATAAGGAAAAACCCGGAAAAACTGTCAAGAGGGGCAGGGATTTCCTAATGCTCACAGTAAGAAGATTGTCCCTCGCTGTGATCTGTCTGGTACCAGGACCAGGATCAGATTCCACATCTGAGAGGAGGTGGCTTACACTAGGTAAAAGGGGCAGGAGGGGGATAATTTATCATTGAATTACTATTGAACTACAACTCTGACAGTATTAAAATAACTCTCCACGGCCCAAATACTATGAAGATTAATTGGAACTGCTGTTTTTGTGAAACATTACTATCCTTTTAAGGAGATAATTTTTGGCTTATGTAGCTTAAACCTTTGAGTACTAGGGGGTATGCAGCACATTGTGAAGAAAGATGTGTTGTAAGATATTGAACTAGAAGTTATGAGAATAGTCATTTTGTCCAGCAAGTCCTGAATTTTCAGCTGAAAAGAGTACATATGGGGTCTTTTGTCCGCTGCTAGTATCTGTAACCACTGGGATCACAATGTTGCCTGGCATTGCTACGCTGCTCTGTCATTTGCCCTTTGTGTCAGTGCTATTTGCTGCCTTCTGACTTCATCTGTATCTTTGCAGATTCACTAGATGTTTACCGGTACTCTCTTGCTGCCTCAGATTGATCACTGTCTAATAGAGCTTGCTAACATTCTTTGATCCTCTCTATCTTCCACAGTGCTGTCTGCAACAACCTTAGCAGTACATGCAAGTCATGATCAGTGTCTGAAACGACCAAAGTCTTTAGTCGAGCTCAGACTCATATGGCCATCCCCTGAGGCAAAGTAGCTGTCAGTGGTCAAATACCCTATTATCAGTTTTATTAACTATTCAGAAGGGTAAAATCTAGTGTTGAGCGAGCATGCTCGGCCGATGCTCGGATCGGCTCGAGCATCGCTCTGCTCGGCACATGGCGGTACTCGTAGAGTACCGCCATGTGCTCGCCCGGCATGTTCGGGTGGCGGGGGTCTGTGCCGAAGGAGGCACAGATCTGAAGACGCTCCGCTGGACCACCAGGGACTGGAGGTAGGGGGCATTGCGGAGATGAAGGGGGCATAGCGGAGATGAAGGGGGACATTGCAGAGATGAAGGGGGCATAGCGGAGATGAAGGGGGACATTGCAGAGATGAAGGGGGCATAGCGGAGATGAAGGGGGACATTGCGGAGATGAAGGGGGCATAGCGGAGATGAAGGGGGACATTGCGGAGATGAAGGGGGCATAGCGGAGATGAAGGGGGACATTGCAGAGATGAAGGGGGCATAGCGGAGATGAAGGGGGACATTGCAGAGATGAAGGGGGCATAGCGGAGATGAAGGGGGACATTGCAGAGATGAAGGGGGCATAGCGGAGATGAAGGGGGACATTGTGGAAGAGGGGCATTGTGGAGATGAAGGGGGGCATTGACCAGGCACCCTCCCCTCATCAGAGCAGGGGGTGCCTGGTGTAATGCTCGTGTCGCCCCATTCAATTCAATGGGGCTCGGGTGCTCGGCCGAGCACTCGAGCCTCCGGCGGTGCTCGGTCAGAGCACCCGAGCACCCGAGCATCGGGGTGCTCGCTCAACACTAGTAAAATCACACTCAGATTTCAAAAAACCTTTTATTTTACTTTTTGTGTAACGTAGATGCCATTATTACTTTCAGTTATAGGGTTGTCCCACTCAGTAATCTCCCTGGATAATAGTTGACCATCAAAGCAGGTTAGTGATTTAATGTAAAACTAACCCGACAGCGCTGAGTGTTCTGTATGCCGTATGCTATTTTTTTACATTGTATATTTTCTGAATTATATCAATATGCCTTTTCTCACTGCCCCTACTAGAAAGCTCTCAGATCCAGGGAGCTCACTTTCAGGGCCATAAAAGTGTAACAAAATAGATGAAGTTAAAAAAAAAGAATATAGGTCGTTCAAACGTACATATTATGCATTGGCAGAGCAAGTGAGGTCAAACTAAAGGCTGATTATTCCTTTTAAAAAGGCATAGAGGAAAAAGTGGAAAAGAACATAAAAGTGTAAAGTAAAGGCAATTTGACTTTAGATATTATCCACCTGCATGAAGAAAATGTGTGAAGAAAAAAAAGTCAAAATAAAGTGCTGCTGTGCCTTTAAGGGCATTTTAATTATTTGATCTCAGTTAAAATATCGGTAGCTAAGCAGAAATAGAAACAAGACAGACATTGTGATATTGTATATTCATGTATTAACTTGCCTCTTGTTCCTTGTAACATGATCTGATGACTCATAAAAGTGAAAATGTATACTAAAGTCTCAAGGCATAGAGCCATGTTAACCAATATGACTGAGATGTGATAGGAAAGGTAAGACAAAAGCTCAGCTATCAGATTTTTTTAAACATCTTTTGTGATTTGGAGTGGGAAATATATTTATGTCCACAGCAAGGGCTTAGATAGATAGATAGATAGATAGATAGATAGATAGATAGATAGATAGATAGATAGATAGATAGATAGAGCCATAAATGTTATGCTTTTTTGGTATTAGTGTCCCTTGGATCTCAGTGTTTTCTCAACTTGTGATAAAGAGATGTCCAAGTTGATGGTGGGCTGATCTCTTTTAACAGTGCCTGGACTGGACCAACAGATAAGCAGAGCATTATTAACACGTATTAACTCTCAATGTGGGATGGGATCATTTGATAAAGTAAAAATTAGCTGTGAGATGTCAGGTCTCACAGTTCAGATTCATGTGGGTTAGGAGTAAGCAGTCTCTATAGATGGTTGTAGACAACACTGTCAGTCTGTGACACTATGAATGGAAATCAGAAAAGTTTGTTGCTGTGTATCACAACTTCTGTGTATCCAGCCCACCTGTCTGTCAACCAAGGGAGTCAGATTTGTGTTCCCCTTAATGGATGACAATTGATATTTTTTGGGCTGCACACTGAACAATACAGGGCCTGGCTTATTGTTAAGTCCACTCCCACAGGAGCAGGCTTAGTAAAACATAGGTTTTCCCCCTTAAAGAGTTATAGCTGTTTTGGTGTAGATGGATTACTTATAAGCAGCACCCTCAGAGATGGTGGTCTGATCTTCTACTTTTTATTAATTTGTACTCTATCCCAGTGGTAAATGAGTCTGGAAAAACTTTTGTTTTCAGACTCCGCATATTGATCAGGAGTGTTGCTAGATTCTTCATACATCTGGGGTTTGGTCCCATTTATTGCACTATAGTGAGCTTCTCTGTCCAATTTAACCTTATGAGATCAGCAGTGCAGAATACCATTACATTACCAATGTATGCGACTAAGATGTGATAGGAAAGGTAAGGCAAAAACTCTGCTATCAGAATTTTTTAAACATCTTTTGTGATTTGGAGTGGGATATATATTTATGTCTTCAGCAAGGGCTTAGATAGATAGATAGATAGATAGATAGATAGATAGATAGAGCCATAAATGTTATGCTTTTTGGTATTAGTGTCCCTTGGATCTCAGTGTTTTCTTGTTAGCTTTTGGGCATGTCATGATACTAATCTCAATACTAGTATTGGTGTAAATATGATACATGTTTCACTAATAATGCATTGAGTTAGCTCAAGTTCTGGATTGCTTGGGAAGTTACCAACTTTCCAGGTCTGCTGACTTTCATCTCAACTTGTGATAAAGAGATGTTCAAGTTGATGGTGGGCTGATCTCTTTTAACAGTGCCTGGACTGGACCAACAGATAAGCAGAGCATTATTAACACTTATTAATTCCCAATGTGGGATGGGATCATTTGATACAGGAAAAATTAGCTGTGAGATGTCAAGTCTCACAGTTCATGTGGGTTAGGAGTAAGCAGTCTCTATAGATGGTTGTAGACAACATTGTCAATCTGTGACACTATGAATGGAAATCAG
This sequence comes from Rhinophrynus dorsalis, assembly GCA_037306005.1. Classification (NCBI taxonomy): domain Eukaryota; kingdom Metazoa; phylum Chordata; class Amphibia; order Anura; family Rhinophrynidae; genus Rhinophrynus; species Rhinophrynus dorsalis. The sequence goes on along the minus strand of CM074718.1, from coordinate 280,272,840 downwards.
AAAAGTTTGTTGCTGTGTATCACAACTTCTGTGCATCCAGGCCACCTGTCTGTCAGCCAAGGGAGTCAGATTTGTGTTCCCCTTAATGGATGACAATTGATGTTTTTGGGCTGCACACTGAACGATAAAGGACCTGGCTTATTGTTAAGTCCACTCCTATAGGAGCAGGCTTAGTAAAACATAGGTTCTCCTCCTTAAAGAGTTGTAGCTGCTTTGGTGTAGATGGGTTAATTATAAGCAGTAGCCTCAGAGATGGTGGTCTGATCTTCTACTTTTCATTAATTTGTATTCTATGCCAGTGGTCAATGAGTCTGGAAAAACTTTTGTTTTCAGTTGTGTTGGTAATCAAAGGATGGAAACAAACTTAGCATATTGATCAGGAGTGTTGCTAGATTCTTCATACATCTGGGGTTTGGTCCTATTTATTGCACTATAGTGGGCTTCTCTGTGCGTCTAATTTAACCTTATGAGATGAGCAGGGCAGAATACCATTACATTCCCCAAGCTTTAAATATTAGACCTAGGAGTTTAGCCCCTCTGCCAGCATCTAGCATGACACATGAAGTAGAACACTGATTACTACAAGGGTCATTTTTATCTTGTTGAAGAAAACAGCTTCTTAGAACTTTCCACCTGTCTACTAGCTCAGAATAATGATTAAAACAATGTGTAGTGCTCTTACAGTGTGCTAATGAAATCTGAAGTATACCTTGAGGTGACATAAAATTCTTGTAGACTCTTCAAATGTTGAGTGTTAAGTAAAGAATTGTTGAAGAACCTTTACGGCATGAAATCACTTAAAGGGTTACACGCCATGAAATGCAAATATCTCAGTGCAGCAAGTAGGTAACACAAGCCTTTAGACTGATAACAGAAAATCCATTCCTCAAACTCTAAGTGCTGACACAGACCATTTTGAGAATGGATTAAATCTCTCTTCTCTTGTACAAAGTTGAATACTCTAAGCTCCAATGCATTTCCTCAGATAAACTATTCCTTTTACATTCTAAATTATACATAGACACTATCCTTGTAATTCAAATGTAATATTTATCTCTCACGTATTCAGAAAGCCCAAGAGATACTTTGGAATATTTTCCACAGAAAATATTGAACTATATCAATATTTTAAACCTATTTCTGTGCACTGGTTAATGAGAATTTCTGATTTCAAACTCGTTGAGTTAATATGAGGAAGATGCAATGACAAAAATTGCAATTTACACCTCAGGAATTTCAAGCCTGAAGGTTATAGTAATATATTATAATATTTCCAGCATAAGACTCAAGGGATGAAAAAAGTAATGCAATAAAAAAAAGTGCATGTTATTAAAAGTATAAAAAAGTTTCAGGATTTCATTAGAAACAGTTACATTGATCTGACCTTATCACTGTAGCTTGAGATGGTTTTTCCCAACATATAATCATTGTTTTGTCAGCAAAAGTCCTTTGATTTGGAATATGTAGTACATAAAACACAAAAAAGACAAAAAAAAGGGGAGCGCCCCAATTGTGCAGTACTGTGATGTAAATCAAAAGATAGAATGATAAGCGTAAATACACTCACATGTAAAGATGGTCAGCAGACTGATATCAGACTGTCTGACATGCATGCATGTGGGGAAAAACACCTCTGTCCCCACTCGGATCACAGACAGACAGCTACACCACGTAACTCCAAAGATGACAGGATAAGTCCAGAGATCACATTTATTAATAAAATGATTAAATTTATATACTAAAAAGCTAACGCGTTTCGCAGAGCACTGGCTGCTTTATCAAAGCCAATATTCTAAAAACTTCAGCAAGGACTACTTGCTTTGGTAAATGTTACCATGTCAGTTCTCTTTGTGCGTCAATGTGTGACTTTTCTGATTTTAATTACACGCATCTGTATGATGTTCCTGCTTCACAATATGCTACATGCCACTTTGGTCACATATTTATTTATGATTTAAGTCAGGGGGAGTCATTATTTTAACCACCACCTTTATCATCCTCAACCAAACAATAGCTGATTGAAGATGATGGAATCTGTAGGCCCCAGTAGCTGGAGGTCCAAAGATTGACTACCTCTAATGTAAGTCATATTGAAGTTGCAGCAGTAAAATTATACACCAGTGATATTCTGCCTTGTCACTGTTCTACCCTACTCCTATTAGAGCTGAGGATAATGGGGTTAATATAAGAATCCATTAGTGCAGCTCCACTGGCTTTAGCCTCTGATACCATTGGCACTTTTGGGTATGCACAAGAGCAGAAGAAACTAATCCTGATCCCCAAGAGCTACCAGCAGTGCATGTTTTCAGGATAACCCAGCTGGAGCACAGATGAACTAATAAGTGGCTTGGCCACTTTTATTGGTCTGTCTTTGATCAAGCTGGGTTATCCTAAAAACATGCTCTGTTGGTAGCTGTTTCGGACCAGGGTTGGCTACCCCTGTGCTACAGCTTATGATCATTGTAAAGCAGACTGGCAGGCGTACTTCACAAAAGTTCAGGTTTTAATGCCAATGCCAACAAGCCCCTTACACTTACCCCATGACATGCACAGAAAATGGCATAAAGTCACACCATTTCCACTATGCCTTGTTTAGTTCCTAGTGTTAAATGGATAGTAACCCTTTTGATTGATTTTACATATTCTGCAAGTACATACGGTTTAATATTGAAGTGTTGCATGTAAAGTTTTGTGTCATAAAATGACACGTGTTTTGCCGCGTCATTTGAAGTGTCTCATTTAAAGTTTTGCATCATAAAGTGATGTAAATTCTACATTTAGCGTCGCTCCGAATGGCGCATTCACCATTTTGTGGGTTAACGTGTCGCAGTATGGGTGCAATATTGACGCATTATGGGTGCAATAGGGGTGCATTAAGGATGCAATATGGGTGCAATATGGGTGCATTAAGTACGCAATATGGGTGCAATAATGATGCAAATTGGGTGCGATATTGGTGCAATATGGGTGCAATATGGATGCAATAATGATACAAATTGGGTGCAATATTGGTGCAATATGGGTGCAATAAGGACACATTAAGGATGCAATATGGGTGCAATATGGATGCAATAATGGTGCAATATTGGTGCAATATTGATGCAATATGGGTGCAATATGGATGCAATATGGGTTCAATATTGGTGCAATATGGGTGCAATAATGACGCAAATTGGGTGCAATATTTGTGCAATATGGGTGCAATAAGGACACATTAAGGGTGCAATATGCATGCAATAATAGTGCAATATTGGTGCAATATGGGTGCAATAATGACGCAAATTGGGTGCAATATGGGTTCAATATTGGTGCAATATGGTTGTAATGTGGGTGCAATAATGATGCAAATTGGGTGCAATATGGGTGCATTAAGGACACATTAAGGAAGTAATATGGGTGCAATATTGACGCAATATGGGTGCAATGTTGATGCAACGTGGGTGCAATTATGATGCAAATTGGGTGCAATATTGGTGCAATATGGGTTCAATATGGGTGCAATACTGATGCAAATTGGGTGCAATATTGGTGCAATATGGGTTCAATATTGGTACAATATGGGTGCAATAATGATGCAAATTGGGTGCAATATTCGTGCAATATGTGTGCAATAAGGACACATTAAGGACACATTAAGGAAGCAATATGGGTGCAATATTGGTGCAATATGGGTGCAATAAGGACACATTAAGGAAGAAATATGGGTGCAATATTGACGCAAATTGGGTGCAATATTGGTGCAATATGGGTGCAATAAGGACACATTGGGTGCAATGTTGACACAATATGGGTGCAATATTGATGCAATACGCACCCTTATTGCACCAATATTGCACCAATATTGCACCCAATTTGCGTCATTATTGCATCCATATTGCATCAACATTGCACCCATATTGCATCAATACTGCACCCATATTACTTCCTTAATATGTCCTTAATGTATCTTTATTGCACCCATATTGCATCAATATTGCACCCAATTTGCATCATTATTGCACCCATATTGCACCAATATTGCACCCAATTTGTGTCATTATTGCACCCATATTGCACCAATATTGAACCCATATTGCCCCAGTTTGTGTCATTATTGTACCCATATTGTACCCATATTGCACCAATATTGTACCCAATTTGCGTCAATATTGCACGCAATTTACGTCAACATTGCACCCATATTGCATCCATATTGTACCCATATTGCACCAATATTGCACCCAATTTGCATAATTATTGCACCCATATTGCACCAATATTGAACCCATATTGCACCAATATTGCACCCAATTTGCGTCAGTATTGTATCAATATTGCATCAACATTGCACCCATATTGCACCCAATTTGTGTCATTATTGCACCCATATTGCACCAATACTGATCCCATATTGCACCAATATTGCACCCAATTTGCGTCATTATTGTACCCATATTGCATCCATATTGCACCCTTATTGCACCCTTATTGCACCCTTATTGCACCAACTTTGCGTCATTAATGCACCAATATTGCATACTTAATGCTGCAACATGTTAACCCATGATATGGTGAATGCGGCATTTGGAACGACGTGAAATGTAGAATTTGCGACCAATATTGAACCCATATTGCACCTATATTGCATCCATATTGCACCCATATTGTACCCACTTTTCTTCAATAATCCATCAATATTGCCCCCTTAATGCTGCGACATGTTAACGCACAATATGGTGAAAGCGGCATTTGCGGCAAAATGTAGTATTCAAGACACTTTAAGATGCATAACTTTAATGGCCGAATACATGCGTCACTTCAAATGGATACCAGTATATACTATGCCTATACTTTTCATGTTTATTTTTTCATTTTCACCTATTTTTTTTAATATACTATTTATGTTTTTGCCAGTAAGCTCACTTATTTTCTGTTAACAGGGGGGTTTCTGGTCAGTACAGCATAAAAGCAGGATGTGCTACAATGTTACAATTTCTCTGCAGCACCAAATACTCTATGCTATTTTGTTTATATTGTATATTTCTAACATTGTATCTTTGAACCGGTTTTCATGTTCCCGTACACAAAGCTCTCTGCAAAAAGATCCAGGGAGCTCACTGTCAGAAGCAAAAAGTGTATAATAATAGATGAAGAAATCCCTCCCCCAAATAAAAATGTAGGATATTTGACTTTAAATATCATGGACTTCCAGAGTATATAAAGTCAAAATAAATAGTTGTTATTTCTTTAAACAAGGGATATAGGAAAGGAAAATGTCAGAATAATATTTGTACATTCACCTCATGAGACCATGTCTCCAGGTAAATTGATCTTTATGCGTCATCTACAGACTGAAAAGTCTGGATTTATAAAGTGCAGATGTTTGGGGGGATTTTTAGTTCCTTAATAAGACTCCACAGAATAGAACACATTTTACAAATAATAAATAAAAAGCATGCAGATGTGATGTGTATGCTTAGAGTGGGGATTGCAAACTGCATTCCTGAAGGTCTGAAATAGTGCAGATTTTTAAAATATACCTGTCTTTGCACAGGTGTTGCAATAATTGGCTCAATCCATTTGGCAGTATAACCTGAATGAATATGTTTATTTATGTAGCTCCACAAGTGGTAGCAACACTTTACAATTTAACCCCTTATGTAACAGGGTTTATTTTTTTTTTTTTTACGTGACAGGACCAGAGCCATTTAATTGGTTGAACCAGCACATGGGAGCTATTCTGTGTACCAGCTCACCAGGGGAAACACTGAAACTGACTCCTCCAGTCTTGGAGCCGTCAGTTTCAGCCTCCCAATGTGATCACAGCATCCCTTCAGGACCATCCCTGGTCCTTAAAGGACCAAAGAAGAACCACAACTAAAAAAGACAGGAGTGCAAGAGAATCTGAGAGGAGCATCTGTATATAGGTATATGGATCAAAATAATTATACTCACAAGAAAGTGAAGAGAGAACAGCTCATAGATTCAATAAGAGAAATCTTAATTGGTCTTCCCATCCAGTTATTTTCAGGATCTCAGGACACTTCTAGATATAAGACAACAACAGCACGGGCAAAAAGTAGCCCTCTAAGTATAGTATTATTAAACACCTGGTGCCCCCAAGATGGTATAGGTACACTCACCAGATATGTTTGTTGTGTTCAAGCATTCAATATACCAGAATGTGTCAGAAATGCTCATCAGTAGGAAATACCATAAACGATAATAATTTATTCTGCAACTAGTTGAAGAGCCCGTTACATGGGCCACAGTACCACTGCCAGCCGGTCTCGGGCAGTCTCTACTGCGCAGGACTGCAGCACACACAGCAGTCTCTACTGCGCATGTCTTTGTCGTTGCACACGTTTTAGCGAATTATTATATAGGATAACTCCCAACATGTTTCGTGAGCTACCTGCTCACTTCATCAGGGGATAAAAAATGGCATAAACTTGTGCAATTTATATAAAATATTGGTACATACCATTATCCTCACTGCTCCAAGTGCCCGTGTCGTGCGGCATTCCATCATGGCGACTGCCTGCCCTATCCGCTTCCACCCCCGTACTGCTGAGTCCCAAGCCTCACTTACAAGCTGCTAAGCAACCGGACCGATGCCTGGTATTCAGCAGATGCTGGGGGAGCCGCATACAGGCAATGATGCACGCCACCGCTCGGGCATCTTGGAGCTGTGGTTAAAAACAATAGGTGCTTCAATTATTGTTAGAAATAGAAAAGGACACAACAAACAAACACAATAAAAATAAAAACAAAAATAAAAAGGACCAAAATCTGTGACCGTCCTGGCACATCACTGGATGTTAAAAGGTGAAGTGTTTGGACAATACAGGTTGACAATTATTTAATAAAGAGAAACACCAGAAATGGGGTCCCTGCTCAAAAGCTTGCAAACCAAAGTGGTAAAACAGATGTATATAGAAAGAAGGGTTAAATACAGAACATAGTACTCTATGCAAAAGGAATGAACTGCCTTGGCATATGCCTACTTTGGTATATGTAGGTTTATTATTTCTTACTATCAGTTTCTTTGGTTATTATTAGACAAACACAAGCTGTTACAGCTCATTACCCCAAATAACAGGTAGTACTCTGAATAAACTCCTGAAGCAAATAATTAACCAAATGAACATTGATTATCTATCTTTATTATACAAAACAACACAAATGTGATATAACGGTTTTGTCCTCTCAAAGGTTCCTGTCTATTTTACCTAAAGTGTATTGCTCAATTACACCAATAAGGTATTTGGGCAATGCCTCTCATTTAACAGACATAAGGAAAATAAGAATTTTGTATTTAAGTTCAAAGCACCTGGGAGCACAGAAGAACAGCACACATCATAATGGCCATATACCTTCACACTGCCTATCCTTTGAAACACACTGCGCTATGCACACCTCGCAGGGTTAAGCATGCAAATAGCTTTGTACATAGAATTTAGGTAGGTGTGTAATTATTTGGTGCACAAAATCAGTTTTTTGCTTATTTTTTGCACAGAAACAGTTTTATACATTCTTTTCAATATGTTGAAAGTTCTTAAATAATAGAATACATCCAGACAAGTGTTAAATAAAATAACGTTTCTCTGTTGTCCAATACAGGTTACTGGTAACGTTGGGTTTAAGTAGGCAGGAACAAGTTTGAGAAGTGAGTGCAGGGGTGGAGCCTACCCTCTAACCTTAGCTGCAGCTTCCTGTTTTAACTTCAGTAAGTTTTGTTCCTCGTTGCAAGCAACAAGGCAAGAGAACAGTTCTGTTTAGTTTTAGATTTTTATTATTTTCTGCTAGGTATGGAATACCACCATTAGGCGGTTTACCATCCTGACAATTCCCATCACCCAAATGTGGATAGCTCAGTTTACCAGGTGCTTATTTGTGGACCTAAGCCCTGTGGGGAAAATCTTGGCTGCAAGTTCTTTCCTCAGGAGTTGCCCACTGAGGCTTCTTCTTGATAATATGGTAATCTGAAGAAAGAAGTCCTGCAAAAAAGGTGAGCAACCCTTTGAGTGCTGAGGTCCACATGTCCCATGGAACCCCTCCGCACAGGGGTCTTTATTAGTGAGTTCTTATTGCATACTCTAGCACTCATTGGGTCTATCTGTATGTCTGTCTGGGTGTTTGGAGCAAGTTTCTATGGTAAATTAACCTTTTCACTGCTGGTTTGATATATTGTGGGGGTTGAAGACACTTTCCCTACTGGGTTTGGTGTTTATATTGTTTAACTACATGTACTAGTATGTTTTTAACTTGAATTTTATTTTCATTCAGTTTTTGGTGAAATTATGTACTGTGCCTTTAAGGCGTACTTTTTACCACACAGATGCCATTGCTCCATTCACTTCAATGGGACTGTACAGTTTGGGACATATCTCTGCAACCGCTTATCGCAGCGAGGTCAGAGATGGCTTATTTTACTTGTCTGCTCTTGCTCTGTCATCCGGTCCATGTTTTGAACATGCTGGGGGGCTTGGGGGGCTTTGGGCACTGTTGGGGTACTTTTTAGAAAAAAAATACAATTCCCATGAGCACTTGCTTCGCGCACTTGTTTCTGATTGGCTCCTGTCACGGCAGCCATTTTGTGCTTTTCTGTGTACTCTCCTTCTCTCATCAGCTCCTTAACCCTTTCATTGCCAGATAGGTTTATAATAACGTTTTCTGTGCTATTTAATCACTTTTAAACACTGTTTTTGGGTGATTTAGTGTACTTTTGACCAGATGATTTCTGTGAGAATGTCTATTCCAGTAGAGACTGGGGTTAGAACTAAGATTAAGGAATCTGGGGTGCCTGTGTACCCCATTGCTCATTGTTCCTTATGTCATTAAGGGTTACCTAGAGAATTCTCAGGTCATGTTTGCCCAACATGCGCTGCTGTACCTGAATCTCCTGCAGGGACCTCCAGCCAAGCATTAGAGCCAGTATGAATGCAAGAGTTTAAGGCTAATACAGGGACCTCTGGTCTACCTGACAACTCCTTCCATCCACCTTACAGTGGGTCTTTCATTCATCTCAAGCCCCCGCTTACATCAGGACTTTCCTGCCTAAACTGCTGGGTGTCCCTGATTTATCTGATGAGGAAATGTTGGTGGATTATGATGATGAAAACTGTTCTGTAGTACTTCCTCTCAGTTATTTCTTGGGGATCCCTTTGAAACTGATCCTGTTCCCTCTGCTGAGGGCCTAATCAGGGCTGTATTGACCACCCTGAATATTCCCTTGGTACAGGAGACCACTTCGGACCCCTTCAGATATGTTTCAGGAGCCTCAGTGCCCTTATACATGTTTCCCACCTAATCCCACCCTTGACCGTCTGGTCTCTGATGAGTGGAAGTTTCCAGATAGAAAGCCATCTGTCTCTAAGAAATTTTCTAAGCTTTGTCCATTTTCTGAAGCAGTGTTAGCTCTATGGGTACATCCGCCCAAGGTGGACGCCCCTGTGTCCAGGTTGTCCAAATCTACTGCTTTGCCTGTAGCAGATGCTTCTGCTATGAAGGACTGTACTGACAAAAAGATTGAGACTTCTCTCAAGGCTATTTTCACTTTGGCTGGTTCTGCCTTATGCCTGGCGTTTGCCGCTGCGTGGTTGAATTGGACCGTGGCCATCTGGACTGCACAGCTTACCTTGGCTATTCACCAGTGGGTTTCTACTTCTGAACTGCTGAGACTTGTCGACAACATTGCTGAAGCGCAACATTATGTCTCTGATGCTCTGTTTGACACAGTCCATATGATTGCCAGTGCTTCTTCTATGTCTGTGGTTTTTTACACCTGGTGTAGTGGCTACTATGTTTAGTGCCCGTAAGCCTGTTCCTCCAAGGCCAACCATAGAGTCTGGACTACATTTCTCTCTTGGTGTGTTGATAATGATCTTTCTCAGGAGTTTCATCTCCCTACGGTCCTTTCCTTCCTTCGGGATAGTGTGGATAAGGGTCTCAGTTTGAGCTACCTTAAGGTTCAGACTTCTGCTCTCTCTGTTTTCTTCCAGAGGCGCATTGCCATTCTTCCTGATGTTGAAGTGTTCTTCCAGGGTGTTGCTCCTACCTGTCCAGTGTTTAAGTCCCCTGCTCCTCAGTGGGACCTTAACTTGGTTTTGGGCATCCTTTAGCGCCCTCCCTATGAGTCTTTGGCTGCTATTCCTCTGCAACTGTTGTCGTGGAAATGGCTTTTCTTCTAGTGATAGTGTCTGTTCACCGTGTGGCAGAGCTCCAGACCTTGCCTTGCAAACCACCTATTTTGGTGTTTAACAAGATAAAGCTGTGCTTCGCGCTTCGCAAGTGTTACTTCCAAAGGTTGTATTGGAGTGCCACATCAATCGGGAGACTGTGGTTCCTTCCCTCTGCCCTGACCCTTCTTCTGAAAAGGAAAGGGATCTTCACTTGTTGGATGTTGTGAGCTGCCTCAAGTTCTATGTGCATCATACTGAGTCTTTGCATCAATCTGATGCTCTTTTCATCATTCCAGAGGGCCCCAGGGCAGGGAAGCCTGCGTCTAAGGTGATCATGGATTCTTGGATTAAGTCCACCATTCGTAAGGCTTACGAAATGAGGAAGAAGCCTGTGCTCTTCAGGGTCACAGCTCATTCCACTTGCTCCATTGGGGCATCTCGGGCCTACAAGAATCAGGCCTCTGCTGATCAACTGTGCAAGGCAGCCACTTGGTCGTCTGTGCACACCTTTTCCAAATACTACTGTGTTGAGGTGCTGGCATCGGCCAATGTCAGTTTTGGCAGGAAGGTCCTGGAGGCAGCCTTACCTGTCTAGGATCTCCTTTATTCCTTCCATACTCTTTCACTTTTGAGCCCAGTTGGCTGTAGTTCAGTGTGCTGTGTATCAGTTCCTGGGGTCTGTTTTACCCCTGTTCAGTGTCCGTTGACACTAAGTTGTTTGTGCTGCGCTGTTTATGACCTGTAGGTTCATTAGTGCTCTGGTGACTTTGGGGGCCTGCACCCGGTCTTTGCCTTTTTTCCTGCCCTGGGGAACTTAATGGTTGGACATCCCAAAGTTACCAGTAACCTGTATTGGACGACAGAGAAAATAGGATTTTAGTCTTACCTGTTAAATCCTTTTCTCTTAGTCCATACAGGTTACTGGTCTCCAACCCTGTCAAGGGACCATGCTTGGCGCTCCTGTGACAGACTGCGCTCTGCATTTTTGGGTTCATGCTCACAGGAGTCTTCTGTTTCCTTGCTGACTACTTGTAGTAGTTGGTTCCAAAACTTACTGAAGTTAAAACAGGAAGCTGTAGCTAAGGTTAGAGGGGAGGCTCCACCCCTGCACTCACTTCTCAGAATTGTTCCTGCCTACTTAAAGGGGTGGAGCGCCTACCCAAAGTTACCAGTAACCTCTATGGACTAAGAGAAAAGGATTTAAACAGGTAAGACTAAAATCCTATTTTTTGGATATGAAGTTCCTTTATTAAATGTAATTCTTTCTGAAGTAACTTTTTTACCAGATATATATGTGTTGGCAGTTTTAGTTTCAAACGGGAACTATAGCTTAGAAACAATTGGCTCAAAGTAATTTTAACATTAATTTACCTAGGTAAGTGTATAAATATATATACGGTATGCAGTTTCCTGTATTTAGTGATTTCTACTGAAACCTGCCTCTAGATCACTGCTCCACACAACATACAATGGGATATGATAGACCAACACACAGCGGAATTTGATAGACCTGAATAACTCATAAGGGACACAAGCCTCTACCACACTGTAAGCATAAACTATCTGATTACTTTCGGAAAACATACTGGATTTGTGACACCAGCATAACAGTGATGTGTTGGTTAAGTCACCCATATTGAAAGATAAGCTGTTGGGCTATGGCATCTTTCATAAAGGTGACCACCACTTCATGTGAACTCACCAAACTCCAGAAAACTGCAACTTTACTGCACTTACTCAGGACAGCAGCAAAGTTGCAGCAGGTTTTAACTGTATGATTGTCTGTGGGGCCAACAAAAGATCTTTCAAATGAGTGATGTTGAAGGTTGTGACACTCATCACAACCTGCAATGAATGGCTGACCCATGTTGGCGTCAGCCAATAATATTCAACTGATATTCATGTGGGCTGTCCCTGCATGACTGGATCCCTTGAAGGAGAACACAGGGAAAAGGTGAGCTCAGAACACAGACACCTGAAATGTATCAGGGAGCGGCTCCATTTCTGCCTTGCACTTGAAAGAGGCCTTAGCAACAAAATACAAAAAATAAACTGTGTAGATGTACCTGACTGATGTGTGAAAGGGTTTTTATTAATTTGTCTCTGTATCAACTGTAAAGAAGTCTAGCAAAGAGTGAAGATGATGAATTTATATCTTTTTTAGGGATGGATGAAAAATCCTGTTTTTTTCCAGTAACATTTTTTTGCTGAAAACCTACAATTTGCTGCTTTTTCCATGTAAATTCTGTGCACAGAATCTCTATAACATTTCGGCCTTTTCACTAACCCCAAGATATTTCCTGTGAGAACTTTGCCGGTTTCTACCCAGGGCCGGATTTATAATAAGGCAGAGTAGGCATCTGCCTACAGGCGCACCCCACAGAGGGATGCCTGTCATCATTGGGATCGTTTTTTTTCTCTTTAATTAGGATAGTCACGCAGTGGCATAACAATAACCCCCCCCACACCCAACACCCACAACATGGTGAGGTCTGTGCCTTCTTCGGCACAGACCTGTAGCTGCTGAGCTCCCTCGTCAGCTCTTTAGTAATGCAGAGCGTTGGGAAATGACATAATCTCCCAGCGCTCTGCATTACTGAAGATAAGACCTCGCAGGAGCTCCAGCAGCTACAGGTTTGTGCAGAAGGAGGCACAGACCTCTCCTGCCACTCCGCTGGACCACCGGGGGGCAATGTGAGGGTAATAGGGAGATGATGGGGGCACTGTGAGGCAATATGGAGATGATGTGGGGCAAGTTGGAGCTGATGGAGGGCAATATGAGGGCACTATGTAGATGATGGAGGCAATGTGGAGATGACGGGGGGAAAGTTGGAGCTGATGGGGGGGCAATGTGAGGACAATATTGAGTTGATGGGGGGCAAGTTGGAGCTGATGGGGAAATGTGAGGGCAATATGGAGATGATGGGGGCAATGTGGAGATGATGGGGCAATATGGAGCCGATGGGGGGCAATGTGAGGGGAATATGGAGCTGATGGGGGCAATATGGAGCCGATGGGGCAATGTGGAGATTAGGAGCATTGTGGAGGTGTCCAGTGGAGATGGCCAGTCGGGGGGACACTTCAGGTTTCTGTGCCTACAGGCTCCTGAGATGTAAATCTGGCCCTGTTTCTACCTATACCAAATTTCCCATCGATGAGATATGTGTGTGCATGTGTCAGACTTAGCTTGTGTAGTTTTATGGATACTAATGCACTAGAACAAAGCTGGGACTCGCAGATCAGTATGTGTGGTTATATAGCTATCAGTGCAGAGAAACAAGGCTGGGACTCAGAGGTCAGTATGTGCAGTTCTATGGCTAATATGGGACAAGGGGTAGTTGTATGTTGTTCTATGGTAGTGGTAAGCAACATAAGAGTCTCTAGCTGCTACTAGACTATAACTGCTATCATCCCTGCCAGCTGTTGGCTAGTAGGGAATGATGAGAGTTGTACTCACATTGTCCATCTCTATGGCTACCAGTGCAGTGGAACAAAGCTGAGAGGTCCAGTATGAATGGTTCTATGGCTACCATGGGACAAGATTTGGGGTCAGTATGTGTGGTCCTATGGATAGCAGTGCAGTGGAACAATCATGGGAATCAGTATTATGTGTGGTCCTGTGACTTTAGTACAATGGGACAAGGCTTGGGGTCAATAGGATGTGTGGTTCTATAGCGAGCAGTACAGTGGGGCAAGGCTGGGGGCTAATAGTATGTGTGGTTCTATAGATGACAAAGTTGGCAGTCAGTATGTGTGGTCCTATGGCTACAAGCCCAGTGGAGCAAGGCAGAGGCTTAGTATGTGCTCTGTGGAAAAACGGCTACCATGGGACAAGGCTTAGGCATCTGAATATGTGGTTCTATCACAGTGGTGGGCAACTTGAGGGTCTCCAGCTATTGCCAGACTACAAGTCTTATCATTCCCCACCAGCTGTTGGTTGGAAGGGAATAATAATAATATTAATAATAATATGAAAATATTTTACTGGAAGGATAAATTGAGATTGTCTTTTGTTTTCAAGTATGTCCTGGGGTATAAATGTTATTATTATCTAATTTAATGGTACTTAGTTTTTCTACCTCAGATGGTTGAAAGGGTTGATGCTGCCAGGATTAGAACCTACAACCTAGAGGTCTGTAAAGCTTCTACAGTTGGTATATTAACTAACTAAGCTTTCTCATTGATCTGAGTTGTAGTCTGGCATCAGCTGGAGAGTGTCACATTGCTAATCCCTTTGCCTGCCAGTGCAGCTGTACAAAGTTGGTGGGGGTCAGTGTGTGTGGATCTATGGATTCCAGTGCAGTGGGACAAGGCTGGGGGATAAGAATGTGTGGTGCTATGGCTACAGTGGTCTGGGGCTGGGGTGGAGGTGAATATGTGTAGTTCTGTGACAGTTTTGAGCAACATAACTCCCATAATTCTCCTCAATCCACTGGCTGGCAGGTAATGATAAGAGTTGTAGTCTGGCAGAAGCTGGTGGGCCTCATATTGCTCATCCCTATAGCTGTCAGTGCTGTGGAACAAAACTGGGAGTTTGGTATGTGTTGTTCTATGGCTACAGTGGGACAAGGCTTGGGAGGGGGGTCAGGATGTGTGTTTCTATAGCTACTGAGGGATTAGGCCTGAGGGTCAGTATGTGTAGTTATATGGCTACCAGTGCAGTGGACATGGCTGGGGTCAGTATGCTCACAATGGAGTTCCCAGAAAAGTCAGAAAGTGACAGTTTTGAACTTTTCTCTTTTTAGGTGAATGTTTTCACTGATTACTTCTAATAATTACAGTATGTAGTTATGCAATTGTTAATGGGAACTTATGTAAGCATGATAACCATGGAAAGCAATACTCTAACTGGGCATTGCTCTTACATTACAAAAAATGTCCATGATTTCATACCTCCCAACATTTCAAATGAGGGACACTTTTGTTTTAGGTGGTGTTTATGGGGGTGTGGCTGGTGGGTGGGGCATTACCAAGAATTTTTAGGTTATTTCAATACTTATTGACACCTCTTTGTGTAACTGAATAAATTATTTACAACAAGACTTAAGTATTTTATTTACACATGTAACATACAGCAAAGTCTAGAAAAAGGGACTGGAAGCTGGAAGCAGGAAGTGGAGGAGGGGAGCTGAAGACGGACAGTTAGAGGTTGTCTGAGGCGATGGAATGAGTTAAATAAAAGAGTTGATCTTAAGGTTATCCTTGAGAGTCTATATTTACAGAAACATTACAACTGGCGATGAGGGGAAAAATTGGATTACAAATTCAGGTATGTGAAGTGAATATTATCGCATTGGAGGGCAGCACTCAGAGGCTTATATTCATATGACTACATTACAATTCTGGTCTGGCAGCGCATTACTGCATAGAGCTGAGATGGCGGATTATCTGCACGTTTCCTAAATTTGATACCTCTGATACCAATAACTTGGCCCATGACTGGAGAAAATGGATAACTAGATTTGAAAACTTTCTAAAAGCAATGGACATAAAAGAAAAAGGGCTTTAATATTGCATTATGCTGGCACGGAAGTATATGATATATTTGGCACACTACCTGCTGCAGACACTGACACATACCATGGCTGTTCCAAAGCTCTAATGGATTACTTCAACCCGAAACAAAACATCAGATATGAGAGATACATATTTAGGATTGCTAAACAACATCCAGATAAATCCATAGACACATATGTCACACGTTTAAGAGAACTGACACAAGGACGTGTTTTTGCTGATGTTGATGAAATTCTAACACAAATAATTGTATCTTGCTCATCATCTACTATAAGACGCAAAGCATTACAGCAAGATTACTCTCTACATGAATCCCTCAAAATGGTTTGTGCCATAGATCTTGCAGACTATCAAGCTGCTAGCATGGAAAAAGGACATGACTTACATGTGAATAATATTCAGTATAAACATACAACAGTTAATTACACAAAAACAAAAGGTAAACCATGTTACTGGTGTGGAATGGAGTTTCCTCACACAAACATATGTCCGGCTTTAGGTCAAACATGTAATAAATGTGGGAAAGAAAGCCATTTTTGCTGCTGTATGCAAATCAACAAATACCAGATCAGCAAAACAACCAAATATAAAACTTTTGCATAAAGACACACAGGAGGCATCGTCTTTAATGGATGGCTATGTTTTCATTACTTCTACAGATAAATCAACACAATCTCCTGGTGTTACACTCACTACATTTGATACTGGTGTTGCATTTACGATTGACACTCAAGCATCAGTGGATATATTAGACGGTGATACATATGACCGATTGAAAATGAATCCTGTCTTAGAAGATATTCACACTAAAATATTTCCATATGGTTCTCAAACTCCACTACCCACTATGGGAAAATTCGATGATGTACTCAGTTATAAAAATAAAATACAAATTTACGTTTTACAAGGTGATGGCTGTCTTCTTAGTTATCATACTGCCAATGCACTTGGGTATCATTCAAATCATTCATACGATAGCTGTACCAAGTACATCTTCATGTGGATGAGAATATTCATCCTGTTGATATTATTGTATTTGGCAAAACCCAGGCTGAACATAATTGTACATCACATGCTATCTTTGAGTGTTTATCATCTAAGGGACTCACTTTACATAAAGAGAAATGTGAATTTAACAAAACTTCGCTGGAATTTTATGGTCACATTTTTTCTGCAGCTGGAATACAGCCTAATCCGAACAAGGTACAAGCTATCAAAATGGCCTCCATTCCTCAAAATGTCAGTGAAGTTTGCTCTTTTCTAGGGATGTCCAGCTACTGTGAAATTTTCAACAACTAGTGCACCACTGAGAAAACTCACTAAACAAGGACATGAATTCAAGTGGTCTCAAGAATGCCAAACTTCTTTTGATAACATTAAAAATGATCTGTGTGCAACAACAATGGCCTATTTTGGTCCTACTTTACGCACTGAGCTGATTGCTGATGCGAGTCCAGTGGGACTGGGTGCTTGTCACAGCTTACCTTGGTTGAAGTGCCGCCGCTTCAGCAACACTCTGCGTCAATCCACTCGTCATCTGTAGGAGCGAGGCTTCAGAGTGTAGCAGGCCTCTGTTTTATGCCATGCTTCCTGTAGCCTCCTCCTACCTTCTTCCTTTGTCTAAGCCTGCTCCTCCTACCTACTTCCTGAGGAGGGGTTTAAAGGGCACACTGAGTCCTGACTCAGTTGCCCTTGCGTTGTTGTTCTACACAGATGAGTTTCTTTGGGCTCAATGTATGACCTGGTTTAACTGACCATCTAATCTGGTGCTGACCTGACTACTCTTTTGCCTGCTCCCATTGTGTAGTGGACACCCAATCTGCTGCGGACCTGTGGCTCTGGCTGAGTACTTGAACTGTGTATGATCCGGCTTGTCTGACTATCCAATCTGGTACTGACCTGTGGCTCTGTCTGACTATTCTCCTGCCCACTCCTTGTGTATAGTAGACACCCAATCTGGTGCAGACCTGTGGCCCTGGTTGACTAGCCGATTTTTGTGCATTACCCAGCTTGTCTGACTGTCTGATCTGGTGCTGACCTGTGGCTCTGTCTGACTATTCTCCTGCTTGCTCCTATTGGTGCAGACCTGCGGTTCTGGTTAGGACCTTACTCCCTGACTGCAGGCGTGAGTCAGGATCTCTCTGGTGCCTCTGAGAAAGGAGACGGCCGTCTCCTTACTGGCTGCAGGCTTGAGTCAGTACTTCTCCCTTACCGTATCATCTTTAGGGAGATCCCTAGATCTACCTGCTGACTGTAGGTGTGAGTCAATTAGTATCTTACTGGGATTCCTGCTGGGTCTTCGTTATATAGAGACTCCAGAGGCTTCTGCCGGTCTCTTTAAGAGTGTCCCAACTTTTGGCAGACTCCTATTTCTGATAGAGTCGTTGGCCACTAGAAGGACCTCTGCTCATTGTTCTGTGGTTTATGTACTCATTGTTCTGTGATTTACTGTATTTATATTTATTCAATAAAGATTGTTTTACTATACCATACTGACTCCTGGTTTGTACCTGGGAAACCGTGACAGTGCTATCCTAGTACAATACAAAACCTATAACTCAGAGCTGTCCATCACTGCATATGCCACTAAAGCCTTAACTAATAAAGAAAGAAAATATTACATTATAATGACTGCTTAGCAGTCATCTAGGGATGTGAACACTTTCATTTGTTTCTTTATGGAGCGCCATTCACTATTGTAACAGATCATCAAGCTCTACTTACCATTTTTGGAAATCCACGAGCCAAAATGCCAGTGAGAATTGAACAATGGGGCCTGCGACTACAAGGCTATAATTATAATATTAGTCACAGACCTGGAAAATATAGCAATCCAGCTGACTACATTTTAAGACATCCTCCTGAAGTGAATCAAACTACTCATTGGTCCACTGAAGATTATATCAATTTTATTGCAACTCATGCAATACCAAAAGCACTTTCAGCTGATCAATTTGTCAGAGCAACTACAAATGACAAGACACTTTGTGCTTTGATTTACATCATCCTAAATGGAAAATGGCATGAAATTCAAGGAGCAAAATTTCCAGATCATGAAATAGGCCTCAGAGAGTTAAAATCATTCTCTAGTGTAAGAGCAGAATTATCTATCACAGAAAAACATCTCATTCAAAGAGGCACCAAACTAGTTGTCCCTAAGATCTTGCGTCAATCAATAATACAGATAGCTCATGAAGGCCATTTGGGAATTGTTGGTACAAAGAAACGTTTTTGGAAAAAGGTATGGTTTCCAGGCATGGATCAGCTAGTAGACAATTTAATAAAACATTGCTCTACATGTCATCTTGTTATTTCTGCATCAAAACCTGAGCCATTACTAAGGTCTCCTTTCCCTACAAAAGTATGGGAAGAAGTGGCGGTTGAGATCTATGGCCCACTACCTAATGGTCAATACATTCTGGTAGTAATTGATGAATATTCCAGATATCCAGCAATTGCATTTATTTCATCAACTTCAGCCTCTAGTATCATACCAGAATTGGACAACATCTTCTCAACATTTTGCATTCCACAAGTTGTCAAAACAGATAACGGGCCTCCCTTTAATGGACACACATTTGAACAATTCTCTGAATATCTTGGATTTACTCATAGGAAAATAACACACTTCTGGCCACAAGAAAATGGAATTGTGGAAAGATTCATGCACACTTTGGGGAAGAGAGTGAAGACAGCTCATTTGGAGCACATACCACTGAAACAAGCACTATACAAATTTTTGCGCAACTGAAGAAGTGTACCACATTCGATAACTAATGCTGCCCCAGCACAACTATTATTCAAC
Source organism: Rhinophrynus dorsalis (assembly GCA_037306005.1). Taxonomy (NCBI): domain Eukaryota; kingdom Metazoa; phylum Chordata; class Amphibia; order Anura; family Rhinophrynidae; genus Rhinophrynus; species Rhinophrynus dorsalis. The sequence continues at coordinate 280,253,355 of CM074718.1, read as the reverse complement.
AGAAATCCTCGCATAAGGATCCCTGATGTTGCTACTCATGCACTACCCAACAAAGTCACTGTAAGGTCAACAGATGCAAAGAACAAGGAGAAAATAAAACAGTATGCCGACGGAAGACGTCATGCCCAACCACACAAGGCAGATAAGGTTGCTCTATGTCAAAAGCCACATAATAAGACTATTTCATTCTATGACCCAGCAGAATACTATGTAACAGCCAAAAAAGGAAGTATGATTACAGCAGAATGTGATGGACATTCCATAACCAGGAATACCTCACACTTCAAAGTCATGCCTACAGAAGATATTGGTGAACCCTCTCAGCCAAACAAGTCTGCAATTGACAATACTCATTCTCAAAAGGACACAGATAATTAATTGGAAAAGGATATTCCCAACTATTGAAGACACTATCCTGTGAGGGAAAGACAAGCCCCATCAAGACTAATTGAGAAAATATAGTCATGACATAATCAGACTTTAAACAGTTGTCATGTTGTAATATTCATGTTTCAGTGAATATAAATGTTTCTGTTTGTCTTATGTCTAATTTAAAAAAAAAAAAAAAAAAAAAAAAAAGGGGTGATGTAACATACAGCAAAGTCTCTCTCTCCCTTTAAGAAAAAGGGGCAGGAAGTGGAGGAGGGGAGTTGAAGATGGGCAGTTAGAGGTTTTCTGAGGAGATGGAATGAGTTAAATAAAAGAGTTGATATTAAGATTATCCTTGAGTGTCTATATTTATGGAAACATTACAAGAATTTTTAGGTTATTTCAAGACCTATTGATACCACTTTGTGTAACTGTATAAATTATTTACAGCAAGACTAAAGTATTTTAGTTACACAGACTAAATAAGAATACATATATTGAAGATTAACTACACATTTATTTGAATTTTATTGCTGTGGAGCAATGTGATACACACTACTCATTCTGATCTCCAGAAAAGAGGGACAAAAGGGTAGGAAAGAGGGACAGAGGTATTTGGATCTCAAAAAGGGACTGTCCCTCCTAAAGAGGGACACTTGGGAGGTATGTGATTTAAATAAAAGTGTGAGAATTTTACCCCTTCTCAGAATGAAAGTATGACATATAACGGTGCTGCAATTAAGCTCTCTTACTAGCCCAAACACTCCCATAACAAAAAAAGGATTTATAATTGCTTCTTGGAAACAGCAAAACAAGTCCTTAAAATTCATACAGTTCAGCTGGAATCACACAAAAGCGTCTTTTCATATTTTAGCTTGTCTGCCTTGAAGGCTATGTAATATGACCATAAATCTGACCTTTAGAATGGGCATTAACTTGATTTCTCAAGTTCTTTCTCAAAGGATCTCATGGCACATTCTAATTCTTGCCATGACATATAGATAAAGAATATCTCACAGCTTAATCAGAATTTTCCATCTCATAATTTGAGCAGTGTATATTAGAAAAGAAAATCAATCTACTTTCAGCAAAGACTTTGCATACTTGAGATGTTTATAACATCTAAACAAGCAGGCCTTGCCAGTTCTATGAAATTATAAGATAATCTAGAGTTTTTACATTTTGTCTTTGTTACAGTTTGTATAGATCTTTTAATTCCAAAACAATGCCTACACACAATGAACAAAGAAACAAACAAACAAAAAAAAAGACTTGGAATATAAAAAACAATGGTAACAGCTGTCATGAATTTTGACTAGTTTATATTCCAATCAGCCTGTGTGTGTGTGTGTGTGTATATATATATATATATATATATATATATATATATATTCTTGATTTTTTATATGTCACTCATATTGGAATAGTGATATAATAACTTCTAGGGCTTAAACATCCACAATAACAGGAACGTGTTTATAATGTTCCTCTACTTCTTAATTCTCTTATTCTCTTAATGTGCCTTCTCAAAGTAAACCTGTCATCAAGCATATTTTAGGTCTTCATTCAGAAATGCCTATGCATGACAGACAAAGGACCAGCAGATTTTTAGTAAGTAGCTATTAAGGGTTTTCTCACACATTTTTGTTGCACATGCTCTGAACTTACCTCTTCCTGTGTTCCCCAGGCAACGGCTAATCAGTGGAGGTTGCAATGGGCATTTCATTCTCCAATTTAGCAGAATAGCTGTGCTGTAACTTTACTGTGCTATTGTATGAATGCAGTAAAGTTGCAGCTTGTTGGACTTTTTGGTTTGTGCAAGGTAATAGTCGCAATACTGATAGGCACAATTACATAGGACCTAGCATTGTGTGCAAATTAACCTTTCTGTTGCACTGGGAACTTGATTTTCATGTGATGTTGCACTGTGAAAGCTCATGATCCAAAAAACATAACTATTAAAGGAATAATCTTTTTTTTAAAAAAAAGTATACATTTTAGTGGGCTTTCCCTCTTAAGTAAAACAAAGGTACATGTACTACTAAGAGAATTTTCATTCAAAGTTTTTACAGCTTAAAATTATATTTTTAAATCAACCGATTATCCCCAGTTTCAACAAGTGTGCAAAAGGCAAACTGTTTTTTTTTTAGAATGCACTCTATGGGAGAGCTTGAGTGACAGACTACATAGCAAGTGATAAGAAGTTAGGGTTGCCACCTTTTCATCAAAAAAATACCGGCCATGGTATTCCCTCCATAGACTTAACATTGGACAGAAGCCAATTTTTTACCGGCCTGCCGGTAAAATACCGGCTGGGTGGCAACCCTATAAGAAGAACATCACCTGAGACCACAATAGAAAACTGAAGTTTAATCTAATAAAAAATACAAGTTTCAGCTGTAAGTTTCAGCAGAGATAAAATTAGCACCTGTAATAGAATCTAGCCTAGTAGAAAGTGGCGTAACTATAGGGTTCACAGGGGTCGCACCTGCGACTGGGCCCGTCACTCCAGCCGCCCCCTGCGAACCCCCGCCTGGCGCCCGCAATCTCCCTCCGGAGCTCTAGTAATGCAGAGCGCTGGGAGAAGACATCATCTGCCAGCGCTTTGCATTACTAAGAGGAACACACAGGAGCTCCAGGGAGGTAGGAGATGGGGCCATTGTGAAGATTGAGGGGCATTGAGGGGGTCAGTGTGGTCGAGGGGGGCCAATGTGGTAGTGGTTGGGCCCGTGGCACTTCTTGCACCAGGGCCTGGAGGCTTCTAGTTACGCCTCTGCTAGTAGAGTAAAAGTGATACCTTTACTGGCTAACTGAAAAGCCATCACAATCTCAAAAATTACCAAAGTGAATTCAGGGAATCTTATCCTATGCTTTACAGACATTTAGAGATATTTGTAAAACTCTTTTATTGATAAATCAACCACAAATTGTCTATGCGTATACATGTAAATAATTGTGTCCTGGCATAAGTGAGCATATTCCTTTAACCCAGAGTTGGGCCTCAGGATTCTGAGAGTAGTAAATCAGTATGGGGACTCTTATATCAGTGGAACCACCTAAATAGATATGCATTATACCATTCTACCTTTAGCAGTATGTCCTGCACAATATTTTTGTCATACACTGAACAGAGAGTTTAAAGGGATAGTAATGCCTAAATCAAAATGCAGCTCTGATTCTTCTTCATACTATTTGTCCCGTGTAGCGCTGCATTTCAGTACTATCAGTTTTGTAGTTCAGCAGCAATTGAATGAGAAAGTATCCTGCGTCTTTTACTTACCTTATGCTGCTCTCCAAGCTGGTCCGGATGGAGTGCAGCGAGGGACAATCTACTGCGAGCACAAGGAAAAACCTGCCCTCCTTCGTCAAGGGGGGCAGGGTTTTCCTTGTGCTCACAGAAAGGAGGTTGTCCCTTGCTGCGAGCTGTCCGATCAAGTGACCTGAATTCCATATCTGAAGGGAGGTGGCTAAAAGGGACGGGAGGTGGATAGTTCCTCAATCAATTGATGCTGAACTATAAGACTGAAATACAGCACTACATGGGACAAAGAGTATGAAGAAGAAATTAAGCTGCATTTTATTTGAGGTATTACTATCCCTTTAAGAACAAGCTCTTCTGGTTGTCTCCATGGACAGCATGATTGATTGGATCAGGTGTTAAAATGCATTAAAGTTGTCACTGACCAATATTACTTCCAATGAATTAAACCAAAATTGCACTTTCTCTCTTTCTCTGCCTCTCTGCTCATGGTCTGACAGAGCATACTGTGCTCACAAGAGCAACCAGCAGGACATGCTATAGAAGGTAGGGGCATGACTGAGAGGAAAGAACAGAAGTAAGACACGCAAACACTCTCAGCAGGGGCAAAGTTACACATGATAAGGCAATGGCTGACATGGTAGTTTATGTAGCATTCTTCAGAAGCATAGCCATTAGTGGGCTATAGTGCTGTCTCTCTGCCAAATACAAGAATGTACTGCTGATGCCTGCCTAGGTGTGGCCCTCATCCCAAAAGACGTGCCATCTCCTGCTTCAACCTCTTGGATACTAGAAAAATCTTCAAGCTATTGCTTAGCAATATATTGGAGACATCTCTAGCATCCTAAAAAGTAACATAAATACAATTGCATTGCATGTGACTTGTAGATACATTAGAAGTTTAGATGAGTTCTTGGGGAATATTCAGTAAGTGGTGATAAAGTGGTGATGACTTTGCCAGTTTATCACTTCTCCAGTTCCTATGTTATTCTATAGAGTCTATGCACTAAGATCTCCAGAGTTGAAGAAATCTTAGTGCACAGGCTCCATAGAATAACATAGGAACTGGAGAAGTGATACACTGGAGAAGTCACCACCATTTTATCAGCTCTTTATCACCGCTTAGTGACTCTCCCCCCTGACGTTGGATGATGTTCCCCAACCTGGGGGGGGGAAATTCACTAAGGAGTGATTAAAAAGGTGATAAAGTGGAGATGACTTTTCCAGTTTATCACTTCTCCAGTTCCTATGTTATTCTATGGAGTCTAGAATATTCAGCTGTGGAGATCTTAGTGAATAGGTTGCAGTTATACCCCTGTATATGCCATCAGTTGCACATATTGTTGCTTGTCTGCTAATTAGGTCACTGCTTAATGCATAGCTAAAAACAGAAGGAGTAATTGAATAGATTACATTTAACCCTTTGAGAGCCAGAGGACTTTGGACATATCCTGAAACTCAAAGAGTTAAAAGCTGACTCTAAAGGGATAGTAATACTTCGTTTTAACTTTATTTTATTTTGTAGGTATTAAAAAACATGAAGAATGATATAAGTCTTATCTCTCAAACCTTTATGGTTTAAGAGATATTCACAGGCAAAGTTTCCCCCTCCCGCTCCTTTTACCTAGTGTAAGCCATCTCTTCTCAGATGGGGATCTGGTTGTAAGACCAGACAGATAACAGCAGGGGACAATCTTCTTACAATGAAAACAATGAAAGCCCTGCCCCCCTTGACAAGCTTTTCAGGTTTTTCCCTTATCTTAATTGAAGATTGTCCCCCTCTGCAGTCTAGCTGGACACCTCCCTTCTGCTCTGGCTGAACAGTGTTACATCAGTAAAAGGGGCGGGAGGGGGACACTTTGTCACTGAATTACTCTTGAACTACAACTCTGACAGAATTGAAATAACACTCTCCAAAGTCCAAATACTATGATGATTAATTAGAGCTGCTTTTATTATGAAACATTACTATCCCTTTAAGTTTGGGTCCTAGTGAATTACAGTAAAATGATTTTAACCCTTTGAGTGCCAGAGGGGTACACAACGCATTGCTTTACAATGCACTGAGTACCACGCGGGCGCTCAAAGAGTTAAACATAATACTTACCTCACTTATCTCACTGTTATTCCACATTACAAGCAAACAGAAAAAAAGCTGTTTAGAAGTAAGAGTTTGTTTTTTTCTGTGACGGTGTGTCTTCTGATGCCTGTTTAACCTATTTCATTATATGTTCCATTTAACTCACCAGTGGCTTCATTTCATCTTCATCTTTAAAATAATAGAGCTGGTCTCCCTTGAGGACAAACCAACGTGTATGCCAGGTTTTGACAAAGCCCCCTTGCTTCCGCAGCCATCCACATTTAATTGCATTCTGCCTGCCTTGGCCAATATGAGGGCTCTCCGCAGGGACATTATAGTCATCCATTATCAGACTGATAGACTTTTCTGTTTAAGAAATAAGAGAAAAGAAAAAAAAGAAGAAACACATAAAATAATCTTTACTATAAAGAAAAAAAAAATATTCATTTGTAGAGAAGCAACTGGAAAATAAATAACCCCTGACAATAAAAGGTGCACTGCAAGGGTTCCTATATTCTTCAAACTCATGTCCCTGCCTGTGGCAGTCAGCAGGGAACTAACCTACTTTTTAAAGAGTGGTTAAGCTGTATAAGGCAAACAAAGGCATAACAATATGGATGTCTCAAGTAGTGTGGAACACAGCCAGCCTTTTTCTCCTTTGCTGGTGCTGTTCCTTTTTACATATTATTGAACCCAAGGTAGTGACATGTTAGTTGCTGTATTGTCAGTGCTACTGCCTTATTTTACAATTACATTCTGTAACACTTTGGGGTTGTTCAGTGATCTTTGAACTTGTCAAGATAAAAGTCACCCAAAATGGCAAGCAAATAGCACTGGGACTGATGCTCTAAAGACAAATGGAGCATCTCTGGAGCACGCCATCCGCACCATAGGGAACACAATCTGAGGTGATTTAAATGGGGCTTTTAACCCTTTTGGTGTCATAGAGGTTTACAATGCCTCTTTTGCACTCAACGAGTTAACCCCTCAAATGCTAGAGAGGTCCAGCGAAAAATTGCCCCTCCGACACCCTAAGTGTTAAATCTGTATTTAAATCAATACAAATTTACATTTATTCCATTTTCTCCAGAATTGCTCCATTTTTACTTGCTGCATATGGACCACTAGTTCAGTACACCAGGTTCTGTTGGGCAAGTTATGTACATAGGTATACTGATGCTGGAGTACTATGAAAAAGTGGTGTAATTCTTGAGAAAATCATCTGCACCATAGGGCAAAAATAAAATTCCCCGAATGCAAAGGAGATATAACACCTCCTAATGACACCTCCAACACACACACACACACACACACACACACACACACACACACTTATCTTATTAAATCTAGAAAACCCCAATGTTCCCTATGAATTGTCTTTGTTTGAGAAATAACACCTCCCAGGATGTCATATTTATGGAAAAATGGAAGAAGACATGAGTGTTGCTAGCAGGATCACAGGACAGAAACCCTGCCTATTGCATAGGCTAATCTTAAAGCTTTAAGAACCAGAAGGTTGTGCAACACATTGCTTCATCCTTAAAGGGTTAAATCAGCTCATGTATCCTGCCTGCTTCAATTAAAAAACGGTCAGCAACTATCATGTCTGCCTCCATGCAGAGGCATAACTAGAAGCCACCGGGCCCTGGTGCAAGAAATGCCATGGCCCCTCCAACCACATTGGCCCCCCCTCAACCACACTGGCCATCTTCACTGGCCACCTCCACATTGCCCACCATCTCCACATTGTCCCGCAATCCCCACATTGTCCCCCAGTCCCCACATTGCCTCCAATATCCACATTGCCACCATCTCCACATTGGCCCCAATCTCCACAGTGCCCCCCAATTTCCACAATATTCCCATCTCCACAGTGCTCTCAATCTCCACAATGCCCATCTCTTACTTCCATGCTAGTCCAGTGGCGTGGCAGAAGAGGTCTGTGCCTCCTTCTGCACAGACCTCTATACAGGTTGAGCTCCTGCGTGGTCTTCTCTTCAGTAATGCAGAGAGCTGGGAGATGATGTCATCTCCCAGCGCTCTGCATTACTAGAGTGCCAGAGGGAGATCAGCTGCTAGAGGTCTGTGCTGAAGAAAGCACAGACCTCAGCGATGAGCATATTGTGGGAGCCAGGCGGGGGGAGGGCTTGCAGGGGGCGGCCAGGCCCCTGAAGTGATGGGCCTGGTCGCAGGTGCAACCTCTGCAACCCCTATTGATACCCACCACTGCCTCCATGGACATGATGTCCATCACTGTTTGAAGATGTTAGTTATTGAACAAAGGCACTTTAGCAAACTGCATAGGGGCATTCAAATATCCTAGGCATAGTAGCTACATATTATTATTAACAGATTCTTGTCCTTTAAATGGGGATTTTAACCGTGAAATCAATGGGAATGTTGTATTTGTTCCCTAAATGACAGTCAGTTTTCCCTACATTTGCACCACTTCCATAGTACAGCAGTGGTTGCAAGGATAGGTATTCCCAAGTGCTCTGTTGTAGGTTTCACTGGAATTTCCCTTGTGAGTGTACACTAACAATCCCCTAATCCCCTCTAAATCTAGACATTCTTTATTGTGCAGAACACTGCTAGATATATGAAAATACATAGAGTTTAACCCTTTGAGTACCAAAGGGGTATCAAACGCATACCCTTCTGGCACTCCAAGAGTTATAGGTGCTGTAAAAAAAGGTTGCCAATGTTCTCTCCTAACCATGTGGAGTAATAAAGCTTTAAAACAGAAGCAACTTCTACAGTCCTAATCCCTCAAGTAATACTTTAAAAACAACATCTGTACAGTTTAGAACAAACTGTGAATTATAGACTACAACAAAGAAATAAATCTACATCAAACCTGTAAACTTCTCAATTACGTTTGTGAATTCAATTCCCTAAGGTGGTCATTAGGATGCCTTCAATGGGTGCATGAAAAAAGCCTGGCAAGAAAGTGTGTTCTATCAACGTGTGCTGAGGAATGAATGTTAGGACAAAAACAGGATTCAGTAGAGAATTAAATCTGGACCAGGTTGAAAAATGAGTCAATTACTAATCAGAAAGTAAACTTCCTTGATTTGATTCATAATATCCAGATTTTGTTATAATATTATGATATATTTATACAGTAACAAAAACCTGTCGCTTCTCTCTTCGAAATATAGCAAAACATCCATTTCTTTCTCACTCTACAACAGAAACTCTCATTACCTTCAAGGTTCTCCAACACTTGTCCCCACCTTATACTTCATCTTTGACTTTCCATCATATACCTGCACGTCCTCTACTCACCACGCATGATGGACGACTCTCTGCTCCTTTACCCACTGTCACTGTAACACAACTGAAGGCTTTTTTTCCTTGCTGCTCCCTTCCACTGGAGCTCCCTACCATCGAGCATCTGCCAAGCCTTGACCCTCAACAACTTCAAACCCAAGCTAAAAGAGTCTATTTTAAATGTAGCACTACCATAATATGTAAACCATATCTCATATGCACTGTCAGAACTGTCAAAAATTGCACTTCCTCCTTTACCTTCTTGTATCTGTTTGTCACCGATCCTATACTTAGATTATAAAATCTACATGGTAGGGATGTCCCATCCTAATCTATGCTCACCTATTGTTCCCCTTATGATTGTCTATATGTAGAGTTGCCACCCAACCGGTATTTTACTGGCACAGCCGGTAATTAGTGCACTGGAGTGGCTGCTGGTATAACTACTATACCGGAAACTGAAAAGCCGGTATTCGTGTGTGTTCAGGGAGGGGAGTGAGGTGAGAAGCTGTAACAATCGGTTTTAACATCATAACAGAACAACATGCCAAAGTTTGCCAGATTTTAAGATGGTGGGGGAGCCATCATAATGGCATTGTTATACAGCACCGTGTTTTCCCTAACTCTTTCTTCATTTATCTTTGTTATATGGCCTCATGTTTTCGTTAAAAAATCCCCATTAATTTAAATGGGACTTTTAACCCCTTGAATGATAGAAAGGTCTCCAGTGCATTGCTTTACCATTCATTGGGTTAAATTCTCCATTTATGTCAGTGGGAATGTTTGAAATTTATATATATTTTTTAAGGACAATATTCATCAACAGCTTCTTACCGTAATTTTTGAATCCTCTATGACACATTTTCATTAGGATGACTTTTTGAACATCTCACCCAATGTGTTGGCACAGTAAACCACTGTGACTAGATCAAAGTGAAGGTTATCATTGTGAACTATATGATAAAGTGCATTCATTTGCCCAGTGGGAGGGAAATAATTCACTTACTGTGATGGTCACAAAAGTCCCAGCCAGGAGTGAAACCCGTCCTTTTAGGATAGGAAAATATATTGGTAGCTTCACCTCATTGGCCCACACTTCATACTGCTGAATTTTGTCCCCACATTGTTTATTTTGCTCCATATAAAAATGTTTCTTCAAGCTTTAGGGTGCAAGTGACCAACACAAGTTAAGCATATCTTAAATGCAAATGGCTACATGAATTTCATGTTTAGATGCAGTGAGTTTGAACCTGTTTACAGGAGTAAGATGCAGAATCATACAAATAATTATAATCAATCTGGATGTATTAGCTTTAACCTTTTGAGTGCCAGAGGGGTACGCAACGCATAGCTTTGCAATGCGTTGAGTACCCCTCTGGCACTCAAAGGGTTAATAAAATAATGAATCTCCTATAGGAAATAAGATCAAATGTCCTACAGTATAACATCCTATATAATAATTCGCTAAATCATGTGTAACGCCGCGACATGTAGTAGACTGCCCGCGCCGTGGCTCATACAGAGCTGGGCGCTCCGAATGAGCTCTGTATCAGTCGTGGCACAGGCAGTCTCTACTGTGCGTGACTGGCCCGCGACCAGGTGGCAGTGGCACTGTGGCCTGTGTAACGGGCTGTTCAACTAGTATGATAATGAAAGAGTTAACGCCTACTAATGCTTTCTAAATCAAAAATCTATAATGAGTAGTTTTTATGCAAAAAATACACAATAAGTCCATAAAATATAAGAACGATGATGGAAAATGGCTATATAATAATTTCAGATAATAAAATGAAAGGAATGAAATGTCCTGAATTTCTCAGCCAATAATTATGAGTTGCAGCTCTATGAGTTAAATATACAGCTGTCCCAAAGAATTGATTCATATTTGATTAATAGAGTTGCAACTCATTATTACTGGCTGACAATATCAGGAAAATTTTATTGTTTTAATTTTCTCTTTTATCATCTGGAATTATTACATGATTATTTACTGCCACCAATCTTACATTTGGGAATTAGTACAATATACTTCTTACATAAGACGCATAAGTTGGAGATTTTGGATTTATGAGGTATCCCATAGGTGTTAAGTTACCCTTTTCAATCCTTTGATATCCAGAATAATGTGTATCCTTATGGTGATCAAAGGGTTAATACCATATGTCAGAAGTAGGACACATTTTTTCCTGTTTGATATTTAGGACGAGATGTTCAAAAAGTTGCGGTAACTGAAATTTTAATCATTCTGAAACATTTCTTGTGGCATTTTTGCATCAAAATCTGCCATCTCTGTGAAAGGGAAAAAGCAGTCTTAAAGGGATAGTAATGTTTCACAAAAACAGCATCTCCAATTAATCTTCATAGTATTTGAGCCATAGAGAGTGCTATTTCAATACTACCAGAGTTGTGGTTCAAGAGTAATTGAAGGATAAAGTTTCCCCCTCCCGCCCCTTTTACCTAGTGTAAGCCATTTCTTCTCAGATGTGGAATCTGGTCCATAGGCCAGACAGATAACAGCAGGGGACAATCTTCTTCCTATGAGAACAATGAAAACCCTGCCCCCCTTGACACGTTTTTCAGCTTTTTCCCTTATCTTAATTGAAGATTGTCCCTCTCTGCAATCTACCTGGGCACCTCCCTTCTGATCTGGCTGAACAGTGTGACATCTGTAAAAGGGGCGGGAGGGGGATACTTTGTCATTGAATTACTCTTGAACTACAACTCTGACAGAATTGAAATAATACTCTCCAAGGTCCAAATACTATGATGATTATTTAGAGCTGCTTTTATTATGAAACATTACTATCCCTTTAAATGTGGACCTGGTTTAATTTACAGCCATATTGTTAAGTATTTAAAAAAAAATCTACTTTTAGCTGCCATTTTTTGTCTGACTTCATTGACTTTCTGACAAAATGAAAATGGTCTAAACTTGGAGAAGAATAGTATGGTGTCAACTGGTAAAAAAAGTGTTAATGTTATTGAATAATTTTATTTTAAAGATAAAAATAAAGACATTTTTAATGTCAGACAGTTTAATGGCAATAAGATATTCATTAAGCTCATCTTACCTCCATGTTTAACTCTTTAGAACACATGTTCAGATATGATGGATTTACTACAGAGAATATTGTCCTTCTTTTTACCAGTAACTCACAATCCGACAATATTTTCATTGTGACAACTTTTGAACATCATGTCCTTTGTGTTTTATTAAAGGGATAGTAATACTTACAATGTAAAAAACAATATGTTGTAGGGTTTATCCCCCTGAGTAAAACAAGAGTACTCCCACTGCTGAGAGGTGTTTTATTCAAAAGTTATTCATTTTCAAAGTTGAATTTTTTAGGTGCAATATCACAGTGGCCTGAAATTGTACAGTGGCGCTGTTGCTACACGATCCTATGGACAACTCTGGTCAGTTGACCATAAATCTCCATAGGATGGTGTAGCAACAGCAATTTCAGGCCACTGTGATATTGCACCTAAAAAATTCAGCTTTGAAAATGAATAACTTTTGAATGAAACACCTCTCAGCAGTGGGAGTACTCTTGTTTTACTCAGGGGGATAAACCCTACAACATATATTTTTTACATTTTAAGTATAACTATCCCTTTAAAGCCAATGTTTTCTATTTATCTGTGGCTGCAAACCGATTATTTTGAGCTGGGGTGAAAACTATTTTTGTATTTTTACAGTTTTAGTAAATGGTGAGGTGTGGATTTTTTTTCACGAGCAGCCTATTTAGATTTGTATATATATGTTTATTATTCTATTTATGCTACTTTCAAGATCCTGAATCAGCATGGACACAGCCTCAGCAGCTTGAGGACAAAGCATGACACAAAATATTTACTTGAAAGCTTTATTTTGTCTTAACACTTTGCATTTCTCTAGAATCTGTATATTCAGTTACAGAGGCTAGATATGCATTCAGTAGTAGTACGTTTTTGTAGAATGCTGGATCTTGATACATGATGGAGACATTTGAATACTCTTAAAGGAGCAGTAAACTTTTTTATGAAAACACATATTTTATAGAGCATTTCCTGCTGAATAAAACAAGGTCACTCCCACTGCTGTCAGATGTTTTATTCAAAATTTATAGCAGTTTAAATAATCAGGAAGTGAATTTACTGTGTTTACTTCCTGATAGTTCTAACTGACAGGAAGTGACAGGCAGTTTCTATCACATTCTATGGAGAACTGTATGTCTCTGACTTTTCTGACTTTCCTCTCCATTAGAATCTAATAGGAAATCTAATTAGAATTAGACCCATAGAGGGCACTGCTAATGTAAAAAAACATGGGTTTAAACTGTAATAACTCTGGAAATATAAATCTCTTGGCAGTGGGAGTACCCTTATTTTACTCAATAGGAAAATCCCTACATTATATATTTTTTCATAAAAAAAGTTTACTGCTCCTTTAAGCAGTCTCCCTAAGAGTGAAGTGGACCCCTTGTTCTCAATGCCTGGGTAAACCAGCTGTACCTCACTGTTGAGGCCCAACAAGGCTGAAATGTACATATGGTGTTAGCTGGCATTTCTGTGCAGTGGGGATTTGTCCATCATTTTGGGACGGGAGTTCCCTTTTTGGTGGAATTAGTCTAATATGTACATGGAAATTTCTCTTCTGTAATGGCAATAGAGAGCTACAATATGATGCTTATGTGTGGTGTCTAACCGTAGAATAAGTCGTTGTCCTTTTGTTCATTCTCAGACCCTCTGTCATGGACTGGTACTGTTTGTTAAAGAACTTTCAGACAGTTAGGTAAGGTTAAAAAGCTTTATTGAAAATAATGCACAATAGCCCCACTCAGGTCCAGATAAGGTCTGTACCGGGGTACTTTCCAGATCTGACACAGGTCAGGGCGAAAAACACACACAGAAGTAGTCAGCAAAATAAGTGTGATGATCTTGGACTTGTAGGCAGATACACAGCAAGGTTCAGGAACAAGAATATCCTCTACAGCCCAACACCGCAATAGGTGACACAGGAAATGGGTAGCTGAAGGGCAATCCCCTAGTGGACTAGGGATAATGAAGGCAGCAAGAATAGTGTACAAGTGGACACTAGGCCCTAGACTTCTAGGGTTAACGGAGGCAGCACTGGCGAGACACTGGCAGAGGACTGATCCTAGGAGAGTAGGGCAACCAGAGGCTATACGGACAGGACTCTGGCAGTGACAGAACCCTAGAACGCTAGGGTTAATCGAGGCAACACAGACAATACTCTGGCAATGGCTAGACCCTGGAACACTAGGGTTAACGGAGGCAACACTGAATGGACTCTGGCAGCAACTGGGCCCTAGTACGCTAGGGTTAATGGAGGCAATGCGGCTGTGACTCAGGTAGTGACTGAACCCTAGAATGCTAGGGTAAACGGAGGCAACAAAGACAGGGATCTCGCAGTGACGGAGCCCTAGCACGCTAGGGTTAACGGAGGCAACAGACACCAGATACTGGCAATATAGTGACCCTAAACCAATAGGGTGAACTGAGGCAATGCGGGCAAAAGTGTGGTACAGGCTGGACCCAGATATTACAGGGTTACCGGAGGCAACACAGACACTGGTGAGTGCAGGGACTCCCACAGGCTCCAGGAGACCATAGGAGCTGTAAGCGAGTGGGAGAGATAGGTACGTAACGTAACCGGTCCGCAACCGGTGTCTCCCTATCAGTAATAGGTAATAAGCTCGTCCTATGAACAACAGAGTAGAAGCACAACCAGGTCGGCACACACGGACTACAGCCAGTCAGGAGAACCACCAGACACTAACCCAGCCAGATTGGTGATAATGGATCGTCAGACAGTCCTTAGTCAGAAACAGAATCAGACACTCAGCCATGCCAGTTCGGTACACAAGGAGTTAGTCAGCCATTCCTAGTCAGCAACGGAATCAGATACTCAGCCATGCCAGTTCGGTACACAAGGAGAAAGTCAGCCAGTCCAAGGTAAGCAACGGAATCTAATCACAGGAGCGTCAGGCACTAACCGTAGTCAGGCGAGCCGGGTCATACACGGAAACAGGAAACAAGAACTACTAGTTGCTAGATACGGATACACCACGAAAGGGCACCGTTATAGTGACAGGAGAGCATATATAAAGGCAAAGCCCAGGGAGGAGTCATAGCACAGGACCAATAAGAATGCAGCTAGAGTAAACCCGGAAGTAACAATGTCGCTGGACAGAATCATGGCACCGTGATAACCTCTCACATTCGGTATGTGTTTTGAACACTCTTAGGGGGTGTCCCTAAGGATGAAGGGTAATACAGTCATAGACCCCTTGCTCTCAGTTCCAAGGGAAAACAGCTGCACCTCACTGATGAAGCCCAGCAAGGACAAAATGTATGTCTAGGTTTGGCTGGTGATACTGTGCAGAGGGGACTTGCCTATCATTTTGGAACTGGGCTTTTCTTTTGGGCAGACATAGTTTAAAATGTATGTGGAATTTTCTCCTCTGTAATCGCACTAAAGAGCTAAAACATGATGGTTCTGAGTGGTGACTAGCAGCAGAACATCATTTTGGGACTGGACCCTTGTTTTGATTACTCTAATCTCTTCTCTGCAATGGCACTAGGGAGCTTGCACTTCACGTTTCTGAGTGCTGACTAGCCCTACAACAAGCAATTATGTTTTTGTTTGTTCTCACAGCCTGGTATGTGTAGTTTGAATACTCTTAAGGGTCTCCCTAAGAGTGAAGAGTAATATTGAGGTGAACCCCTTGTTCTGTGTTCCTAGGGAAACCATCTGCCCATCATTTTAGAACTGGACTGCCCTTTTGGGAGGGATTAGTTTAATATCTGCGTACAAAGCTCTCCTCTGTAATGGCACTATACAGCTAAAACATGATGCTTCTGAGACGTCACTATCCATAGAACACCCCACTGTGCTTTAATACTCTCTCAGAGCCTCTCACATTTTTAATACTCTTAGAGTGAAGAGTTATCTGGACATAGACTCCTTGCTCTCAGCACCTAAGAAAAAACAGCTGCATGTCACTGATGTGACACATCAAGGCTGAAATGTACAACTATGGTTAGATGGTGTTTCTGTGCAGAGGGGACCTGCTCATCATTTTGGAACTGGACTGCTCTATTAGGCAGGGTTAGGATACTATGTACATGGAAATTTCTCCTCTGCATTAGAGAGCTAAAATGTCATGCTTCTGACAAACTTTAAGCAAGCCAATTTATTTTAGTTTTATGAGCCTCTGAAATGTTTATATCTGTTTTTGTATATTTTAGGGGGGTCTCCCTGAGAGTGAGGGGTAATCCAGATGTGAACTCTTTGCTCTCAGTTCCCAGAGGAACCAGCTGCATTCAACTGATGAGGCCCAACAAAGCCGAAATGTATGTCTGGGGCTAGCTGTTGTTATATTGAAGAAGGCACTAGCCTGTGATTTTGGAACTGGACTGCTATTTTGTGCAGGCTTAGTCTAATATGCATGTGGAAATTTCTTCTGTGTAGTAGCAGTAGATAGCTAAAACCTAATACTACTGAGCAGTGACTAGCCATGGAACAAGCCATTCTGTTTTGTTCATACTCAGAGTCACTCACATTTTGGTGTGTGTTTTTGAATACTTTTTGGGGGTCTACTAAAGAGTGAATGGTAGTCCAAATGTGGACGCCTTGCTCTCAGTGCCTGGGGAAACCAGTTTCACCCCACTGAGAAGGCCCAGCAAGGTCAAAATGCAAATCAGGGATTAGCTGGTGTTCCCATGTAGTTCTTTTCTCTGGATGATGCGTTTGCAGATTCTGTATTTGATTTAAAAAAAATATAATAGACACCTTTTAGCCCAGAACAATATTGAGAATTGTGAAATGTGACAGTTGGTTTCAGGGTAGATAAGATATTGATCCAGGGAAATATCTGACTTCCTTTTGGAGCCATGAAGTCATTTTCTACCTACTTGGAACTTAATTGGAAATTACTAACTAACAAACTAATGCTGGCATATTGAAAAGTCTGTTTCCTACACACATATGAAATACCTCCAACTATTACTATTTTTCTTAAAGGTGACATAGCCAGTTTCCCAAAGACAGAGGGCCTTATGTATTAAAGAAAACTAGAGTAATTCTGGGGTAAATCAACTGCACCATAGGGTAGAAACAAACATTCAGTGCCTCAGAGGATTATACCACATGGTGCAATGTGCTTGATATATTCAGCAAATGCATAATATGCAAATTGTAAAGTCAAGTTGTATATACTTTTTATTGTATTTGTTTTCATCTTCACCTATATTTTTACACCTTTATGTCCCTTACATGGGGCTCTCTGAATTTGTTTTCCTGAGAGCTTTCATTCAGGGACTTGAAAGCAGGAAAACTGCAACAATGTTAAAAAAAGATACAATGCTGAAAAGAAAGTCATATAATTAAAAAGCCTACCTCTACTGCAAAAAGAACAATCAGTACTGCAGGGATAGTGCTACTTTGTAGAACTATCACTGCTTTCATAGTCTTAGACACAGAACTCTCTGGAAACAGGCGTTCAGGATGCTCAGTGTCAGGGGCATGAAAGTGTATGAAAAGTTGTAGATAAATACAAGTATACACAACTTGCATACATGATGGGATCCTTCTTGTTCCAAGTTCATGTTCAAATTCTGCTGTGAGAAGCACAGCAGAGCTAAGAATGAGTACAAATGATGCATGTCATATTGTGGGTTGGTCTTAATTGGGTCAGCTTGTGCAGTTGAAAAGAGGATTTTGCCATTAAATGGATAGGAAAGTGAGTGGAATGGGGCGTGGCTGGGCTGAATAAACTGGAAAGTGGGTTGGGTCACAGCTGAACTCACCGTCACCAATCCAGAGATTCTTCCTCTGTCCCCAAAATAAATGGGCCTTATATATAAAACTAGAACAAAGCAAGTTTGGGGTCAACCAACTGCACCATAGGGGGGATACAAAAATTCACCAGATAGCCACTGCTTTAATTTGGGCTTTTAACCCCTTGAATGCTTACAATGATTCAAATAATTGCAAAGCAATGCATTGATACTACTTTACCATTCAAGGGGTTCAGCTTTCTATTTAAAACAAATATAATTTTTGTGTGTCCCCTATGATGCAGTTTGTTCACTCCAGAATTGCACTTTTATGTATAAGGCTAAACATATGCAGTTCTGAAGTAATTAAACTATAGGGGGCACAAACATTAGTATCATATACAGCCACTCAAACTATCAAACAATGATAGTGGCTAATTCTATTATAGGTGCTAATTTGGGATGGGCGAAACTTTCTGCCTCAAATTGAAATCGGCAAAAAATGGCACTTTCCACTTGGAGAAAAATTTCCTGCAAAAAGTGCAGATTTTCTGCTCTTTTCACCAAGCTCATTCCATTGAAATCAATGGGAACATAGAAATGACACACAACACATAGCAAATATTATTTTATTTCCCAAAGCCATAGTAAAAAGGGGGCATGAGGGTGCCTGTGTTGATGGGGTGTGAGGAAAGAACAGGGGATGATTTTTTGGGGGGTTGTTTCCTGGGATTGGGGGGCAGTTAATAAAAAAGAAATCCTAAATAAAATAAAATAGAAACCATAAGACATGCTATAAAGGGGTCTGAGGAGGGTGCCTGTGTTGGTGAATGAATGAATCATTTGAACAGGAAATTGTTTTGAGGGGTTTCTTGACTGCTATTGGGGGGACAGTTAATAAAAAATAAGAAATTTGCATGTAAAGCGATAGAGACTGGAACCCCCTGACATAAGCTGCCACTGGGGTGAAATGATACTTGACATGATAGAGTATTTTGTAGAGGATGATTTGTGAGATTTGTGGTTAGAGGCCCAAGCCCTGAGGAAACATTGATTTGCAGGACTTAAGCTTATTAGAGGAACAAGGCCTGAAGAAGCATTGGTTTGTAGGACTTAAGTTTGTTTAGCACAAGCCCTAAGGAAACATTGATTTGTAGGACTTAGGCTTGTTAGAAACAGACCCCCCAAAAATTGTTTATTTTATTGTAGGAATATGTTTTTTTTAATTTTTTATTATTTATTTTTTTCAAAATACAAGCCCTGAGAAAAAAATAAAAATGCCCTACTGGCCTAATGCCAGCAGGTCATGTTGGCCAGTGGCCACTGTCAAATGTCCTCCTGAGTCAGAGTTGCAACTGCTGTTTGTACTGCTGCTGCTGAGTTGTTTAAGCAGCAGGATGATTAGGCAGCTGAAAGGGAAGGGGATCAACAATAGCAGTAGCATGGAAGATGGTTGATGAAGGTTCCACTTGCCACGACTGGCTCCAGTGATGCGCCTGAGGCAGTAGCAGCAGAATAAGTAGCTCCCAGTATTTGTGGAGAAAAGAACAAGTTGCCCATTAAATCTTCTCCACCTGCCCCTCCTCCAAAATCATGGGTGTGTTATTAGAATATATATTTTTCCCTTGAGAACATGAACTTTGGCTTCCATCAGCAACTGCAATGTGCACAACGTGTGTGGTAAATAACATCTGGGGGCACAAACACCATGACACCAGAAACCAAGTACTGCTGCTGTCACTGTACCCCTTTTCCAGACCCTCTAAGGACACATGACAACTTGCTGACAGTTTAATAGTAATGATGAACCCTCCTGCATATCCTAGCATATTCTGCAGGATGGAACCTCCTCAGATGCCACCTGATGACCTGGTATCAATTCTCCTCCACCACACTGGCATGTGTGGTCAGTGCACCACACAGTGTGCAGTGGGTAGAGATGAAATGCCATATCCTAACATTAACAGAGTGGCTATCATTTTGTGGGGTAGGTAACGATGAATGAGGTGGATTGGCAGGACATGTACTTGTTACCCTAGAGGAAGAAGGTGATGTTGATGGCGAGCTAGTTGTTTCGCTCGTCATAGAACTTCCAGTGTCTGTCTGGGTTTCTTTATTCTTCCTCCTCTTTGATCTCCACCTCGCCTCTTGGTGCCTTTCTGGGGAGTCAACATGTTTGACATAAATGCCATGGTGTCTGTGTTTCATGTGTGATTAGGGAGGTTGTGCCAAGGTGTGTTCCCTCCTTTCCCTTTTTTACTAACTTGTCACAAATTTTGCACTGTACAGTTGTTGATGATGACTGCACTGTGCCTGCCAGAAGAGAATAATAGTCCCACACCCATGATTACTGAGGGAAGGGATAGGGAACAGGTGGCCTCTTTCTTCTTGTCCTCCATATTCCCCTTCACGTTCTGTGGCAGTGTATAATGTTTCTGCTGTTACTGCTACTGACTTAGATTTAGCACTACGACTAGGATCAGGAGGTGTATTGCTACTGCTGGCAAGTAGAACCTGCCCTAGTCCCACATCACTTGTTGACCCCATTCCAACTGTGTCCACAGTGGTCTGTGGAACACTAGCCTGCTCCTCAGCACCCTGCTGCCCTTTCATCTCAGCAGCAGTAGAGATTAGAGCAGTTGCAATATCCACAAATTCCAAAAGCTGACTGCTAGTGGTGGTGGTGATGCCCATCCTCATCCCTGTCTCCAACACCATCACCACCACTAGTCCCTAAGTGCTGCTGCTCTATTCCAGGCATCTCACGAGCAATGCGACAGAGGGTCCCCTGCTGTCACCCATGGTATACTTTTCTCCTCCCCCCCTGAGTATTACATGAAACACTAGCAGCAGGCAAACTATTGGTGGCAGCAGGTTCAGCACTGGCAGCAGGTTCAGCACTAGTGGCAGCAGGGGCAGCACGTCTGGCAGCAGGTACAACACTAGTGGCTGCAAGTACAGCAATGGTGGCACTGACAGCAGGGGCAGCACGTCCTGCAGTAGACAAGGGAAGCTGACCTGTCCTGCTCTCACTAGTACTACCCTTTTCTCCCTCCCTTCCCATGCCCTTTATCCCTCCTTTCCTTTGGTGATTTAGGGGGACTGGACAGCATTGGTTCAGTACTGCTAGTCACTTCCCCCTCCTCCTCAGACTCAGTGGACAAATAAGGGTCCTTCCAGCTTCTCCATTGATTATTTTTTACCCTGCTTATAGTGATAGCAGTCACTATGAGCCTCTACTGCCTCACTTTTTGCAAAATATCACAAGAGAACAGCACAGCACATCTATCTCACTCTATAGATGCTTCTATTGTGTCTGTCTTCAGCGAAACTATCACATTTTTATAGCGGAAATGCAAAAACAACGTAAATCAATGGGCGGAACTTTCTAGCCATTGAAAAAATGGTGAAAAATGTTGACCAATGGGTGAAAAATTTAAAAATTTTAAACGCTAGTTTTAAAGCGGATTTTCCAGCGCAAAAGTGGATGACAAAGAGGATTTCATGAAATTTCTCGCAGGAACATGGCGACAATTTTCGCCCATCCCTAGTGCTAATTTTATCACTGCTTTTATCTCCAGTTTTCCCCAAAGACTTCAATAGCAGACAGTGCTAGATTCTGTTGCATGTTCTAAATGTTAACACCCATTTTATCAAACATTTTCCTATTGAAGTCTATGGGGAAAACTGGAGATAAAAGCAGTGATAAAATTAGCACTAGGGATGGGCGAAAATTGTCGCTGTGTTCCCGCGAGTAATTTAGGGAAATCCTCGTTGTCATCAGCTTTTTCGCTGGAAAATCCACTTTAAAACTAGTGTTTTTTTACCCCAATACGGAGGTCAATCATACATTCCTAAAACCCCCCTTTGAGTTAAAAGGGACTTTTAACCCCTTGAATGCAAGATAGTTTTCCAAATATTTGTGAAGCAATATGATGGAGACCTTTCTAGCTTCAAGTGGTTAAAAGCCTCATTTAAATCAGTGGGAATTTTCATTTGACCCCTACAGTGCATTTAATTTGGTCATCAGCTTCCTGAGTACGGTCCCTCGTGCCTTCCAGATGTTCAGTAAACAGATGGGAAAGAGACACAAACAATAATAACTCAATCTGATGTGTATCCTATGAAAAATATGTAGTTTGGGGTCATCTAAACTACTCATCAACAACCCTAGTTTATGACTGTTTTGTATATGAGGTTTAAATCATGCATAGAAAAAGCAATGAGCCAAGAGGCCACTGAACAACAAGTGGCATTAGTATAGGATATACATTTAAGCCGTTTACAAAACCTTGACAACACTTTCACACTTCACATAACTCTACTCTTCACCTAACTAAAAGTTGTCTAGCATATGAAATACTAGTATTTTATAGTACAAGCACAAAAGTACAAGTGCAAAATAAGCTCTTGGCTACTTGAGATTTCTCTAAAACAGTGCATCAAAAACCTCAGTAGCTCAGAGGTCAAATAATGGCCAGCCGTTCCAGAAGCACTGAAATTTCTCTAGTTACCTTAATAGAAAATGGGTGTGGCCAGCTGAAGCATTCAAAACCTGGCACTCAAGGTAGTTGCCTATGTTGCCTAAGAGGAAATCTGGTCATGAAGTTTGAACATGAAATTCTCAAATCAAGAACTACATACGAATAATAAGCTTTGCATTTTCTCCCCATCTTCTTTACAGTTGTGTAGATTCATATCTATAAAATCAGGCTTATGTGTGTTAGAGAGATTTCCACTCTCCAACACATTGTAATACACTGGAGACCTCTCTAGCATCCAAGGTGTTAATCTCAATAATACATAGATGCTGTAAAATGATACCAAGTGATGTGTAATAAAATAAAAATAAAAGTAAATTAAAAAATCATAATGGTAAACCCCCTTTGAAACCAAAGTAATTTATAGAAAATTGTATTTGTCCTCTGTTGTACAGCTGGTTTGCTCCAGAATTGCCCCTTCTTCAGTTTATTGACTATAGCTCATAATATGCAAAATGAGTGTTTAGAATCAGTAGAGAAAAATTAAATGTTCAAACTACAAAATATAGATACTGAGCATTTTCATGAAATAAATGAAGCAATGATCTCAAATTGTGCTCTATTTAATTACATTGCATGTGTGAAAAATATTAAAGGGATAGTAATGTTTCATAAAAACATCAGCTCCAATTAATCTTCATAGTATTTGGGCCATGGCAATACTGTCAGAGTTGTAGTTCAAGATTAATTGAATGATAAAGTATCCCCATCCCACCCCTTTTAACCAGAGTAAGCCACCTCTCCTCAGATGTGGAATCTGGTCCCTTGACCAGATAGCTCACAGGAAGGGACAATCTTCTTACTGTGAGTATAAGGAAAACCTTGCCCCTTGACAGGTTTTTCCTTATGCTCTCTGAAGATTGTCCCTCTCTGAGATCCATCCAGAGAGGCTTGCTGCTCTGTGGTGAGCAGTGTTACAGTAAAAAGGGTGGGAGGAGGATAATTTGTCATTCAATTTCTCTTGAACTACAACTCTGACAGTATTGAAAAAACACTCTCCACGGCCCAAATACTATGAATATTAATTGGAGCTGCTTTTATTGTGAAACATCACTATTCCTTTAAGCAAGTTTGTAAATTTAGAACACATGACTATGCACAGATAAAGATATAATTCTAGGTCAAAGCAACTGCCCCATGATTTGTAAGGGGCTTTTCCAACACAATGCAAAGCAATGCCACCCATTTAAAACTGCACCTGCAGTGGTGGTAACCGCACTGAGGAGGAGGAGGGGAAATCACAGTTTGCACTGACAGTTGGGACCAATGTTATGATTGTTGATGAATGAGTGTCAAACAATGCAATGTTTTATTGGAATAACGCATACTGCAAATAGTTTGTCTAGCATTCCTTCCTATTCATCATATATTCACCACCATCCACCACATAAAATGAAACCTTTCATTATTTAATTTTCTTTATATTGTTGACTTATTGTTTTTTATAATTTAATGTTATCAACATGTATTTTAAAGTTACAGTATAAATAAAAAAGAACATACTTGGTAATAAATAAATCTCAATGTATTCTTCCTTGTAAATCATTTATCACTTAAATGAATAAAATCAATGACAATTTGGGTAATATATATTTGTTCACTATGGTGCAAATCTTTTCCCACTGAATTGCTCCTCATTTGTTTTTGCCTAAGGTCCAAAATAGGGAACCACTGTTAGTATGGCTGATTTACTAAGAACTGAAGTAATTCTGAGGTAAAAAGCTGCACCATATGGAAGCATTAACCCCTTAATGACCCATGACATTCCAGGATCATCGTGGGTAAACTTCCCATAAGGGCCCGTGATGGTCCTGGCACGTCATGGGTTAAATGATAGCAGTGCATCTCAGTGTACGCTGCTATCATGATATACAAGCTGAAACTGAGCACTCCGGGATGGGAGGGCTCTGTTTTAGTGCTTGTCTCTTCTGTCGGTATACGTGATCGCTCCAGTAGAAAAAAGGCTTCTTTTTTAAAAAAACAAAAATAATGGGAGTTTTATTGTTGTGGAGCCATGTAATACACTTACAAACACAGCCAAATCTCACCAATAAAAAAGTGGGAAGATACGGAGGGAGAGAGGGACATGGGAATTTTCAACCCGGAAGGACAGTGCCCACTTAAAACTGCCCATTTTATAGGTATGACTGACTGGTCATACCTTTCATGTAATCTCCATAAAAATTTCACCCATTGCGCCTAAATGATCCCACGAGAAAAAATAAAAATGGTGTTTTAATGGTAAAATGGTGGGTTATCCATATAAGGGCTCAATTCTATTACCAGCGATAAAAATAAAACAGCCCTTGTTTTTTTTTAAGTCAGTTTTTGCTATCCAAAATCAGCGATAATTATACTTACCGCCAGTCTGAAAAAAGCCCCTAGGAAACAACTAAAAACAAAGTACAATTAGTATCCTATTACTCACGCTCAGTATTGCCGCCTGTTTTGTGGTTACATTTAAGTCAGAAATTTTGTGCCTCAGAGGTTGAGGTGTAGAAGCCATAACGACAGTTTCAAAACCATCTTTGTTCGAACAAAAGCAGTGTATAATACAGTATACAGCATAGAAATCCGACATAAAGTGCCCCCCTCGACTTATTAAACCCCTGTTTTAAAAGTCGACTTGCAGTGCTTTCTTTCACCACATTAATCCAACAAATATTGTTCATAGTCGACAATTAACCTTTCCCCTTCCAAAGTCGACTTACAGTGCTTTTCTTTTTATTAATTCGAAGAATATTGTACATCTGACATTTTAACCCCCTCCCCCTTGAAAAGTCGACTACAGTGCTCCCATGACTTTCTTTCACCATTTTTATCTGACTTTTTTCTTCTCCCTTTATATTCGACATGCCGTCATATTTTGTATTGCAAGATTAACCCTATGAGTACCAGAGAGGTATTGTAATGTGTTTGCTACCCCTCTGGTACTCGTAGGGTTAATAGTCAACCTGTATATGTATAAAATAAGTGTTTGTTTTTACTATATATGTAATTTGTGTGAAAATGTAATTAAATATTTAATTTCTGTGTAACAATGATTTTTTTATTTTATTTTATATATGTAGTTTGTATTATAAAAGTACTTCAGACCTCAAGAGGGGTATCATGACCCCTCATGACAACCCCCTAGCATGGGGGCGATAATTACCCTCTTTATTAATTAACCCTTTGAGTGCCAGAGGGTTATGGAATGCATTGCAATGTTTCACATAGGTTATATGCTCTTTAATTAATAAAGGGGGCAATTGTCGCCCCCATGCTAGGGGGGTGTCCCTAGTGTCCCTCCTTTTAGGCGACCAGATAAAACATTAATTTTTGTTTAAGCATTCTAAATGTTTATAAATTATTTTGTGTAAATTAAATACATTGGTCTTGCTCATTTATTCAGTTATACAATTAAGGATCCATAGGTTATGGATTTTTTTTTTTAAGTCTCCCCGCACGGTCAACTCACAGTTCATCAAAACTGCCTCATGTTTGGCAACATGAGGCACTGGGAGCTCAGTTCTCTGTTTTTCTCTTCCTCGTGATAACAGTGAAGAGGAGAGAGGCAAAGAACAGTGACAAAAGCAGCAATCACATGTGCAAAGCCACTGAGGAAAGTCTAAAACTGACTGCTCCTTTCCTGGAACGATCAGTTGCAGCCTCCCCGCAATGATTGCAGCAAACCCTGAGGAGCACTGAGATCATTAACCCTTGACCGTGTCCGGGATGGTCCTGACAAGTCACTCCTCCTGAACTGGTTAATGACTTATGTTAAAAGGAAATTAAAAGGACAAACAAACTGCATTATAGGAGAGAAATAAAATCAATCATTGTGAAACAATGATTTGGAGACTTCTGCACCTCTCTAGCATTCAGGATGTTTTCATTTAAAGGACAGCTTATCATTGAGAGCAGATGTGCCAATTACAATGAGACTGCATTACAAGCTCCGCTGCACAAAAATGTGTGGTGTCTGTGTATCTATGTTGCATTGCACATACCGGTAGTTACTTTCTTGAATGATGCAGGTCCCGATAGACCAGGGGTAGTCAATTTCTCGAGTTGTAGCTCCTAACAGCTGGAGGACCAAAAATGTACTATTTGCACTAGAGACCCTGTGGCTTGAAAGCTCAAAACAGTGTGTCAAGGAGAACTGTGAGCAAAATTCAGGAGTTTGTGGATGAGAGGCACATACTACCAGGTAACTTCAAGCCGAAGGGGTCAGCTATCTGCCCCCACCCCCAGGAAAAACTGATAGGAGAAGTTAAACCTTCTCCTATTGAAGCAGACTTAATAACGTGATAATTGACCTTCAGATCAGGGAAAAGTATTGTTTGCTGCCTGTGGTGCTGTCATTTTGCCACAGAATTGCTACTGTGTTGAATCAGCTGGGGTTATGTCTTTTCCATGGGGTTTGCTAGTTACTGGCTGATAGGGCTAAAGACCAAGGTCTCATGCTAAATACCTTGGTCTTATTGGCAGCTTGGAGTATGTAATTTTGCTAATCTCCCTTCTAGTAATCATGCACTTGGCATTGTAATGCACTAATAATGAAGGCATAAATCAGTGCTGCCTAGTTTTATATTTACATCAGCAGATTTGACATAGGCATCTGAGGTAAACACTGGGGAAGCTGATCACAGTGTGTACTGTTCACATCAGTAATATTGTTAGAGCTTTGTGATGTGGTTGTATACATTTTCTCTCTGCTTTGCAGTGCCAAGAGTACACACGTCAAACTGAAAGGGCACTTTACATCCCCATCAAGTAAATCAGCATATATCTATTTTTTGTGAGAGATATTGATTTATGCTCCCAACCTGCCCATTGTTTTTTCTCAAAACAGAGTAGAGGGCTCACTATATATATCTACTTATGTTGTTTTTTCCATCTCTGGAATGATATTTAATTGCATCAGACTGGAAATGATATGCAAAAATTGTGAGTAATCATGTTGGGGGCTTACCTGAGGAAATTAAATCTTATGAGTATGGAATAATTTACTTTTAACAAGTGATTAACATAATGTATATTTTCATGTGAGTAGATCAAACTCCAACATTTTCTTCTCTTTCATTTAATTACATTTAGGACCAGCCATTGACTACATTTAATTTAAAAAGATACATACAGCCTGGTATCATTTTTTTTTACCAGCAATGATACATTGAGATTGTCTCTCATTCAAGTAAATTCTGGGGACTCATTTTATCAACCTCAGAAGGGTGAATGGTTGAGTTGACCATGGAAGGACTAGAACCTGTAACCCTGATGTTTTAGCACATTATTGAAACTGGTGCATTAGCCAACTGAGATATCTCACACCAGTTAGAGAAACAGCAGGGATGAAAAGGTGCCTTTTTGAGAGCATGTGTTAAAGGATAAAGATGAGAATTATTGAATATAGGGAAAAGCTGAAGATAAGCAGACCTATTTACTCAGTATGTCAGTCATAGTAATAAAAGTCAAGATATGAATAGCTTCAAATAAATAAATAATACACTATACACAAATGTATCAAGCCAGTTTTGTATTTTGCCATTTCACTTGCAAAGTGAAAGTAACACATTACTCACTTAGTGAATTTCAATCAAATGATTCATATACCTTTCATAATAAATTTGCTATTACTGCTTGCTGCCAAAGTATGGTTGTCCGGATGCTCACCATCCCTTGCTTTTATAAAATGCACTTAAGGAAGCCCTGGGGTCATTAACTAAAGTATAGTGCAGTTTTATGTCAATTTTACAGGTAACTAGGCCCAAATGTTTTGTAGAGAAACAAATAGGGGTTATGCAAGGAGAGAGTCAGAACTTTACAAAGAAAGGAAATGATTAGCAATTCTGGAGCAAACCAGCTACAACATGAGGGGAATTTTTGCTTTAATTTAAAGGGTCATTTAACCAATTGAGTGCCAGATATATGTACAATGCACAAATGAGTGATAGAGAAGTTTCCAAGACATTGTTTTGCAATGTATAGGAGACCTGTATGACATTCAAGGGATTCAAATTTTTAAACTATTGAGATCCTCCCATAGTACAGTAGGTATGCTCCAGAACTGCTCTTCTTTTGTCTTCTGCATTAGACCTGGATGCCCTTATACAGAAGGCAAAACATGAGCAATTCTGAAGTAAAACAACAGCATTATATCATACCAACCAAGTGTCCCTCTTTAGGAGGGACAGTTCCTCTTTTAGACCCAAATCCCTCTGTCCCTCTTTCCCACTCTGGTGTCCCTCTTTTTAGGAGATCAGTCTGTGTGTGGTGTGTATATAAATGCATCATATTGCTCTACAGCAATAAAACTCACGTTACTGTTTGTTTAAAGTCAGTATATGTGTTTATAAATTAGCCTATGTAAATAAAATACTTTGGTCTTGTTATAAGTCATTCATTAGGTTACACAAGGAGGTGTCAATAGGTCATAAAATAGCCTAAAAATTCTCAGTAATGCCCTGCACACCAGCCACGCCCCCAAAAACACCCCCTAAAACACGTGTCCCTCTTTGGCAATTTGAAATGTTGGGAGGTATGCTATATGAAACAAATTTATATTCTAATTGATATAAATGGGTCTTTTAAGCCCGTGAATTCTAGAGAAGTCTCCAACACATTGCTTCAATGGATTAAAAATAAAAATTCAGTCCAATACATTGCAAACCCTTTAGCATTTAATGGGTAAAAGGCTGCATTTAAATGAATGGGATGTTTTTATTCTGTTACAGCAACAACAGGTATAGTGGCTCCAATACCCAAACAGTCTGAATAATCTTCAATAAAAATATTGCTGAGAACTACCTGTCACATAAACACATAAAAATAACTCTCACATAAACTGTAAATATGAAATTGGTGCCTGCAAGTTGTCCTAAAACTCCCTCATGAAATCAGTAACAAAGTAACAAGTTGCACTGACGCAGCACCGTATGATAGAATTGATCAGAGAAATTATCCCACATGGATGTTATATAGGGCCATGGAGACAGCAAAAACCAGTCAGCAAAAAGACATATTTAGAATACAGAAATACTCATCTAGGAGCTATGAAAGCTCAGTTACATTAAGGGATAGAGAAAGTGATTTTCTCAACCTTATAAAGCTTGGCATTCAATATGATTAAGAATCAAATATATGTGTTAAATGGAGTAGTTTTCAATTTTTCCGCAGAAAAGCACCAACATTTTAGTGTCACCACCAAGCCTCTTTGTTAATGATAGTAGAAGACAGAAGAACATTTGGGGCCGATGCACTAAGTTGTGATGAAGAGGTGATAAACTGGAGATGACTTCTTCTCCAAGTCCTATGTTGTTCTATAGAGCCAGTGCACTAAGATTTCTCCAACTGTCGGGAACATAGTGCATAGGCTCTATGCAATAACACTGGAATTGCAGAAGTGATATCACTGGAGAAGTCATCTCAATTTATCACTTCTTTATCACGCCTTAGTGCATAACCCCCCCCAAGTTATCCACAATTGATACACACAACTGTGATAGTAGCTGCTGTGGTTGCTGCAGACTTATGTCAATTTACAATACATTCACCTTTAGTGTCACAGGTCAGGAATATAAACTTAAATTATATGTGAACTGCATCCTTAAGGACGTGTTTATAGGCTTACTTGTCCAGACTGCAATATCAAATATGTTTGGAAAAGTACTAGAAATTTAAGGGAGTGTATCAATGAACAACTAAGTAATACCAGAAATTCTAATCTGAGGTCAAATAAGGCAGTCCATGGTGGCAATGTGTGCAGGGATTGGAACAGGTGATCCTGGGAATAAAGGAAGGTGATATGGACAATAGACTCTCAAGCCAAGAGGTCTTCTGGATCTTCACTAGTCATCACTCTTGATTAAAAAAGCTCTTGTACTTTGTGTAGATCTAAATTAGAGTCTTGAAGGATTGTCATTTGAATGTAGATAGCCAAAGAAACAAAGTCCCTTTATCTCGCTATCTCTGTAGAAAATTCAGTAACTAATCCAGAAAGTGTCTTAGTATTCATGAACATGGATACCAATGAATTTCTGCTAACATCTTTTGTTATGATCAGTTAGTTATATTTATATGATTTTTTTTATTCTATATTTTTAATATATGATTATATGATTTTTAATGTATTGAATAAATATTTTGTTAAAACCACTGATTGTTTTCATCTTCTTCCACTTTTTGGCTTTCATTCACCTGCAACAGGCTTTATGAGTAATATTGTGCTATAACAGGAAACCCGTAGGTGCTATATATTTGTTATCTTGCTATTTGCACGTATCCTTTCCATTAACATTCTCCTTATGGTTGTTATGAAAGAGGAGAGTGAATCATACATACTTACTAGATTCTGTCTCATATTTATTTGATATGGTTTGTACTTTAATTAAGGGAAACAATCTCTTTTGATGTCTTAAATTGTTGACATGAAGTGAATAGTCTTGTCATGGCAATAGAACACTAGTGAGAATGAACGCTATTATTGATCTTAATTGCTGTGATGTAGCACAATTCCCATCCCTGTTTGTAATTGGTAGGAAAACCTTTAAAAATGGAGTAGAAAACAATGTCAACCTTTTGATCATGATTAAGTGTCTTTAGATATGAAAATCTTTGATCTATTGGCTTCAGCATCTCCTCACCATATTTCCCTGTAATATATAATTTCCTTGTAATGTACAGCAAGTCTGCACTAGAGTTATAAGAAACAATGATTAAATAATATATATATATATATATATACATATATATATATCATATTTATATAATTTAATTGTTGTTTCTTATAACTCTAGCGCATTGTTTTTATTTTGTGTTGCATTTTAAGTGGTGTAACCGTGTATGTGTGACTTACTATTTTTAATTTTTTTTTTTTTTGCTGTCTTCTGACTCATAACTTTGTTTTTGTTTGTTTTTTTGTGGTTTTCTTTTTTTGTTTTGTTTTGCTTTTGTGCTATCGGGTGCAATTCCTTTGCTCCAGTATTGATTCTGTTTTGTGTGGATAAGGTCTGAAGATTCATATAATCCTGCACCTAAAACTTATAAAAATAAAAAAGATTTAAACTAGCAATTATTAATAAATGCCCATGATGCTGCAAGTCTACTATTAATTATTTAAAAATACCTCTAATCCGCTATGGATAATGTTAATAGATATTTATGATAGGGTTCTGAGGCAGTGGCAGCACTGATTGAACATCCTGGTTCTTTTAGTGAAGGTGAAGTAGTGAAGGTGCTGAGTGTTGATCAAAATTATTCTGTTTTATTTGCATTATTCACAAGTTGTGAAACGTGTTTTGTTTCTGATTCATATGCTGTTTTAGCCAATCACAGCACAGGAAAAGTCATTACTCAATATCTAAAAAAAGAGTAGGCTTGTATATTCTCAGTATAATTGAAAATAAGTTCCTCTCTGGGTTATTACTCCTTTGAACCCGGCAGGAGAATTGATTGAGCAGAATCAGCTGGAGTGGATTACTAAAATATACACTGTGATCAAGTGGATTACAGCTTTTACTGTGATGAAGAAGGTTACGCAAGTGATCAAGCAGATGACAAAGGGTATATTGTGGACAAGCAAGTTACTACAATATTTACTGTTATCAAGAAGGTTTTAACAATTTCTCGAGTGTCTTCCAGCTCATACTTTGAAGAAGATTAAAATTAGGGATGGGTGAAAAGTCAAAAACATTTCCTACTGGATTTTTCACAGAAAACTAACAATTTCCTCCATTTCTCATAAACATTCCCACCTATCAAAAATACATAAAATATATTCCTTTTGCCACTGCCGTTATATTTCCCAGAGATATTTTCTATTTTCCATCTATTTCCTTGAAGTCTAGCAATGATGCAGACTCAGAGTGTGTGGTTCTATTGCTACCAGTTTAGTAGGACAAGGCTGACAGGGCCATGTGTGGTTATATTTACTACCAGTGTAGTGGGACGTTGTCTGTGTGTGGTCAGTATGTGGTTTTATGACTACCAGTGCAGTGGGACAAGACTGGCAGTCTCATGTGTGGTTACTCGGACTAATAGTGCAGTGGGATATGGATGGGGGGTATATTTAGTGTTATATATCTAAAGAGGGACAAAACAGGGGTTCAGTATATTTGATTATACATCTACCAGTGCATGGGCGGATCGCAGCTGAAAAAAAAGAGAAAAATTAGCACTTTTCACAGGAAATGTCCTCATCGTCCAAGAATTGCTATTTTTCGCCTTTTTTGCTTATGAGGTGAAAAATTTATCCCATCCCCAGTTACAACTTATACAGTGGTGAAGCAGGTTTCGTCAACTTATACTGAGCTCAAGTAAGCTACTAAAATGTATTTATTTAAATTATAAAATACTTTACCAGGAAGAATGCTTTAAGATTTTTCTGATTTTCAAGTATATCCTGGAGAGTTTTTATAGAAATGAGTAACATATTTACACAAACAGAGAAAATATATATATATATATATATATATATATATATATATATATATATATACAAAGAAAATTCAAGTTGGTTGCACTCACTGTTCAATGGTCCGCATGCCTGGGTGCACGTTGTATGAGCAGAGCATAAATACACAAATCAATAGAAAGTTGACGGCACTCTCAGGTTCTTTTCAATTTCAAAATGAAGCAATTTATTAGTATCAACGTTTTAGCTGTATTGCACAGCCTTTATCTAGATTACAAAATGCAGTCACCCTCAGCCCTTAAGTACCTAGTAAATTGCTTAAACTCAAAAAGGCGCCTAAATCGGCGTCCTGTGCTTAATTATCTAATTGCTAACACTCGTGCAAGTAGACAATCAAGTAGTGGAATAAAAACTTAACCCTTAACACCATGTAAAAGTCAATATATGCTGACAAAGTAATCAGTTAAAACCAAGTATCAATGTGAATAACAATATACACAATGACACAAAAACATGAGGTGACAGGAAGAACATCACTTGCTACATAACAAAGAATGAGAACAGTCCCCAATATTGTATGATTCCAATAAAGTTTACACCACTGTAACGGTTTTCTGACTCTCAGACCAGGGTGTAAAGTAAAAACACAGTTTATTGAATTAAACAGTAATACGATGCCCCTAGGGGCCAGTACAGGAATGGCAGAAATAGCAAACATGAACAGAGTGAATGCAATACAGCAAATACTGGACAATGGATAGATAGTAAATGACCCCAAAGGGTTAACAAGTGCAAGAGGAGAACTAAGTCCTAGTTTGGCCAACGCCCAGGATATATAGCAGTCTCTGGGTAATAGTTCTTGAATCACAAAGCTGGAACTCAGTAGCAGTCTCTGGAACACAGTTCTTGAATCACAAAGTTGAAGCAAGGTGTCTGTACCAGATTTACTCTCAAAGGGAAATGGAAGGCACAAGTGCCCGAGCTGAGTACATATCACCACCGTGGGATTAGAGGAAGTGCTATTGCCAAACGGTAGTACAAGAACCTGAGCCGCCCTTAACTGGAAATGGAAGTTAACTCTGCATGTACCCAATGGATAGTGCCCTGACACCTCTTGGATGTCAAATAATGGTATCGAATGCACAAGCACTGAGAGCCAAGCACTGGATAGTGCAGATGGATAGCGTAACCTCTGTATGACAGTGGCCGGAGCCAGGACACCCCTCCGGTGCCGTACAGGACCTTCCCAGCAAGAGGCAAACGGATAGCAATGCCCACAGGCGCGGTCACGGTGCACACCGAACACTGGACCGGCAATACTCTGCTGAAGGTAATGAGGCGTTTCAGAGGTACCGAAGGAATGGTTCTTAACGATAAGTGTATGCTTGGCAAGAACTGAGGCACAAGACTGAGACTACGAGGTACTGCAGGAGTTAACTGGTTCTGTACCGGAACACAGCAACAGACCAAGTATGGCAAAGCAACCTTAATCTCAGCTAGAGTAATGAGAGTAATAGCGAGACACCAAGTGATCAGAATGTCGCGGACGCGACCGGGCCGTGCAGGTACACCGGAACAGCAGACCGGAACAGGCGATAACCGGAACCGGAGTACAGCAGGAACAGCAGCCGAAGAACTGGTTCAATCACAGAGCAAGGTCGTCTACCGGAGCCGGGTCGTACACGGAGCAGGATCATCAGCCAGAACCGGATCAATCACGGAGCAGGGTCGTCAGCCAGAGCCGGGTCATACACGGAGCAGGATCAAAAGAAGAGTCAGACAAGCCAGGTCGGTACACTGGAGAACTGGAACACAGCAACAAGGCGCAGATACTAGAACACCACGAAAGGGCAAAGCACAAGTGCCCAGGGCCAGAGTATAAAGGCACATCCTGGGCGGGCCAATCAGCTTCCTCCAATGCACAAACGGAACAACCCTGATTGACAGTGTAGCACGGGAACCGTGATAACCACGTACCGCTCGGCACTGTGTATGTTTACCTTCCTGATACTCCTGCACATTGCAACGCGCTTGAAGCAATACATCCGTAATTGCACAAGCCATCTTGTGATAGTGCAACAATGTATCAGAATGAATAAAGAGCACGTGCAACACGTGTCATGTGACTCACAATAATTCCCATGTCAGTACACTGTACCATGCTCGTATGCCACATTCACACATATAGCCGACTTGAATTTTGTACTGGCTTGTATTGTGTGTCTAATCATTTGTTGAGTCATAGAGCATTATTCATACGAACCATGGAAATAGGTAGGTAAGGGACATGATAATATACGATTACTGGGCATACCTAATGGGGATCTGAATCTCTTTCTTATTGTTAAGGTGTCACAGAGGCTCTGAAACACATTTACAATAAGAAAGAGAACAGTTTGTTTTTAACTATTCGTGTTTCAACTTCAGAGAAAGTATGCTGTAATCCGGCCTCCAGTTGAGATACGTTTGGATTTTTTTGAGTAGATTATGGTGTCATCTGCACATATGTGAGAAGAAGATGATTTGTAATTTGTGGGCAGACATTTATAAATAGAGAAAATAGGAGAGGGCCAAGAATGAATGAACCCCACATGTTACTGTTAGTGGAAGGGAAATATTTTAATTAATAGTTCATTGTAGTGGAAACTGGAGCGCTCAGCGGAGAAGGTATAAAAGAAACAGAATAAAACATATCTAAGAGTAGTATTGTTGGTGCATATGTAGCAATCAATGATACATGGTATATGTCAAATATACCCTTAAATAAAATAATGAATCTTTAATATAAAAGTTTAAAATTCTTATACTTGGTGATCCTGGTGTTACTTCTGTAAGCAGCTGCAGAAAGACTATAGAGGACTAATTCAAGACGTTAATTTGAAACAGTGATATTTATTTATTACACTACAATACAAATGAAACAAATGTAACATTCAAGCCTTATTCAATAGTGGCTTATTGTATCCTTTAACCTTGAATATTCAAACCCTACAACTTAAAACAACAGCTAAACGGTGACTCATGTTTCATATTAAGATCTAGTTATTGTAATATTGTCTTTTTAAATACATTTAAATAGCTTTCATAATATTTTGGAATTTAGTGCTAGTAGTGTTAATAACAATAGTGAACTTTTTGACATCTACACATATGAAGGTCTGTCTTTTAAGTACCCTCTACTTTAATATATGTATTTGGAAGTCACTGTATATTGTATTCTAAGATCTATAGGAGTGGATCTTTTCTGATCTGGTGAGCACCAGTAACACTAACCTTGGTTGTTGCTATTTTTTTTCTTTTCATTAATAGACACATATTTTATTCTGTCTGAAAAATAGGATCAGAAAACCAGTTTAGAGAATGATTACCCAATCCTGTAAACTGTGATCCTGAAAGTTACTTTGTACCACGATTTCTACTGTGATCAAGCCAGGACAGATGGAGGGGTATGTATCACAGTCTCTCTCTTCCTCTCTTTTGCTCCCTGCTTCTCTTCCTTTCCCCCAACCCCTAGCTCTCCCTCTTCTGAATATTTGTCGAACTCGATTTGAGTGGAATGAATCAATTGGCAAACCAAATTGTGGACGTTTAGATAATTTCTAGTCCTGAGCACAGTGGCAGTATGTTTGAATGGTGCTCACAGCTGAACAGGGTTGCTGATAAGCACTGCAAGCTTGTCAAGAAAGATAGCAATACAGCAACATGGTAAATATTCTAAATATTCATTACACAACATTATGTGAATGCTGCCATCATAATTAACTCGTCAACTTTTCAGTTAAATAAATACTTCAAGGTCAATAAAACAACAATGACATTAATTCATCAACCTTAACCCATGTATTTCATAGACCGTTTTTATCATTTCCATTCTTCACTTGGCAATGGTCCCATCTAAGCAGATATCTAGAATGATGGTTGAGTTAAATTACATATAATTTCCAATTTAAAATGAATCAGTCACTTTCAATTCTGTATTCAAATTATACTAGAATTGCTAAGTATTGTCACTAAGCAGCAAATAATCCAGTTTTCAATGTCACTATGGGCAACTTTCAAGCATTAATGAGTTTCACTTTCAAAGACGTATGCATGCCAAAACAGTCATAGAAATATCATTTTATAAGGAAATCAAACGTTTCAATGAAATTGTAATTGAAATATCTCAGGAAAAGTAGAATGCAATGGAAAGATAAGAAACTATTAATATTTTTTCATTTTCTACCAATTAATTAGTAATGATGCTTTAACAAGTAATGTAACATGACTGAAGATTAGTGAGGCTGAAGTTGTAAAATGAACTTGAGCAATTCTGGGGCAAATCAGCTGCATCATTTGGAACAAAAACAATTTCCATTGATTTAAATGGGTCTTATAACCCTGTGAATGCTTGTGAGCTTGTCTTCAGCAATGTGCTTTTCAAAGCATTAGAGACGTCTGTAACAAAAGGTTAAAATTTAATGATAATTTTAGGAATTGCTATTTGTCCCCTATGTTTCAGTTGGTTTGCTCCCAAATTGCTCCAATATTCTAAGTATATCAAACACAGTGTCTATAAGCTTCTGCAAAAGGTACAAGGTTAATAGCATGGTCTATAGCAAGAGTCCAAAGTGTGGCCTGTTGGCCGTCTGACTCCAGACTCCTGAGATTTTTAAAAAAATATTTTTATACCTAGTTAACTTTCACACATGAACTATTAGGCCAGTAAAACCTAATCCCCTGCCTGTCAGAACCGTACAGTTCAAGAATAGATGTGTAATAAATATCAGTGTTTTCATGATCAACCAATAAATAAATCACTATATTTGAATAGCTTACAGGCTATCATCATTATGAATAAAAAAGAATATGTCCCTCACACTTATGGCTTTTTGATCATGTGGCCCATTACTTAAAAAAACTTGGACATCCCTGGTGTATAGGAAAACTGTTATTAAAAGAAAGATAGTCTTAATTTGTGTAATAGTTTTCAATTTCCATAGTTTTTAATTGCTGTTTTCTGATTATTCTTTATATTGTTCCTTTTTTATCTCTTCTTTCACTCTCAAGGAGACTCTTGTTCTGTGACAAAATTGAGAAATTCAGAGGCTAACCCACAGCACCGTAAGGACGAATAAAAATTCCCTCTGAATTGAATTTAATTGAATTAGGGCTTTTAAACCAATGAATGGTAGAGATGTTTTCAGCACACAAAGCAGTGTTTCTCAACCATGGTGGTGTGGCACTTAGGTGTGCCATGAGCACCAGCTTTTTCCATAAAATATATACAATATGTTTTTTGTTGTCATTTTGATTGTGAGACCTAAGAATAACAACACATTATGAATTGTTACTTTCATTAAGCCCTTGAGAAATTACATATAATATGTGAGGGGTGGCTTCCGGTTCCTGGTGTGGTCAGCTCTGGTGGCTTCTTCCTGTTGTTTACTGACTGGCATTGAGAGGAGGAAATGGAATTCATCCGTCTTAATTAATTAATTAGATGGGACTATTTAAGACCAATTTATGGGGCTGTTTGCCCGTTACCCATGATGAAGTGTGCAGTGAATCTGACAAAGACACTTTGGGTGTTTGTCTCATTCCATGGAGTCCCACCGCAAGCCCCCTGTTGCCATCATAAACTCCTGGTTTAATTTCGCACTTGTGCTTGGAACTCGTGTCATAGATGCTGGCACAGCCATATCTGGCTAAGGAATCACCATCTATGCGGGGATATAAGATCTTCCTATAGATTGCAGGAAGGCACAGAACTACGTGCAGAGGCCAGTCAACAGATACCTAAGACATTTAAGGATGCAGCTTTCATGGCTTATCAGGGGGTTGGGAGCCCCATGTGCTTTACCTCAAGATGGGGAATCCCATGAGTGACCATTTGTCTAGTGTGTGCTTTTAATTGTTTTAAAAAATTCTACACTTAGATTCACGCTTCTTTTTGCCTGCCTTGTGCACTCTCTATATTTTTGGGACAAAGATTGAATATTAGGTGTGCCTTGAACGAAAATAGATTGAGAACCACTGACATAGTGAATGATTTAATATCAAGATCTGGTACAATTCTGGGACAAGCAAACTGACAAAAGGGGATGCATACAAAGCAACATTAAATTAAATTAGGTTTTTAACCCCTTGAATGATAGATTCATTGTTTTGACAGATCAATGCTTGTGAGACATTTCTAGCATTCAAGAGTTTAAACGTCTCATTTAAAGTTATGTGAGTTTGGGGAAGTTTGGGGAAATTGGTTTTCTCCAGTTATTTTTACATCAGCCTCTTTGCTTTGCAGTGTTTTTTTTTAGACCTTTCTAGCATTTTCTTTCAATGAGGATCTGCAGAATTTTTATTTGTTCTTTTTGGTATTTGGTAATGACATTCTAGATGATTCTGTGCTTCCAACTTTGTGTCAACAATTTGAGAAAGCCCCTGTGCACAAAGTGAGGTCCGTACAGAAATGTTTTATTGAGATCAGTGTGGAAGAATTTGACTGGCCTGCACAGAGCCCTGACCTCAACCCCTCAATCCCAACAAACAATTTTGGGATGAAATGGAATGTTGACTCATCATAAAACATCAGTGTCTGACCTCACTAATGCCTGTATCAATGATACAACATCTGGTGGAAAGCCTTCCAAGAAGAATGGAGACTGTTATTGCAGCAGACGTGGGACCATATTAATATGTTCTATGAGCTGGTGCCCACATTTGGCCATGTAGCTTTTAATTCTATTTTTATTTATTAAATAATTTCAGGTAGCGCCAAGCATTAGTAAATGATCCCACTTTTTATCTTTATTCTCTCTGTTACCTCCTTTATGTCCCCTTCCTCCTGGATCCCTGGATCCCTTAAGTCTTTCACTCTGCAATAGACCTGTATATAGTTGTAGCAAGTAAATCTTTGGTGGCCCTTTCTGAATAGTGATTACTCCAAACTTGAATGCAGCTAATATTAAGGCTCCCCAAGAAAACCACATAAATGTATGATTGAGTTACTGTTTTCTCTCTACTAGCTGATAGGATTTAGTTACATCAACCAACTACTAGCCAACCCTGTTTCTCAAGAGCTAGAAACAATGGATGTTTTTAGGATATATCTGCCTGAGCACAGTTGAATAAATGAAAGAGATTGATCCTCTGATTGATTCATCTGTACTCAAGCGGGAATATCTTAAAGAAATACATTGGTGCTCTTGAGGACCAAAGTTGGCTACCCCTGCTCCATACATGTGTATTTGTTTTGATAGTCTCCCTTGCAAAGGGCACAGACAGTACAGTCTATGTTGGAGTTAATAAAACTGTTACTTGAATGTGGAGAAGAGATGTGATGGCCATGTTGCTTTAAAGATATAGTAATGTTTCACAATAAAAGAAGCTCCAATTAATCGTCATCGTATTTGGACCATGGAGAGTGTTATTTCAATACTGTCAGAGATGTAGTTCAAGAGTAATTGAATGATAAAGTATCCCCCTCCCGCCTCTTTTACTGATGTAACACTGCTCACCTCAGAGCAGCAAGGCTGTGTGGATAGATCAAAGAGAGGGACAATCTTCAGTGAGCATAAGGAAAAACCTGTCATGGGGGGGCAAGGTTTTCCTTATGCTCACAGTAAGAAGATTGTCCTTTGCTACAACCTGTCCAGTCAAGAGACTAAATTTCACATCTGAGGGGAGGTGGCTTACACTAGGTAAAAGGGGAAGGAAGTGGATATTTTATCATTCAATTACTGTACCTCTTGAACAACAACGTTGACAGTATTGAAATAACACTATCCATTGCACATATACTATGAAGATTAATTGGAGCTGTTGCTTTTGTCAAACATTATTATCCCTTTAAAAATTAAAAAAAGTTAAAGTATAGAGGCAATAAACTAGCACATTAATAATAAGAATAGTAAGCTTCATTATTTAGACATTAGAAATTGTACTTGATGGACGTGTCTTTATATAACTTCAGTTAATAGACTACTAAATGTTTTGTGTGAAACATCATACTCAAAATGTAAATAATAATCACATGAATACATTATGTCTAATTTTCTTTACAACAGGCTAAACTGTAATCAGTCAGTGATTGCATACTGAACGACTGTGAAACGTGTCAAACAAAAATCAAAACTATTCTGACCTAGTTCTATAAAAATGCATTCGAAATTTTAATATTTCTCTGTCAGGAAACTTCATTGAAATACCTTATATATAGGGAGTGTTGAAACTTTATACTTCAAAAGCAAAACGTGAAAACTGAGACTTCCCATCTTCTGTGGGAATACTTTTTCATTGCTTTGAAATAAATTATAATAACGTATTTTCCCCCCCATAAGACATTTACCCCATGTATCCTAATGTGTTAACCAAAAAGGGGTCTCAGTTTCCTGAATGTTGTCAGTCTATGCACTTGAGAGAGAGAGAGAGAGCGAGAGAGTGAGAGTGAAAGCAGATTCATTTTTGATGCTAACTAGTGTAGGCAGACAAGAAATAAGAGGCAATTAGCATTACTTGATAGGAGAAATCATGGTAGCCAGTTCTTCTTTGAGTTTAAGTGTGAGGGGAGAAAGAAAATGTAATAAAAATAAATACATTAGAGAAACCCCTTTTTGAATGACATGTGACAGACAGGAAGGCGAAACAAGTTCCTACCTGAGCTGGATGAGTATGAGACTCTACTGAGTGAGTTAGTGAGTGACAAATATTTTGCAGACAGGTATAAATTCATTCAGACAGGTACAACTTGACTTACTCTGTGTACTTACACACACATACTTATTCTTCTGCATCCGCAAGAATAAGAGAGCCAAGTATATACTGAAGTATGGTGGTGTTGCATGCCTATAGAAGCTGTTGTGAAGTGTACTATATTCTTTATAGCAAGATGCAGATTATGAAGATAACAGGTCTATGCTTATCACGTACTTTACTGTAAAAATGAACACTGCAGTCAAGTTGGGAGAGAAAGAGAAAGCAGGCAGGCAAAGAGGCAAAGTTGCTTGTATTTGAAGGGGGTGTGGATATGATTTATTT
Source organism: Rhinophrynus dorsalis (assembly GCA_037306005.1). Classification (NCBI taxonomy): domain Eukaryota; kingdom Metazoa; phylum Chordata; class Amphibia; order Anura; family Rhinophrynidae; genus Rhinophrynus; species Rhinophrynus dorsalis. The sequence continues at coordinate 280,211,638 of CM074718.1, read as the reverse complement.
GTAGCCAATGACAGACAGGGACAGTTTTGGCCTGCTGAGTGCCAAAGAGGTATCCAAAGCACTGCAAGACAATGCATTGAATAGCTGTCTGGCACTCAAAGAGTTAAAAAAACAGTTTTGACTGAGATAGGAAGAATATCATGATGTGAGCTGTGACTGAGACTAACAGTGACAGATACTAGACACAGAGACATACATCATACAGTATGTTCAGACAGACAAAACTTGACTTCACACAATATCAGCTCTATTGTATATTTTCTGTACAAATCAACTCTGCTATTGTGATTTCCACCAAATATACTAGGGGAAGGATAAAGAAGTAGGAGGATCATTGCTGGTGATAGTGAAGTCATGCTTCAAAAACAGACTGAGACCATGGTACTTGCTGCTTATGAAAAAATTATAATGAGCAACCTCCTCCTAAATAGTCTGTCTGTAAAGGTGATATGAAACGTTCAACCATCACAAGTAGTGGTCATATTCTACTATTGTTGGTATAGCATAACATAAATTAGCATGAGACCAAATGCTGTGCCAGACAATAACAGTAACACCCCTCTGCAATTTAGTGGACAATTGTCAATAAATATCCCTAAATGGAAAATTAAAAAAAAACAAAACTTCTGACTTCAAAAACCTAAAATAGTATGAAAGTACTGGGGAAAAATTGTATGAGTATGCTACTGCTGCTGATCACCTAATTATTGATGATGAAGTTGGTTTAGAATATGTTCCCACAAGACTGGCATAAAGCTAGTGTAGTGGCTTTATTTAAAGTGATAGTAATGTTTCACAAAAACAGCAGCTCCAATTAATCTTCAGAGTATTTGAGTCATAGAGAGTGTTATTTCATTACTGTGAGCGTGTAGTTCAAGAGTAATTGAATGATAAAGTTTCCCCCACCCGCCCCTTTTACCTAGTTTAAGCCCCCACTCCTCAGATGTGGAATCCAGTCCATAGACCAGACAGGTCACATTAATGGTCAATAGTCTTACTGTGAGAACAATGAAAACCCTGCCCCCAGGACAGGGTTTTCAGCTTTTTCCCTTATCTTAATTGAAGATTGTCCCTCTCTGCAATCTACCTGGACACTCCCTGCTGCTCTAAGCTGAGAAGTGTTACATCAGTAGAAGGGGTGGGAGGGGGATACTTTAGCATTCAATTACTCTTGAACTACAACTCTAACAGAATTGAAATAACACTCTCCAAGGCCCAAATACTATGATGATTAATTAGAGCTGCTTTTATTATGAAACATTACAGTCCCTTTAAAAAGACAGCTAGCACAGAAGATGTGAATTATAGACCTGGGTGTCTGTAGAGGGAAAACTGCTAGAATACATAATAACGGATTATATTCAGGGTAACACAGCAGAAAATAATAGTATTAACAGGAATCAACATGGTTTTATGAGGTATAGATTGAGCCAAATTAATCTTTTGAGCTTCTATGAAGACGTAAGTAGCAACCTAGATAACAGTAAAACAGTAGATGTAATATATCTAACTTCTGAAATGTCATCTGATACAATGCCACACAGGAGGCTGGGATATAAATAAGGACATTTGGGTTAGGAGATAACCTTTGCAATTGGATAGAAAACTGGTTGACGGATAGGGAACAGTGTGCTGTTGTAAATGGACAATTCTCCAATACAGTTAAGGTTGAGAGTGGATTATCTCAGGGTCCAGTACTTGGGCCACTGCTTTTTAACATGTTTGAAATGACCTGGAAATTGTTATAGAAAGCAAAATATCAATATTTGCAGATCACACTAAAATATGTAGGGTAATCATTTCAGATCAGGATATTTGTTCTTTACAGAGGGATTTACATAATATTTAGACTGTAAGCTCCTTGGGGCAGGGACCTCTCTCCCATTGTTTCTATGAATGTCGCACTTATTTTATCCCGTCTTATTTATTGTAACATATGTCTATTGTAAGGCGCTGCGTACACTGTGTGGCACCATATAAATAAAGATATACATACAAATGGCAGACTGGGCAAACAAGTGGAATAAGAAGTTTAATGTGGGAAAGTATAAATTCAAGCTTTGTATGGTTAAGAAAAACTCCCAATGCTACTTATGAATTAATGGAATCATTTTAGTGGGCTCATTGCTAGAGAAAGCACTGGGAATCCTTGTAAACTACAAAATAGCAGTAGCAAAAGCAAACAAAGTCCTGTTTTTCATAAGAAAGCGTATTGAAGCAAGATTGGATAACATAATTTTCTCTCTGATGAGCTTTTCACTCCAAGGCCTGATTAAATAACCAGGGACCACCGCTTCAGATTAGAGGAAAGGAGGTTTCAACTTCAGCAGAAGAATGTTTTTTTACAGTAAAGTATGTTCAATTGTGGAATTCCTTGCCCAGGGATGTGTTAATGGCATATACAATAAATACGTTTAAACAAAGATTAGATACATATTTTTCAAGAGGGAACATACAGGGCTCTACTGTGTATTAGTAGGCAAAATAAGAAGTTCTGATAAAGACTAACTTTTTGGCAGCAGGAAAACTTTTATAATTCTGATTTCACTGGATTATGAATCAAAGGTTGAACTTGATGGACTTGTGTTTTTTTTACTATATTACTATGTTACGATGTTACGCTCCACCCTCTCTCCTAATGCAGATGAAGCAGAGAGGGAGCGTGATGATGATATGGCCAAAACATTAGCCGAAAGGAAAAGGCTCAATATTCCACCACTGAAAATAATCAATATACCTTTTTGTAAACTCTTCAAGAGATCAACTGAAAAATCTGACTCTGGATATGTAAGCATGTCTAAAACTGCACAATCATCATCTTGGACATCATCATAAGTGTCACTTCACCCATATCCAACCTCCAACTAGAGACACTTATTATTTTTGACTAAGCAGTAACACAAGTCATCAGCATACACAACCTACTGCTAGTACTATCGCAACATCTAAGCTGTATATTAGTAGTAGTTATTGTAGTCCCTCAGGAACCTATTCTATGAAACTTCCAGTGTAGAGATACTTTATTTACAATCCAAAAGCTAGACATGCTGCTATCTGTTGTCTCTGTAAAAAACATGTGAGCCAGGAGAGAGTATGGAGCATCACCACAGGTCTGATTTCAGAGACACAACAGCAGAATGTCATAGATGTGATGACTAGTAGGAATGTGCAAAATGTGTATTTTTTTTCCTGTATGAATTTTTGCGGAAAACTGGCAAATGTCTGTTTTTCCTGCAAAAATAACCACTAATTGGAAAAAGTTAAAATTTCCAGCAACCCTTTTAAAGTTTCCATGGGAAACTTGCCAGTTCCTATGGGGATTACACTCAGCTGCACACTTATAAGGCTATCAGTGCAGCATGACATGAATTGGAGTGGAGCTGAGTGCAGTTTTATGACTACTATGTCTGGGACAATGCCGGGGGCAGTAAGTGTCATTTTATGGGGCTAAGCCTTGGAAAGTAATGTTTTATTGTGTGACTAACATGGGGCAAGATTTGGGAGAAAATGTGTTGTTGTATGGTTACTGTAAGGATGTGAGGACAGTGTGTGATTCTATGTTTAAAGTGGGAAAGATTTTTGGTGCAATGTGTCATTTTATGGTTATGTCATCAAAACTTTTGAGGCAGTGTGTTATTCAATGGATTATCGGGCAATGTGTGACTGTGTTACTACTGTTACTCTTGAATAAGGATTGGGGGACAGTGTGTAATTCTGTGGTTAACGTGGGCAAGGGTTGGAAGGCAATATGTCATTCCATGGTTAACTCAAGCAGGGCTTTTGAGGCAATGTGTGGTTCTATTGTTACTGTGGGGCAAGGCTTGGTGGACAGCTTATGGTTTTACGCTGAACATGAATTATGGTGAAAAAAATCATAGAAACTGCACTTTGCATTGGAATTCCCAACAAAGGCGAAAAGTGCTGTTTTTCTCTATTTTCTCTTCAGGGACAAAATATTTAGTCTGTGACTAATGACTAGAAGCAGTAGAAGCACTCCCTAAATTTAACAGGGGGAAAGGTTGTGTGTTATAGATGTCTCAGAGAATGGGGCAACATTGTCCTCAGATAACACTCATGTCTCTTACTGCTGTTGTGCCATTGCAAAGGTGACAAGAGCCATAGAGTACCCACAAGTTCCAGACCTGCTGTCACCACCTCCACCATCATCACCATTAGTAAAAGTCATGTTGTTGAAACAAGTTACACAGTTCTTTTTCTATATGCTTTCAACTTAACTTCCTGAGTTTTTAGAAGTAATAAAACTACATAAAATAATACAAAAGTATGCATGCGGAATGGCAAACTTACCAAAATGTTGCAGGTTGGCATACTACTCTTCTTTTATAGATAGAAGAGGTTTTAAAGGGATAGTAATACTTCATTTTATCTTTATTTTATTTTGTAGGCATTAAAAAAACATGAAGAACGATATAAGTCTTATCTCTCAAACCTTTATGGTTTAAGAGATATTCACAAGCAAAGTATCCCCCCTTGTTCAGCCAGATCAGAAGGGAGGTGCCCAGGTAGACTGCAGAGAGGGACAATCTTCAATTAAGATAAGGGAAAAACCTGAAAAACTTGTCAAGGGGGGAAGGGCTTTCATTCTTTTCATACAAAGAAGATTGTCCCCTGCTGTTATCTGTCTGGTCTTACAACCAGATTCACATCTGAGAAGAGATGGCTTACACTAGGAAAAAGGGGCGGAAGGGGGAAACTTTGCTTGTGAATATCTCTTAAACCATAAAGGTTTGAGAGATAAGACTTATATCATTCTTCATGTTTTTTTAATGCCTACAAAATAAAATAAAGTTAAAACGAAGTATTACTATCCCTTTAAAGAACTGATGCCATGTGTTGCACCCCGCTAGCATATCCCAAGCTGCAGTTATTTTTCAAGGATAGACTTTGTACATGCAGGTATTTAGTGTCATAGGCAAAGAGCTGGAAATGGAAACATCAAACAGCAGAAAAGTTCATACCTTTACTCAAACCACTTATGCACATGGTTTTTTATCGCCCTTGTTTCTTTCTCAATGCCCCTGGTAAGACTTTCCATACAGAAACTCTCACTTTAATATCTTACATATTTATTGCCATTACGTATGCTACTGAAAGACAGCTTCTTGTCATTCCCCATGGATTTCTCAATAAATGTGCTGGTGTGCATCTAATGCTGCTTTCTCCAATGATCAATAAATTATCCCTAAAATATATTCATAAGATTATATTGAATATATTTCTGTTAACCGTTTTACTGTAGTTCTCTTATTTAGAAATATAAAAAGAGCCTTTTAATATTTTCTTTATAGAAGCAGATGGTTTTAAGGATATTTTACTTTTTATTTCTAAAACATATTCCTACATATTCCCACATATCTCATCCTATAGTTAGATTGTATACCACATGAAAAACTGAAACAATAATTAAGTCTTTTGGTACTAAAAGTGCTTCTCAAGCAATATCTTGCAGAGTAGAATTGCAGCTGCTGCAAAAACTGTGGGTCATACATATTTGTAAGGAAAGAGACCATTCAAGCAAGGGATGCAAATTCATCATTTTCACAAGGCTTCTCCCTTGAGCTAAAGTATTAACTTGAACCTGATATGTTTTGTTTTGTTTTGTAATAAATCTGCATCACTAATAGAATATTTATATTGGATATATCTAAATTAAATTTAATATAATTTAAGAAAATTTGCATACAACTAACAAGTGCATTTTGTGCATACTTGGCAACTTTAAAATGAGCTCCCCCTGAGATTTTATGAATTCTAACTCTTAAAGTTTCCCATAATACATATTTTCAGCAAGAGGTCCCTGCTGGCTCTGTCAAGAGATGTTCTAATCAGTCCTGAGGGAGCCATTGACATGCAAGAACTTAAAGATATTATTGCATGAACACATACAAGAGGAGGAGGACCACTCCCTTTATCTTTCTGGCATAAATGGCACATTTTTTGGGACTAAAGAAGTCATTATTAGTAACGCTGAACTCTCTCCCAAAGAATTTTACCTAGAGACCATGAAGTCTTGGTCAAAACTCTGAGTCTCAGGTTCAACTCCTGAGCATTCCCAGGTATAAATTAGTGGCTGTTTTTGTTGCCTGTTGCAGCTGTTCTTCACTGTGGAATTTAATGAGAACAATGGTAATATAAACTTTAACACACAGTGAGCATTTTATATGGTAAGACATGATTTTAAAATGATGGGTATTGTATTGTATATTTTTATTTATATAGTGTCAACCAGTGTACTTGTGTCACGGTTCCCAGGAATAAACCAGGAGTCAGTACGGTAAAGTAAAACAATCTTTTATTAGAAAAATCTCAGTAATGCACGTAAACAGATAATACACAGAGAGTGATCAAAGAGTCAAGCACAATATCAGAAATAGCAGTCCGCCAATAGATCCACCATACTGTCAAAGACTAGGCCTCAGCCCACTGGAGCCTTGAGTTAATTAGGAACGCCCAAAGGACTAGCACTGACTCAGCCTGCAGTCAGTAAGCTAGGAGTCTGAGGAAACAGACAGAGCCCCCTAGTCAGCACCAGAAAGGATAGTCAGACAAGCCGGGTCATACAAGGAGCGGGTAGTCAGCCAGAGCGACAGGTTTGCACCAGATAGGATATCCACTGAAGTGTTGGTATGCTGGATGCACAGTGGACAGAGCCCAAGGTCAGCACCAGAGTGGGTAGTCAGACAAGCCAGGTCATACAGGAAGCGGGTATTCAGCCACAGGTTTGCATCAGAAATGATGACTAAGCCAAATCAGAATGCACAAGGAGAATGGACAGACAGAGCCACAGGTCAACACCAGAATGGATGGACAGACAGGCCGGGTCATACACAGTTCAGGTAGTCAGCCAGAGCCACAGGTCCGCACCAGATTGGATGTCCACTACGCAATGGGAGCAGGCAAAAGAGTAGTCAGACAGAGCCACAGGTCAGCACAAGAATGGATGGTCAAACTAGCCAGGTCATACACAGAGCCCAAGGGAAACAGAACTGTATTTTACAACAACACAAGGGCAAGTGAGTCAGGAATCAGACTGCCCTTTAAACTCCTCCTCAGGAAATAGGTAGGAGGAGCAGGCTCAGAGGACGGAAGTAGGTAGGAGGAGACTACAGGAAGCATGGAATAAACCAGAGGCCTGTTACACTCTGAAGCCTCGCACCTGCAGATGACGCATCTTGCTCTGATGCGTCCAACCGCTGCCATCTTCCTGCGTCATCCATGCAGCAGGAACGGCCACTGAAACCAAGGTAAGCTGTGACAATTTGGAACTTTACAGTTAACATTTAATATAGAGGGCGTACAATAAGTGCTGTGATTAAGTGCTTATATAAATCATAAAGGGAACACCAGGTGAGTATACATTAAGATAAAAGGTCCCTGCCCCGTAGAGCTTACAATCTAAGTATAGGATGGGTGACATACAGATACAAGCTGGTAGAGGAGGAAGTACTATATTTGACATATGAGATAATGTTTCCATATTATGTTGCTATACTTAAAGGGATAGTAATACTTCATTTTAACTTTATTTTATTTTGTAGGCATTAAAAAAACATGAATAATGATATAAGTCTTATCTCTCAAACCTTTATGGTTTAAGAGATATTCACCATCAAAGTGTCCCCATCCCGCCCCTTTTACTGATGTCACACTGTTCAGCCAGGGCAGAAGGGAGCTGCCCAGGTAGACTGCAGAGAGGGACAATCTTCAATTAAGATAAGGGAAAAACCTGAAAAGCTTGTCAAGAGGGGCAGGGATTTCATTGTTTTCATAGAAATAAGAGTGTCCCCTTCTGTTATCTGTCCAGTCTATGGACTATATTCCACATCTGAGAAGAGATTGTTTACAGTAGGTAAAAGGGGCGGGAGGGGGAAACTTTGCTTTTGAATATCTCATAAACCATCAAGGTTTGAGAGATAAGACATATCATTCTTCATGTTTTTTTAATGCCTACAAAATAAAATAAAGTTAAAACGAAGTATTACTATCCCTTTAAAAGGTGCTCTTTTAGTTTGGATTTAAAGTTGTTGAGGGTTGAGGCTTGGTGAATACTGGGTGGTAGGGTGTTCCAGAGGTAGGGAGAAGCAAGGAAGAAAGCCTTCAGTCGTGAAACAGCGATAGTGGTTAAAGGGGCAGAGAGTCAGCCACCATGCGTGGTGCATAGTAGATGTGCAGGTATGTGGGGGGGATATAAAAGATGAAATATAAGGTGGGGACAAGAGATGGAGAGCCTTGAAGGTAATGGGGAGGATTTTTAATGTGATACGCTGCTTTATGGGAAGCCATGACAGTGATTTTAAAAGTGGCAAGGTGAGTACTGTTCTGGAGGAGAGGAAGAGTATTCTGGTGCCCAAATTAAGAATTGATTGGAGAGAAGCGATATGGTTACCAGGAAAACCAATAAGTAAAGAGTTGCAGTAATCCAGGCGAGAAAGGATAAGAGCATGTATAAGGGTTTCTGTTGTAGAGTGAGAGACGAATGTCTGAATTTTTTGCTATATTCTGAAGAAAGAAGCGACAGGTTTTGGTTACTTCATTGATGTGGGTGGTGAAGGAAAGATAGCAGTCCAAAATTACCCCGAGGCAGCGGGTCTTGTCTACAGGGTAAATTGTAGAGCCCTCGACAGTTATAGAAAATGGAGGTGTTGTACAGGATTTAGGAGGAACGATAAGGAGCTCAGTCTTAGACATGTTAAGTTTTAAGCGACGATGAGCCATCCAGGAAGAGATAGCAGGAAGGCAATCGGAGACCCGCTGCTGTATTTCAGGTGATATTGAGGGTGTGGAGAGATATATTTGCGTATTGTCTGCATAGAGATGGTAGTTAAAGGGATGTGGTTTATATTACCAAATGCTGTAAAATGAAATTGGTTGAAATTATATCAAGTTAAATACATATGATTTTATATTATTGTATTGTATTTATTGAAAGGAATTCAGAGTGCCCATTTATAAGTTGCTACTAAATGCCATAGAACTTTGCTTCAATAGATGCAAGAAACCACATACAATAACAAAAATAAAAAGCAACCATTAAAATGTACTTAACATAAATAGGTTGACCGGGCACGCCTGGAGGACTCAAACATTCCGCATTGCCAACTGCCACTTCCTACGAGGAACTACTAGCAAAGTTGTATGAACATGAAAATTAAATAAACCTAAATATTTCAGAAACTATTGTTTCTATTTAAAAATAATAGCACATTTCAAAATCACCTATTTGTTACAAAGTGACAGTTCCATCTTAAGAAATGGCAATTTTCCTTACTCCTCCTACATCATTGCTATATAATGAAAGATGGAGCTTATTTATTAATTTGGAACTAGGTTTATCAAGGGAAGATAAATATTTTAAGGGCACCTAACCCTTTGAGTGCCAAAGGGGTGTGCAATGCATTGTTCTGCAACACTTTGTGTACCCCTCCGTATGTCAAATGGTTAAATGGATAGTAATACTTAATTTTATCTTTATTTTATTTTGTAGGCATTAAAAAAACATGAAGAATGATATAAGTCTCATGTCTCAAACCTTTATGGTTTGAGAGATATTCACAAGCAACGTTTCCCCTCCTGCCCCGTTTACCTAGTGTAAGCCATCTCTTCTCAGATGTGGAATCCAGTCCATAGACCAGACAAATAACAGAAGGGGACAATCTTCTTCCCATGAGAACAATGAAAACCCTGCCCCCCTTGACAAGTTTTTCAGTTTTTTTCCCTTATCTTAATTGAAGATTGTCCCTCTCTGCAGTCTACCTGGGCACCTCCCTTCTGATCTGGCTCAACAGTGTTACATCAGTAAAAGGGGCAGGAGGGGGATACTTTGTCATTGAATTACTCTTGAACTCCAACTCTGACAGAACTGAAATAACACTTTCCAAAGTCCAAATACTATGATGATTAATTAGAGCTGCTCTTATTATGAAACATTACTATCCCTTTAATGATTTGTGTGTCCTCTATCTTTGCTTTACTTTTACTCTAGCCATTATGATCACATAATGCATATTTCAAAATATGCCACCTCTTGAAGCAAGATTTACATGTCATGCAGTATATGATTGTTAAATGAAGAGAGAACATAAAGATGAAAGTGATATCAGCTCAAAAGCAAATGAACATGCTTCAAATATTTTGATGAATTTGAACAATTCAATATTTAGTTGAAAATAAAGTGTATTTTCATTTAATAGTTACAAATGTCTGTGTCCCAAACATTTCTTAAAATATAAATGTTTCAGCTTTGTGATGTAACATGTTTTGAGTCGTCAATTCATATTGACAGCTATATGTCAATCAGCGTAAAGCTCCTTCATCTTAAAAGCCTTGCGTCCCAGTAGGATCAATGCAAGCTTGTTAACATTCAAGTACGATAATGCCTGGCCATCACCTTCTAATAAGCACTCCTACAGGAATTTGTTTTATCCATAGGATAATTATCCTTGTTTAACCTTCACTCCATTTTATTTTTCTAACCAGAAGCTAATTGCTGTAACTGCAATGAGTGCAATGCCTAAATTATACAAGTGTTATGTTATTTTTTGTTCATATATATTTTTATTGAATGCTTTAGAACAGCTAACACTGCAGAGCTGTGCAATTTATCATAAGATAAATTTTAAATGTACATGTTGATCATATATAAAATTGTGCATATTTGTGCATGAAAGATAAGGGGGGAGATTCATTAAGCGGTGATAAAGAGGTGATAAAGTGGAGATGACTTTTCCATTTTATCACGTCTCCATTTCCTTTGTTATTCTATGGAGCCTATGCACTAAGATGTCTTCAGGTATGGAAATCTTAGTTCATAGGCTCTATAGAATAAAATCGGAACTGGGGAAGTAATAAACTGGAGAAGTCATCTCCAGTTTATCACCTCTTTATCACCGCTTAGTGAATCTCCCCCAAGACCTTTAATCAGTCCAGGATGTTAGGTCATTAAGTGGACACGACAGTTGCTGACATTTTCTTTTAATGGAAGCAGGCAGAAAGCTTACGACTATTGAACCTTTAAGGACAAGAGGGATGCACAATGCAATTATTTGATCATCCCTCTTGCCCTTAAAGGGCTAAGATTACCATGTGTAGTTGGAGGTGATTGTGCTGTGTGGTCCTGCTAGCAACTGTCATGTCAGCCTCCATGAACACAGCATCCAGATCGGATCAAAAGTATCCATTACTTTTTTGTCTCCAGCAAAAAAAAATAAATAAAAAAAAAAGTGTATATATATATATATATATATATATATATATATATATATATATATTTATACATAATAAATAATATTAATATTAATAAATAATATTAATGTGTATGAACATGGTATCTTTTATTTCAAGTCAAATGGGGGGGGCATTTGGGTTGGTAATGGGTAAAAATAAAAATGGGGCACCATGTCACAAAGAATGGAAAACAATGATGTAGTATTTATATCTACGAAGAAATTTATGAAGTTTGGGTATATATATGTAGTAGGTTAGTTTTTATAAATCTTCATATGAAAATAAAAAAAATGTTAAATAATTAGTGGAGATATTTTCCTGTTTTCTAAATTTAAGTTATTAACTAAGAAATGTAACTTATGAAAGGTGTATCTTTTAATACAGTTCACAATTTAGCCCTCCACACATAGTTATCAAGATGGTATAGGCCAACAGGGTTATGGTCCCTGCTAACTTTGTGACAGAAACAGCGTCCCCCCATAGCTGCTTTTCAGTAATAAAATAAATTATTTTGGTTTTTTTATGTATTTCTCAAAGAATATATATAAGAACCAATAAGAACAAGTGTACATTTTAAGTGGGAGTAAATATGGATCCCCAACCCATAAAAGCTTTGCTTGACCAGTGTCTCCAGAGAATAGTCATGGCATAACTGAAGACTCTGGAGAACTACAAATGGAAAAATAACATTATAAACAATGTTAGAATCTCATTTATATATACAAGTTACATCAAATTTACCATTAATGCTATTACTGACAATGAAGATCTTCTCAGTGAACAAATCCAATATAAATGATATCAAGGCCAATCAATTATGCTAATATTATTTAGGCCAACTGTGTGCAGAGTCTATTTCTTTTTCACAAGCCTAAAATGTACCACAGTATTCTGTTTCTGAAACACTGCAAAATATCATATAATGTGTAAAAATATGCAACAATTTAGAGTAAATTTATATATTGTTCTGTGCTGTACATTGAAGTTGTCCTTAATAAAAATATAAACAAAATAAAATAAAATATTCTACATAAAATTAAAACTAATGCACTACTTAATCTTTTTATTAGTTGATAGAAGATAATGGGAGGGATGGATGGAAGGGGTAAAAGAGTTTAGCGCAGAAAACATGACATGGAGGGAGAGGGTAAAGAGAGATAAACTGAGATAGAAGCTAGTTATTGGTGTGGGAAACTGACAGAGGGAAATGGTAACATGGGCACATCTGCAAAGATGATCAGATCAGCTATGTCTCTTATTGTGGGTAGGGACTAGCAAAACATTTAGCTGGAACGTCGTGGCTAGTATAGAGGAAAGAACTAGAAAAACAGAGCAACAAACAAAGTGCCTATAAGAGTAGTAGTCTAGATGAAAAATATATATTAATCCTCTTTGCCCTTTAAGTTGTCTACTCACATAGATTAGAGGCTTCACCTGCCTCTCAGTTTTTAAGCCTGCACTGGATTAGTGGGAGTCACTCCAGTCACATGACACTCCTTCCAGATATTCCCACTGTAAATAGATGCTGTACAGTTCCTAAATCATAGTCCAAATATATTTGGATGATATAAGGGCTTATAATTCCCCACTGATGAAATTGTGGGAAAATATAGGAATGTTGATATATAGGTATGGGGAACAAACGAGGAGAAGAAACCTAAGCAGGGGAGCCCCTCTGACTCATATAGAGAAACAAAGGCTTGGGGAAAGATAGCTGATAAAAGATATTATTTGATTTTATTAAATTAGAATATTTTAAAATAAAAGAATATATTAAAAGAGTATGTAAATAATGGCAAAGTATATAAGCTTGTTAAAACAATGTTAGAAAACCCGGGTCTTCAATTTTAATAATAATAATAATAATAATAATAATATATATGCTAAATTAAATCAAATATTTGAATCAATTAAAAACAAATAATGATAAAACTTAGGTACAATGATGGCTCTATGCGTTTCGTGATCTAAATCACTTCATCAGGAGAAAAGCCTTGTTTTAACAAGTTTATATACTACAGCTCTACAGCTTTTGAGTGACGTTGGGTCTGGATCTTGATACCCACAATACAGAGCTGCACAAACTAGCATCATAGACCTCTCTGCTATCCCACCCACGGATTAAGCGCATACAGAACATTTATCTTTTCTATTATGTGGCAAGTATAGAGGCCTAAAAATACACAGTCATCTTGGTCATGATAATCGCTGTCACTGCTTGCAAGTCCAGCCCCTGCTCTGTTACATTCACTATTACTGACTAAGCAGTGACACAGGTCAATATCAACAACCCTAGCTATGACTGCTTCTGCTGCTGTTTGTGGTGTAGTGTTACTAACATCTACTACTATTAGTGCTACTGCAACATCTATCTCCCGTAGTAATGATAATATAATAAGTAGTAGTAATCAAACAGGAACCCCTCAGTCTATGAAATCTCTAGTTTCTAAATACTTCACTCATGATCCAAGAACTAAACATGTTTCTACCTGTTGTCTTTGTAAAAAATGTGTGAGCAGGGGGAAAAAGTAGGATTACATCTAGGCACATCTTCATTGATATCCCACCTGAAATATAACAACATGTCAGGGCTCCTGGTGGTAAACTCAAAAATGGAGCAGATCCCATATGTTCCTGAGATCAAGATGAAGGAAATGGCCCATAGATTGTATGAAGCTGGACTGTAGAGCATATGAAAATCAATTTAACACCTTACTTGACTGTGGATCAAATGAAATGTGCAACTTTACACAGGAGGCACAGCTAGTCCATAGATTAGATGGGATATATAGCTAAACAGGACACACAGCTAAGCTGGAGATAAGATGGATTGTGCAGCTTAGCACAGAAGACACAGCTGAGCAGTAGACCATATAAAATTTATAGTTAAAGGGATACTAACACTTAACATGTCCAAAAATATATATTGTAGTGTTTATCCTCCTAAGTAAAACAAGGGTACCACTGCTGAGACGTGTTTAATTCAAAAGTTATTGAAGCTCAACCTTTAATGATTTAGGTGTAGAATCTCAATGGCCTGAAATATTACAGTGGTGCTTTTGCTACACTATCCAATGGAGGTTTATGGCCAACAGGCCAGAGCTGTCCCTAGGATGGTGTAGCAACAGGTCAAAGAATGCACTTTACGGCACCAAACAAAGAAGCGGAGAGAGCTGGCCACAACGGGCAGGACAAACACTGGATGAGAACGGAGCAGGACTGGCAACAGACAGGCTATGAAAGTGGCACAGAATTGCTGGGATCGAAGGTCAAATACATACCTGTGTCAGTGACAGGGGATCAGAAGACAATGTTCCCTATCTCTAGATAAGAAGGAGAGTCGGGAACAGAGCAGTGTCAGCAACAGGTAATCTGAAGGCAAGGCACCAAATCGCTAGGAGGATGCCAAACTTATAGGCTGATGGAGGAGTCAAAAACAAAGCCTGGTCAAAACACTATCAATCTGGACTGGAGACGCACTAGTAACAGGCGAAGCTCGAATAATGAGACACTGAATCTGGCTCCAAGATTTAAACTCCCAGTAGCCAATGGAAATCAAGAGGCGTAACACCACATGGGTGATCCACCTACAAAACATCAGAGGTGTGATGACTGCCAGCAGAAGCAGCACTCCTAAAATGCACAGGCCCAAGGAGGGGACATAATAGTAGTGTTGTATATGTCTCAGGGAGTGGAACTACTTTATCCACAGTAATGATAACACTCACGTCTCCTACTGCTGTTGTACAAATTCAAAGCATGGAGGAGGACAACTCCGAAACTGTTTTAGTTGGAGATGACAAAACTCATAGAGTCCCTACATGTGCCACACCCATCACCACCACCTCCACTGCAACTAGTCATGTTAAATCAATTAATTTACTAAGTTCTTAGAAATAATAAAAAAAATGCTTAAGACTAATATAAAAGTACACCAGTGAAATGGCAGACTTGCCAAAATTTTGGCTTTTGAAATACTACTCTATTCTATTGTAGAAAAAAGAGAGAAGTTTTAAATAACCAATATCATGCATTTCAACCACATGTATCTTTTAAGAAAGGCTTTGCCAGAGTTGTACAAGAAAGAGGTTAATGTCATGAGTAAAGGGCTGGAAAATTATATAGTATTAAAGATCTCTTGACCGCATATATGTGAATAAGTGGTCAGAGTATAGACTGGACCACTTCAATCAAAAGCACTTCTTTCTCCCTCCCACTGACTGGCAGTTCATGTGACAGGAGGCACTCACACCCTAAAGCACTTACTCATTCTTTGCCCCATCATCCTTCCTCTAGACTATAAGCCCTTTGTATTGACCTTGTATTTGTGAATGGTAATCATATCACCCCTTAGATGTCTCCCCCCAATGTAAACAAACCCAGTATGGTTTGTGTCTCTCTCTCTAGCTATATTTTTTGTCAAAGTCTTCAGAGAAAAGTATGGCACACTAAGCTGGTGCCCATGGCACACCAAGGTGCCATAGCACCCTTGTTGAGAAACACTGCTTTAAATACTGGAACAGTACAGTGAGGCTAATGTACCATGGAGAAATGGAACAATTTGTCATCAAAACAACTGTACCTTAAAGGAATAATAACCATTTATTTTCACTTCATATAGTAAGCAAGTATTTAATATGTACAGTCAAATTGCCTATACTTTTTATTAGGTTTTTTTCGTCTTCATCTATTTTTTACAATTTCATGTCCTTGACAATGTTCTACCTTGGTTTTTTCTGTTGGAGAACACAATAGCATGTTAGTCATGTAATGTAAAAAAGAATCACTGTAAAAAATATAGCTAAAAAACCAAAACAAAAGGATTCGATGATGCAGAGAGAATGCAACATTGTACTATATACCAGTTTGTTAGTCTATCAACCAGACAATTCTCTGGAATGGATATTGCACTAAATAAATAAATATACTCAGCCTGGAAGCAACAAGGATGAGACAGCACTTCAAAGGTTAATTCAAAAATGATAAGCAATTCTATTTCGCAATTTACATCATGAGCCAGACATATAGGTAATTTAACTGGAAATGTTATATACATGTAAAGTCAAAATAAACAGATGCTTTCCTGGTATGTCTTACTCTTTTTGTGCACTTTTTCCCTCTGAATATAGCTCTTAGACTTAAGTCTCCATTGGTAATTTCGTATTGCATATGGGTGTGAATTATCTCCTTAAGCAACTCTGAGCAACAAATGGTCAGGGTCTGGTTTGCTAATTGGTTAATTTCAAACTGATCTATGTGAGTAAGTTTTACTATATAGAGGCTCGAATGTAAGGGTGACATCCCTTAGGGTGACATGCACTGAAGGGCTTCCCATTCTAAGTGAGACATTCCAGGTGAACTGGACTTAATGCAGGACTTGAAGCAAGAGTTGAACATAGTTAGCCAGCAAAGACAAAAACCAGGATCCACTGCAGAAACTATACCGCCCAAAGAAATTCTCCAAATAAGGACTTGAAGCAAAGAACTTTATGGTACCTCTACATTTGTTTTACGTTCAAAACTCTCTTAACACCACCTTCTGGACTCTCATAAAAACAATCACTACCATCATGGAAAGATGCTCCTGGCCCACTTTGATATTTACTTTAGCTTCATGCACTGTAATAACAATACTAAAATACATTCTATTCTTGATTTCCATATGTGCACTCCTCACTAAAATGTCTGGTTCTTTCTATCCTCCCCCCTCTCCTCCCCCCTCAGTTTACATGTCTCCTTCACTTCTCTCTTCCACCCTCACCTCTACACACTAACTCCTCAATTTTCTCTGCTCCTGCACTCCCCCATCCCGCACACTTACACACACAACATTTTCTCACCTCCTCTATCTCTTCTTCTGCTACTTGCATCTGGAGATATGTCTCCAAACCCTGTCCCCCTCTCTTTTCGCAAAACCTCTTTCTCTATTAAATACAGTAACAATTCAAACCTAATCACCATTCCTTGTCTTCAGCCTCAGTTTCTTCCCTTTACCTGTGGTCTCTGGACTGCTCAGTCCATTATTAACAAATATAACAGTGTGCATGATCTATTTTTCTCCCACTCCCTAAACTTACTTGCTCTGACTGAAACCTGGCTCTCTCACTCTGACTCCGCTTTAGAGGCAGTAATCTCCTATGGTGGTCTCTCCTTCTCTCACACACCACGCCCATGTGGATGTGGGGGAGGTGTGGGACTGCATGCTGTCCGTATCTTTGCTCCTGTCTCTCTACAGGTTACAGTTAACTATCGCCCACCTACCGACACCTATACACCTTCAAACTTTCTTTCTGACTTTGTGTCATAGCTTTCCTTCTTCTGGGGGACTTCAACTGCCATGTGGATGATCCCTCAGTCTCCTGGGAATCCCACATTCTTTCTCTAACATCTGCATTTGGACTACAACAGTGGACAGATGCTAGTACTCACAGGGATGGTCACTTCCTAGACCTTGTGTTCACTAGAGATTGTGCAATTTTGGATTTCAACATCTCCCCTCTTCCACTATCTGACCCCCCATCTCCTTTCATTCAGCACCACTTATACACCTTCCACAATCCCTGCTTCCACTTCCTGCTTCACGCATCACCTCAGATCACTTAATCTCACTGCTCTGCAATCCTCTACAGGATTTTAATCCATTCGCACTAATACAGACACTAACAGTCTTGTCAAAACCTACAACTCAGTCCTGTCCTCCTCTTTGAACCTGCATGCTCCTTTCTCTCTCAGATGCACCCGTAAAACCAATCCATGGCCATGGCTTAAAATGGACACCAGCTTCCTTCGCTCCTGTACCCTGTTCAGCTGAATGACTCTGGAGAAAGTCAGGCTCTCTGGCAGACTTTCTGCACTACAGATTCCTCCTTTCTTGTTTTAACTCTGCTCTGTCCCTGACAAAAAACATTACTTTTCACAACTAATTAGCACTGACAAATCCAGAATTGGCTAACCTCCTCTCCCTCCACTACATGTGCACTTGATCCGCTCCCCTCTCACCTCATCCAGTCCCTCTCCCCCAACACTAACCCCTATCCTATTACAGATTTTTATCTCCTCCTTTGCCACTGCTACATTTCCTGATGACTTCAAACATGCCATAGTAACACCTATCCTCAAGAACAACTCCAGTGACAGTACCACACCCTCTAGCTATTGACCGATTTCTCTCCTGCCATTTGCCTCTAAGCTCTTGGAACGCCTAACCTACTCCCGCCTGCTTGACTTCCTTAACACGCACAACCTGCTCGACAATCTGGCTTTCTCACTGCTCACTCCACTGAAACTGCTCTCACAAGAGTGGTCAATGAGCTACACATTGCCAAATCACAAGGGCACTATTCTATACTTATCCTTCTTGATCTCTCTGCTGTTGATCATGCACTTCTCCTCCAAATTCTTCACTCCTTAGGAATCTGTAACTTAGCACTGGACTGGCTATCCTCATATCTAACTAATCGATCCTTCATTGTCTCCTCTGCCACCTCATCATCTCCTGTCCACCTCTCTGTTGGTGTTCCTCAAGGATCTGTTCTAGGACTGCTTCTGTTTTCTCTTTACACAATAACACTTGGCAATCTTATTAACTCCCTTGGTCTCAAATATCACCTCTATGCAGATGACACCCAGTTTTATCTATCTGCACCTCAATCTAAAGTCACGGATTGCCTCTCAGCCATCTCAGACTAGATGGCTCATGGGCACCTCAAGCTCAATATGTCTAAAACAGAGCTAATACTCATCCCACCCAGGCCTGGCCCAGTAGTGCCCTTCCAGGTGACTGTGAATGGCACTACCATAAATCCGTTATCAGAAGCATGATGCCTAGGGGTGATAATTGACACATTTCTCTCATTCTCTCCTCATATTAACCCCATTGCTAAATCTTGCAGCTTTTACTTGCGCAACATTGCTAAAATCCGTCCCTTCCTCCACAGCCAAAATCCTCACACAAGCACTCATCACTTCCCCCATGGACTACTGTAACCTTCTTCTCTCTGGCCTTCCTGCATCCCATCTCCATCCTCGTCAATCCATACAGAATGCTGCAGCATGAATTATCCTATTGTCA
This sequence comes from Rhinophrynus dorsalis, assembly GCA_037306005.1. Classification (NCBI taxonomy): domain Eukaryota; kingdom Metazoa; phylum Chordata; class Amphibia; order Anura; family Rhinophrynidae; genus Rhinophrynus; species Rhinophrynus dorsalis. The sequence goes on along the minus strand of CM074718.1, from coordinate 280,192,323 downwards.
CCTAAGTTTTTCCCTGCCCCCCCCCCCTCCTCAAATCTCTCCAGTGGCTGCCTATGAAACTTCGGATCTCTTACAAAATTCTGCTTATCTCATTCAAAACTCTTCTCGCCTCTACCCCTTCCTACATTTCCACTCTGATCTCCATCCCGCCACTTACAATCAGCCAATAACAACCTTCTCTCAGCTCCTTTTGTGTCTACAGCCCTCTCATGTATCAAACCTTTTCTCTCATTGCTCCTTATCTATGGAACACTCTACCTCCACCTTGCGCCACTGCACCTCTCTGTCTTCAAATCACGATTGAAACTACACTTCCTTAACAAAACTTAAACATGTTACATAGCACTCACTTTGTATAACTTAGGTTCTTTATAAATTATTTACTTTATGCCCCCTATCCTAATTAGAACTCTGGCACTGTATTCAGCACTTGACCCTTATGTACTCTGTACATCTCCCATTACCACTTTAGATTGTAAGCTCTCGGGCAGGGACCTCACTTCCACTGTTTCAATTTTGCAAAACACTTGTAACCCTGTATTGTCTAAACTCTTAAATTGTAAAGCACTGCATACACTTGTGGCACTATATAAATAAACATATTCATTCATTCATTTGGCTACTATTTCTTAAACCCTTTGAGTGCCAGAGAGGTATCCAATGCAATGCATTGGATACCGCTCTGGCACTCAAAGGGTTAACACACAAACAAACATTCTCAAATTTCACACTGACTACAATGAGACTTTATAGCTTTGAATGATGGAAAGCTCTCCAATGCATTGCTTTACAATCTTCTAGAGAGTATCTAGAATTCAAGGGGTTACAAGGCCCAATTAAATGAATGACAATTATTACGTGTATCATATGGTATTTCTTCTATGGTATGGTAATTCTTCTTTGTACACCAGTCTCATTGTGATGCACACCACACTTGCACCCCTGAGGTTAATCAAATGTGTGATTACTTACTTTAATTTCAGTTTCTCATTAACCCTTTAAGGATAAGAGGTATGTCCAATGTATTGCTTAACATTGCATTGCACAACCCTCTGGTCCTCAACCCCTTATGGACCAGTGGTCCCGGGGTGTGTGTGGTCCTTTAAGGACCAGATAGCGAAGTTTGACGTGCCGGCACATGTAACTGATCACGTGTGCCAGCATGCCGAATGGGGGAATAGTGATGGCTCCGGTCTTGGAGCTGTCAATTTCAAGCCCCGCTACTACTCACAGTGCTCCTGTAAAAATACGTGATGTGCCAGGACCATCACTGGTCCTTAATGGAAAAACAGCAGTGACGGTCCTGACACATCATTGGACGTTAAGGGGTTCAAAGGTTAAGTAACAGTAGAGCTAATCAGGTGCTTGAGCACACACATTCACATTGACCTCAGGTATTTGTAAACAATAGTTTTGTTACGCTACTGAAGGTTGATGAAAAATCCATAAAGGGAAAGTAACCCTTTATTTTGCCTATAAACAGTCTTCAAGTGCATAATAGATAAAGTAAAATTATCCAAAGATATGGTTTTTTCATCTTCAACGTTTCTATTATTAACTCTTTGAGTGCCAGAGGGGTATGCAACGCATTGCTTTGCAATGCGTTGTGTACCTCTCTGGCACTCAAAGGGTTAATATTATTATTATTTTATGTCCCTTACAGTACATTTCTGTGACTTCCACTTCTGGACAGTCAACCATCAAAACAGGACAGTGATCCAAAGTAATATTTTAATAGTGTATATAGCTTTTCTTTTCCCTGAGATTACCCTATTTCTATTCAACAACAAACGTGTATTCATATTCTAATGCGGGTAGAAAAATTCAAAAAGTAATGTGTGTAAGTACTACTTTAGAGTGGTGATAGCCTCATGGAACAGCCTCCCAGCAGATCCTTTTGGGACAAATACTGTTAGCGAATTCATAAATAGCTGGGGCTGGCATAAGTATATTCTGAGAGGTGTGTAAGTCCATAGAGAAATGGGCAAACTGGATGGGGCAGATGATTCTTTTCTGGTGTCAAAATCCATGTTTCCATGTCTCTATGTAATTGTGGAAATATCCCTTTAATTCAACATATCATATATAAAAAAACACCTAATTTGAGTGTCATTAATAAACAGTGATACAATTGAACATTTTCCCTGCAGCACTGAGTGCTTTGTATGCAGTATTCTAATTTTTATACATTATAATTTTTACATTGTGCCACTATCCTTGCTTTCACAATCCCTGACAGAAAGCTCTCTGGAAATGGATATAAAAAAGCACAAATGTAGGTGAATCTAGATCAAACATAATAAAAAGTATAGTATACTTTACATTTCATTCACTTGCATAATATGTGAAGTCAAAATAAGGGGCAACAATCCCTTTAATGTATCAAATAGAAACCTAAAGAGAAATTGCATAAATGGATTTATTTTACCACATTGTCTTGGCAAAACAATGCCTGGTGTAAGGAATGGCTTCATCCATCTCTTCTTATCTAGCATATTATGACAAACTAGCTTTTGAGCTCAACACTGCCACAAAAGCTAATTAGAATGCAGTACTCTGTCACATCCACTACAGAGACATAGCTTAATAGCTGTAATTCAAATTAGTCTCTTTCATTCAGAGTATTTTTATGGGTATTAGTCATACTGCTATTCAAAACTTCAATCACTGTCTGTCTTCCAGGGTCATTACAGTGCAGGACTTCTAATGTACGTTGCTGATGGCCAACATAGCTTCCTTACTTGAATATAATATATCATGACATTCTGTCTTGTCAAAACTAGAAAAAAAACTGAATGCAAAACAAATTACCATGTAACATTATCTGGCTATCACAAGCATGCTCTGACATTTGATGACATCATGTAGTCTTTATGCTAAATGACTGTGATAAAAATAGATACTTAGCTTTAGCTCAAATGTATGAGCTTTATATTTCTAGTAATTTATTTTTTGTATACACACCAGCTTCCAAATGCCAAAGAACTATGACTGTTGAGTATTTATTTTTTTAGGGAAAATACGATGAGATTTATATTTTTTCCTGCATGTTCTGGACATAAAATAACACAGATTCTTGCAAAGATAAGAAATATTCATAAAGTATGGTTGGGTATTGACCACATAATATCTTAACCCATTAAAATGGGGGGGGCACTAAGGCATGATACATTTAATAAATATCCCTGAATATCTGACCTGGTTACTGCATAAAATGAACAATTCAACAGGTTTTGGTTCACTAAGTGGCAAAACTTTAATTAGAATCAATGAAAAATGCAACTCTGGTGAACTGAATTGCTCATCTGACCGACTTTCATTGGACAAGGTGATTTATGGATTCCTTTCAATTATGTTTGCTGAGTTCAGTCAGGTGAATTTTTTGAAACTCGAGTAGCATGGCTATTAAACTGAAGGCTTGATGAGATACAGTTCCTCAATGGAACGTGTAGTATAAACATATAAACAAAGCTGGGTAACTGCTTGCACACATACTTGAAGTTTATTAACCATTTAAGGACTGTGGACGTGCCAACTTTAAGTCTGTTATGGACCAGTGACGTGCCTGGCATGTCATGAGTTTTTTGATCAAAGGATATCTGAGGGTATGCTGTGATCATATGGGAAGGCTGAAACTGCTCCAAGACAGGAGCAGTCGGTTCCAGCCTCTCTCTCAGCGAGCCAGTACATGTGCTGGCTCTAAAAATGAAATAGCCTTGGTCCTCTAATGTAAAAAAAAAAATCCCTGGTCCATCTGGTGTTTAAGGGGTTAAGAATATTTTCTCAGTGGAATTCAGAGAAAACATTGTTGTAGATAAGCTTAGCTCAGACACTCCCTGACTAACTCATTGAGAAAAAGCCTTAGTTATTTAATTTAAGTTATTTCGAAATGTTTTACCAGGAAGAACACATTGAGATTTCTCTCGTTTTCAAGTATGTCCTGGAGAGTTTACAGTAAAGGGTTACATATTTACACAGACAGAGAAACATTATATACATACACACATAAACATGCATACTTAAAAAAAATTATATACAGTTACATATTGTTTGTAGATATAAAGAAGCTGTTATTTTTAAGGATTTTAGACTGGGAGAAGATCTGATTTTTTCAGGTAAGTTAGTCCAGGCTTTTGGAGCTGTGAAGGAGAAGGCAGATCGTCCAGCTTCTTTCATGTAATGTGGTATCCTCAGTGAGTTGTTAGCAGTAGAGCGGAGGTTATAGTTAGTATGGAGAGCTGGAGTGAGCATACTGCTCAGGTAGTTATTTATCAGTCAGCAAGTTTCTGTCCTACTGTAGCACATGCATATGTATGTTATAGCAGAAGAAATTAGTGTTAGTACTGCTTTCAGTTTGGGAAGTGCTTCTAGGTCCATTGACGAAAATGTACATAAAACGTTTGCTTAAATGTATATTTTGATTAGTTTCCCTCAGCAGGGGAGGGCTGGCAACTTGTGGCCAGAAGGCAAATACAATCCAGTGGCCCATTTCTATTATTGCTCAAGCCCACTGGCCCAGACCACCCACTTTTGTTTTGTTTTAAAACTGGCATTAATGTTGTAAATTAAGGCAAGTGATACCATATAGCTTACAGTTGAAATGAAGCAATACTACTGATAACACAGAGCTTACAATTTAAGTAAACCTACACTAGTGATATCATAGAGCTAACAAGGAAAATGGGTTATGCTCCTAGTGTAGCTCCATTTGCATTGCAGCTCTGTGGTATCACTAATGTAGCTCCATTTACAGCAGAAAGTGGGAGATTGAGTGAAGCAGTGCCCCATTGGCCCAGACATATGTCTGGCCTAGGGGGCAATTGCCCCCCTTCCCCCCAGGCCAGCCCTCCCCTGTCCCTCAGACTAACACTGCTGATGGCAGCTCCAATCTGTTGAAGGCTTTTTGCACTATTAATGCATGGTTAACTAGTGGGTGTAACAATAGACACATTTTGATAAATTGGGAAATTGAAAATATGCCAAAAATTCCTTTTTTTGTGTGTGTATTCCGTTCTCTCTTAATAAAAATGAACCCCATTGAGTAAAAGTTGCAGTTAATCCCATTGCCAGTGTGTGATTAACTAACTGCTTTAAATTCCAGGCTGCTAAGATGTGATTAAATGTCATGGTTAGACTCCATATTATTTTCATATTTTTCTTCTGCATCAAATGAAATGTGTACAGATAGAGGAATCTAAGGATTCCCAGTCTAAATTTTAATGCATATGGGGTAAGAAGACCTCTTAATAATTGTTTTTCCCTCTTTATCTTACAATACAGGAGGTAAGTTAAAGATGGGGGTTATATGTCCCCTTTAGAGAACATTAGGGTGCACTTCACTGTTAAAGGGGATCTCTCACCTAATTACACTTAATGCTCATTAGTTAGAGCATTTATCTAGAACACTGAAAATAGTGTTCATTAGATTTAAAAAGTAGTTACAGGCGCAAAATGTAAACTTTAAAAAGTGTCCGGCAGCCGACTTCCGGCTTGCCGAACAGAGACAGCTCCGTCGCACTACCCATCATCCTCGCATGACGGAGGCTGTCTGTCACTAAAGTGGAGCGATTGCATTGGCAGAGATCAATCTAGCCAGTGTGATCGCTCCACTTTAGTGACAGACAGCCTCCGTCATGCGAGGATGATGGGTAGTGGGGCGGAGCTGTCTCTGGTCGGCAAAGTTCGGCAAGCTGGAAGTAGGCTGCCGGACACTTTTTAAAGTTTACATTTTGCGCATGTAACTACTTTTTAAATCTAATGAACACTATTTTCAGTGTTCTAGATAAATGCTCTAACTAAAGAGCATTAAGTGTAATTAGGTGAGAGATCCCCTTTAAATGTTTGGGGTAATAAGGTCCTAAAACTGCAGAAATATAAGTTATTATACAGATTTAGTCAATGTTAATGTATTTTTTCACAATTCCACACGCTTTTCATGTCAAAGATCAAATAAGTACATTGACATGCCAATGCCAGTGAAACTTTAACCCTCTGAGTGTCAGAGGGGTACGCAACACATTGCATATCCTGGCACTATGGCAAGTGATACAAGTATATAAAATATTGCATTATAATACTCATCATAAATTAAAAGGTTTTAAGTATCACTATTCACAGTTTATAATTTGTAATCGCACAAGTATCACTAACCCAATAATATCTATAAAAGTGCTTCCACATGCATAAGATATTATATGATACTACTGGCAAAGACTATCATACTCTTTGCCAGTAGTCCTGGAGAACTGCAAGACTGCATTAAAGGGATAGTAATACTTAAAATGTAAAAAAAAATATGTTGTAGAGTTTATCCCCCTGAGTAAAACAAGGGCACTCCCACTGCTGAAAGGTGTTTCATTCAAAAGTTATTAATTTTCAAAGTTGAATTTTTTAGGTGCAATATCACAGTGGCCTGAAATTGTACAGTGGCGCTGTTGCTACACCATCCTATGGAGATTTATGGTCAATTGACCAGAGCTGTCCATAGGATCGTGTAGCAACAGCGCCACTGTACAATTTCAGGTCACTGTGATATTGCACCTAAAAAATTCAACTTTGAAAATTAATAACTTTTGAACGAAACACCTTTCAGCAGTGGGAGTACCCTTGTTTTACTCAGGGGGATAAACCCTACAACATATTTTTTTTTACATTTTAAGTATTACTATCTCTTTAAAAAGCTACAATAGTTAAGCAAACATTTTGGTCTGAAGATTAATATCAACAAAATGCAAGTCATGTTTAACAAATTTACCATACCAAGGACAATCACAGTAGATGGACAAGAACTAAAAGAAGTGGACAAGCATGTTTTACATTGGTCAGGAAAGGTCAACAGATGGAAACACCATGATGGAAACTGATACTGAATAAAATTTGGATGGCAAGCATTTGGAAAACTTAGAGGTACTGTCTTTAAGACAAATTTGCCACTGTGCCTCAAGCTAAAGGTTTTTAACCAGTGTGTCCTCCCAGTACTTAATGTATGTGAAACATGAACACAGAATGCCAAAAGCCATACAAAAACTTAAGCTTACACAGAGAAATATGGAACGGTGAATTCTAAATATAACAAAAAGATACTGAAAAACATGTGCATGGATTCGTCATCTAACAAAGGTCTATGACTAATGTTGAGCGAGCACCCCGATGCTCGGGTGCTCGGGTGCTCTGACCGAGCACCCCCTGAGGCTCGAGTGCTCGGCCGAGCACCCGAGCCCCATTGAAAAGCATGGGGCGACACGAGCATTTCACCAGGCACCCCCTGCTCTGATGAGGGGAGGGTGCCTGGTCAATGCCCCCCTTCATCTCCGCTATGCCCCCTTCATCTCCAAATGCCCCCTTCATCTCCGCAATGTCCCCCTTCATCTCCGCTATGCCCCCTTCATCTCCGCTATGCCCGTCTTCCACAATGTCCCCCTTCATCTCCGCTATGCCCCTCTTCCACAATGTGCCCCTTCATCTCCGCTATGCCCCTCTTCCACAATGTCCCCCTTCATCTCCTCTATGCCATAGAGGAGATGAAGGGGGACATTGTGGAAGAGGGGCATAGCAGAGATGAAGGGGCACATTGTGGAAGAGGGGCATAGCGGAGATGAAGGGGGACATTGTGGAAGACGGGCATAGCGGAGATGAAGGGGGACATTGTGGAAGAGGGGCATAGAGTCTATGCCCCTCTTCCACAATGTCCCCCTTCATCTCCGCAATGCCCCCTTCATCTCCGCAATGCCCCCGTACCTCCAGTCCCTGGTGGTCCAGCGGAGCGTCTTCGGATCTGTGCCTCTTCCGGCACAGATCCCCGCCACCCGAACATGGCGGGCGAGCACATGGCGGTACTCGACGAGTACCGCCATGTGCCGAGCAGAGCGATGCTCGAGCCGATCCGAGCATCGGCCGAGCACGCTCGCTCAACACTATCTATGACATCAATGAAAGAGTAAAGCCCCTAAAATGGAAATGGGTAGGCCACATAGCAAGAAGACCTGATAGTAGATGGACAAAATTAATTTTGGAATGTATTCAAGTCGACTGTAAACACCCAAGAAGAAGATCAAAGACAAGATGGGTACCAAATTTGGTGGTACACAGTTGCAACAAAAGGCACAGGAAGAAGTTGCTGTAGACTTGCTGAGGAGGCCTTCATCCTGCAGTGGATCAACAAAGGCTGAAGATGATGATGATTATATAATAGTAAGGAAATATACTTCAAATAAGCACAGAGGCATCTTAAAGGGATAGTAATGTTTCACAAAAAAGTCTGATTAATCTTCATGTCAAGGTTTTGTTGAGTAGCTCTATTCTGCCTATTGATTCTGATGTCTGAGCTAATCTAGTGCTCTGCTATCCACTGCTGCTGTCTTCTGAGTTTCTGGCTCAGGCTGATCAGCTGACCTCTCTGATTGCTCACCTGACTGTTATCAGCCAACCCTCCCAAGGTATTGAAAGCAGCTTGGATCACTTCCCCATTGTCCTTGTGTTTGTTTGCTGACCTGTTGCTCCTGGCTGAAGTGGATTTTCCTGCGCTCCTGTTTGCTGTGTTCCAGACCCTTGGCTTGTTCCAGACTTCGCTGACTTCTGTGCTTCTGACCTCTGGCTTGTTCCTGACATCGTGGACCTCTGTGCTTCTGACTCCAGGTTGGCTGATTACCTGTCCTTGTTCCTGACCCTGGTTTGTTATTTAGTTTATGCTCCTGATCACAATTCTGTTTGTTTGTTTTGTGTTTCTTTAATAAAGGTGTTTTGCATTTAACCTTTTTGTGTCCTGTGTGGTTCCTGGTCTTTAACACTTCATAGTATTTGGGCCATGGAGAGTGTTATTTCAATACTGTCAGAGTTGTAGTTCAAGAATAATTGAATGCTAAAGAATCCCACTCTTGCCCCTTTTACTGATGTAACACTGCTCGCCTCAGAGCAGCAAGACTGTCCAGACAGATTGCAGAGAGGGACAATCTTTGGTGAGCATAGGGAAAAACCTGAAAAAACTGCCAAGGGGGACATGGTTTTCCTTATGCTCAAATTAAGAAGACTGTCCCTTGCTGTGAGCTGCCTGGTCAAGGGACCAGATTCCACATCTGAGGGGAGGTGGCTTACACTAGGTAAAAGGGATGGGAGGGGGATATTTTATCATTCAATTACTCTTGAACTACAACTCTGACAATATTGAAATAACTCTCCATGGTCCAAATACTATGAAAATTAATCGAAGCTGCTTTTTTGTGAAACATGGCTGTCACTTTAGTTATCATAATGTGTTTTACTACTAGATAGGAAAATATGTGCACTAAAAAAAAAAATACTCTATACATGCACTAAAATACACAAACAACTGCCCCAGATCATATTATTTCTGTTCACAATCAGAAAATGTCATACTGTACAAATTGTCATATACTTAGATTGACCTATAGATCTATCTGTGTGTATGATGCAGAATCACAGTCTCAACGTCTACAGAATAATATATCTTTCTCCATGTGTGCACTCAAAAACTCAGCCCTGACATGTGTGCATAAAGACGAATGCACCTGTATGCAGGTCTGCAGTTAAATGGTTAAGAAAAACAGTCTCTAATCAAATGGCATAACAACTAGAAACCTATATTTTATGATTCAGAATGTGCTGGAAGCATCAAATAGATATGAGGCTCAATTGTACAACAACTTCGAAATGAAAAAAACCAAAACACTGAAGCATGACAAAAGATGAAAATATAACATTAATACAAGGTATATCAGGATGCTTACCAGAGCGGTGTTCTAGGAATTGCAGAGAGATAGTTCAATGCACTAGGGGAGATTGATCACATTAATACAAGGTATATCATGATGCTTACCAGAGTGGTGTTCTAGGAATTGCAGAGAGATAGTTCAGTGCACTAGGGGAGATTGATCACTGAATAAGCTTATAATGTGCTGGACTGTTAATGTAAGGCTCTGCAAAAATAAGTGTTTTTGTGCACTGACTGGTCTTGCACTGCATAATGCCTTTGTAGAAAGCTTTTTTAGATCAAAATGGCTGCTTTGTATCATGTGCATAAAGGGGTGAACAGTGTGGGAGTATAAGGACATTTCAAGAAGTACCATTGCTTTGTACAAAGGTACTAGCAATGTATAAACTGGGACACAGCAGAAATCAGCACGAAATTCTTCAAGTTTTTACCCCTGCTAAATCCATGACAGTAAGCACTTAATGTGTATACAGTTCTTGTTCTGCAATATCATTTTGTACATTCTCTTCCTTGAATGGAATTCCTTAGAAGCAATTTACCAGTAAATTGGACGTATGAAAGTGAGGGTGCAAAACATCAATGCAGAAACCACTTCTCTGGGTTAGGGTATGTATATTTATATATTTAAAGTTAATTTCAGACCATGCGGCCAAATATACACAATTACCCGGTGCTCAAGCCTATATCGATACAGATTGGTTCATAGCAAATCACAATAACAAGAAGAAAAGGCTGGTACTCGCCTGAAAAAATGAGTTGGTTTATTCAACAAACATGCTGCAATATAATAAACCAACACTTTTTATCGAGTGAGTGCCAGTCTTTTCTCCTTGTTATTGTGTCTTCCTTCTTTTACTGACTGACGCTGTTAGCATAACTAATCTAAATAAGTATGTCAGAAATAACAGCCACCTTTCATTTGAATAAGTACATTTCCTTAAATAGTGTCACTCATTGCAAGCTGCACAAACAAAAGCAAGCAAACTGGGAGGAGATATTCTATGGGGAGCCTAATAAATAGGTTACAGTAGACATGAATGCATCGTAAGGAACACAACATGTCATGATTTTTAAACAGTTTTGCAGTGGACTACAAGGGAGATCAAAAACAACTAAATAATAGTTTAAATATATACCTGACTACATGGGTATAGAAGGGCAGGGAGAACCAGTCCCTCATATTCAGAGGAAGTCTGTTAGGCTTCTCTTGCTTCATTTTAAATTTTCAGGTGATTTTTTTTTTCTACTCACAGCTTTTAATTATAATGCTGTAGAGATTACCTGTGCATGTGCCTGTCTCCAACAAGAGTGTGCTCTTCCCAGGGCCAGATTTATATCTCAGGAGCCTGTAGGCACAGAACTGTGAAGCGCCCCCCCCCCCCCCCCGATTTGCCAACTCCACTGGACACCTCCACAATGCTCATCAGCTCCATATTGCCCCCCATCAGCTCCATATTGCCCCTCACCTTGCCCCCCCATCAGCTCCAACTTGCCCCATCTTCTTCATATTGCCCCTCACATTGCACCCATCATCTCCATATTGCCCCCATCAGCTGCAACTTACCCCCCATCATCTCCATATTGCCCCTCGCTTTGCCCCCATCATCTCCAAATTGCCCCTCACATTGCCCCATCATCTCCATATCCCCTCAGATTGCCCCCCATCAGCTCCACATTGCCCCCACCATCTCCATGTTGCCCTCACATTGCCCCCCTTCGGCTCCAACTTGCCCCCACCATCTCCATGTTGCCCTCACATGGTCTGTTTCCTACCTCCCTGGTAGGAGATCTGTCATCTGTGCCTCCTTGGCACAGTCCTGTAGCTGATGGAGCTCCCACGCGGTCTCCTATTCAGGAATGCAGAGCGCTGGGAGATGATGTCATCTCCCAGTGCTCTGCATTCCTAAAGATGCGAAGAGGGAGCTCACCAACTATAGGACTATGCCAAGGAGGCACAGACATGGCCTGCCAGGGAGGTAGAAAATAGGGAACGGGGGGGGGGGGGCAGCGCCAGCGAGGTGGCTACTTTTTTTTTTTATTTAAAAAAAAAAATAATAATAAAAAAAAAGAATACCAATGGCAGGTGCCCCTCGGTGGCGTGCGCCTGTAGGCAGGTGCCTACTTTGCCTAATGGCAAATCCGGCCCTGGCTCTTCCCTGTCCTTGCATATATGTGCATTCACTGGAACATTCAATGTTAAAGTGGACTGGTTATCCAAATAAGTTTAATTTTAAACACAATCAAAAACTGCCTTTATGTTGTGATTATAGTATTTAGTTGCCGGTTCCACAGTCTAGCACTTTATGCTGATGAGCTTATGGGCAGGGCTAATATTACATCAGAGTGGAGCTGATATACTACGGAAAAATTGAGTATTTCTGATGCACACCAACTGCGCCATTGAGATGCTTCTCAATATGATAACCCTTTGAGTGCCACAGGGTACGCATCGCATTGTTCTGCAATGCATTGCGTACCCCTCTGGCACTCAAAGGTTTAAAAGACCTATATTTAAACCAATGGGAGATTGGGAAATGTTTAGTTACTCCCTATAGTGCACTTAATTGACCCAGAGTTGCATAACAAAACTAATTAGCATACTTACAGTGAATTACCATAGAGTGCCAGACTGTACCATGAAAATATAAAAGTTAAATTCTTTGTAAATCTAACTAAACTTGTCATAAGATGGTGAGCACGCTTTAAAGGGATAGTAACACTTTGTTTTATCTTTATTTTATTTTGTAGGCATTAAAAACATGAAGATAGATATGTCTTATCTCTCAAACCTTTATGGTTTGAGAGATATTCACAAGCAAAGTATCCCCTCCCGCTCCTTTTACCTTGTGTAACCCATCTCTTCTCAGATGGGAAATGCAGTCTATAGACCAGACAGATAACAGCAGGGGACAATCTTCTTCCTATGAGAACAATGAGCGCCCTAGCCCCCTTGACAAGTTTTTCAAGTTTTTCCCTCATCTTAATTGAAGATTGTCCCTCTCTGCAGTCTACCTGGGCACCTTCCTTCTGCTCTGGCTGAGCAGTGTTATATCAGTAAAGGTGCGGGAGGTGGATAATTTGTCATTGAATTACTCTTGAACTACAACTCTGACAGAATTGAAATAACACTTTCCAAAGTCCAAATACTATGATGATTAATTAGAGCTGCTTTTATTATAAAATATTACTATCCCTTTAAGCAGAATAGCAGACCTTTGAAGGGAGAGTGGATATTGGTCTCCCTAATTCTAACAGCTGCTTTACTAAATAGCTGTAGTAAGAAGCCACTTTAAATCCCATGTTATAGCCATCAACATGTTTCCAAACATATCAAATATATAAAATAATGCTGATAATGCAAAGTATATTTATGTAAAGGTATGATATGTAGAAAAATGTATAGCATAGAATACAACCATCTATTAAGTGTATAAACAATAAATAATTTAGATAAAATGTGTATCCTCACTGATGTATAACAAAATGATCACACTGAATTGTAAAATCATTTTGCAACTGCTTTTGTAAAATAAACTCATCAATTTTTCAACTTTTAGCTGAGCAGTTTAATTTCCCATTAAATTAAGATTAAGAGGGCATTAATCCAGACAAAAGAGAGAGAGGTTGACAGGCTATGTTCCAATGAAAAAGCTGTAGATTATAATGTTGCATCAATCATGATTCTAGCATTCAGGACAGAATTATGAAATTATTACAGCACATCTTTGTTATATCAACTATTTGGAAGGAGGGTGAAAATAATACAAGAGAAAATAATTCACATTGGGATTTTTATTTAACCCGTCAGATGTTAGAGATGAGATGAGAAGGGGGTTAATACAGTACATTACAAACTGGTTTACAAATTGGAACGCATTAATGTGAACTAACAGATTAACCTTGCTATGTATTTTGAGCCATGATCTTTCTCTTTAGTAGAGATATAGATATGGTTCTGGGGAATAGCTTGCTTATTCATTAATCCTTTAATCTAGAGTTTGATTCCAATTACTAGATTTAATTAAGATGTTCATATCAATTCCATGCTAACCCTTTAAAAGGATTTGTAAATCTGGGCAAAAGTTCATCTGTGGATGAAATCAGACGCAGATTTTACATAGTAAAGACTAAGGTCTACAGTAGTGTTGAGTTCAACCCACTGTTAAGCTTCCATGGCTGAATTTCACATAAGGCTTGGTTCAGACAACGATAGCACAGTGTTTGTATCACTGTGTTAAGATACCATGAATCAGAATAGGGCTGTGCACATGGTCAACTGTTGCTTCATGTGTAGGAGCTCAAATGGAGGTTGCTGTATCATTAATGTGCTCCCATCAGAAAGCAGTGGAGATCCAGCAGCAATTACCTGCATGGTGTCCTATGGAACTGCAGGTCAGATCATTCTCTCAGGCAATTGAATTACTTTGTGCTCATCGCAATGATCCATTCATTAACGGGACATGTGAGGATTAGCCAGTTATTTTTATTTAGAAAATGTTTTACCAGGAATAACACATTGAGATTTCTCTCTTTTCAAGTATGTCCTGGAGTGTTTACAGCAACAATTGCGTATTTGCACAAATACAGAGACATAATACATATATACACACACACACATATACTAAAATGTTATATACAGTTGCATATTGTTTTTGAAGAAGCGGTTATTTTTAAAGATTTTAGACTGGGAGAAGATCTGATTTTTCCAGGTAGGTTATTCCAAACATTCAGAGCTCTGAAGGAAAAGGCAGATTGACCGGCTTCTTTCTTGAAATGTGGTATACTCAGTGTGCTGTTAGCAGTGAAGCGAAGGTTATAGTTAATATGGAGAGCTGGAGTGAGCATACTGCTCAGGTAGTCAGGCGGTTTTCTAGAGAAGTGGTTATGAACCATGCAAGAGAGGTGATGGGCATGTCTAGATTTGAGTGTTAGCCAATTTAGTTCTTCATACATATCACAATGATGAGTTGTATAATTACAATGAAGCATAAAGCGGCATAATGAGTTATACAGAGTGCCAATTTTAGCAAGATGGATTTGTGGCACATGAGCATATACTACGTCCCCATAGTCTATGATTGGCATTATCATCTGTTGTACAATACATCTTCTTACCAGGGGATTTAAATAGGATTTGTTTCTAAACAGAGCACCTATTTTGGGATAAAGTTTGGATATTAATTTATCAATATGAAGACCAAAAGTGAGGTTGGGGTCAAGCCACATTATGATTAGACTCTGTTACAATGGATAGATTGGTATTACAGAGATTACGCAGTTTATGCTTTGTACCAAATAACATTGTGACCATTTTGTCAGTGTTTAGGAGTAGTTTGTTCTTTGCTATCCATCTTTCAACTTCAGAGACATTTGCAAAATCTAGGAAAATAGCTCTAGCGAGTTCACCATTTTCCATACCAGTCTGGATATAATTGGTTACTTTTAGAAGGGCAGTGATAGTAGAGTGATCTGAACGAAAGCCTGATTAAAGGGGGGTAAAAAAAACTGGTCAGCCAGTAATACTTATATAGAAAGAAGAAACAGCGCAAAGCACCTCTAAGTGAAGTATTATTTGGTCACAATGGTATATATAAATGTCCCTATCCCCTCCAATAGTACTACTCACTGTTTTATTTATGTGGCAAAGAACTTGGAACAACAAGTAAAATCCAAATTCATCATAGGTTAGGATATGTCTGGCTGATACCTGTGTGTCACCTCCAATAATCACACCTCTAGAAAGCACCCACTCCCCAGCAGCTGGATTGCAGGGGGCATGAAGAACCACCAGAGGTAAATTTTTATCACAACTTGCTCAGTGCTACAACTCAGGACTGTCAAGTCACTATGTGATCTTATTTGAAGGGCAAGTAATTAAACACCTAGGAGTGCAGCTACAGATTGAAATAGATGTGTTGTGCTTTTGTGATATTTTGCAGAAAGTGAGGCAGGAGAGGCTCATAGTGACTCTAATCCAATAATTAATGGAGGAGCTGGAAGGACCATTATATGTCCACTGAGTCTGAGGAGGAAGGGACCACTACTGTACCAATGCTGTCAGTCCCCCTAAATCACCCCAAGGGATCTTGGGGAATTTAATGGGAACAGAGGGAGAAAAGGGAATGGGAAGGAAGGGAGAAAAGGGAATGGGAAGGGAGGGAGGTAGTACTAGTGACAGCAGGACAGGTCAGCTGTCTGTGCCTGCTGCAAGACGTGCTGCCCCTGCTGCCAGTGCCACCATTGCTGTACCTGCAGCCACTAGTGTTGTTTCTGCTGTCAGATGTGCTGCCACTAATGTTGAACCTGCTGCCAGTGCTGAACCTTCTGCCAGTGCTGAACCTTCTGCCAGTGCTAAACCTGCTACCAGTGGTGAACCTGCTGCCACCAATACTTTGCCTGCTGCTAGTGCTTTTTGTAGTACTCAGGGGGATGTTAGGAGAAAATTATGCCATGTGTGACAGCAGGGGACCCTCTGTCACATTGCTCATCACCTCCTTCAAGCAGCAGTGAGATGTCTGGAATAGAGCAGCAGCACGTAGGGACTAGTGGTGGTGGTGGTGTTGGAGAAGCTGGGGTGGAAGAGACATTGATGGTAGTGTTGAGCGAGCACCCGGATGCTCGGGTGCTCGGGTGCTCTGACCGAGCACCCCCTGAGGCTCGAGTGCTCGGCCGAGCACCCGAGCCCCATTGGAATGAATGGGGCGACACCAGGCACCCCCTGCTCTGATGAGGGGAGGGTGCCTGGTCAATGCCCCCTTCATCTCCGCTATGCCCCCTTCATCTCCGAATGCCCCCTTCAGCTCCGCAATGTCCCCCTTCAGCTCCGCTATGCCCGTCTTCCACAATGTGCCCCTTCATCTCCGCTATGCCCCTCTTCCACAATGTGCCCCTTCATCTCCGCTATGCCCCTCTTCCACAATGTGCCCCTTCATCTCCGCTATGCCCCTCTTCCACAATGTCCCCCTTCATCTCCTCTATGCCATAGAGGAGATGAAGGGGGACATTGTGGAAGAGGGGCATAGCGGAGATGAAGGGGCACATTGTGGAAGAGGGGCATAGCGGAGATGAAGGGGCACATTGTGGAAGACGGGCATAGCGGAGATGAAGGGGGACATTGTGGAAGAGGGGCATAGAGTCTATGCCCCTCTTCCACAATGTCCCCCTTCATCTCCGCAATGCCCCCTTCATCTCCTCAATGCCCCCGTACCTCAAGTCCCTGGTGGTCCAGCGGAGCGTCTTGTGATCTGTGCCTCTTCCGGCACAGATCCCCGCCACCCGAACATGGCGGGAGAGCACATGGCGGTACTCGACGAGTACCGCCATGTGCCGAGCAGAGCGATGCTCGAGCCGATCCGAGCATCGGCCGAGCACGCTCGCTCATCACTAATTGATGGCCTTTTTTAGGAGAAACTGAGAAGAAATGGGAGACAGGGATGAGAATGGGCATCACAACCACCACTAGCAGTCAGCTTTTGAAATTAGCGGAAATTGCAACTACTTTAACTTCTGCTGCTGCTGAGATGAAAGGGCAGCAGGGTGCTGAGAAGCAGGCTAGTGTGCCACAGACCACCGTGGACACAGTGGGAATGGGGTCAACAAGTAATGCGGGACTAGGACAGGTCCCACTTGCCAGCAGTAGCAATCCTCGTCCTGATCCTAGTTGCAGTGGTAAATCTGAGGCAGTAGCAGCAACAGCAGCAACATTATCCACTGCCACAGAAAGTGAAGGGGAATGTGGAGGACAAGAAGAAAGAGGCCATTCTTTTCGACCTGTTTCCTATCCCTCCCCCGAGAAGTCATGGGTGTGGGACAATTATTCTCTTCTGGCAGGCAGAGTGCAGTCATCATCAACAATGGTACAGTGCAAAATTTCTGACAAGTTAGTGAGAAGGGGAAAGGAGGGAACACACCTTGGCACAACCGCCCTGAAAACACACATGAAACACATGAAACACAGACACCATGACATTTACTCCAAACATGTTAAAGCCAAACACCCGTTACAGAAATCTAGCACCACTGTTACTGTACCCCTTGACTCTCCAGAAATGTGGAGATCAAAGAGGAGGAAGAATAAAGAAACCCAGACAGACACTGGAAGTTCCATGATGAGCGAAACAACTAGCTTGCCATCAACATCACCTTCTTCCTCTAGGGTAACAAGTACATCTCCTGACAATACACCTCATTCATCGTTACCTCCCCCACCAAATGATAGCCACTCTGTTAATGTTAGGATATGACAGTTCATCTCTACCCATTGCACACTGTGTGGTGCACTGACCACACATGCCAGTGTGGTGGAGAAGAATCGATACCAGGTCATCAAGTGGCATCTGAGGAGATTCTATCCCACAGAATATGCTAGGATTCTGGCAGGGAGGGTTCATCATTACTATTAAACTGTCAGCAAGTTGTCATGTGTCCTTAGCGAGGTCTGGACAAGGGGTACAGTGACAGCGACAGTACTTGGTTTCGGGTGTCATGGTGTTTGGATGAAGTTGTGCCCCCAGATGTTATTTACCACACACACACACACACTGTGCACATTGCAGTTGCTGATGGAAGCCACAGTTCCTGTTCTCAAGGGAAAAATATATATTCTAATAACAATATACCCATGATGATTTTGAAGGAGGGGCAGGTGGAGAAGATTTAATGGTCAAGATGTTCTTTTCTCCACATATACTGGGGGCTACTTATTCTTCTGCTTTTGCATCAGGCTCATCACTGGAGCCAGTCGTGGCAAGTGGAACCTTCATCATGTTATTGCTATTGTTGATCCCATTCCCTTTCAGCTGCCTAATCATCCTGCTGCTTAAACAACTCAGCAGCAGCAGTATGAACAGCAGTTGCAACTCAGGAGGACATTTGACAGTGGCCACTGGCCAACATGACCTGCTGGCATTAGACCAGTAGGGCATTTTTATTTTTTTCTCAGGCCTTGTATTTTGGAAAAAAAAAACAAAAAAAAACTAGTCCTACAAAAAAATAATCAATTTTTGGGGGGTTTGTTTCTAAAAAGCCTAAGTCCTATAAATCAATGTTTCCTTAGGGCTTGTGCCAAACAATCTTAAGTCCTCCAAATCAATGTTTCTTCAAGGCTTGGGCCTCTAACAACAAATCAAACAAATAATCCTTTACAAAATACTCTATCAAGTCAAGTATCAGTCCACCCAAGTGGCAGCTTATGTCAGGGGGTTCCTGTCTCTGTCACTTTAAATACAAATGTCTTATTTTATTTTGTTGATTTATTTTTTTTATTAACTGTCCCCCCAATAGCTGTCAAGAAAGCCCCCAAAACAAATTCCCTTTTCAAATGATTCAGTCATTCGCCAACACAGGCACCCTCCTCAGACCCCTTTATACCATGTGTTATGGTTTTTATTTTATTTTATTAAGGATTTCTTTTTTATTAAGTGCCCCCCAATCCCAGTAAATAACCCCCCAAAAACATTCCCTGTTACACTGATTCTTTCCCCACACCCTACCAACACAGACACCCTCATGCCCCTTTTATACAATGCCTTTGGGAAATAAAATATTATTTGTAATGTGTTGTGTGTAACTTCTATGTTCCATTTATTTCAATGGGCGAAAAAAGTGGAAAAAAGCAGAAAATCGGCACTTTTCGTGGTAAATTTTTCACCAAGCGGAAAGTGCCATTTTTCACTGATTTCAGTTTGTGGTAGAAAGTTTCGCTCATTCCTACTCAAGAATGGTAAGCAAAATCTTGCCTTAGCAAGCTACATTAAAAAGTATTATCACTGTGACCAGTCACCTAGAGAATGGCGGACCATAGGTTTCAATATAAAGTGCTGCAATTTGGAAGCAAACCAACTTTATAACAGGGGACAAATACAAATTCCCTTTGACTTAGATGATATATTTAAATCCCTTCACAATGTTTTGGACACAACATTAGCATTCAAGGGATTTAAATTCCCCAGAGGAATTTAAGGGATTTTCATTCGTCTCCTAGCACATCTGTTTTGCTTCTGAATTGCCCCACTTTCTTCATACATATGACCCCATCTGTGCAGACGGTAGACTGGATTCTTTCTATATTTCCTTTTTCTCCTTGTTTCATATTCATACTGTTTGCTAGAAAATCCCTTATTTATCATGTATTGTTTACCATTTTTATACACTGGTCAACAACATCCCTGTATAGTCATAATGCTTTTAAACAAATGGCATGGGTTAAAAGCACATGAAATGGAATGCTTTCCATTTATTTTTCTCATTCTAGTCGTATCATCTAAAGATATAAAGCAAATAACATTTTGATCTGAATTCTCCAATCTCAGTAGGGATCTGTAAAGTTCTCTTCTGTGAAAAACTGCAGGAAAGCTGAATGCTGAATACAAAGGATTATAGATTCTTTGAATTGACTAGTATTCATTCTAGTGATACAACTACTTTAAAAGAAATCAGTTGCTGGAAAATGAAAGGAAATACGCTACTGTCGTGTATGGATGGTCAGATTCTTATGATAATTGGTAACTGCATCTCATTTTCAACTCTTATGTTTGCAGACGGTGTGTGTGTGTGCATGTGTCTTTTAATGTACATAGATACCTAGTTATATATCTAATCAACTATCCCTGGGAGAGAGATCAAATAGATAGATGGATTACTAGATATATGGATGGATAAATGAATAGATGGAAGATAGATGTATAGATGATAGATAGACAGATAGTTAGATAGATGATAGATAGATAGATATATAGATAGATAGATAGATAGATAGATAGATAGATAGATAGAGTGGGAGACGAGAATAGAGATTTGGAATATTGAAATGAAAGCTAAAGAACAGGAAACATATTTCACCATGGAAAGATATTAATTGCTGGAAAATTAAAAGAAATATGGTGCTGTCATGTATGGATGGTCAGATTCTTTGGATAACTGGTAAATGCATCTCATTTTCAACTTTTCAACATTTGCAGAGAGCATATGTGTGTGCGCCTGAGTGTGTGTTTTATCTGAGTTACCTAGTTATCTATCTAAGCAACTATCCTTGGGGAGAAAGATCAGATAGCTGGATGAATAGATAGATGGATAGATGAATATATGGAAGATGGATGGATAGATAGATTATTTTGTCAATCAATGGTATAACTTTGCAGCATAGAAACAGCTGGATTTTTGCTGGTATTTTTCTTCCCTAGGAACGTCTGTTGAAAGGAGAAACATCTATCCTATTCCTCAGAAATTTCAATGTGATGGAAATGAAACTTTTCATATCGCTCCTCCTTTGACTCGAGGGGAAATTGTTTATTTCCCTGTAGTTGCCATTCTCTCCTAACTGCATCCTGCTCTCTCCCACATGAATGAATGTGCTCTTCATCTCTTTTTTGAATCCTCTTCTTTTTGTTTAGATCCCCTCCCCATGATACCATGCTTGTACAGGATGGGGAGTCATTGGAATAGTGCCAATAGTAACAGTAACTAGCTTCTTGCCTGTCTTCAAGAAGTTGGTTACTGTTACTATTGGACACTATTACAAAGACTCCCTATCCAGACACAGTATCAACAGGTGGGTAGATGAGCTAGTGGAGTGGATTCACAAACAGTGGGAGGCACTTTCTTTCATGCAGGAGAGAGGAGGATGCAGTTGGGAGAGAATGACATGTTGGAAATCCACAATTATCTATGGAGGCAGTAGCAGATGTAATGGGAAGGGGGAGTGTTCATGCAATCTCTCTGTCTTACTTCTTCATATTCATCTCCACTACCTCATGTCCATCTCCTCCTCCATGCCCAGTTCTATTCACCACCACATGTCAGTCTACCCCCTTCATTTCAATCTCCCGTATATCCATCTCTATCTCCACCCCTTCCATGTCTGTCTCCCCCTCCTCCATGTTCATCACCCCCATGTCTATCACCCTCTCTATGTCCATCTCTCCCTCCACCATGTCATCTCCATCTTTCCCTATATATCCATCTCCCCATTGATATCCATCTCCATCTCCCCCCTCCTTCATGTCCATCTAACCCATCTATGTCCATCTACTCCTTCCATATCCAACTCTATCTCCCCCTCCTTCATGCCCATCTTCCACTACTCCATGTCTATCTCCTGCCCCTGTCTCTATATACCACCTCTATGTCTATCTAACCCTCTCCCATCGTTCTACACTCCTCCTGCCCACTTCCTCCCCTGTCCATCTCCATACCAAAACATTACTTTTCAAGCTCAGAGAAGCTTAAACAAATACTTAAAGAAAGTCCAAAAATACCCTTTACAAAAGGCAACACTGTGTTACATTTTGCTAGTGTTCTGTATAAGAATGGATGGGTTAACATACAATAATAAATACTTTGCCATTTTTCCAATTCCACACTAATTTGCCATCCTTTGCCTATTGGATTTTTTAAATATTATTGCATCTATATCACAAACACACACACACACACACACAAAATCATGGGATGAGATAGTACACTTCATTAATTTTGATTTAAAATAGCTCACCTCCTCATTAATTCAGCTGTGCTCAAGCAGGGAAATAATCAATTGGTATTTACTGTAAAGCTCCACTGGCTGAGTGAAACATCTCCACCCTTAATGTAATGTTCTTTTTAACCAGTTGGGTGCTAGATATATCATTGGTGATATCTATTGCATTCGGGGATTTAAGAAAAAGGGAAAAAACTATTTAACAGTTACAGGACTTCCTAAAATAAGAAAAAATAATTAACAAACAAGGTCATCAAATTTAGAGTCATTCCTCAAATTATTTTCCTGTCTGCACTGTGGCTGTCTATAACTTCATTGCTGATTTGTCATACCCCCAATAATTATGGATCAAGAGTGCTGTGTAAGGTTTAGACAACCAAGGGACCACATGCTATGGGGAGGAACTTGTCAGATCTGTCAAACAAATTTTTATCCAGAGAAACACCTCTATTAAAAAATACAACAGGTTGAAATTAAGATATTATTGTCCAGGCAAATCCTACCATCAAATATACAAACTTTTCTTCACCCACCATCATGAGTTGTAACAGCTGCCTTCAGCAAACCTTACACTATCATGAGTTCTCAGCAATTTTTCCCTCTTACTATTCATAAACTATCAGCATTGATAACTGTAACGAAAGCTAAGGACGCCGGGTTATCCTTAGCCGTCATTCTGGATCTCTCCCTCCTAGATGCGGAACACTGGAACATAGGGCTTCTGAATGGGAGTCAAAATGGACTCTTTAAACCATTCAGGAAGTACAGATTCCGTATTTTTGCTTAGTTGAGAACAACTAACTCCTTATTAGGTGAACCCACAGCTTATTTATACATTTCAAACTACATTGTGGTGCAGACATGACACAATGGGCGAGTTTACAGGGATAATGCAATCACAGTACAGTAGGCATAAGACAGACATAATGGATACAATAGGTCACAGCAAATGGTAACAGGCATCACACAATGGGAGCATTCATGGAGATAATACAATCACAGCACCTAATGCAAAAGTCTAACAACAGAAGGATCAGGTTTGCACAATGGGGCAGGCATGAGTGTATTAATACACAAAGAGCTTGGTTTAGGGTGAACAATTAAGCAAAAGGGCTTGAGGGACTGCAATACACATTTGAAGTAGTCTTGCCCAAACTCAAATAATTAACCCTTAACTGCCCAGTCCCTTGAAAGCAAGCCAGCAGGCTATGGTTTTTAGTCTTCTTGGCATAGCTGTCCGCCAGTATAACGTCTCAAAGTTCTCCATAGCCTGCGACACTGGGCTAGTAATCTGAACGCCTAGAGAAGAGGTGTTTCAGGCATGACAGAAATGTTCACAGTTCCTTGTATAATAGGCTGATAAGTTGTATGCAAAGATAAGGTTTTCAGTAACGGAGTAGGATCCGTTACAATAATTTATATAATATAGGTACATGTAATGGTTTGTTTGACACTCAGACACAGTAAGTTAGGTAAAACACAGTTTTTATTGAACAAACTAAAAATGGCAATAACCCAGCGGGTCCACTAATATATATACACAGTATAGTACTGACATAGGACAGTAGTAAATACCCACACGGGTCCAGCAATTGTACGATACAGTAATAACAATATAGTGACACAGGTCAGGTAGTTTGTGTGACACTCAAACGAGGCAGCAGTGACTGGGTTACTATTAGGCCAGGAAGACTGTCAGGCCCTAATAGCGCGAGGCCCTTAAGACTCTCACTTGGGAGGGAGAGTATAAATAGCGAGTAATGCCACAGAAGTAAGCGGAGGCCCTTAATAAGCTTATGGACTGCCGTAGCAGTAACGGAAGACTGACTGTATGCCCAGAGGGTGCCCAACGGAGACTGCAATGCAAACAACCGGTGGAGAACGGTCCTTTCCCCGAAGGGTTAAACGAACGCTCAGACCAATGTTGACTGCCCGAGGTGGATAGTAGCCTGAGGCGCCCAAGGGAGACCAACCTCAGCTGATGGCAGGAAATAGGGTCTAGCGTACCGTGGGTTCAGAATGGAAGGCTCACACCGGAGTGTCGCCCACGCGACACAGACCATAACCGAGACCAGGCTGCAGGAATGATAATGCAGTAATAGCAACACTGCCCGGATGCCAAGCCCAACGAGAGCAACGGAGAGAGCTGCAGGCAATCCTGGACAAATAGGGAACGGAGGCCCAACGGGTCAGTACACAGAGCAGGAACAACAGCCAATCTGAATCAGTACACAGAGCAGGAACGTCAGCCGGGCCGGTACACAGAGCAGGAACGTCAGCCAATCCGAGTCGGTACACAGAGCAGGAAGTCAGCCAGGCCGGGTCGGTACACAGAGCAGGATCGTCAGCCAATCCGAGTCGGTACACAGGGCAGGAACGTCAGCCGGGCCGGGTCGGTACACGGAGCAGGAATGTCAGCCAATCCGAGTCGGTACACAGAGCAGGAACAGATGCAGCAGAGTAGTCAGGCAGTCTGGATCTTACACTGAGATCACACGAGAAACTGGAACAAGCGCTGGTACAGAAACACCACGGAAGGGCAACAGCGAAGTGACAGAGCCCAGTATTTAAGGACAAATACTGGGTGGGTCAAGGCCACTGCAACCAATAAGAGTGAGAATGACAGAATGTGGCCAGCATAGCATGGGCACCGTGATAGTACTGTACTGTGCAAAAGTCTTAGGCAGGTTTGAATAAATGCTGTAAATTGAGAATGCTTTCAAAACTAGACATGTTAATAGAGACTACCCTTTGCCTTCAAAACAGCTTCAATTCTAGGTACATTTGCACAAAGTCAGGGATTTTGTAGGCATATAGTCAGGTGTATGATTAAACAATTATACCACTCAGGTGCTAACGATCATCAATTTAATATGTGGGTTGAAACAAAATCATTAACTGAAATGGAAACAGCTGTATAGGAGGAATAAAACTGGGTGGGGAACAGCCAAACTCAGGTAACAAGGTGAGGTTGCTGAAGACAGTTTAATGTTAAAAGTCATACACCATAGCAAGACTGAGCACAACAACAAGACACAAGGTAGTTATACTGCATCAACAAGGTCTCTCCCAGGCAGAAATTTCAGACAGGGGTTTCAAGATGTGCTGTCCAAGCTCTTTTAATGACTCACAAAGAAACAGGCAATGTTGAAGACTGTAGATGCAGTGATCAGCCAAGAAACTTGCAGCAGATGAAAGACACATTATGCTTACTTCCCATCGTAAACAGGTGATGTCCAACAGTGCCATCAGCTCAGAATTAACATAAAACAGTGTGATCCTTGTACACCCATCTACTGTCTGGAGAAGTCTGGTCAGATGTGGTCTTCATGGAAGACTTGTGGCCAAAAAGCCATACCACCAACGTGGAAACAAGGCCAAGCGACTCAACTATGCACAAAAATACAGGAACTGGGGTGCATAAAAATGGCAGCAGGTGCTCTGGACTGATGAGTCGAAATTTGAAATATTTGGCTGTAGCATAAGGCAGTTTGTTCTCTGAAGGGCTGGAGAGAGATATAAGAATGAGTGTCTGCAGGTAACAGAGAAGCATGGTAGAGGTTCCTTTGGGGCTGCATTTCTGCATATGGAGTTGGAGATTTGGGCAAACTTAATGGTCTCCTCAATGCTGAGAAGTACAGACAAATACTTATCCATCATGCATCTGATTGGCTCCAAATTTATTCTGCAGCATGACAATGACCCCAAACATACAGCCAAAGTCATTAAGAACTATCTTCAGTGTAAAGAAGAACAAGGAGTCGTGGAAGTGATGGTATGGCACCCATAGAACCCTGATCTCAACATCTTCGAGTCTGGGATTACATGAAGACAGAGAAGCAAATGAGGCTCCTAAATCCACAGAAGAACTGTGGTTAGTTCTCCAAGATGTTTGGAACAACCTGCTTGCTAAGTTCCTCAACAAACTGTGCAAGTGTACCTACAAGAATTGATGCTGTTTTGAAGGCAAAGGGTGGTCTAACCAAATATTGATTTGATTTAGATTTTTATTCTGTTTGCTCACTATACATTTTGTTGATTGATAAAAATAAACTATTAACATGTCTATTATTAAAAGCATTCTTACTTTACAGCATTGTTCACACCTGCCTAAGACTTTTGCACAGCACTGTATATTAACAAAGTACCTCATCTCCATTTTTATTAAATTTGATTTTTGAGGCAAGACAAATATTGCAAGAAATAAAATAGCATGTGTTCATAATTAGAACCAACATTTAACCTACTTTTGGATGTATCGATTCGATAGTCATTATTTAGCACTCTGAAAGCTCTACTACAGATAGCAACTTCTAAAGCAATGGTATCCACAGAGACCACTACCAGGTCATATCTTTGGGATTTCCTTGCTTGAGTACAAGTGAGTTAAATAGAGGCTCATCACTTTCCTGTGAACAAGCAGGGACATTCTAAAGTCACTGCCTGCCAGGTATTACAAAGGATAGGGTTGGAAACAAACTGCTCTAGAGAAACATGCTTTAAAACTGTATTTCCCCTTTATTCATTAAGACATCAATGCAGAAATTAAAAAACAGAGTTTAGCACATAATGCACTGAAAAGTCTCCCATTTACTTAGCTTGTACCAAGACTTGGGGCAGTGTATAGGATTCTGGCCACATTCCATTCCTCCTCTTCTTACTTAACATTTACTAAGAAGACCCTTAGGAAATCAGCGATCAGTGACTTTTTTTTCTGCACATTTGAAAGGTGAGGCAATAAAGTCTTAATGATGGTGGAGTATGTGCAATAAAACTATCATATGCTTCAGTAGATTGCTGTAAGTGCAGGTGTATAATTTCTATGTGAATATATAAGTGCAGAAAATGAAACAATCCCCCTTTCCTGTATTCATATGTAAATCTCAAAAATACTTTGATCACAATAATTACACATACTGGGGGAAGGGGGGAGGCTGAATGTATGGATCAGCTAGTGCCACTCTACTGGTGTTAGCTTAACACCTGTGCATGTACTAGAGCATATGAGAGCTTTATTGTATTTCAGTGTACATGTGCTGCCATCATTATGACTTTAATGTCAGCCACCCCAGATGCCTCCCCAGTAGCATACACAGGGAAAGTTATCACATTTCCTTGCACATTTTTTGTAAATAATGTAAAACAAGACACTGAGGAAAGAAACGCCAGCAAATGCCCATAAATGTCCCTGTTTCCAGTTCCCAGTAGTGCAAGTGGAGATAAGGAGAGAATATTTGGCTTAAGCAGTTTAGTAAATTTGCATTAGGCAGGAATTGCAGAATCATAGTAATAGTGTTAGATTCCATTGCAGGTGATATAAATGTATTACTGGCCTTTGCTGAACTGGTTCCAAATTATGTTTATGGGCAAATAGCAAAACCTTCCCTAGAGATGTTGTAATAAAGCTGTCCATGTAGAACAAAGCATTGCCTAAATGATGTGAGATTTTTTTTTATCATAATTAAAACTATTCCTTAAGAGTTATGGGTTATGACACACTAAGTTGTTAATTTTCATATATATATACATGCAAAATACGATTTATGGAATATCTGCTTTCAAGTGCTTGTGTTCTGTGTTCAGCAATGCTATTCTAATATAGCCATTTGAATGATAGAGATGATCACTGTATGGCTGTTTCACTTGCTCTGCACTGCATATACATAGACTCTATAGATATTATTTCTCAATTTTATTAAAACTTTCTTGATTCATATAGTCACTGTCAGTAGAATCACAATCATATCATCACTGAACACCCTTTGCTGCTGGATCATCTTTAATTGTGTTGCCTACTTTATTCCTAAGATTCACCTTACAAAAATCACTGAACTCCTTCAGATAAAAGGCTTATAATTAAGGTTACTCCACTCAGTCATCATATTCCAAGGTTTGTATTCCTGAAAGATGACTGGATCCATTACAATGCAGCTGGCTAAATCATCAACTTAATTCAGGGCATATTATTTGCAATTCTTCTATACAAAATCAGTCATTGACTTCAGACTTGAAAAACTAATTAATCTAGTCGTCATACTGTCTCATTTATAGACAAGCCCTTATAAGTGCAATTTCTCTACCAAATTTAAAAATTCACAAATCTTCTTTGTCTGTCAGATTCAACCTTTCACAAATCCACAAATCTTCATTGTCGGTCAGAATTCTTGTGTCAATATTCTTGCACCTGTTAAGTACTGCGTATATGTATGTATATGTGTGTATATATATATATATATATATATATATATATATATATATATATATATAATAAGATCCCTACCAAAGTGAAAGTTGACACCTCAGTATAAAATGAACCTATCAACTTGATTCATGTTTGTATAGCTGAAATCTTACAATTCAAAGTTGCCTATGTGTCATTTTATCTAAAACATCAACAGATGTACAGTTAATGATATATTCATACTTGGTACTGAATGCTACTATATGCTTTATGATGTTATCAGTGAGGTTTCATAAATTATTTAAGGTTTTAATTGATGTTTCATATGCTAAAGAAGCTCTGTGCTGCACCAGAAGACATTTGATTTCACTTTTCCCAGAATTAGAAATGTGAGTATTTTCTAAACTATACATCTGCTGGACTTTTGGCTGACATGATACATAGCCTGTTTTGAATGAGGTTTTCCAGCCCGGGAGATTTCTTTATTTAACTGGCCCACTAGCTGGTATTTTAATCTGTATGCATATATAAAATTCATCAAGAGCTGGGGGTGTTTACACAGTGCATTGCTCAACAATGCGCCGTGCACTCCTCTGGCACTCAGAGGGTTAAATACAACTGTTTTTCCCCACTCCGTCCTCCTTCTCCAGCCTATTACTCCCCTCCACACACATCACTTTGCTAAATATGCATAAATGCTTATCTATTAACACCTTAACCTACTGTATGCAATAAATTATCAGTTATAAACCCCTTGCATGTCAGAGAGGTGTACAGTAATGTGTTCTGCCATTAACCCTTTGAATGTTTCATAGGTGCAAAACACATTGCACAGGAATGTGTACCTCAATGAGTAACCCTTTGTGTGCTAAAAAGGCATAATTCATCATTAACTAACACCTTTATTCACCTTTGTGGCATACAAGGGGTTGGTTACTAATGAATTATGCCTCTCCAGCATACAAGGGGTTAATCAGTGAGGTACTGCACATATGAAGAATCCAATCCAACATTAATAAAGCCATTGTCATTATATATATACACTGTGGAAGCACCCAGGAAGTCTGGGTGCCATGCTACAAGCCATTCTTGAAGATATCTACTTCATTTACATGTTCCTGTCTTTCATTCCCATAACCCAGAATTCTCGGAATTCTCATGAGCTCCACTCCTGGGTCTATATATCAAGGAGATATTAGAACACTTATGACACTGAACACAGTACCCACATCATAGATATCAACTAAGATCAGTTGTTTTTCTTTGTACATGTTATGTAGTTGTTTTGCATGCAAACAGGAAAGTCTGCACTGTTTCACAAAGAATGGTGTCCAAATGGCAATGTACTATAAAAGTCCTTTTATTGATATGCAAAATCAAAGAATTAAAAACATTACCAACTTTCAGACATCTAATCCCTGTCTCAGGTCTCAAAGTAGCACAGATGGTATATAATCAACACGTTTCGCATTACACACGCTTAATCATGACATACGGGTGAGAGGGAGCCCTTGACTTGCATGCTGAACCCTTAGATTTCTACATTGAGCCCTAAACTGGATGAAGTGGGATTAGTTTGATTGCCTTGTAGCACCGGATTGTTTTTTCTGAATGTAGTTGTTTTGCCTCAGAATTGCTCTGCTTCTGTACACTACCAAGTTTTACATTTTACCTGACTAATATGAGCATGACTGAATATTCATATATGCAGATTCATTTGGGTGTTTTATATGGTGACATCAGCAAAAAGTCTATGGCTGATGGCTGCTAGGATTTTTCTGCCTGGGGAAAGTTGCAGTTTTGCTCCTAACTTCTTTAGGTAGTGGATATCACTTTTAGGATTAGGGTTTAGAATTAGAATCTAAGATTAGTTTTAGTGTAGGATATGATTAAAATATAGGATTTAAAATTACAGTTAGAGTTAATGGCAAAACAGAAGTTGAGATTGGTAAGTTAGTGTTAGACGTGGTGGAAAGTATTAATTGTTTTTCTTACATTAGCCACCTATGCTTGAATCCTGCTCTGAATCATATGGAAATGATCCAGTTTCAGATTTCCAAAAGCAAAAACACAGAGATGGCGCCCAATAGTGTAATACAGTAAAACTCTCTTTGAGCAAAAATCAATAGTAAATTTACTCACATTTACATACCTCCCAAGTGTCCCTCTTTAGGAGGGACAGTCCCTCTTTTAGACTCAAATCCCTCTGTCCCTCTTTCCCACCCTGATGTCCCTCTTTTTAGGAGATCAGATTGTGGGATGTGTATGTAAGTGTATCACATTGCTCCACAGCAATAAAACTCACACTAATGTTTGTTTAAATGTCAGTATATGTGTTTATAGATTAGCCTGTATAAATAAAATACTTCAGTCTTGTTATAAGTCATTTATTAGGTTACACATAGAGGTGTCAATAGGTCATTAAATAGCCTAAAAATTTTCGGTAACACCCCGCCCACCAGCCATGCCCCCAGCAACAACCCCTAAAACACAAGTGTCCCTCTTTGGCAATTTGAAATGTTGGGAGGTATGCATTTATCCAATGTCAACTAAAGGGGATATTCTGAGCTGACTGTTAGGCTCATGAGGAAATCTCACCATCCTCATTCGGTGTCTCACGCTCCACCGCTCCACACTCCACACACAACAGGATCTCCACAACGTCTAATCTTCCAAAGATATTTATTCAAAACAAGTATATAAAATATACAACAACGATGTTGGACAATTAAAATGGCTACGCGTTACACGGTATTCCACCGCTTTTTCAAGCCTCAATAAAATAATATAAATCTGTGCCATAAAACCAGTGATAACATGTATTACCTGCAATGGAATCCAGACTTTTAACCTGTATATTTACATTTTTTCCCAGTATTTATCTTCTGTTATTTATATCCTGATTCATTATTTTATTAGTAAAGTGCTATGAAATCACTTCAAAAAGAATGGTCTAGTACAGTGGTTCTCAATCTTTTTTTGTTTGGGGCACCCCTAACACGTAATCTACAACATTCGGGGCACCCCTAACATATTTAATGTACTTTATCCAGGGCATAATGAAGGTACCATACATAAATATACAGTTATTATTAGGTCTTACAATCATAAAAACATAATGTGCATAACAATTTCTATAAAACTTTATTTATAAGTCCAATTTTGTTAGTTTTCATAGAAAACATGGGGCACCCTAAGTTGATATCTGTGACACACTAAAGTGCCACGGCACCCTGGTTGAGAATCACTGGTCTAGTGTAAACAAATAGTAGCTGAATTTGAATGTCAGAACTGAGACACTCTGGATATATAGATAAACTGTGTGATAAAAGACAGAGGAAAAAAAAAAAAATTACTAAAGCATCAGAGGTAAACAATGTGAATGACAGCCATAAAAATGGAAATTGATACTGTTTGAGAGAATTAACTAGAACCAATCAGCTGAAATTATACTTGCATCTGAATAAAATTACACATACATATTATCTTTCCCCAAGCTGTAGAAAAGCTAATTTAATGGTGAATCATCCACATAATTACATCTTATAATGGACCAACTGACTCAATGATATATGACAACCATTAGTGTTTGCTACTGTTACACAAAAAAGGCATTGTATACCTTTAAAGGGACAGTAATGTTTCAGAAAAAACACATCTCCAATTAATCTTCATAGTATATGGGCCATGGGGAGTGTTATTTCAATACTGTCAGAGGTGCAGTTCAAGAATAATTGAATGATAAAGTATTACCCTCCGGGTCCCTTTTACCTAGTGTAAGCCACCTCCCCTCAGATGTGGAATCTGGTCCCTTGACCAGACAGCTCACAGCAAGGGACAATCTTCTCTCTGTGAACATAAGGAAAACCCTGCCCCCCTTGACAGGTTTTTCCTTATGCTCACTGAAAATTGTCCCACTCTGCGATACATCAGGACAGTCTTGCTGCTCTGAGGTGAGCAGTGTTACATCAGTAAAAGGGGTGGGAGGGGATACTTTATCATTCAATTACTCTTGAACTACAACTCTGACAGTATTGAAATAACACTCTCCATGGTCCAAATACTATGAAGATTAATTGGAGCTGCCTTTATTGTGAAACATTACTATCCCTTTAAATGATGTTTTCAGTTTGTATAAAATTCTTACTACATATTACTTCTAGGTGACAAACAACAATTTTTTCTGATATGTTTTGTTACAGAGCTGGTGATGGTTGTTATAGCATATTCTCTAGCTATGGTGTTTTTAGAAGCACAAACATATGAATGTCCCCGTTATGGAACACGCAACATTTTTCTCAACTTCATTTCTGCAAAATATATATTTACATTGCTCTGCTTTTCTGTCCTAGACAATAGACCCAGATCTTTAGCAGTGCAAAAAAATGCTTAATACTGTTATGTCTATGTTTATTCAGAATGTATACAACAGAGCTGGCAGATTGCTTGTTAATATAGCAATCTCAGTACTTAATATTGGTATGTCTGTGTTCATAGCAAACCTCCCAAGCGTCCTTCTTTAGGACAGAGAGTTCCACTTTGGGACTCAAGTTCCTCTGTCGCTTTTTCCCACTCTGGTGTCCCTCTTTTATGAGATCACACTGTGTGGTGTGTATGTAAGTGTTTCAAAGTGCCCCACAGCAATAAAACTTACAGTAATGTTTATTAAAACTTCATTTTATGTTTATAAATTGGTCTGTGTAAATAAAGTGCTTTGGTCATGCATATGAAAAAAGTTAAGGCTTCACCCTTACATGAACAAAGTCTTGCTTGTGGTAGTTTTGAAGATGCTATAGTTTCTATAGCATTCCACTTGAAGGAGATCTCTCACCCTCCATTTCTGTAGGCATTCTCAGTCTCTTATCTCACTCTGCCATACCTCCCAAGTGTCCCTCTTTAGGAGGGACAGTCCCTCTTTTAGACTCAAATCCCTCTGTCCCTCTTTCCCACCCTGATGTCCCTCTTTTTAGGAGATCAGATTGTGGGATGTGTATATAAGTGTATCACATTGCTCCACAGCAATAAAACTCACACTAATGTTTGTTTAAATGTCAGTATATGTGTTTATAGATTAGCCTGTATAAATAAAATACTTCAGTCTTGTTATAAGTCATTTATTAGGTTACACATAGAGGTGTCAATAGGTCATTAAATAGCCTAAAAATTTTCGGTAACACCCCGCCCACCAGCCATGCCCCCAGCAACATCCCCTAAAACACAAGTGTCCCTCTTTGGCAATTTGAAATGTTGGGAGGTATGCTCTGCTATCTGCACCTCTCTTTCAACAAGCACCTCTTTCCCCTATTCATTTCTCATTGTCTTTCAGGTATCAGTGCTCTTAGCTTACACTACTAAATAACCTTTCCTACTAGTCAGGCTACTAATGCTCATCACTGAAAAGGGAGGGGTGAAAAGCCCATTTTTTTGATAGAGAAAGAAAGAGTGGGGACAGCAGGGAGACAGCAAGGAGAAAAAAACTAGTTTGGCGGGGTAGTCATAGAGTTGCCACCATTATACCTGTGTTGCTCCTTTTTCATGCTGCACTGTGCAGTGAATGTGTACCTTTAACCTCCTCTTGTAAAACTATGGAACAGACTTCCTGGGATATGGCAGAAGGGTGCAACACATGACATCAGTCCTTTAAACCTCTGCCTTCAACAAATGTATAAGGCAGCAAGTTTGCCAAGCCACATGTACTTTTGGATTATTTTTATAATTTTTTTTTTTACTTCTTTCTAATAACTCAGTTTGGCAGCCCACAGATGAAGAACTGCATAACTTAATTGTTTTAATAACATGAATAGTGTTGGCAGAGGTGGTGATGTCAACATGTATGGGGAAGCTATGGCTCTTGCAACCTTCAACTAATGCAGGGTCATCCTCCACAGTGCTTTACAGCTACCAGCTGTCACACCATTTACTTGCTGCTGGTGTAGCTCATAATCAGTCCTGTAATTGTGCCTCAGGTGGAATCTAAACGAGCATGTGTGTATATATGATTCTACTTTCCTCCCAGCTCAAGACAACTTATAGCAAAATGTTTAGCTTTTTTGGATCAGTGAAGTATCTCTATTCTGGAGATTTCATAGACGATGAGTTCTTGAGGGAATATTACTACTATTATGAGGGATAACAAATCCCACTAAAAGCTGATTGGTTGGGAGGTGTGTAGGTGCACACCCCAGCCAATGGATGTCTGAGAGCCACACACTGGCTCAGGCATCAGCCTGAAAGGTAAAAGCCTGATATCCTGCCTGACTTCCTTGCACCACCTCCCCAGGCTATTAATGCATTCCAATGTACCCTATGCAATATATTTCACATAACCCTTTATTTTTCTATTTTGAAGGAAAATATTTTGGAGCAAAATACATTTTGACACATATTTATCAATTCGGGGGACTGTTGTTGTGTTGCGCCTTGGAATGGATGCATTACTTTAACCCTCTGAGTGCCAGAGAGGTACGCAACACAGCTTATTTTTTTTACTTTTCAGGTATATATTTGATACAAGGATGAAGATAAGAAGACAGAATAGGAAAAAACAGACAGACGATGAAGGAAGATAGAAGATGACAGAAGAAGACTGACAATAGATAGCGGGTAAGTGTTACAGTTCTGGGTGTTAGGCTAGTGTTAGGGCTAGTATTGTTGCCCTTCAATGTTAGAGGTAGTGTAGGGTTAGCATTTGGGAGGATGACTGTGTGTTGAGCTACAGTGTGTCAAGCACCGATCGTCAGCTCTTTCCTTTGAGGTTCCCATACTTACCCTATTTATTGTGGGTTTAGAGAACTTAAAACACATGATGGAGGTGTGGCCACAATGTTTGTTGTGGTTTCAGTTGGTAGGGCAATTGAATAGCTCTGCTACCACATTTTGGCAATGGCCCGTTAGCCATTTTTGCCCTACTGGCTGTTTTACCAGCCACAATTGAATCGAGGCCTTGGACCCTACTTCATCTATATCAGAACAAGACAGGGAGGAAGTTGGAACATGGAAGCACATATTCTAAATCTTCATGTCATCAATAATTAGATCATCAGCTGCAGTACAGTCATCCTCTTCCTTCCAACTACTTTCATATTGCTGTTCATTTTTGTAAAGTCTAAAAAATTTTCTTTTTACTTTAGTGTTAGAAGGATTTATAGAGCATCCCTGTTTCACTTAATACTCTAAATAATAAAGGGTGTATAACTAAATAATTACACTTATTTTGTTCTATAAAGGTGTGAATCTTTGATCGCTGGAAACTGATGTAATTCGATTGGGTTGCCCCATAACATTAGCATCAT
Source organism: Rhinophrynus dorsalis (assembly GCA_037306005.1). Classification (NCBI taxonomy): domain Eukaryota; kingdom Metazoa; phylum Chordata; class Amphibia; order Anura; family Rhinophrynidae; genus Rhinophrynus; species Rhinophrynus dorsalis. Next base: position 280,156,648 of record CM074718.1, on the reverse strand, counting down.
TGCAAGGGTTTGCATTGTGGCTTATTGTACCATATACATTTCCTCCTCCCTCATTTGCTCTAGCCCAGTGCTTCTCGATTGTAGTCCTTGGGACATACTAGAGGTTACAATTTCAATACATCCCTGTTTGTACACAGGTAGGTAATCAGGCTCAGTCATTATGACTAATCTACCTGTTCTTAATTAGGAATATACCGTATGGATATATGGCACTCTTCGACCCCAGAATCCATTGCAAGAAAAAATAATGCCCCATGGTATTTAAAAGGGAGAAACACTGCTCTAGTTATTCCTGTCCCCAAGACTTTTCCAGAACCATACCTTATGTATGTGAAACATACTAGCCTATTCTGTCAAAAATTTCTCCCATTTTCCAGAATTTTAAGTGCTCAAACCTTGTCACGTGATCTGTTGTAAGGACTCACTCCCAAAGATCAATATATCAGATTGCTTGTAGTTCTGGTGCTGAGACATGAAATGGATTATGTCATAGTTGAAGCCGTTGCCATAAGATCTGAGATCAATACATAGATTAATTAGATTTGCCATCTACTACCATAGACTTGTCTGCATCTTCTTCAAGTTTGTAGCCACTATCACTACTATGACTGACATTGAAGAGGATCATCAGTAATGCCAGAGTCCTACACAGAGCTTTTGCAACTAATGCATTTGATATTGATGGTATTAGAGAGGAGGAAGTATCTCCTGGCAGTAGCTATTAAGTCCAACACAAACTTCAGTTGACCAGTGGCTTCAATGCAAATAGTTTGTTGATCCGGTGAACTGACTGTCATTTGGAGTCAGGAAGTAATTTATTTTCCCACTTGGGGCTAAATTTGTTTTTGCTTTCCTCAGGATCAACAAGGGTGACTTGGCATGTGCTGGACTTGATGAACACATATCTTTTTTCAGCCTCATCAACTATGTTACTATGTTTCTATGTTACATTGGAATCTTGAATACTTAACTAGTACAAAGAGAGTCAATTCTTGTAAAGCACTATGCCACTGCACTTCATCATATTACATATCTGTAGTTGACTGTAGATGGTACCACTCTCCCACAAACCATCTATTATATGCCTCTTGTTTGCCACCAACTCAATCAAGGGTGTTATTGTTCCTACAATTCTACAGGCTCAGCTGTGGGTGTCAAGTGGTAATGGTTTAAAAAGCAGAAAACATGGTTCGATTTGCAGCTGTATATTAAAATACTCTATGCAAGAACCTATTCTTAATAGTTAATCTAGCCCATTGTGGAATAAGTAGAAGTGGGGGTAACTTTTTATATTTAGAATTTTTACATTTGAACTATTTATACTTCAATAAAGAAGCAGATCTTTGGAGATGATGTGTGTTTGTGGAGCAGTTCTTTCTGTAGATGGAGGTCAATTCCTTTTTCCATACTGAGCAGAAAAGGTAGGAATTTCTCTGCATGCCTGGTTTCTGTGCATATTCATTTGTGTATGACACAGTCACTTCCAAATGTGAGTATAATTTATTTATTTTTATATATATATAGAATTGTGTCCATTGTAACAAGGCGCTATTGGCGTACCCCTTTTGTGTTTGTTTCCATTCCGATTTTATGGACAAGCTTTCGAGAGCTATGTTCCCTTTTTTAAAGGGATAGTAATACTTAAAATGTAAAAAAAATATGTTGTAGGGTTTATCCCCCTGAGTAAAACAAGGATACTCCCACTGCTGAAAGGTGTTTCATTCAAAAGTTATTAATTTTCAAAGTTTAATTTTTTAGGTGCAATATCACAGTGGCCTGAAATTGTACAGTGGCGCTGTTGCTACACGATCATATGGACAGCTCTGGTCAGTTGACCATAAATCTCCATAGGATGGTGTAGCAACAGCGCCACTGTACAATTTCAGGCCACTGTGATATTGCACCTAAAAAATTCAACTTTGAAAATTAATAACTTTTGAATGAAACACCTTTCAGCAGTGGGAGTGACCTTGTTTTACTCAGGGGGATAAACTCTACAACATATTTTTTTTTACATTTTAAGTATTACTATCCCTTTAAGTCAAAAGCATACTGGTTTTAAAATATGAAACATATACATTAAAAGCCATGCTAAGAATACATAATCGGATAAACTACAGATCACACCTAAACATCCCTTTGTCAGTCTGAAAAGAATGGGGATGGAGGACAGGCAAAAAGAGGGGGATATGTATATTTTTAAAACATATATGTTTGTGATTAATGTATATACACAGTATATATTTTTTTCTGTTTTAATTACTTTTCTTTGTAAGGGGCACATGCTTTGTAAGAGCCTGCCTTCTCAGTTTCAGATAGGCCCTTAAGCATACTCCTGTCCATTTGAGTGTTAGTTCTGTGACAAATATTCAAATAACTCACACTCAGATCTACCTTTGAGAGCCAGGCTTTTTCTGTTCCATCTGCCAGATTGTAGTGAGCTACATTTTTGAATGAAACCGCAGGGAACTGACTCCTGCAACTGAAGTATAAACTGTCTTTTTTAGTGTTGGTTTGTTCAGATTTGATCACCTTAGAAAGAACACTCATGATAGCACTCCCCACCTGTATCAAAGGCTATGCCATTTATAAATGGTACATTGCCAAATAGTTCAGTGAACTGCGTCATTTAGAAACATTATAAAGGTAGTAAATGGCGTTAATAATAATACAGATGTTTACTAATAAAAGCTGGGATACAGTAGATATTTCCAGCTGCTCAATTCTGCTATCACATTCTGAATAAAGGTTAGAACTGGATTCCAAATTACATTTTTTTAACTGAAAGGGATAGTAATACTTCGTTTTAACTTTATTTTATTTTGTAGGCATTAAAAAAACATGACGAATGATATAAGTCTTATCCCTCAAACCTTTATGGTTTATGAGATATTCACAAGCAAAGTTTCCCCTCCCGCCCCTTTTACCTAGTGTAAGCAATCTCTTCTCAGATGTGGAATGCAGTCTATAGACCAGACAGATAACAGAAGGGACACTCTTATTCCTATGAAAACAATGAGATCCCTGCCCCCCTTGACAAGCTTTTCAGGTTTTTCCCTTATCTTAATTGAAGATTGTCCCTCTCTGCAGTCTACCTGGGCACTTCCCTTCTGCTCTGGGTGAACAGTTTTACATCAGTAAAAGGGGCGGGAGGGGGACACTTTGTCATTGAATTACTCTGGAACTACGACTCTGACAGAATTGAAATAACACTCTCCAAAGTCCAAATACTATGATGATTAATTAGAGCTGCTTTTATTATGAAACATTACTATCCCTTGAATGCCACACTCAAATTATTTTAGAGCTCTGACAAACATACCAAAATGACTATAAAGTGAGTTGTTTAATTGGGATGAATCAGGCAGGGAAAACAAGGAGGCACGATAGCCCTCCCCATCCTGATGTGCCATGTACCTGAGCACCCTCATCACATCGCTTCAACCAGTGGTTAACCCCTCATTTGCTGGTCACAGTGATCTTATTGCAATGTCAATGGAGAGTTTAACTGCCATTTGTTTTTGAAAGTAAACCCCCGTGCCACCACAATCCATACCCAACAACTTTAGCCACACAAATGGTTAACCACTCCATTGCCATACTGCAGCACTATCACTAGTCTTGCAGTGGAGGGTTAGAAAAATTAACATGGGGCAGCCCTAATCTGCTGAGCCTGGGAAAGCCTGTCCAGTCACAAAAAGGTAGCATTGCAAAGTCATTCTAGTATTCAACTTTTGGATGTTTTTGCATGTACAAATTTGGGATGCATGTTGCCTCTAATGGAATATCAATAGTCAGAAAAAGGCTAAAAAAAACATTCTTTCAGCTGAACTCCCCTTTGGCTTTATTGGAACTCAGCCCCAATTTATTGCATAACACATAATCCAGAGTACCCCATACCTCCCAAGTGTCCCTCTTTAGGAGGGACAGTCCCTCTTATAGACTCAAATTCCTCTGTCCCTCTTTCCCACCCTGTTTTTAGGAGATCAGATTGTGGGATGTGTATATAAGTGTATCACATTGCACTTGAAACAAAGACTTGATATATGTTGTGACTCAAAGCATCACCATGCATATGAAAAAAGTTAAGGCTTCACCCTTACATGAACAAAGTCTTGCTTGTGGTAGTTTAGTAGATGCTATAGTTTCTATAGCATTCCACTTGGAGGAGATCTCTCACCCTCCATTTCTGTAGGCATTCTCAGTATCTTATCTCAATCTGCCATACCTCCCAAATGTCCCTCTTTAGGAGGGACAGTCCCTCTTTTAGACTCAAATCCCTCTGTCCCTCTTTCCCACCCTGATGTCCCTCTTTTTAGGAGATCAGATTGTAGGATGTGTATATAAGTGTATCACATTGCTCCACAGCAATAAAACTCACACTAATGTTTGTTTAAATGTCAGTATATGTGTTTATAGATTAGCCTGTATAAATAAAATACTTCAGTCTTGTTATAAGTCATTTATTAGGTTACACATAGAGGTGTCAATAGGTCATTAAATAGCCTAAAAATTTTCAGTAACACCCCGCCCACCAGCCACACCCCCAGCAACACCCCCTAAAACACAAGTGTCCCTCTTTGGCAATTTGAAATGTTGGGAGGTATGGTACCCTTCTAGTATCTAGAATACGAAGAATTTAAATTACATAGTTAACTAATGTATTTCTATATCAAAATACTTGGATTATTTTCTCTGTTTTATTTAAAAAAATAAATTTTCTCATTGTGATATCCATGGCATTATGACTGTATTTGCAATTGAAATTCCTGTTTAAATAAGATTAATGCAAGCTGAAATTGATTTAACTATAAATATTAATACACATAAAATTTGTATTTACCTTTGGATTCATGTACTAAATACTATCAGCTTCATGGGGAGAAAATTAGTTTGAGACTGAAATTCAAATTAAAGTTCCCATAAGAGACTTTCTTTATTAATGTAACTGCTCCTCAAAGTCCAGCGTGCATACAGGCAGGCATCTGCATTCTCATAGCATGAATACCAAGTAATCTTTTCAGTAAGAAATTATGCTAATATGATACAGTTGACTCAATGTGAGGTCTGTATTTAAAAATCAACAAGACAGATGTTACAGAAACCTGTTAATTTGTGTCCATATTCTACTGTATATCTGGCTTTACAGAGCTGCATAAAAGTGCAGTTCGGTTGAATAGAGCATGTTCAGTCTTGTTCAGCCTCAGTGTACAATCAGTTTGGTTTATGTATTGATTTCAGGCCCAATTTAGCATAGTCAGGTAGAAGATGATGTACCAAGTCCAATATTTTTCTCTAGGGGGCAGTTATTATAGTACCCAAAATGTTAAAGAGAATAAAAGACACCTGACATCTTTCTTGAAAGTGTTCCAAACAATTAATAACACATAGGTTACGGTTGCCCCACTGGAGGTGACCAGATCACATTGGGTCCTCAAGGAGTTTTCAACTAGAAATAAGCAAAAAAATCCAGTTTTTTATTTCACTGGAGTTTTTGTTGAAAAAAAATATACAATTTGATGCATTTCAGTGAAAATTCCATAATAATTTGAATGAATGAATTTCTCAAGATAACTTTTACATTATCCATCTATGCTATCTATAGATGGGAGTATTACCACCACAGTATAAAAATGGAACTTCCCAACATGCTGTGAGGTTTAGTTGATAGACAAAGTCAGTGAGGAAAGCAAGGAGAGAGACAGCAAGAGAGAGGTAGAGGAAAAACATATATATCATTTTTTTCTCAAATTAAGTCCACCCCATAGAAAAGTTGAACTATACTGATTGTGGCTAAAATATATATCCTCCATTTGATAACTGGGCTTTCTACAGTCCCCCCCCCCACACACACACACACACTAGTCTCTCTCACTCTCTGTGTCCAAATAATTACTATCTCTGGCCTTCTCTCTCACTCTACCTACCTAACTCTGTAAATTACAATTTACATACTGTATATCACCCTCTCTATCCCTTTTCTCTCTGCCTGTCCCTGCAGTGCATGTCTCCCTCTATGCTTGTGCCAAAATCTGCAGATATCATTGGACAAATAAGCCTCTGAAGGATTCAAAAGCCTTTCATTTGTAGGGGAGTTTATGCCATGTGCTTGGCAATATTGTAGAAACATGTTTCATTAAGGCACTTGAGCTTCCTGAAAAGCAGCAACATATGGAATTAAATGTCTTCCTGATATTTCTTCAACAACTCTGTAGATGCAAATCACAGATCCTGAAACATTTGTAATTATTAATAAACATAGGCTGTGACTTCCTCCACATATACATACAAAATAGTTTTATGTTTCTGTTTTCAGCAACTGTTTATAATAACATAAAATGTATTTATATATGCAACATTCTGAAAATTATACAGTCCTGCAAGGAGCTTGTCTTTGCAACAGACAATCTGGAGCCAGTATGGTCACTGGTGCACACTATGTATTATACAACAGTGCTCTGATGTAGGACACTCAAAGTAGCCAAGACATTTAAACAACCTTGTACTGACATGATCACCCTGATTGCCTTTTATCAGTGGCTTCAATCTTCAGTGCTCTATTCCACCAAAAGCTTAAAAATCTATCTTTTGTAATCGAGTAGAGGTTCCTGAGCTCAGTGGTTTTCATTAATGTACCTTGCCTGGTGTAGAAATATTGATAAGATTAAAATTTTGACTGTCAGCATCACTATAGGATTGGAGCTCAGCACTTCCATGACCTGTATTGTAGTGTATTAATGGAAAATGTGTACATCCAGTGCTAATTATTAGTCAGTAGGATTTAAGTACAGTTGACTGTTTATTGATTAAAAACTATATATATTTTTACCTTATAAATATTTACTGCATTCCAAACATCAAGTTCAACAAGTATATTCCTAACTGAAGCTTCATATTTATTACTTATGTTTTAGGGTCTGATATACAGTTGTTTTTAACCTAAACAGCAGCTAATGAAAAAACCTAGTTAAAAATGTCAACATCCCTTCTTCAGTCAAAAAAATGTAAATATAGTACCATTTAGAGGTTTTTGATGGCCATTTATATCATCATGGAATGAACAAAAAGTGCCACAAGACTCCACTTGTTCAATCACATGTATTTTTTTTGGATTCCCCCATTACGGAATAGAGGTGCAGCACACCCCTCTTGTCCTGAAAGGATTAAGACTATGTACTAAAACTTTATAAGACTAAGACTATACTCTGAAAATCGCTAAGGAGAGAGATTTCTAATGACAGTTTTCTCATCCTGGAGACTGGAGTATTATTTAAGCAGTATAATACACAAAGCACATTAACTTGCTTTCATGCTCTGTTAAAATAGTATTGTTAACCCCATTCATTTTTCACTTTACAAAGAATTAACTGGTATTGATAAATTATTATGTAACTCATTAAACTTATGCAAGCAAAAGAGGTCTCCAACATATTTCTTCACAATACATTACAGGCATATCTAGCATTCACTTTCCCTCATCTTGTAGCTAGTTCATCATCGTCTTACTTCCTCAGGTTCCCAAAATCTAACGACCTACAACATTTTAATGCAGAAGTTATGGGGCTCACCAGACAGAGGTGGATAAGACAACTGCACTTCATGCAGCTCCTTTGCTGAATAGAAAGTAGAGAGTTCATCATATTTTTTGGTTTCTACTCTCCCTATGTAGAAGGATATCCCAGGCATGGGCCTGTTCTCTCCATGTGCCTAGAAGGAATCAGCTGCACCCCACTGATGAGACCCACATAGGCTGAAACTTATGCCTGAGGTTGTGCTGTTTCTCTCATGCAGAGAGGATTTGCCTAACATTTCAGAGCAGAACCTGAGAGGCTGCCATGCATTGAAACAAAATACTTCATTTTCTTTGGTCTTGGTGTGCTTGTCATACTCTTTGTTTTCTAGCCTTCCTATGTGGAAGGTTATCCCAGGAATGGGCTCTTGCTCTACATCTGAATAGAAGGAATGAGCTGAACTCCACTGTTGAGGCCTACATAGGCCAAAACATATATCTGAGGCTGTGCTGTTTCTCTTGATCAGAGAAGATTTGTCATTTGAAGCAGTATGGTCTGTGGGTAGGGCCAGCCTGATATGGACATTTCCTCTTTGCAATGTCACATGGAGAGGCTACCATTCCTTAGAACAAAACAGATGATATTGTTTGATCTCAGCATGTGTTCATCACACTCTGTAGTTTCTAGTTTCCTGTAATGGAAGGGTATCCTAGGCATGGCCCCTTGCTCTCCATGTGGCTAGAAGGACTCAGCTGTACCTCACAGACAAAGCTCATATAGGTCAAAAATTATATGTGGGGTTGTGCTGTTTCTCTTAAGTGGAGAGGGTTTACCTGACATTTCAAAGCTGGGCTGTCTGTCAGCAGGACCAGACTGACATTGGTATGGAAATGTCCACTCTGAAATGGTACATGACAGTGAAAAATGTGACGTGAGCAGCACCTGAGAGGCTACTATACCTTAGAACAAAACACTTCTTCGGTCTTGGTGTGTTTTCATCACACTCTTTGTTTTCTAGTTTCCCTAAGTAGAAGGGTATCCCAGGCATAGGCCCTTGTTCACCATGTTCCTAGAGTGAATAAGCTGCCCCACACTGATAAGGATGAAACACGCATAAGATGAAACATACATCTGCAGTATGCTGTTTCTATCATGCAGAGATGATTTACCTAACATTTCAGAGCAGGACTGCTTGTAGATATGACCAGTCTGATATGGATATGAAAATCTCTGCCGTGGCATATGGGAGTGAAAAACGTGACTTGAAAACCTCTCGAGAGGCTGACATGCCTTAGAACAATTCACATAATTTTGTTTGGTTTTGGTGTGTGTTCTTCTCACTCTGTTTTCATTTCTCCAGTGGATAAAATTGAATTTTATAATTGACAGAGGTAGGTTTACTTATTTAATTCCTTAAATTTAGACTACCGTAATTCAGGATTTAACTAGACTAATAATAGATGCTAGGAATGATCGTCCTGTGTGATGTCCAAATTCTTAAGCAAGTAACACTTTCTAATAATAACCCCCACCTACCACATTATGCTCAGAAAATCCTAATAGCCCCAATGAATTTTGCCCTAGTGCCTTTGTTCATGACATCTTAAATCTGTACCGGATGTCATGCATGGAGGTGGGCATAACAGTTGCTAGCAGTTTTTTTTAAACTGAAGCAAGCAGACGGCATGCTCCTTCTTAAGCCTTAAAGGACCAGAGTGGTGTGTAGACTATTCTTGAACAATGAATTGTACACCTCTCTTGTCCTTATAGGGTTAAGACAGGAATACTGTGGGGTTAATCTTCATAGTATTTGGGCCATGGAGAGTGTTATTTCAATACTGGCAGAGTTGTAGTTCAAGAGTAATTGAATGATAAAGTACCCCCTCCATCCCCTTGTACTGATGTAACACTGCTTATCTCAGAGCAGCAAGACTGTCTGGATGGATCGTAGAGATGGACAGTCTTCAGGGGCAGGGTTTTCCTTATGCTCACAGTAAGAAGATTGTCTCTTACTGAAATCTGTCTAATCAAGAGACCAGATTCCACATCTGAGGGGAGGCGGCTTACATTAGGTAAAAGGGGTGGGGGGATACTTTATCATTCAATTACTCTTGAACTACAACTCTGACAGTATTGAAATAACGCTCTCCATGGCCCAAATACTATGAAGATCAATCTGAGCTGCTTTTTTGTGAAACATTACTATCACAAATTTTCAGTCACCTATTTGTTACGAAGTGACAGATCCACTTTATGTTAACCCTTTGAGTGCCAGAGGGGTACGGAATGCATTGCAAAGCAATGCATTCCGTTCCCCTCTGGCACTCAAAGGGTTAAGCATAAATGGCTTGATTGAGTGGACATGATGGAATCATTTATATATGTTCATAACTCTGCATTTTTAATCCTTTGGATGCTAAACGTGCCACCAGAATCTCAAGGTTTTGTTGGATTGATGTTATAGTACTACAGCTTTTGCAATAAACATTTCTCTTTCACTTTAAAATTGCTTATTGACCACCAACACAATGTCTACAAGTCTTAGAGATTTGCTTTCATCATTAAGGTAGGGAGAACAGTGTGTGTGTATAAATACAAACAAGATTTATACATAATGAAAAACAGATCCATTACAAGGACATATCAATACAAGTTGTGAGGAAGTACTAGAATTAAAACAAAGCTCTCCATGACATCTATTATGTGGAAGGGAAAAAGCATAATGTAATGAGTTTTGTTATGCACCTTAGCTTTCCTCCAGCAAAATCGAATCATTCTGGGTTGTATGCACAAAGAAAGAAGAACGATTCTAGAGCAAATTATCTGTGCCACAGGAGACAAATAAGAAACATCCAAAATCTCTTTGATTTAAATGGGGCTTTAACCCCTTCAAACCCATAGCATTCAATGGGTTAAAAGCCCTATTTAAATCAGTGGGAATATTTATTTGTTCCCTGAGGTTAGGGGTAGGCAAAAGTTGTCGCCTTGTTCCCGCGGGAAATTTCACAAAAAACACGCTGTTATCTGCTTTTTCGCAGGAAAATCCGCTTTAAAACTAGCGTTTTAAATTTTCGCAATTTTCGCCCTTTGGCCAAAATCTTTTGCCATTTTTTTCAATGGCCAAAAAGTTTTCTCCCATTGATTTACATTGTTTTCGCACTTCTGATATAAAAACATGACTTTTTTGCTGAAGGCAGACACAATAGAAGCAGCTACAGCGTGAGACAGACATGCTGTGCTGTTCTCTTGTAATATTTAGCAAAAAGTGAGGCAGGAGAGGCTCATAGTGACTCCTATCACTATGAGCAGCAAAAAGAGGAATTGGAAGGACCCTTATTATGTGTCCACTGAGTCTGAGGAGCAGGAGGAGGATGAAGTAACTAGCAGTACTCAACCAATGCTGTCCAGTCCCCCTAAATCACCCCAAGGGATCTTGGGGAATTTAATAAGAAGGGAGGAAGAAAACAGAATGGGAGGGAAGAGAGAAAAGGGAAGGAAGGGAGAAAAGGAAATAGGAAGGAAGGGAGATAAGGATAGTGAGAACAGGACAGGACAGCTGCCTGTGCCTCCTGCCAGACATGCTGCCCCTGCTGCCAGTGCCACCACTAATATTCTGGAGATCTATTTTGTATCAAGTTGCGGATATCTCTTAATTTTGAATCTGCTTGTAAATTCTACTTGTAAACAAAATGGTGGCCTGATTAGATAAAATGAGTCTGAATTGAGTCATTTAGATGTTGGGATAGTTATGATAAGTTATCATTATTATCCTTTATTTTTATAGGGTCAACTTATTCCACAGTACTGTACAATAGGGACTCGACATATAGAGACATACAATAGTACAAATGGAACATAGTAAAAAAAGAATCAGAGGGCCCTTCTCATGAAAGTTTCAGTACAGAGTAAGGAAGGTCACAGAAGGAGTAAGTGCTATGTGGTGTAAGTTCCTCCTGCAACATGAACTGTTGGTCAGTGGGTGAGAAAAATATGTGTATTTCAGTGCAGTGGTCAGGTCAAGTAGCAGATCTGTTTGGGAGAAAAAGGCTCTGTGTGAACAGTGAAGTTGTGATGGAATTGTAGATGGGAGAGTGACTGTAGAAGGGAGCGAGAGTGAGCAGAGTTTGGAGAGGCTGTTGACCTTGCTCATAATGGTTATGGGGTAGCTGATAGGTCTCCTTGAAGAGGTGAGTTTTCAGGGAACCTCTGAAGATCTGTACGCTGGGGGAGAGTTTGATGGCATGTGAGAGAGAATTCAGGTGCAGCAAGGGAGAAGTCTTGTAGGCTTGCCCCCCCCCACAGACACACAGCATTGCACAGATGAGTTTGGGCAAGGTATGTTTGTGACATATAGGTCAAAAGCTAGTAGGCTTTGAGTCATGTGTACAAATGCCATTAGTTTAGGGAATAAGCTCCCTGATCTTGCTGCAGTAATAACAAGTGATGATGTGGACTTAGTGGAGATTACCAAACCTGGTAGAAGAAATAAATGCCTGGGATCTACTAATACCCAGGTAGTCTCTAAAAGCCCAGCAAAGCAGCCTCCCTTCCACTAAAGTGCAATTCATTTTTATTCTACAGCTGGTCATCCACATATGCTCAGTTGCACAAAGTACCAAGATAAAGATGATGAAGAGTCAGTGTAGATGAAGGCACCTTTATGAGTGCTATAGACCCAAAGGGTATTGGGAATCTTCCACTTCTCCAGGGATTAGAAAAGACAATTATAAAGGAAGAAACTGTGTATTCCATCTAAAGCACCCTCTAAGGTGCTATAGCATCTCAAAGGTGCCAGTCCCGTCCCATCACATGCCACCTGTGAGGATCCTCCCTGAAGCATTCCCAGCAGAAGTCTCCATATTGTAGAAGAAAGCCCATACTGTGAATTAGCGATATTAGATTTGGCATCCACTGCATATGTGCAAGTGGCTGCTGAACTGCTGGAGTAGCTTTGGATTCTAAGGACCTTAGGAAGGAGGACATATTGATACTTCATAGAAACAGGAACCCCAAGATGCCTTATGAGCAAGAAGAGAACCAAGCTTGTATGAATTTGTGAAGCTGTAATGGGATTATACTGTACTCAATAAATAATATACTTAGAGGGATATTTCTTCTTTTTATGTGTTCTTTTTTGTCCTCTGTTTATACATTCAATAATGTACTTTTGACAGCACTTCAGAAAATGCTTTCCTTACGTTTGGTTCCTAAATTCCTGAAAAAACACTTAATGACCTTCTAGTTCCCAATACCTTAGTCATTGGTCCTGCGATACACAGGGAAACTAATAAACTCCTTTGGGTTTCACCATCATCTCTATGTTGATGACACTCAAATATATATCTTTCCTCCCCAGACCTCTCCCCTTCCCTCCTATCCCGAATATCTGACTGTCTGCTGTGTCTTCCTGGATGTCCTGCCGTCAACTCAAACTTAACCTTGGGAAAACTGAACTAATTATCTTCCCTCCATCTACAACTAGCCTTACGCCAGATATTACCCTCACCATTAACAGCACTACCATCACAACAACCCCTACAGCACGCTGCCTGGGGGTTACATTTGACTCAGCCCTATCCTTCATTCCTCACATCCAGTCAATCTCCAACTCATGCTGCCTCCACCTCCACAACATTTCTAGTATCCGACCCTTTCTCACACAAGACACTACCAAAATTGTAATCCAAACACTCATCATGTCCTGTCTTTACTACTGTAACTCATTACTAATTGGCCTTCCTCTCACCGACTAACCGAACTACAGTCCATAATGGACTCTGCTGCAAGACTAATCTACCTCACTCATCACTTTTCTAACACCAGACCCCTCTGTCAGTCCCTACACTGGCTCCCATTAGCATACAGATTTGAATTCAAAATTCTGGTGCTAACTTATAGAGCCCTCACTGACACCACACCTCCCTATATTTAATCTCTGATTTCCAAATACTCTCCCACCCGCCATCTTCACTCTGCATATGACCTTGGTCCACTGTTTTTTAACTTGTTTGTCAATAACCTAGAAATAAATATAGAAAGCAAAATTACAATATTTGCAGAATACAGTAATTATTTAGGGTAATAAATTCAGAACAGTATGTTTGTTCTCTACAGAGGGATTTACATAAAATAGCAGATTGAGCAACAAAGGGAATCTGAAGTTTAATGTGGAAAAGAGTAAAGTTATACATTTGGGAAGAAAAAAACCAATGCTACTTATGAACTTAATCCCTAGAGTGCCAAGTGGGTACAACGTACGAGTTTGGACAGGTGTACCTGCTGTGCCAAGCTCGTACGTTGTACAGTTTAAATGCGGTCACTGCATAAGCCGGTATAACCGGTATGCAGTGGCTGCATTTAAAAAAAAAAAATTGCCTGGCACTCATGGGGGAACATGTATTCCGGAGGGAGGAGTGAATGGAAGGAGAGCTTTTGCTCTCCTTCAGTCGCCATATTGATCTCCCAGCGGAATCGGCTGGGAGATCAATAACTGTGGGCACATCAGGAGGGGTCCTGATGTGCCCCGGCAAGGTCTGATAAAAAAACATAAAAATAAAATAAAAACAAATAAAAAAAATTAACCCTGTGAGTGCTGCAGGTTCCCCAGCGCATTTCTTTGCAAAGCGCTGGAGACCCCTGTGGCACTCACAGGGTCAATTGTTCTAGCCCATATCTTTATTACAGAGACCTCATTAGGGGACATCAGGAAGGGTCCCGAAGCCCCCCAATGAGGTCTATAAAAAATAGACCAAGAAAAAAAAAATTAACCCTGTGTCTGCCATTGCAGAACCCCCCTCCTGTGGCACACATAGAAATATTTTTAGTATTTTATAATCAGAGATTGTTGGGGGGACGTCAGGAGAGTTCCTGATGTCCCTCCACAAGGTCTGATAATAATTAAAAAAAAATAAATAAAGAAAAAAATAAAAAAATTAACTCTGTGAGTGCCGCAGGGGTCCCCAGCTCATTGATTTGCAATGTGCCGGAGACCCCTGTGGCACTCACAGGGTCAGTTCTTTTAGCCCATATTTGTTTTCACTAAGACCTCATTGGGGAACATCAGGAAGGGTCCTGAAGCCCCCCAATGAGGACTAAAAAAAATAAATAAATAATAAGCCTTTGTGTGCCACAGGGGAGGGGGATTCTTTGCAGACCCCCCTCCTGTGGAACATACAGGGCTATTTTTCACTGAACTGTAATCAGAAAGGTCCTGATGTCCCCCCACAATCTCTGATAGTAAAAAGTAAAATATAATTAAAAAAAATAACTCTGTGAGTGCCACAGTGGTCCGCAGAACATTGCTTTGCAATGAGCTGGAGACCCCTGTGACACTCACAGGGTCAATTCTTTTGGGACTTTTTTTTAATAAGACCTCATTGGGGGACATCAGGAAGGGTCCTTAAGCCCCCCAATGAGGTCTATAAAAAAAAAATGGAAAAAAAAAAAATTAACCCTGTGTGTGCCACAGGGGAGGGGGTTCATTGCAGACCCCCTCCTGTGGCACACACAGGACAAGCTATGAATAAAGAATAATATATATATATATATATATATATATATATATATATATATATATATATATATATATTTTTTTTTTTTTTTTTTTTTTTTTTTTTAAATGAACCCTCTGTGTGCCACAGGGGGTCCATTGCACACAAAATGACTCAAACCCCCCCCCCATACCCTACCCACCAGCCTAGTTCCACAGCCTACTGGCAGTCCCATTCCCACAGTTTGACCCCCCCAGCCTGGTTCCACTGCCAGCTGGCAGACCCCAAGTGCCAGTACGCACTGGATTCAGGCTGGAAATCAAACAGTGTATGTGGGAGACTTACAGTGCACAGTGGTAGTCACAGATCCCCCATATGTACTATCTTACCTCCCCCACCACCACTGCCATACTTGCTCTTTGCCCACTGGTAGATATACCCACATACACTGCCTGACCCCTTGTCCCTCCCCCCACCTGGTTTCACTGGCAGTCACAGGTCCTCACGTACACTGACTGACCACTGATAGCCATAGTATCATACATACACTGTTTGCTTCCCCATCCTTGTTCCACTGGTAGCTATGCTCCTGGCACGCAGTATGGTATGTCATCCCACAGCAGTGGGGTACCATTTATCGTAGGCTGGCAGGAGGTCCTCCTAGGAAATCCAGTGGTGTTGAACCATTTTAGTATCTTTGAAGTGACTGATTTGTAAAAAAAAAAAAAAAAGTTTTTTTCTGTAGCACCACATTCTGGAAATAGTTCTGCACACTAACTTAGGGGTAGAAAGGCAAGTGAACCCTCATTATATGCGGCAGGTTATCTTCTGTCAAAAATGGTATGATTTCTCTACCTTTTCTTCACTTCTATAGCTGTTATAACCATTTTCATACACGCAAGAATGTTTGAGAAAATGTTAGAGAAATCAGAGGTTGTAGCAGTAGTAGTTTTGTACTTCGACCACCCCCTACGGTAGATCAATTCATACCAATGGGGTGTCATTTTTCTCCTAAGAGCAATAGCTAATGGATACAGTTGGAAATTCCATGGTTTTTACAGATTTCAGTACATTTAGAAGGGCAGAAATGTAAGAAAATGCCTTTTTTTCATTAGCGCCACCTTCTGGAGGCATTTGTGCACACCACACTTGGGGTAAGAAGGCAAGTCACCCCTCATTAGATGCGACAGGTTGTCTTCTTTCCAAAATGGTACGGTTTGTGTACCCTTTCTTCATTTCTCTAGAAGTTATAACCATTTTTGTATAGACAAGTAATGTTTGAGAAAATGTTATAAAAATTAGAGGTTGGTGTCGTTTTGCACTTCTAGCGCCCCCTAAGGTAGGTCAACACATGCCAATGGGGTGTCATTTTTCTCCTAAGAGCTCTAGCTAATGGATACAGTTGGAAATTCCACAGTTTTTACAGATTTCAGTGCATTTGAAGGAGCAGAAATGTAAGAAAATGCCTTTTTTCAGTAGTGCCACCTTCTGGAGGCATTTGTGTACACCAGGCTTGGGGAACAAAGGCATGGCACCCTCATTAGATGCAGCAGGTTGTCTTCTTTCCAGAAACATATAGTTATTCCACTGTTTTAGGGTAGATTTACCACAAAAACTCTAGAACATGCATATTAGCTCATAAAGTTGAAAATGTCATTTTGCGCTTCTGGTGATTAGGGCTCTACGCTAGCCATGGACGTAGCTAAAACTATACAATTTTGGCATTTTTTTACTCGGGGGACTCAGGGCTTTTTCAAATAATTGAAACTTTTTCAATCAAGGTAAATGTTTTTGATACATAGTATGTGATTTTAGCAAAATTATTAAATTTTCACTTTTTTTGTCATAATGACATCATAGCTTTTTGCACGATGCAAAATTCTCTTCATGTAGGGTACCATGAGATAGAGCAATTCGTTCTGAAAAAAACAATATATAGTGTTCCATATGTAACTAGAAATTTCCAGAGTAAATCAATCCTAAACAGAAGGATAGCAAAAATGCTGAAAATGTGTCCGGCCTGCAGGGTACAGGAAATGGCCTGAGCCTCCGGCACTGAAAGGGTTAATGGAATCATTTTTAGGAGACTCATTGCTAGAGAATGACATGAACAGCCTTGTAAACTACAAACGTCAAAACAGTGACCAGTGTCAAACAGCAGTGGAAAAAGCAAATAAAGTCCTGTCTTGTATAAAAAAAGGTTATTGAAGCAAGAGTGGTTAACATAATTTTGCCACTGTACGAAACATTGATATGACCTCACCTTGAATGTGCAGTACAGTTTTGGGCACCAGTTCTGAAAAGGGATATTCTAGAACTGGAGAGAGTACAGCAAAGACAGAGCAACAAAATTAATTAAAGGAATGGAGGACTTGACGTATGAGGAACGGTTAGCAAACTTGGTTTATTTACTGTAGAGAAAAGATAAAGAAAAGATCTTGTTATAATGTACAAGTATATGAGAGGTCAATAACAGGATCTTTCTTGTGAGTTTTTTATTCCAAATTATAGTGCAAGTGAGATGAGCCATTCTAAAGTATTCTGGCAGTAGTGTGTTTCTGGATCAAAATACAATATAGTGGCTGATTTCCCATTCACCATCACTTGGTATGAGCGAGGTCCATGATTTCAAGTGGGTAGCTGAACAGACACCAGTGAGGTACATCAGCTGTACCCTCATTGGTGTCAAAACTCATCACAGAGGTTGGAGGATTAAGCTTCACCATCTCCAAGAAGCTTGGCGATAGAAAACACAGTAAGAATTAACCCTTTGAGTACCACAGAGGTATCCAATTCATTGCAGCACAATGAGTTGGATACCTGTGTGGCACTTGAAGGGTTAAAATACAACAATACAGGCTGTCAGATAAGCATAGAATTAAAGAACACAGTGTGGGATTCAATGCTAGCTGATCTTGTGTAGAAGTGTGCGTTCCTTTAAACCCCTACATCATACAGAGCATCATTTTATTGCAATCTCAAGTTATGTGGCATTGTACAGAAAAATAGATAGATAGATAGATAGATAGATAGATAGATAGATAGATAGATAGATATTTCCTGTGGTACAGTTAATTTGCTTCACTTTCTTTATGCATGTGCTTGAAAATATTTATTTCAGAAATTATGTTAAAGTAAACAAAAATGTAAAAATCAGACTGTTTTACACCAGGGGTAGCCAAATGTTTAACCTCCAGCTATTGGGGGCTATTGGCTAGTTGAGATGATGGGAGTTGTAATAACTAACAGCTGGAGATGCAACAATTTTTTGTCCCTATTCTACACAATGACAGTCACTCATTCTTTATTATCACCCATCTCTTCACATTAACCTACTTATCTCTCAACTAAGTCTAAACTCTAAAAGCATCCCTAATTACCATAGATGTAATTTACATCTGTAAATAGAGATGTCATTAAATCATTCAACCTGTCTTGAGTTACAGCTGAACCAACCAATGCCCTAATGGACTCAGTAAATAAATGAGTTTTGTTGCTTTAAGACATTAGGGATTCAGAATCGGTTGTAATTACTCTCAAACAGACATAAGACAAAAATAATTTTCATGACCGGAGATGTAACACTGATTTCTACAAAAACTGTATGTATGTATATATGTGTGTGTGTGTGTGTGTGTGTGTGTGTGTGTGTGTGTGTGTGTCTGTGTGTGTGTGTGTGTGTGTGTGTGTGTGTGTGTGTGTGTGTGTGTGTGTGTGTGTGTGTGTGTGTGTGTGTGTGTGTGTATATATATATATATTTTTTTTTTTTCACATAATGTTTATACAGAGCTAAATTAAGTATTTTAAGTATGCATAATTGTTCTGTTTTGCAAATGCATAGGTAGCATAACAGAACTGTTCTCTCTCCCCCCACCCCTTTGTCAATTATAGCATAATTTTCAATATATCAATCTAAACGTAAGAATCAGTATGACAGTGACTTACGTTTTGCCGCTCTCCTTTTTTCAATCGACGAAGGAGATAGCAGAAGCAGTGCCCCAGAAGTCACGCTGTCGAACAGCATGCAAATATCTGAAGGAAGCCTGAGCATTGAGGACTATCTGTTCTGCTTTTATTTCCTTTTACACTCTCACAACATACCACACCGGCTGTACTTTTCTAACTGCTAGGAAGGTGCTGCGGATTCTGTGCAGATCGTTTCTGCCAGACAGAATCGAGGCACAGAGGTTTAATCTCGTTACATGATAAATTGTTTAAATCCCATATACCATGTGGTACACACACTCAAGCTTTTATATTCCTTCATAGTGTCAGATGAGTCACAGAGACGGAGGAAGCTTAATCGTACAGTGGACAAGTGAAATACTTATATGGACAGAAAATGAATTGCATTTAAATGAATGGTACCCAAGAGGAAACAATGAAGCTAAACAATGAAGCAGAAGAGAGTAAAGCAGCTCTGCCACCAGTAAGAGGTCTCTGTATCTGATACTGTACATGCACCAATACAAAAATACTAAACATAACACTTTTTTGCACATTGCATAGTAAGTAAGGAGACAGGGAGTCTGATGCACTAAGAAAAAGTGGAGCAGTTCTGTAGCACCATAAGGAACAAATGCAAATTCCCAGTCATTTAAATGCCTTTAACCCATAGAATGCTTGAGACATGTCCGACTCATTGCAAAGCAATGAGATGGAGGACTCTATAGCATTCAAGGTATTTAAAAAAACATTTAAAGGGATAGTAATACTTCATTTTATCTTTATTTTATTTTATAGGCATTAAAAAAACACGAAGAACAATATAAGTCTTATCTCTCAAACCTTTATGGTTTGAGAGATATTCACACGCAAAGTTTCCCCTCCCGCCCCTTTTACCTAGTGTAAACAATCTCTTCTCAGATGTGGAATCCAGTCCATGCACCAGACAGATAACAGAAAGGGACAATCTTATTCCTATGAGAACAATGAAAGCCCTGCCCCACTTGATATGTTTTTCAGGTTTTTCCCTTATCTTAATTGAAGATTGTCCCTCTCTGCAGTCTACCTGGGCACCTCCCTTCTGCTCTGGCTTAGCAGTTTTACATCAGTAAAAGGGGAGGGAGGGGGATACTTTGTCATTGAATTACTCTTGAACTACAATGCTGACAAAATTGAAATAACACTCTCCAAAGTCCAAATACTATGATGATTAATTAGAGCTGCTTTTAGTATGAAACGTTACTATCCCTTTAACGCCTTTAGGAGCAAAGCACTGAGAAGCAATGTGATGCACATGCTTCTATTATGCAAATCAGTGAGGATTTTTTTTCCTGTCATGCCATTGGTTTGCACTCGATGTGCACCAGTTTCTTATTCACCAGTTTAGTACATCAGATTTATGATTATGTGCCCAATCAATTTTAACCCTTTGAGTGCCAGAGAGGTTGGATAATTATCTGGCACTCAAAGGGTTAAACTGTTGAGTGCCACAGGGGCAATTAACACATTGCTTTGCAATGTTTTGCGTACCTCATGGCGCTCAAAGTGTTTATTGAGCTAGACCAGAGGGAGGGGGCTATATACTAAGGTGTGATAAAGAGATGATTAAAACAATAGATAACTTCTCCATTGAAATTAACTCACTAGTTGCTATGTTATTCTATGGAGCCTCCCTTAAGAATAGGTCACCAGTTCCTATGTTATTCTATGTAAACTATGTGTGAGAAATCTTAGTGCATAGGCTATGTCACAGGCCATGGGCCAATACTATGGGCACTTTAAAATGCCATTGAAATGCTGGTGTAAAGTGATTGGGACAGTTACTTTGGGGCACTATATTGGAAGGCTGGAGCCATTTGTGAATGCCCACCACAAATAACTAAAAGACTGAACTCATGGAGTCCAGCTAGCCGCAAGATATTTCGCAGCCCCTCGTTTGAAATGTAGGTAGCCCTCTGATTCACCGCCTACAATTCATTGTTAAAGCTTCTACCATGGGAATGGGAGGTTGAGCTGATGTACGCAGATCTGCTACATCAAAAGTAGCAGCCTTAAAAGGAAGAGGTCCTCACCAGCAGCTTTGTTGTCCCTGCCATGGGGATTGGGATCGAGATCCTCCCCAGAGGCTCTGGTGCCCCTGGCCTGGTGAGAGAGACCGAGATCCTCACCAGTCCCTGTGTTACCCCTGCCCTGGTGAGTGGGATCGGGGTCCACATCAGTGGCTCTGTTACCCCTGCCGATTGAGTGAGATTGAGGTTCCCCCCAGCGGCTCTGATACCCCTGGCATGGTAAGTGGGATTGCGATCCTCACTAGCTCCCTTGTTGTCCCTGCCCTGGGCAGTGGGACCAAGGTCTTCGCCAGGAGTGGGGAGTGGGACTAATATCCTCCCCAGCAGCTCTGATATCCCTGGCATGGTGAGTGGGACTACGGACTGCGGTCCTCACCCATGGCCCTGTTACCCCTGTACCCAGGGAAGGGACAAAGGGGCCACTAGGGAGTAGGACCAAGGTCCTCCCCAGCAGCTCTGTTACCCCTGCCCTGGGGGCTTGGACAAGGGCCTACTCCAGCCTGTTTCCTGGTCATGACCCAACGAGTGGGACCACAGACTTGTTGAAGGTCTGGCACCTGGATCATTGTCACAGGGAGAGGGGCCAATGGAACCAGCGTCCCCCCCGGCTATCCTGTTATTTCTGTGGCCCCATGCCTCACAGGATTCTCACCCACAAACTTCCCCTGAATCCAGAGCCTTTGGCCCTGGATTCCCTAGGAATTGACATGGGCTATGCCTGGTTATCAGGATCTGGGAACCCACACAAATGGTCACAGAAGACAGGGGAGAGAACTGGAACAACCCCTCAGTTGGCCCTGGCCTTTGGCCCCCTGCCCTGTGCACCTGGGCTTGAGATACCTGGGTGCCCAGAAGACTCTGGGACCAAAGGATGGAAGACCCCTCTTGTGGCCAATGTTGCCACTGGCTTGAGACTTGGAAGGGGGGCTAATGTAACGGACCATGGGCCAGTACTATGGGCACTTTTAAGTTCCAGGGAATTGCTGATGTAAAGGGATTGGGCCATTTACTATATTGGAAGGCTGGAGGCATTTGTGAATGCCCACCACAAATAACTAAAAGACTGAACTCACAGAGGCCAGCGGGTCACAAGATAATTGCCGTCCCTCGTTTGAAATGTAAGCGGCCTGTACTGTAAGGTGTAAGCGGCTCCCTGATTGGCCGCCTACCATTCCCTGTTAAATTATACTGTATTGTTTGTTGGATGTAGGCAACCTTCTGATTGGTCACCACGTGTCTCCAGCTTGTTGCTCTGGTTCCTATCGGTTGATGAGCCAGAGTGATGTGATTGAGTTATGTGTCAGACCCGGGTATTTCAATCTCCTATGGAGAACAATGGCCCGGGTCCTGATTGGTCACTTATCTCTTTTCGATCCGATGTTATGGACCAGGAACCATACAGGACATAAAAAGGTAGAAATGCAAAACACCTATATTAAAGAAATAAACAAACAGTATCGTGATCCAGGAGCATAAATCAACAGACAAACCGGAGTCAGGAGCACAGAAGTCTGCGATGTCAGGAAGAAGCCAAGAGTCAGAAGCACAGAAGTCAGTGAAGTCTGGGACAAGACAAGGGTCTGGAACACAGCAAACAGGAATGCAGGAAAATCCACTGCAACAGGTAGGCAAACAAACACAAGGACAATGAGGAAGCGAGCCGAGCTGCTTTAAATACCCTGGAAAGGGATGTGGTACCATCTCCAGATAGATGCCAACCTGGTTTAGAAAACTTCTGCATTGATTAGGGTCGCCCCATAAAGCTGGGGAAGGGAGGCGGACCCTGTCATACCTCTTGCAACATTGGAATCACCATTGGCAGCCAGAGCGGGAGCTGCAGCAACTATTGGGTCAGCCTGCACTGAGGACCACTGAGGCTGTGGAACCAGATGCTCAGTACAGAGCAACAAAGCCTGAAGGGCTGCAGCAAACTGGTTCATGTGCTGGTCTACCTGGACCAGCCTGAAAAAAACGGTGGATTGCCTGCGCCTTCTGAATTCATGGTCCTTGTGTACTGTTATGGACCAGGAACCATACAGGACACAAAAAGGTAAAAATGCAAAACACCTTTATTAAAGAAATAAACAGAATCATGATCCAGGAGCATAAATCAATAGACAAGCCAGGGTCAGGAACCAGGACAGGTAATCAGCCAAGCCGGAGTCAGGAGCACAGAAGTCCGCAATGTCAAGAACAAGCCATGGATCAGAAGTACAGAAGTCAGCGAAGTATAGAACAAGCCAAGGGTCTGGAACACAGCAAACAAGAATGCAGGAAAATCCACAGCAACAGGTAAGCAAACAAGCACAAGGACAATGAAGAAGGGAGCCAAGCTGCTTTAAATGCCCTGGGAGGGTTGGCTGATAACAGTCCGGTGAGCAATCAGAGAGGCTGATCAGCCTGAGCCAGAAACTCAGAAGACAGCAGCAGTGAATAGCAGAGCACTGGATTAGCTCAGACACCAGAATCAATAGGCAGAATAGAGCTGCTCAGCAAAACCTTGACATCCAATTCCCATTGGTTGAAAATCGGAGTGGCAAGATTGAATTATGTAAACTTCTTCTCACTGTATATAAAAGCATATAAAGTTGGCCTAAAGCTTGCTTATTTTTCTCTTAACCCCTTGAATGCTAGAGAAGGCTTCACTTCATTTTTTTGCGATATGTTGTAGACTGTTGCATTCAGAGGTTATTAAATAGGCTAATGTTTCACACATACGCTCTGACCCTATGAAGCAGGGGAGAGAGTGATAGGTTTGTGATTTGTTGTAGACTGTTGCATTCAGAGGATAATAACTAGGCTAATGTTTCACACATACAGTCTGACCCTATGAAGCAGGGGAGAGAGTGAGTGGAAAAGAAGATGGATTTCTAAGAATGTTTGGTGCTATCCAAACCTCTGTTTCTTGTTTTAGTTTTTGTCTGAGTATGTCTTTAAACATGCTCTAACCGGTATTTGCAGAGCAAAGCAAAGTGCCAATATACAGTACATGAAGCTCCACTTCTGCCACCAGACACACATACATCTGTTTCTATTAATCTTTTAACCCTCTCAGTGCCCGATGTATGTGCAACACAATGCTTTGGACACCACTCTGGCACTCAAATAATTAAGCATTGCGTCTGCCTACACTAAACCAGGATTTGTTGAGGACTGAATAGAAAACTGTGGCAAGAAATAGAATTCACCAAACTCTAGGTGGCAAATTGTTTTTGTGAACTCTGACAACATTGTCAGCTATTGACAATTCTTGCACATGGCTAATAGTCTTATTAACATAAAAATATTAGCTCAGTCATACAAAAATGGCTTATTAATTCAAATGCCTATATGCAAACAAACCAATAATGAAGGCGACCCAGACGTATAAATGCAGTGATGGTATGATGATGAAGACATGATGATGATGTAAATATATCTGAGGAGTAATCAAAGGGTAAAATGGCAAAGACAGCGTAGTTCAAACCACAAGGTAGGTTGGGGCCTATTCACCACAATACCACAAGTCAGGAACCTTTAGAACCTTAGAGCATCTCCCACAGGAGTAAGCAACCTTTGGCTGTGCAGCTGCTGGCGATCGCAACCCCTATCATCATCGACAGGCTGTTGGCTAGGTGGGGAACAAGATTGCCCACCCCTGCTCTAGACTAAATCACTAGCATACTGAGTAGGTATTTTACTAACATCTTCTGTATCAAAACTAGTACAAAAAATAGCCCAACATCTATCAAATTAAGTAATCTCAAAATCTATAGAATATATTTAATCCCTTGGTTACTATTTCCAAAAATGTTCTCCGCATTGCTTTGCAATGCATTGAGACCAATCTTGCATCCAAGGAGTTAATACGTATATTGTACTTTATTTATTTGTATTTTCCCCATTTTTTGATCTATTGGACATTAGTATATTCCACCCATATTTTGATTATTCAGGATGTCATACACCTTTATCCCTTAAAGGATAAGAGAGATGTGAAATGCATTGCAAAGCAATCTCAAATCAGTGTCAGAATTAGCACTTAAATCATTAATAAACAGATAATAAACTAGCATCTATGATCCAACTGACAACCTAATATTAATGCAAGTCACTGGGAAAACTAGATATGCAAAGAGAGATGCTCAGAGAGATGCTCAAATGGCATTTTGAAACTACAAGATTATACAACAAGCTGATTAAGGCTAGTGTCCTTTACCTAGCATGCAATCTCTTTTAGCTCACAGGAGCCATACAGAGAGAGGAAATATTCTGAAACATATGTTACTGGTCTTGCCAAAATGACAGGCCAGACACAAACTGCCAGACAATTCCTCTCTGAGTGAAAGAACCAGCCAACCCCAGCTGTACATTCTAATAAGACCTCATCAGTGAGGTGCAGCTGATCTCTCTAGGTACCTGTGAGCAAAGGGTCCATATCTGAATTCCTGTATGTGAATCTCTAAATGGGACAGGAGTGTCCTAGACTTGCACATTCATGTACCTACACCGGCAGCTTACCTTGATGTCTGGAAATGTTGCAACATTATTGAAGACTTCTTGTTGAATACTGATTTCTATAGTTATTTTGGCCCATGTAACCACTTTTCTGTTCATTTGTTACAATACTGTGTCCGTATCTGGATTTCTCCATTTCTCTTAGGGTGACTGACCCAAAAAGCAATTCACTTGTGCAAAGGTAAAGGTGAATCCAGATGTGGACCCCACAGTGCTTGGCTCACAGTGCCAAGAGACATCAGCTATAGCTCACTGACATGGGCTGACAAGGCACCATTTTGAGAGCAGCAAAGAGGATTTCCAGCATTCAAATTTAGAACACCAGGTTAAATGATGGATGGGCTAGCTGTTGGTTACTGGGGGTTCTACGTATGTATTTTTCAGTATACTTGGCTGATATTCTTCAGATTTGGTCTAGATTAACATTTTTCAGTATTGAAGAAGGGATCAGAGGATCCGTAATGTGGGCATCTGGAATTATTATGGGTCTCTTGACCCCATATTAAAGTGGGCCTGTCTTCTTTCCAAAACCTGCCCTCAGTGCAAGCTTCCAACTTAAAAAAAATTTGCATGATTACTCCTCCCCATCAATTTATAATATTTCCCTTATGGAAAGTGATAGGTCCTAACTGGCTAAGGGGGTGGAGAGAGGTGTTGGTTGGTCATGTGGAGTGCCACAAGGGGTCAATGCTAGGGCCTGTTTCTATATCTTCTGTAGTGACATTATTTGTGGTATTAAAAATAAGCTGTACATTATTTAGAAGATACAAAAATCTGCAACAGGGTTGACTCTCCTGGAGGGATAAATGCATAAGGATTTAGAAAAGATTGAAGAATGGACAAGGATTTGGAATCTGAAATGTAATTCTAAAAAATTGAAAGAAAATATTTAGGACACAGAAACCCAAAGATGGAATACAGGCTTAATGGTACTGAGTTGGCAAAAAACATCAGAGGAAAGGGACTTGGGTGTTGAAGATAGGCAAACAATGCAAGAATGCAGTGGGAAAAGAAAGCTGTGTTCCTGGTTGTTTAGGAAGAGGCATTAGAAGCAGGAAAAGAGACATACAAATGTCTCTCTGTAGATCACTAGTAAGAACTCATCTGGCAGAGTGTGCACAGTTCTGGAGACCACATCTCCAAAAGCACATTAAGAAATTGGAGGCAGCTCAAAGAAAACCCAAAATGTTGCAGAGTCTTCATGACACAGGTACCAGAATAGAGTCAAATAATTTAATATATACAGGTTGGAAGGAGAGGAGAGGGTGATATGATAGAAACCTTAAAATATATTAAGGGATTTAATATAGTTCAGGAAGCACTTTTCAAAAAAGTTTTCTAAAGTTAGAGGGTGGAAAATTCAGAATTGACATATGTATTACTTTTCAAAAAGGGTGATAGACTCATGGAACAGCCTCCCATTAGAGGTAATAGGCACACATACTCTAAATGAATTCATAAACATGTGGGGTTGACATAAACCTATTCAGAGAAGTATGTAAGACTGAGTTAGATTGTACAGGGAAGTTGACAGACTGGATGAAGCAGATTAATCTTTTATTCCCTCAAAATCTTTGCTTCTGTATTTCTTTGAGATTAGATTTTCAACTAGACCAACATTTTGTAAAATTATTTGTGATTGAAAAATAAAAAGCACATGTTATAGCGGTTTAAGTACCCAAAACAAAGGACATCTGGAGAGTCACACATAACCATCCATAATCTTTTTATCCTTTTACAATAAAATACACATCAAAGTATCCCCACTATAAAACATCTACCCACTGCTAGTTGTTTAGTGTGGATTATTAGCATCCAGTCAGTGCACATAGGTTGGAGGACACCAATCCCCACAGTTACAAACCACATCCAAATATCTACATATGCAAAGAGACACAGAGAATAATATTAATACAAATGCTGTGAATTATCAAAAAAGTATTTTGTATATCTAATACAAAATACAATAAAATGCAATTGTATAGCAGATTAATTTAAAACTCCAGCTGACACATAATTAAATTGATTTTGATTTCTGTTACCCCTGATGAAGTGGAGTTGAAGCTCCACGATACGCGTTGGGTTAGCTTTTGCACTCAGACAGAGTTGGGGTCCCTCCCACTCCCCTTGTGAGAACCCGCCTCCCGCTCCCGGCTGTTTGATCCATCATTCCGCCGACTGTGTTGGCGTTTACACGTGTACTCCGGCGCTTCACATCTCCAGTTGCCACAGATTTGGGAACTTTTTCCTTCTTCAACACACGGAGCAGTCTGTTTGGCATACGAATAAGGACATCATATAAAGAGACACAGTGACTATTCTGACAACGATAACAGCGGGAGTAGACGGACACAGCAAGTCGCTAGAGGGGTAGGGACCCCGATACGCACCAAGCCCAAGATGGGCAATATGTGAGTGCATCTTATTATTGTTTTTATGCTTGTTCTAATAAATCTACTGCATTTTGTCTCACTTTGTGTTTTGCACTCAGATTATATCAGAACTACTGATTTTACTGGTGAACAAGGCCATTGGATATCTGTAGCAGCATCACCAATTGGGAGATCTATTATCATCTACATCATTTCTACATCATTTCATCATCATCATCATCATCATCCACCATTATTTCATCCATCATCTCCATTATCCATTTCATCCGCTTATTTCAGCCTCTTCTGACTTTGGACTGTAACTTTTTTCATCATATACATATTATATACTTTTCCACCTTTCATATTTCTTGAGGAACATAGATTTTAGTCTTTTTGTTGTATCTATTCATTTGCGCAAGTGTTGTGTGTGTTTCCTATTTTTAGCGCTCTCATATACACATTGATTATAGTAGCACACTTGTCTTGAGATAGTAGCGGACTTAAAATTGGAGGCCAGAGGCACGCTGATGTGATCTGTAAATATATACAATTCTAGGTATGCTGAGCGCCATTATATACATTAGTTTTATAGCATGGTGGTACTGCACCCAAAATCTGCATATGGTAGCTTCAGTATCCTTTGAATAAAACAACTCTCAGCAGCAGGAGTACTTTTGTTTTACTCAGCAGGAAAAGCCCTGCAATATTTTTTTGTATACAATATAATAAGATCCCTTTAAGTAGCTTAATGAATTGGCATCAGGCAGGCATAGGGATAGAAAATCAATATCTTACATTCCTCTATCAGATATACTCTTTTTCTCTTCCACCTTTTCTTTTGAACATCATCACAAACAACTGTAAAATTACCTCAAAATATAAATTTCCCTTATATCCTATAAAAATGTACTATTTAAAACACAGAAAGATCAATTCACCAATCACAAAGGCTGAATCACTCACTTATAAACAGAATACCTGGTTCTTAAAATATTTGCAATATTGTTTGATTCACTAAAAAGTAAATCACTAGATTTTGCTATTTGCATGACGTAAAGTCAAGATTTATAAAGACACGGGACACAACCGACCCCAAGAAAAACAGCAAGTAATTGAGGAAAAAGAAACATAAAAGATGTACTGAAGGTCATGAATAGAGGCAAGCCACTGACCTGCAGCATACTAAGAACACAAAATAAACATAAAAGACACAAATCATCAGCATAAAATGGAAAAACCAGTAGAGAGCAAATTGTAAGGTACTTATCTGGAGGGAAAGCAGCAAAGAAAGAGAAGGAGTTACTGAAGTGGTCATGTGTTATATTGGTTTAAATATATTTTGTTTTTTTTCTCTTCCTTTTCTACTGACAGAAATAAAGAAAGAGATATACAAACAAACAAATCTGCGCTCCTCTATATACTGTGAATGATGTGTGCCCTGTAATGGGCATATATAATAATCCTTAGTAAATCTAAGTGAAATAAGTGAGACTTTCGTCCCACAAATTGGCCAATCCATGTGTAAGCTTACCAACCACGCCAAGGTATGTCACTTTATGGTTACTTTATGGATACCTTGGCGTGGTTGGTAAGTTTACACACGGATTGGCCAATTTGTGGGACTAAATTCTCACTTATTTCACTTAGATTTACTAAGGATTATTATTAGTGTTGAGCGAGCACCCCGATGCTCGGGTGTTCGGGTGCTCTGACCGAGCACCCCCTGAGGCTCGAGTGCTCGGCCGAGCACCCGAACCCCATTGCATTAAATGGGAGGACTCGAGCATTACACCAGGCACCCCCTGCTCTGATGAGGGGAGGGTGCCTGGTCAATGCCCCCCTTCATCTCCACAATGCCCCTCTTCCACAATGTCCCCCTTCCACAATGTCCCCCTTCCACAATGTCCCCCTTCATCTCCGCAATGTCCCCCTTCATCTCCGCAATGCCCCCTTCATCTCCGCAATGCCCCCTTCATCTCCGCAATGCCCCCCTTCCACAATGTCCCCCTTCCACAATGTCCCCCTTCATCTCCGCAATGTCCCCCTTCATCTCCGCAATGCCCCCTTCATCTCCGCAATGCCCCCCTTCCACAATGTCCCCCTTCATCTCCGCAATGTCCCCCTTCATCTCCACAATGTCCCCCTTCATCTCCGCAATGCCCCCTTCATCTCCGCAATGCCCCCTACCTCCAGTCCCTGGTGGTCCAGCGGAGCGTCTGCAAGATCTGTGCCTCCTCCGGCACAGATCCCTGCCACCCGAACATGGCGGGCGAGCACATGGCGGTACTCGTACGAGTACTGCCATGTGCCGAGCAGAGCGATGCTCGAGCCGATCCGAGCATCGGCCGAGCATGCTCGCTCAACACTAATTATTATATATGCCCATTACAGGACACATATCATTCACAGTATATAGAGGAGCGGAGATTTGTTTGTATGTGTTTTCAATTTTGGGTTTAGGCCTAAAGTCAGGGGGACTGGAGAACCCTCTCATTTCTTGCTGCTATCTATATCTATTATCTTTATACTTATATTTAATTTATATTTATTATATGGATATTTTATAATGAGTTAGCACTGAGTTTTCTTCTTTTTTTCTAAAGAAAGAGATATGCATAATAGGAGCCTCTGTGTCTTTATAAATTAAGAATCGATGTTTAGTGAAAAATCTGTATGAATATCAATTTGTGCAACAGCAAAATGAAAGTGTTTAATAAAATGTGTTGTATCAGACAGATATTCTAAGAAACAATTATGTTAAAGGGGTACTGCCTCCTAAGACAAAATTGACCAATAGTATCTAGTCAAGCACAGAAATAATATAGATCTGTGGCATTTTTTTCCCTTACGTAAAAATGGATATAAAAATGTTTTCCAAGCTTCTTCAGTCACAACAGGGATATTCCTTGCTCTCAAACCATATAGATAGCAGGTGCTTAGATCCCACCAGTGCCTCTCAGTTTATGCCATTCCTTAATATCTCCTTTGATAGGCTTGTGTTTGAACTTCAGAGGGCAATTTGAAATAAAAAAAGGGGCAAGAGGAAGAGGAGATCAATTGAATTAAGCACACTAAGAGCGATTCAGAGAAGGGTGAAAATATCAAAACTAATTTTACATTTTAAGGTTTATGGGTACTACATATAAGTTCACCAATGCTGTATTTTTTGTTTTTAATAATTTTTGTTCAGGCTAGGAAGCACTGCCATTTTAATTGATGGCGATTTCTAAACTTATGCATAGAATAAAGCTTGTGAGGACCAGCTACAGTGGCCCACAACAGTGGGCCAATTTCAACAATAGTGAAAACTATGGTATATAATACACCAAATCTATGTTTTATAACCTATTGGATGATACAGATGTATCCAGGGTATAGCAAAGTAGTGAGCTGAAGATCTCTGTAACACGCATAGGATTTTAAATAAAATATTCTAAAAGGTCAGGTTTTCAGGATATTTGATAACAGGTGTGCATACCTCACAACATTTCAAATTGCCAAAGAGGGACACTTGTGTTTTAGGGGGTGTTGCTGGAGGCGTGGCTGGTGGGCGGGGCATTACCGGGGATTTTTAGGCTATTTCATGACCTAGTCATACCTCTTTGTGTAACCTAATAAATGACTTATAACAAGACCAACGTATTTTATTTACACAGACTAGTTTATAAACACACATACTGACATTTAAACAAACAATAATGCAAGTTATATTGCTGTAGAACAATATGATACACTTATCTATACACCACTCAGTCTGATTTCCTAAAAAGAGGGACATCAGAGTGGGAAAGAGGGACAGAGGGATTTGGGTCTAAAAGAGGGACTGTCCCTCCTAAAGAGGGACACTTGGGAGGTATGGGTGTGTTTAAGTTGATTGAGTGTCATTGAGATTGAGCTCATTGGTGGATCTATTGAACAGTGGAAGTTAACTCTTTATATTATAGACAAAAACCTATTTAAAACAAATTAAATATATCTTATCATGATAGAGTCCACAGTATGCAATGTCAAAGCTGCATAACACACAACTGCATTTTATCTTTAATTTGAATTCCTTTGTATCCTCTCTATTACTGCACGTCTTTGAAATCCCATTTCCTGTGAGTATTACACCTATAATTTTTCTTAAATCAACATCACATATCAGTTAATGCTTCACTTGCATGGTTTAATGTTGTGCAGTTTACTTCCCCTGTTCTCTATCTGCTCCAGAGATCCAGCTGTCCAACTTAAAATATTTGTTTCTTTTTAGGACTTTCTGCTGATATGAACATCTTTTTAAGTTTCAACTTGCTCATTTCTGTGGCAGACTTTGAGGACTATTAAAGGAAACCAACATATCCCAGGAGTATCCGACTATTTCTGCCTGTCAGACTGAGTGATTGGATGTCTGTATATCAAAAAAGACAATTGACTGACCATTTTATTTTAACTTGCAGCTCACTTGTACAGACCATTATTAAAGGAATAGTAATGTTTTATTATGACTGAAAGGTCAAATTGACTATACTTTTCATCTTTTTTTAAAGTTTGCTTATATTTTCTTTTACACTTTTATTTCCATGACAGTAAACTCCCTAATCTGTTTTTTCTGAGAGCTTTATCGTCAGTAGACCTGCTTGTCTTGTGAATGGATAAGAAGTGATATCTCAGAATTGTAGCACGTTAAAAGTTACTTGAGAACTGATTGGATCATCTCTGGGTGAGCAATTCTGAAGCAGACCAGCTGAACCATAGAGGAGAAATGCGGAGCAATTCTCAAGAGACCAGCTGTATCATAGAGGAGAAATGTGGAACAATTGTGAAGCAAACCAATAGCACAAGGGACATATAAATCTCCCCATTGATTTAAATCCTCTGGACTGTAAGCTCTCACAAGCAGGGCCCTCTGATCCTTCTGTTCTCTACATCTGACTGTACTATTTAATACCTCTGTATGTCTATTCCCAATTGTACAACGCTGCGGAATTGGTTGGTGTTATATAAATAAAGAATAATAATAATAATAATAATAATAATAAAAAATGGTGTTTTAACCCTTTGTGTGCTAGAGAGGCCTATAACGCATTGTGAAGCATTCATTGGGTTAAAAACCCCATTTAATTCAATGGGAATTTTAGGAAGTACTATATCTCATCTACTGTGCAGATACTTTGCACCCCGAATGCATCTGTTTGCTTTTCAATGTACAGCCCATAGATCCTTATTAGTGATGATCGAGCACCCCGATGCTCGGGTGTTCGGGTGCTCTGACCGAGCGCCCCCGGAGGCTCGAGTGCTCGGCCGAGCACCCGAGCCCCATTGAAGTCAATGGGAGGACTCGAGCATTACACCAGGCACCCCCTGCTCTGATGAGGGGAGGGTGCCTGGTCCATAGGAAAAGGTCAGAAAATGATGGAAACACCACAGAAATGGTTCAGGGACAGCATAGGGAGGATGTCTGGATGCATCTTGGACTCCAACGTCGCTGCTGGGAACGATGTTTCGCCCGTAGTACGCCATTTTTACAGACTGACCGTAAAACACACAAAAAGGAAGATAAAAACGATTGTAGGCGAAAAATTGTTACCAAACAGTATTTGCTGTATATTTACTTGTATATCATCTGCAAATTCTGCAAAAAATTTCATCGATTTTTCGGAACTGGGGCCATGATTAAGAGGGAAAGGTGCGCAGCGTAAAGCAGGTGTTCAACGTGGTTATGGCCCGGGTAAGGTACAGCATTCAGGAACGGAGGCCGCAGCTACCACAGGTTTCACAACATGTCCGTTTGCCCTTGTTAAGTCCAAAATTTATAGTCGGAACAGTGGGGTCTGATCCATTGAGTAAAAGTGACGAAGTGACTTAGTGGATGAAGCCAAGAACTACCTTCTGCTCTGTCGAACACCCCAGCCCTATTTAATTCAATGGGAGGACCTGAGGCACTCCGATACAACCTGTATATCACAAAATGGAGGGCCTCATTCACATTGTGGTACAATAGTTCAGGTAGTGGTCCAACACTCATAAAGCCTATGCACTAAGTGAAAGGGCTGCCAAAAATTAGACTGAAATGTCACTCCAATACACCCTTTATTACACATAAAGGAGGGCATCATACACACCCTTGAAAAATTAGGATTAATGGCCTGCTGGTGACCCTCTAAAACATTAGGGGCGAGGGCATGCCGCTAAGCTGACCATCTAAAACATTAGGAATGAGGGTCTGCTGCTGAGCCGACCATCTAAAACATTATGGGTGAGGGTCTGCTGCGGAGCTGACCATCCTAAACATTATATGCGAAGGCCCGCTAGTGAGCTGACGCTATAAAACATTATATGAGAGGGCCCGCTAGAGAGCTGACCCAATAAAACATTATATGAGAAGGCCCGCTGGTGAGCTGACCTATACAAAAATTGTCAAACAGGGCCCGCTGGTGAGCTGGCCCTATATAAAAATTATATTACAGGGCCCGCTGGTGAGCTGGCCCTATATAAAAATTATATCACAGGGCATATGGAAGAGGAGGAGGAGGATGAGAAGATTAAGAGTCAACCATATACCCGTTTTTTGGGTGGAAGGGGTGAATGGGAATACAGAGTATTCCCATCATTGTAAATAACATATCTAAAGTGACTTTATGTTCACCCGGGGCTTTCCTCCAGTGGAGTGGAGAAGTCAGGGGAAATCCAGGCCTTGTTCATTTTTATAAGTGTCAACCTATCAGCATTTTCGGTGGAAAGGCGGATACGCTTATCTGTTATGATGCCACCAGCAGCACTAAATACCCGCTCAGACAGAACGCTGGCGGCAGGGCAGGCCAGCACCTCCAAGGCGTAGAGTGCCAGTTCATACCACGTGTCCAGCTTGGACACCCAGTAGTTGTAAGGCACAGAGGGATCAGTGAGGACGCTGACACGGTCTGCTACGTACTCCTTCACCATCTTCCAAAACTTTTCCCTCCTTGTGACACTAGGCTGCGCATCAGGGTGAGGGTGCTGGCGGGGTGTCATGAAGGTGTCCCACGCCTTGGAGAGTGTTGCCCTGCCTTTGTCGGAACTGCTGTGTGCTCCCCTTTTCTCCCCTTCTCGGTTGGCCAAGGTAGCACGTACTCTGCCGCCAGCGTTGTCAGATGGAAAATTTTGGAGCAATTTTTCGACAAGAACCTTCTGGTATTGCACCATTTTGCTTGTCCTCTCCACCGGAGGAATGAGAGATGAGAAATTCTCTTTGTAGCGGGGGTCCAGAAGGGTGAACACCCAGTAATCCGTGTTGTCTAAAATGCGTATAACGCGTGGGTCACGGGAAAGGCAGCCTAACATAAAGTCAGCCATGTGTGCCAGAGTACCAACAGGCAAGATTTCGCTGTCCTCACCAGGAGGATGACTCTCAATCTCCTCATCCTCTTCCTCCTCTTCTGCCCACCCATGCTGAAGAGATGGAAATAAAGTTCCATGGCTACCCTCTGTAGCGGAGGCAACCGTGTCTTCCTCCTCCTCCTCCGCCTCCTCCAATTGTCGCTGAGAAGACGAAGTGAGGGTGCTTTGGCTATCACCTTGTGTAAGCTCTTCCTCCCCCATTTCCACCTCTTCCACATGTAAAGCGTCGGTTTTAATTGTGAGCAGCGAGCGTTTCAGTAGACACAGAAGTGGGATGGTTACACTGATAATAGCGTTATCGCCGCTCACCATCTGTGTCGATTCCTCAAAATTGCGTAAAACCTCACAGAGGTCTGACATCCATTCCCACTCCTCACTTCTGATTAGAGGAAGTTGAACGGAGAGGCGACGACCGTGTAACAGCTGGTACTCCACTACTGCCCTCTGCTGCTCACAAAGCCGGGCCAACATGTGGAAGGTGGAGTTCCAGCGCGTGCTCACGTCACACAGCAGCCGGTGAGCTGGCAATTGTAAGCGCTGCTGCAGCCGGCTGAAGCTGTAGATGACTTACGGAAATGTGCACACACGTGGCGCACCTTCGTCAAGAGATCATGCAAATTGGGGTAGGTTTTTAGAAATCGCTGAACCACTAAATTAAATACATGCGCTAGGCATGGTACGTGTGTGAGCTTGCCGAGTTCCAAAGCCGCCACCAAGTTACGCCCATTATCACACACAACCATGCCTGGTTGCAGGTTGAGTGGCGAGAGCCACTGCTCGGTCTGGTGACTAATCCCCTGCAACAGCTCTGAGGCCGTGTGCTGTTTGTCCCCAAGGCAGATCAGCTTCAGCACGGCCTGTTGACGCTTCCCCACTGCAGTGCTACACTGCTTCCAGCTACCAGCTGATGGGTGAGTGGCGCTGCGCGCAGAGAATTCGGAGGTGGAAACGGAGGAGGAGGAGGAGGAGCCAATAACGTAGGTGCTGGCGGAAACCCTGATGGAGGTAGGGCTCGCAATCCTCGGCGTGGGTAGCACCTGTGCCATCCCAGGGTCCGAGTCGCTCCCAGCCTCCACGACATTCACCCAGTGTGCCGTCAGGGAAATGTAGCGTCCCTGGCCACAAGCACTTGTCCATGTGTCAGTCGTTAAGTGGACCGTCCCAGTAACTGCGTTGGTCAGGGCACGGGTGATGTTAAGGGACACATGGTGGTGTAAGGCGGGGACGGCACACCGGGAAAAGTAGTGGCGGCTGGGGACTGCGTACCGAGGGACAGCTGCTGCCATCAGGCTGCGGAAGGACTCAGTATCCACAAGCCTAAATGGCAGCATTTCGATGGCCAGTAATTTGGAAAGGTGTGAGGTTAGTGCTATGGCCTGTGGGTGGGTGGCTGGGTATTTTCGCTTGCGCTCAAATGCCTGGGGTAACGACATTTGGACGCTGCGCTGGGACAGGGAAGTGGATGTGGTCGCTGATGGTGCTTCAGATGGTACAGGTGCAGGGCGGGAGGTATGCGGGCCTGCGCCTTTGACAGGCGATTGGCCGGCACCGAAAACAGGGGAAGAGGAGGCAGTGGTGTGGCCTGCAGACACAGATTGGCGATCTGGGCGTATCTCCCACTTATTACGGTGCTTGGATGCCATGTGTCGGATCATGCTGGTGGTGGTGAGGTTTCTAGTGTTCATGCCTCGGCTCATTCTGGTGTGGCACAGGTTGCAAACTACAATTTTTTTGTCGTCCGCACTTTCCTTAAAAAAACGCCATACCGCGGAACACCTAGCCCTTGGCAAGGGAGATTTACGCAAGGGGGTGCTCCGTGGAACATTTGCGGGCCGGTTTGGTGCGGTCCGCCTTCTTTCTTTAGCCACACCACTGCCTCTTCCAGCCTGTTGCGGTGCTGCAGATGGCTCACCCTCAGGACTGCTGTCATCGCTCGGCTCTCCACCTTCCCAGGTGGGGTCAGTGACCTCATCGTCCACCAAGTCCTCCTCCACTTCCTCACTCTGATCATCCTCCTCATTTCTTGATCCCACCACATCCTCAGTCATTGACAACTGTGTATCATCCTCCTCATCAAGGTCTTGAGACAGTAATTGTGGTTGATTTGATGGCAACTGTGTCTCATCATCATCATCCACTTCCTTTGACCTTAAATGCCGTTCCCCTCTGTCATCTTCTTGTGATTGGGTACCCTCTAGAGGTTGTGAATCAGGGCACAAGATCTCATGTTCCTCTGCAAGCGTGCTTGGAGAGAGGTTCAAATCAAGGATTGGTGATGAGACGGGCTCCTCACTATATCCCAGTGTGGGATCACTTCTTTGGCCAGACCCTCTATGGTGGGAGGAAGGATGATCAGGGTGAGGATTATGTTGACCAGACTCTTGGCTAGTGAGAGTGGACTTGGTGGAAGACAGGGTGGTGCTTAACTGACTGGAAGCAGTATCAGCTGAAATCCAACCGACCACCTGTTCGCAGTGACCTCGAGAGTGATGTCCTGCGACGCCCTGTAAACTGAGACATGAAGCTAGGTATGGTGGATGTCTTTCTTTCTTGTGCTCTGGCACCAGGCACAGTTTCTACGCGTCCTGACCCGCGCCCTGAACTATCAGGATCACGTCCACTTCCCCGTCCCTTTTTACCCGCCTTCTTCATATTAAACGGAATATATGCCGGTAATCTGCGGCTAGGCACACGAAACAGAATGTGACGCTAATCTGCGGCTAGGCACACGAAACAGAATGTGACGCTAATCTGCGGCTAGGCACAGTGAACGGAATATGTGACGTTAATTTGTGAATTTGCACACTAAACAATATGTGACGTTAATCTGCGGCTAGGCACACTAAACAATATGTGACGCTAATCTGCGGCTAGGCACACGAAACAGAATGTGACGCTAATCTGCGGCTAGGCACACGAAACAGAATGTGACGCTAATCTGCGGCTAGGCACAGTGAACGTAATATGTGACGTTAATTTGTGAATTTGCACACTAAACAATATGTGACGCTAATCTGCGGCTAGGCACACGAAACAGAATGTGACGCTAATCTGCGGCTAGGCACACGAAACAGAATGTGACGCTAATCTGCGGCTAGGCACAGTGAACGGAATATGTGACGTTAATTTGTGAATTTGCACACTAAACAGAATGTGACAATAATCTATGGCTAGGCACACGTTTAAAATGGCCCTTTTTGTCGCTGCGTTGTAAAATAATTGGCCCTGTGCACCTAATAGAATATGTCAGCTTGTCACTGCACTGTGAAATATTTGTCCCTGTGCACCTAGTACAATGTCACCTTAGAACATGTCCCCCCCCCCCACAAAAAAATGAAATTCTGCCACCCCAAAAAAAATTAAATGCTGCCCCCACACACAACAGTCCTAAAAAGGACTTTTGGGTCTTGAAAGAGTTTAAACAATTTTATTCTCCCTACACTGACTTCCTGTGCATCTAGTATTATATGTCACCTTAAAAATATCCCCCCCACAAAAAAAAGGAAATTGTGCCCCCCCAAACAAAATATAAATGCTGCCCCCACACACAACAGTCCTAAAAAGGACTTTTGGGTCTTGAAGCAGTTTAAACACTTTTATTCTCCCTACACTGACTTTCCCTGCCTAAGCTCATCTCTCCCTGGCTGAGAATGAGCCGAACTCGCGCGTCGGGTGCTATACAGCACCGGATCACGGGTTCTGGCCAGCCAATCAGTGTAATGCCAGCAGCCAACATGGCTGCTGGCATTACACTGATGTCAGAGCCTCCCCGCACATTTATTGGCTGCGCAGCAGCCGCGAAACGTGCGGGGAGGAGACCCGAACATGGCGGGCGAGCACATACGGTACTCGTACGAGTACCGCCATGTGCCGAGCAGAGCGATGCTCGAGCCGAACCGAGCTTCGGCCGAGCATGCTCGCTCATCACTAATCCTTATGCAGGAAGTCAGAAGTTTTCTATTCTTGTCTGTGAACCTTTCAGAAAGTCTCACATTAATAACTGCAACTAAAGCAAAAAAAAAATAGCAATTTTGGTACAGATCATGCAGTCATAAGAGACAAGTATAAATTCCCAGAAGTCTTCTTGATATAAGAATTTGAAGCTCTTGAATGCTAGTAAGGTCTCTAAAACATTATGAAGCAATGTGTTTGATGGAGACCTTTCTAGTATTCATGGGGAATAATAAACCTATAATTATTATTAGTAGTAGTAGTAGTAGCAGTGGTATATGGTATATACAATTAAAAAAGAGTACTTGCACTTATTTGTATCTCTCAAACCATTATGAGCTGTAATGCTGTCAGAAGCAGATTCTGGTCACTTGACCAGATGTGGCTCTTCAGCATCGCCAATATAACAATATCTAAAGATAAATACTTAATTTGGAATGGTCTACAAAGTGTGCCTGGCTTGCAAGCCCACTTTGTGGACCGTTCCAATTAAGTATTTATTTCTAAATAGTAGAAAAAATGGGAAAAGCGCATACCATCTAAGAGTAAACCGTAAAAATAAGGCAACGATAGCAATAGATAAGTGAATCTACTTACAAGACCAATTCTTGTAAGTATGCTTTAGCAGACAATGTTGGGGTCATTCTTTCGTCTTAAGGAAGCTTCTCCATTTCCTGGGGCTCCAGCAGTGGGACTCTCAGCGTACTTGTGCGCTGTGTTGCACGGATCGATGCTAATAGTAGGTGTGTTCTAAGCCCGACCCGGCTTGCTGTGTTTCACTGAGAAAAGTGGATGGTGTATCCAGGAAACTACCTCAGCTTGGTCCACAGAGATGCTATATTAAAAAATGGAATTTCAGTGACAAATCTGGAAATTCACCACTTATGATCTCTGTACCTACGTCCGGCAGACAATGCTGACTGGATCTGTACCATAGTCTGAGCTTCTCTCCAGACTCCTCCGATGACGGAGGCTGTCTGCCTCTAAGCTGGAGCGATCTTGTTGTCAGAGAACGATTTCTGGCCAGGCACGCGGACGTCACTATGGCAAGATGTTCACTCTTCGTCCTGCAGCCAACACAGGCTGGACTAGAGAGGTGCCCAGATTCTCTGCTCCACTCCTCCTATCCTCCTTTTTTCTACAGTTTTGCGCAGAGCGAAAGGTGCCGCTGAGGACACCAGGGACTGAAGCAGCAACATAGAGATCTTCCGTATATATTGTATCTATATGTCTTTATCATCTATTTCATTCTAATTGTTTCAATATATATAGTTCCAGTAGGTGGAGCGCTATCAGTGCATATTGTTTCTTCTTATTTCTAAATAGCTTGATTTCAGCTCTGCTGAAGAGCCTCTATCTGGTCAAATGACTGGAATCAGCAGCTGTCAGCTAGATGGCAGACTTGAGTAAAACAGCCAGGAAAGTAACTTTAGCAAGTTATATCTCTCAAACCATAAAGGTTTGAGAGATAAGACTTACATTGATGTTAATCTTTTTTTAATGTCTACAATATTAAATCAACTTAAAATTAACCATTATTATCCCATTACATATGACTGCTCCTTCCAGATCCCTGTACTAATAACTTTTAAAATCAGTAAATTGTAAGGACACATATCAATAAATTACAATGTTTGGGTCTGGATGTAAAATACTTGAATGGATAAGACAGTGTCTGAGTGACAGCAGATAGAAGGTTGCAGTCAATTGAGAATATTCTGACTAAGGTAGTGTTATTAGTGGGATTCCTCAGGGATTTGTACTGGTGCCCATTC
Organism: Rhinophrynus dorsalis; assembly: GCA_037306005.1. Taxonomy (NCBI): domain Eukaryota; kingdom Metazoa; phylum Chordata; class Amphibia; order Anura; family Rhinophrynidae; genus Rhinophrynus; species Rhinophrynus dorsalis. The sequence continues at coordinate 280,115,676 of CM074718.1, read as the reverse complement.
TTTTTAATATTTTTTTTTATTTTTTTATTAGTGATATTAAAGGTCTTCAAGGTAAGGTATGCCTTTTTGCAGATGATAAAAAGATCTGCAATGGGGTACACACTCCTGGGGCAATAAGCCAAATGGCATGTGATTTAAGAAATTTAGAAAAATTGACAATAATGTGGCAGCTGCAATTTAATGTAGATAAATGTAAAATAATGCACTTGGGATGTAAATATCCAAAGGTAGAATATAGTATTAAGTGTACTATGCTGTCAGAGACAACAGAGGAAAGGTATTTGGGAGTAATTATTTCTGATCATTTAAAGGTAGGCAGGCAATGTAACAAAGCAGCAGGGAATGCAAGCAGTGTGCTGGTTTGTATATCTAGGGGCATTAGTAGCAGAAAAAGGGAAAAGGTCACGGATCTCTGGTTAGTCCTCACCTAGAATAAGGTGTTACAGTGCTGGAAACCCCATCTCCAAAAGAATATGGATACTCTAGAGAGAATTCAGAGAAGGGCTACTAAAATGGTGAATGGTTTACAGGAAAAAAATATCAGGATAGACTAAAAGATCTGAACATGTATAGCTTGGAGGAGAGAAGAGAGAGAGAGAGGATATGCTATAAACATTGATATACATGAAGGGATTCAACAAAAATGCAGCAGGGAAGTACATTTCAAATGAGTAAAAATGTTAGGACAAGAGGCCATAGTCTAAAACTAGAGAGAGGTTTAGATGTAATGTAAGAAAGTTTTAGTTCACTGAGAAGGTGTTAGATAAGTGAAATAGTCTACCAGCAGAAGTAGTAGAAGTTAATAAGGGCAGAATTTAAGCATGCATGGGATAGGCATAAAGCTGTCCTGAAAATAAGACAAGACCAAGGACCACATAAGGTTTTAGGTTTTTACAGTAGGAAAAATGGATAGATTAGATGGGCCAAATGGTACCTATCTGACATTAAATTCTATGTCTCTATGTTAAGTACAGTGTCAAGAGTAACATATTTATTCTGGGAGCATTTTCCCCTTTAAAAAGCAGTGACTTGTTTGTTAAAACAAAGATTTTCTGAAGGTATGGATGAGTCCAATTACTGTAATTGTGACCAAGTGCAAAGGTTGGAATGGTGTGTGTGTGCATGTTTGCATGTGCGCGTGTGTGAAGGTGATAACAGTAAGTCGGATTGTAATAGTTATTTATGAGAATAAGTATGTTTCTTTAAAAATAAACTGGGGTGTTATGGTCTATTGCTTTTGAAACCAATGTGCAGTCAACCATATTTGAAGAACAGCTGTGCAAACACAATTCTATAATTCAGATATTTAATAATTCTGTAAGTTGCAAGCAAGAAAAATATTAACCCTTTAAATGCCAGAGAGGCAGTTAATGTACTGTGGACCCCTTTGGTATTCAAATGGTTAAACCAATCATTTGCCCTAATTCACTCCATAACACTGGTTGCTAAAGAGATAATTAAGTTTATTGTAAATGTATTAATTTTACAAGGGCAGAACAAACTAATGTTAATAGATTTAGTATACCAATTGCTGACTGCTTTGTTAACAGTTAAGAGCAACTGCCACAGTCCAGAAGAGGATTATTCTGATCCTCCTGTTCTCCACATCTGATTGTACTATTTAATACCTCTGTATGTCTATTCCCAATTGTACAGCGCTGCGGAATTAGTTGGCGCTATATAAATAAAGAATAATAATAATAATAATAATAATTTGAGAACTTGCAGATTTATGATAAATTAAACAACTAATTTTTTTAAGGAGCACTAAACATGTTTTTATTAAATATATATATGTTATATTTTTTTCCTTGTTATTAAAATAAGTATACTGCCACTGCCAGGAGACGTTTAATTCAAAAGTTATTATATCTCTGACATGTTTTATATACATTAAGTGTCATTTTCAGTTGCGGTCACAAGGTGGTGCTGTTTCTATCACTTACAAAGAAAGCCTTATAGTGAACATTACAGTAAAAAAACAATTTGCCTTTTGAACACTTGTAAATGAAAAAATCCCCTAGTAGGGTGTGTCCTTATTTTGCTCAGAAGGAAAAGTCCTGCAAGATTTTTTTAATAAAAATTATATTACTCCTTTAACAGGCATCCTTCTCTAGCATGATCGGGGGGCTATACACTAAGTTGGGATAAAGAGGGGATACTGTTAGGATGACTTATCCAATGATATAACTTCTCCAGTTCCTGTTATTCTGCAGAGCCAATGCACTAAGATCTCTCCCACTTGAGAAATCTTAGTGTATAGGCTTCATAGAATAATATAGGTATTGGAGAAGTGATATCACTGGAGATGTCACCTTCAGTTTATCACCACTTTATCACCCCTTTATGCATCTCCCCCAGCTGTTCCTCATTTTTGCCAGACTGAGGTTGTTTGATGTAGTGAAAATCAAAACATCTTTAATTGGTATGCCTGTCATTTAGGGGTCTTATACATCAATCGGATAACATTTTGGCTTTAATTTTCACTGTTTTTAAGCAACAACATGTTCATAACGTGCCATTGTAATTGCTTTTCTAGCAAATATATAATCCTAAAGAATGACTCCCATTCAGAGATGCTAATACTTGTAAATTTGTTTTACTGGCACATATTAAAAGGAATATGCATATTTTACTGCCATATTTACGTGAACCACTGCCTTGTTCTAGCCACTGTTATAACAGTACAGACCCAGTTTCTAAGCTACCCATATCACTGCTGATCTAAAACAGCTATTTTCAAAATGATCAAAAGAAGAAGTGAAAGTCAGCAGGATGTATTCCAATACGCAAACATATACTATTATTTCAGTGTAAGGCACACAATAAAAATGGTAAATATATAAAATACATTTCTAAATTAATGTACTTTATATATTTTACTGCTATTTTACTAACATCTCAAATGTTTTATTGCAATTTTAAGTGTAACAAATATTTTTACTAAATTTATGTTAATTTACTGATGGTTGGAAGCACTGACTCCAATGAACTTATAGGGAAGATAAAGAAAACTACTGTTAAATATGGGGCCTCTTTTCAAAATGCTCACAGATATATCAGTTGTTTAACAAGAGCTAACACCTCTTAATAACCCCCCCCCTTAACTTATTACATCAAGATCATTTTAATGACCTCTTCGAAATATCCCCTTGTGAACTGGTTCAATCTGCAGTCCATCCTGGATTTCATATCCACAGGATGGTGATAACAGCTGCTAGATGAACTACTGGACTTCAGCCCTGCATATTCAAACATCTGGGTTTTTGTTGTGTTATTGGTTTGTTTGCTTGTTTTTCATTCAGAGTGAATCAGGTGGCGTGCCTGAGTCCATAGTAGAATACTGAGTGCAGTGAGCAGGTACAGTACTCCTTCACCTACATGGAAATGACATCACGGACTTATTGATAATGTTATCTCTCAAAAAAGATGCAGGGGCAAATCCATAGTGAAATGCAAAAAAGACAGCTCATAAGAATTCTCTAAGTGTAGAAATGTACTTAGTATGTAACTATATTGTTACTATAATCATTTTTAATCAACATTGTATCAGTGGTATGATTTCATTTGGCAACAGTGTATTTATCTTTTAATTGCTTACCACTGTATTGCACATCATAGTATTTGAATTCCTAAATAGAAGCGCTTTGATTTTATGTTTTTTTCAATAAATATACAACATATATACACTATATTTGGAGTTTGGAGATATTTTGTCCTATTTGTTTTGGTAAATATAAGAACATTGCGGAGAGACAAGAGCGTGAGAAGGAAAAGAAAAAAGGAAGAAACAAGAAAATAGGAGACATTACATGGAAACCAAGTACAAATCAACTGGTTATGCTCAGATGGAACGATATGGAGCAGACAGATTGGAGGGTCGGGAAGGCAGATTAGAATAGGAAGGGTGGAGATCTGAGTCTAGTTCAATCCAATTCCCCAAGAAGGGGTCTGGTAAGAACATTTTATATTTAAGCGTCTTATCACTGTAAAAAATATGCTATTGAGCTCCAATTATAGTGAGGCACATTACCCAAGATAAGTCAAGTGAGACTAGTGATCACACAGCAAGATCCCCTTTCCCTATCCACTAGTCACTGTCCTTCTCCACAAATTCCCCACTGGAATTAATTCACTCAATTACCCTTTCAAGAGTAAACACGGCCAGCACTTTTCCTATTTCTTACAAGCACTATCATTATAATAATAATATTGTGACCAACCACTATATAGCGTATTGCCTATATATATTTGGGACTAATACCACCAACGTATCTGGACAATCTTAGTCTATTCAATCTCCAGACACATCTTGTATTTCAAGCACTCTACTCACTTCCCAAATGTTCTTTTTATTATATACTTAATACATATCTATACCTAGAGGACTCTGATGCGCTATCTCTTTTGATTTTTTGTATTTTGCATATATAGCTTCTGAGGTATCTCCGGGAATAGACAGCTGCAAAGAACTTCTAGACATCTTCAACACATCAAGAACTCACAATAAGTGGATCAGACAGCAAAAGAAAATTAATTTTAATTTTTTGAACACTACAATCAATAATACTAATTCTCCCAGCAAGGGTATACATCCAACATAAAGTAAAAGAGATTGACTTTTCATTGTATAAGAACATTTAGATTCCAAAATAAGTGTATTCACATTTTCCCATGGGAGATAACAACAGCCATATAGGTTCTACTTTACAATTAGTAGAGGAATATTAGAATTCATCGCTTGCTATAGATTCTTGTTGTAACAAATCACTGTTTGAGGTGAGCGTTTTTTATCAGTTGTTGTTTTTTGCAAAATCCATAGTGACCAATAGGATTTTGTGGCTATAATAAAGTGGGAGATTATTAGGTGTTAGTGTTTCTTTAAATCAGCTCCTGCCTAACCACCAAGAAACTAACCTAAAAACTAGACTAAAGACATAACTTACTTTACAAATTAATCTCCAGCACACCGTGACTCATACAGGATATTCTGCCAGTAAAATTTTGTTTTAACATGCTAGACTGTCTCATTTAAGGATTTACTTTAGACAACATCTATGATTTTCCTGATTGCATCCATGTTAAGAGACCAGAGCATCATCAAAAACCAATGACATTAAGTGTTTCAGTACACCAAGGTCTATATTCAGAAAATAGAAGAACAGCAATTCTGGAACAAACTAACTGTAACATAAATGTCATTTGAAAATTCTCCAAATTTCACTTGATTTAAATAGGGTTAACCCCTTGAATGTTAGAGATGTCTCCAGTGTACTGCTTCACAAAGCACTGGATACCTCTCTAAAATTCAAGGAGTTAAAGGGATAGTAATACTTCATTTTATCTTTATTTTAGTTTGTAGGCATGAAAAAAACATGAAGAACGATATAAGTCTTATCTCACAAACTTTTATGGTTTAAGAGATATTCACAAGCAAAGTTTACCCCTCCGGCCCCTTTTACCTAGTGTAAGCCATCTCTTTTCTGATGTGTATCTGGTTGTAAGACCAGAGAGATAACAGAAGGGGACAATCTTCTTACAATGAAAACAATGAAAGCCCTTCCCCCCTTGACAAGTTTTTCAGCTTTTTCCCTTATCTTAATTGAAGATTGTCCCTACCTGGGAACCTCCCTTCTGATCTGGCTGAACGGGGGGGGGGGGGTACTTTGTGAATATCTCTTAAACCATAAAGGTTTGAGAGATAAGACTTATATCGTTCTTCATGTTTTTTTAATGCCTACAAAATAAAATAAATATAAAACGAAGTATTGCTATCTCTTTAAGAATCCAAATGAAATACATTGTATTTGTCCCTCACTGTGCAGTTAGTTTCCTGTAGATTTGCTATTTTTTTTTCTTTCTGAATACAGTGTCATATGGACAAAGGTAAATGAAGTAATTCTAGGGCAAACTAACTAAACCATAGGGTATGAATACAAAACCCCACTGATCTAAATTAGACTTTTTAAGGAGTAGTAAACCTTTATATGAAAACCACTAGGTCATAAAACAACATTATTCCTACTGCTGTCAGTTGCTTTATTACATTGTTATATGTTTAAATTGTCAGGAAGTGAGGGACAGCATGATTACTTCCTGAAAGTTCTCACAGAATGACTCAGAAACATCTACCACATTCTATGGAGCACAGTTTCTTAGTGAATATATTGTTCTATTGAATGCAACAGATCAGCTAATAAAAATCTAACCACTAGAGGGAACAGCTTATGTAAAAAAGAAGAGTTCAAACAGTAATAACGCTGGAAATATGCATCTCTCAGCTATAGGAGTACTATTGCTTTAGTTACCTTGAAAAGTATATATATAGAGATTTTTTTTTCCACAAAAAGTTTACTGCTCTTTTAAACAGAAATGTTAGTACTTAGAAATATTAAATATAAATTAAGTTTCTCATGTGTCTGGTTTAATATCCTGTGTTAGTGTAATTACAATCCTATGAGGGATCCCTAATGTATTTGAATACTTTAAAGGAGCAAAAATCATTTATTCATTGAGCACAACAGGGAAATGATTCAGCTGTAATAAAATAAAGGTGTGAATGCTTTCCTGACATCTTTAATTAAAGATGTAAATGATATTGCTTGTAATTAGGGATGCTATTAGAGTTTGATATAGGTGTGAGATAAGTTAGGAAATGTGTGATAATAATAAAGACTGAGGCATACCTCCCAAGTGTCCCTCTTTTAGACTCAAATTCCTCTGTCCCTCTTTCCCACCCTGATGTCCCTCTTTTTAGGAGATCACATTGTGTAGTGTATATAAAAGTGTATCCCATTGCTCCACATCCATAAAAGTCACCTCAGTGCCTGTTTAAACATTAGTATATGTGTTTATAAATTAGTCTGTGTAAATAAAATACTTTGGTCTTGTTATAAGTCATTTATTAGAATACATAAGGAGGTGTCAATAGGCCATGAAATAGCCTAAAAGTTAATTGGTAATGCCCCTCCCACCAGCCACACACCCAACAACACCCCCTAAAACACAAGTGTCCCTCTTTGGCAATTTGAAATGTTGGGAGGTATGCTGAGGGACTTAGTCACTGAGAGGGAATGTACAAATTTGATTATGTGCTAAAATAGGCAGAGGAACCATATTCTGTGTGTTAATACTGCCTAATGCCTATGTACTGAGGTATTTACACTGCTTGTGCCAAGAGGAGAACATTGTGGGAGTGTATTGGCAATTCAGGAAGTGCTTTCCATTTTAACACAATGTACTAACTAGACAGTGGAAATCAGCATAAAATGTTTCCTGTGGTATGAACTAAAGTCTTCATTCATAAGCACAGGTGCAGATGCCTGATTTTTTAAAGGGATAGTAATGTTTCATAATAAAAGCAGCTCTAATTAATCATCATAGTATTTGGGCCTTGGAGAGTGTTATTTCAAATCTGTCAGAGTTGTAGTTCAAGAGTAATTGAATGATAAAGTATCCCCCTCCCTCCCCTTTTACTGATGTAACACTGCTCAGCTCAGAGCAGCAGGGAGGTGCCCAGGTAGATTGCATAGAGGGAACATTTTTAATTAAGATTAGAAAAAAAAAAGTTGAAAAACCTGTCAAGGGGGGCAGGGTTTTATTGTTCTCACAGTAAGAAGATTGTCCCTTGCTGTTATCTGTCTGGTCAAGCAACCAGATTCCACATCTGAGGTGAGCAGTGTTATACTAAGTAAAAGGGATGGGAGGGGGAACTTTATCATTCAATTACTCTTGAACTAAAAGTCTGACAGTATTGAAATAACACGCTCTATGGCTCAAATACAATGAAGATTAATTGGAGCTGCTGTTTTGTGAACCATTACTATCCATTTAAGTTTACAAAAAAGCACAGAAAATGAGATTAACTACCAGCTTTGATCATTCATCTGATTATGTATAGGAAGCTTCTTCTGACTTTACATTTTTGTCAGTGATACATTTTGATATCCAAAATGTATAAAAGAAAAAGTCCAGCAAAACTGGGGCAATGCTTATGAGATCTCTGTAGATTTCAGAGAACTTAAAGCTCCAATTAAATCAATGTGACTTGTTATTTGTCCCTTATGGTACAGCTGGTTTGCTCCAGAGTGTGTATCTTTGTGCATATAACCTTCAGTGCTCTAACATGAGTTAAAATGTCAATTACTATCATGTCCATTGCAGCTTCCATATCTGTGGCCTTCATATTGAATCGGATAACGTTCAGCAAGGAAGTATTCATACAAACACGAAGAAGATAATACAAGTCGGCATGATCTATAGTTATACAGCGAAAAGACTCAAAAGACTCAAAAGTAACAAATGTAAATATTATGTTATGTAAAGGTTATTTGATAGTAGTGACTCACTCAGTAATATAATTTAAAAAGATATTAATGCTAAAATATCCAATGGGAACAGACATAATTTGCTAGAATGCAAAGCTCCCTGTGTGCGTAACATGCACATGCGCAGAAGAGACTGCCGGAACGATGCAGTCATGCGCAGTAGTCCGAGGCACGGCTAATCCGGAGTGGGAAGCTCCAAACGACCCACCACCTGTCTCCGTTCCCGGTTCCGGGGCAGCAGCCGAGGCCGCTGGGTACACTTTGGCCTGTGTACACAGGCCTTCAATACTAGTATAAAATAAGCATTGAGTTGCTGTGTGCCTCCCCCTAATGGCTCCTATCAGCCATCTGGGGGAGGAGGGAAGGGAGGCTGAGAAGCGAGCCTCTTGCCTAGAACGCATTCCGAAAGTCTGTGTCTATCAGACATAACAGCTTGGTTATGTGCTCATCACTGGCTGACAGGAGTTAAAGTTCCCAACTGCTGGACATCCGACAGTTGACAACCCTGATATGGTTCAATTCTTTCAAGAATAATGTAACCCCTTTGACTGCCAGAGAGGTACTTTCTGGCACTAAAAGGGTTAACAAACGTCTTTGGAAAAGTGATACCCATCACTTTTACTCTACCAGTCTCCTGCTTTATCCACGTATAACACAGTCCCACCCTAAGCTAATAATGTCTTTAGAATTATAAAAATGAATTCCTACTTTATGTGTAACTAATATTTGCCTTTTACTCATTCTTTTTTTATGGAAATCCTAATAAGATTTACTTTTTCTGATTCTTGTCTTATTAATGATCACAATGCCTTTGTTGTAACAGTCTAGGTTATGTTATATCTTATAGTAAGGAGTGCAAAGCAATGCACTGGAGATTTTTTTTGTCATTCAAGGCGTTAAATCAAAGTTTATAGAGCATTTTGAGTTTTTCATGGACCGAGAAATATAGCAAAAATCACAAACAAAGTTAATGAGTGACCAGACAAATAGGAAAAGGGAAAAAGCTGAAAAACCTGTCAAGGGGGGCAGGGCTTTCATTGTTCTCACAGTATGAAGATTGACCATTGATGTGAGCTGTCTGGTCTATGGACTGGATTCCACATCTGAGGAGTGGGGGCTTACACTAGGTAAAAGGGGCAGGAGGGGGAAACTTTATAATTCAATTACTCATCACACACAAAGTTAATGAGTGACCAGACAAATAGTATTATGTCATCCTATATTCTTCAAGAACTGAAGCATATGTATTTGTAGTGAACCAGTTCTGTTGCCTGCATGATATCCAGTAAAAGGGTAATATTATGTCTTGGCTGTACATTGCATGACATTAGTGAATTCTGGCCTTGATACCACATAAAACAGGAGGTCTATAAACTTAGCTGTCAAGTGGTTCTATAGACCATCTGTCTCTTTAGATATTTAAATGATAAAATATGTTATCACTTCTAAAACAATGCCAGATTACAAGACATCTAAACGATGTTAGTTAAAACTTTGAGCTTGTCAAAATGTTATCTAAATATTCTACTTTGGTATATGACATGCCAATATCAATTTTAAACCCTTGGATACTAGAGACATCTCAATTGGATTGCTCTGTGATACATTAAAGACATTTCTGGTACCTAAGGGGGTAAAAAGATGAAGCGTAAAGAAACAATAGTTATTTTTTAGCCCGTTGAGTGCAGAGGGCTATACAACGCATTACAGAGCAATGTGTTGAAAAACCTTCAGGCACTTAAAATGTTAAATGTAGTTCCAAGCCAGCTTCTAGGTCTAAGAGGTGAATTTAATAAGAGAAACTTGGGCAATTCTGGACCAAACCAACTGTACCATAGGGGACCTGAACAAATTCTGGAAATGAACATTGATTAACCCCTTAGTGACCTGCCGCCCGCCAAAATTTTTTTTTTATTTTTTAAAAAGAATCCGGAGTCCCCAAATGGCGTGCAGCTGCGAGGGGACCCAGATTTCCGGGACACACATGTAAGCCCTCTGTCCACAAGGGACATCGGCTCGGGACGTACATGTACGTCCTTGGGCGGTAAGGGATTAAATGTAGCTTCCGTTACCTCAAATGTCATAGAGGACTTGAGTGCATAGCAAAAACAATACTTTTGGACATCTCAATCATTTGTCTCATTTAAATCAAAGGAAATCTTTAATTTTTGCCATGTGGTGCAGTTGGTGTGCTCCAGAATTACTCCAGGGTTGAGGGGGAGGGGTGGAGACTGCAATAAGATGTGCTAATTAAGTGATAAAATGTAGAGGACTTCTCCAGTCATATCACTTTTCTGGTTCCTGTGTTATTCTATGGAGCCAATGCACAACAATTTCTCAAACAGGAGAGATATTAGTGCTTAGGCTCCACTGAATAACATAGGAACTGGAGAAGTGATATCACTGGAGAAGTCATCTCCACGTTATCATCTCTTTATCACACCTTAGTGCATCTCCCCCCCCCCCCCGAAGTTATTATTAAATCAGTCTCTATATTTGATATCTGAGTAACTGATTAATGGAGCATAGTCTTTAAAAGTACCTATGGCCTTGATTACTTATTTGGAATTCAGAACTAAGCATTAGAAAAACAAAACTACATAGATCTAATGTTAAGATGCTGTATGAAATACGATTTAACACTTACATGTAGGGATTCACTGTTAAAGATTTATCTTGTGGACCACTGAACATCTCTTGGGACATCTCTATTTGCCCTTTAACTCTTTAAGGACCAGGGTGTCCATCATATTCATTCTCAATAAGTTGCACACCTCACTGGTCCTTAAAGGTATAGTAATGTTTCATAATGAAAGCAGCTCTAATTAATCATCATAGTATTTGACTTTGGAGAGTGTTATTTCAATTCTGTCAGAGTTGTAGTTCAAGAATAATTCAATGACAAAGTATCCCCCTCCCGCCCCTTTTACTGATGTAACACTGTTCAGCCAGAGCAGAAGGGAGGTGTCCAGGTAGATTGCAGAGAGGAACAATCTTCAATTAAGATAAGGGAAAAACCTGAAAAACTCGTCAAAGGGGGCAGGGTTCTCATTGTTCTCATAGGAAGAAGATTGTCCCCTGCTGTTATCTGTCTGGTCTATGAACTGCATTCCACATCTGAGAAGAGATGGCTTACACTAGGTAAAAGCAGCGGGAGGGGAAACTTTGCTTGTGAATATCTCTCAAACCATAAATCATTCTTCATGTTTTTTTAATGCCTACAAAATAAAATAAAGATAAAACAAAGTAATACTATCCCTTTAAGGTGTTACGGACAAGAGAGGCATGCAATGTAGGAGAGTAATTACTGGGGTGGCAGAGAATGAAGTTACACCAGGGCCCAGCAACCAAAGTTTCCACAGGTCCAAAAGGTTCTAGTTATGCCTTTGTGAAAATCTTCTTATGGTAGGGTCCCCAAAAAATGTTTGCACTGAGGCCCTCAAATGACTAGTTACACTACCGCTTTAAGAGTTCAACTAAAATAATATTCATCACTTTGCACACAAAGGATTCATATGGATCCCATAATGATGCTTTTACATCTTTCACATTATGTTGTTCTTCATTTCCTTTGTATATTCTACAAGGATCAATTATGAAACATTTTGTTAAGCTTCATAGTATTTGGGCCTTGGAGAGTGTTATTTCAATTCTATCAGAGTTGTAGTTAAAGAGTAATTGAATGAAAAAGTATCCCCCTCCCACCCCTTCTACTGATGTAACACTGCTCAGCTTAGAGCAGCAGGGAGTGTCCAGGTAGAGGGACAATCTTCAATTAAGATAAGGGAAAAAGCTGAAAAACCTGACAAGGAGGGCAGGGCTTTCATTGTTCTCACAGTAAGAAGACTGACCCTTGATGTGAGCTGTCTGGTCTGAGGAGTGGGGGCTTACACTAGGTAAAACTACAACGCTCATAGTAATGAAATAACACTCTCTATGGCTCAAATACTATGAAGATTAATTGGAGCTGCTGTTTTTGTGAAACATTACTATCACTTTAAAAGCAACCTACAGTGCCATCATGGGCGTCCAGAGAAGGGGCTGGATTCGCTGTCCTGAAGGTCATATTATGGCTTGACGCCCACTGGAAATGTTTCTAAGGATGCCCCTGAGTGCCATATGCACAAAGACACTGGAGCAATTCGGAAGCAATTCATTTAAACCACAGGGGAGTAAACATATTCCAAAATCCTCACTGATTTAAATAGGGGTTTTAAACACTTGAATTATAGAGAGCTCTCTAACACATTGTGAAGCAATACATTAACCCTTTGAATGACAGAGGGATAGCCCTTTGGCGCTGAAAGCATTAAAGGGATAGTAATGTTTCATAAAAAAACAGCTCCAATTAATCTTCATAGTATTCGAGCCACAGAGAGTATTTCAATACTGTCAGAGTTGTATTTCAAGAGTAATTGAATGATAAAGTATCCCCCTCCCACCCCTTTTACCTACTGTAATCCACCTCCCCTCAGATGTGGAATCTGGTCCACAGAACAGACAGCTCACAGCAAGGGACAATCTTCTTACTGTGGGAACAATGAAAACCATGCCCTCATTTACAGGTTTTTCCCATATGTTAATTGAAGATTGTCCCTCTGTGCAATCCACTTGGACACCACCCTGCTGCTTTGAGGTGAGCAGTGTTACATCAGTAAAAGGGGCAGGAGGGGGATACTTTGTCATTCAATTACTCTTGAGCTACAACTCTGACAGTATTGAAATAACACTCTCCATGGCCCAAACACTATGAAGATCAATTGGAGCTGCTTTTATTATGAAACATTACTATGCCTTTAAAGACTTTTCTGGCATTTAAGATGTTAAAGGACTCAATGAAAACAATTGCCATTTTTATTTGTCCCCTGGGGTGCAAATGGGTTACCCAAAATTGCTCCACTTTCATTTTATGCTTATGACCCACAAACCCTAAGGCAGGAAAAGGCAATCTTTGGCTCTCCAGCTGTTAGTGGATACTATTTCCAGACATTTGCTGGTTGGGGATGATGGGAGTTGCAGTGACCAACAGTTGGAGAACCAAATAGTGGCTAAACCTGTTCTAAGCAATCAACAGATAAAGGTCTGTGGAATTTAGAGAGTTAACCCTCTGCATGTCAGAAGGCAGTCCAGTGCATTGTTTCTCAATGCATTGTATACCCCTATGCCATTCAAAGGGTACACATATCAGAAAATCTAACTCAGCTTAACTACCTTTTGCTTATTCATATCACAGTATATAGAACAACTGAATATAAGATCATTAATATCCATATGACTAAAATCTACTACAGAATGCCTGTTGGTTACCCTGGAAATAATCAAGATGCTGATCATCAGCAACAAACAAACCATTAAGGAGATTGCTAATTATAAAGGTTGTGCCACCTGCTAGGAGTCCTTTGCTGCATTTTTTTTAATCCTGGTATACTTAAAGGAACACTAACACCAACAAAATTATATTGGGTTATATAATTATGTATACTGTGTTTCCAGATAGCATCTGTAAAATGTAGTTATTTTATGCTAGATCCATTTAATCCAATCCTAAATCTGCATTTTAATGCATGAGTAGACTAGCCTATATACACAAAATTTGGCTAACTGTTCACTGCTAATTAGTGTATTAAGATGTGTACTCACTGCTCTTCTATTCTGCAAGACTGATATCTTATCTCACTCTCATTAACAGACAATAAAACACAATCACTTCTGAGATACCTATCAAGTTTGCTCTTTTAATGGGAGCCCTGGAGCCCTGGAAAAGAGAGTAATGAGAGCCCCCCCAGAGAGCATATGTAAGATTTTCTGTGTTAAAAAATAGAGATTTTTTTACAGAGGCTAGGAAAGAATACAAGGTTTTTTTAAACAGATAGTGATGTTTCAAAGTAAAAGCAGCTCCAATTAATCTTCATAGTATTTGGATCATGGAGAGTGTTATTTCAATACTGTCAGAGTTGTAGTTCAAGAGTAATTGAATGATGAAGTATCCCCCCTCCCATCAATTTAACCTAGTGTAAGCCACCTCCCCTCAGATGTGGAATCTGGTCCACAGAACAGACAGCTCACAGCAAGGGACAATCTTTTTACTGTGAGAACAACGAAAGCCCTGCCCCTCTTGATAGTTTTTTCTAGTTTTCCCTTATGCTAATTGAAGATTGCCCCTTTCTGCAAGCAGTGTTACATCAGTAAAAGGGGTGGGAGGGGGATACTTTATCATTTAATTACTCTTGAACTACAACTCTGACATTATTGAAATAACACTCTCCATAGCCCAAATACTATGAAGATTAATTGGAGCTGCTTTTATTTTGAAACATTACTATCCCTTTAAGCATGTATAAGTCTAGATTGTTTTTCGATGTTACTGTTCTTTTAAACCATGGCTGTCAAACATGAGGCCCTTGGAACAAATGCATGCCACCTTTCCCAGTGCTGCGGCCATTAAAAATATATATGCAACTGATTCCAGTAAAAGAGACCCAGAGCCACGAAACGTGTTGAATTGCTGTTTTTGTACATTTTTATTTTCTTAAGTAAGTTTTTTTAATAAATTATCATTTGGACTAATATTATTGGTATAACCTGTCTTTGGGAGAAGTATATCTGGTTTTCTGTGGTATTTCCCTGAGCAGAGATGGGGTTCTTTCTCTGCAAGCTGCCCATCGTTAACCACTATAGAATGTGTGTGAAATTACAATTGTTTTTGTTTCATTATTGTGGTGGAAAGGTATAATTTGGGCCACCCTCTGTTTGTTCTTTTGTATGCATGTTCCACTCCTTTGGGATGATCTGAGAGGAGTTGCCAAATACCAAGGTTGGATCTGTAGAGATGCTGACACGATAACTGTTTATTGGGGCACTCTAAATATTCCATCGGCTTTTGATTCTGCAGGGCATATAAGTGTCAAGTGTCACTTCCAGATACCAGTGGCTTTGTGAGTATAGTTCCTCTTGCTGGTGCTGGTGACAGAGTTTTATTTTCTGATATCAGACTAGGGGATCCTTCTTGTCTTATTTTATATTTTAGTTAATTTTAAAGATATTTAAAGGGATAGTAATACCTAAAATGTAAAAAAAATATGTTGTAGGGTTTATCCCCCTGAGTAAAACAAGAGTACTCCCACTGCTGAAAGATGTTTCATTCAAAAGTTATTAATTTTCAAAGTTGCATTTTTTAGGTGCAATATCACAGTGGCCTGAAATTTTACAGTGGTGCTGTTGCTACACCATCCTATGGAGATTTATGGTCCTGAGACCAGAGCTGTCCATAGGATCGTGTAGCAACAGCGCCACTGTACAATTTCAGGCCACTGTGATATTGCACCTAAAAAATTCAACTTTGAAAATTAATAACTTTTGAATGAAACATCTTTCAGCAGTGGGAGTACTCTTGTTTTACTCAGGGGGATAAACCCTACAACATATTTTTTTTTACATTTTAGGTATTACTATCCCTTTAAAGCTGCTTACATATTGTGGAATTTATTTGTTGGGAAAACAATGTGGCTAATTACTTTCTATGATGGGCCAATATTATTACACTCTGCTCTGTTAATTAATCTAGACCAGAGGCATCCAGTTTTTTCAGTCGTGGGCCATATGGTCAGAAAGCCAGATGTGTAAGGACTATATTTATTTTTTATTCATAACAATGGTGAAAATAGCCTGTCAGTTATTCAAAAATATGGATTTCTTTATCAAGTCAAAGAAATGACAACTATTTAACAAAAAACTATTTTTGAACTGTAAGGTGCGCGCAGACACTAAGGCCTTACTGGTCTATTAGTTCATCTGTGGTCAGATGGGCCGCATTCGGTCCATAACATTGGATGCCCATGATCTAAACAGAGTCACATACAATAGGTCATTTCTGACAGCACAGAAACAGGTTTGAACAAAATTAAATAGCATACAGTGCATGGAATCAGCATAATGTGTCACACCCTGCCATGAAAATGTAAATGTTAATTTCTCGAAAAGCATTTTTCTTTCACAGGGATAGGAATATATTACAATGAAACCAGCTCCAATTAATCGTCATAGTATTTGTGCCATGGATAGTGTTATTTCAGTACTGTCAGAGTTGTTGTTCAAGAGTAATTGAATGGCAAAGTATCCCCCTCTGCCTCTTTTACTGATGTAACACTGCTCCCCTCAGAACATCAAGACTGTACGGATGGATTGCAGAGAGGGACAATATTCAGTGAGCATAAGGAAAAACCTGAAAAACCTTGCCAAGGGGGGCAGGGTTTTCCATATGCTCACAGTAAGAAGATTGTCCCCTGCTGTGATCTGTCTGGTCCAGGGACCAGATTCCAAATCTAAAGGGAGGTGGATTGCACTAGGTAGAAGGGGCGGGAGGGGGATACGTTATCATTCAATTACTCTTGAACTACAATTCTGACAGTATTGAAATAACACTCTCCATGGCCCAAATACCATGAAGATTGGAGATGCAGTTTTTGTGAAACATTACCATCCCTTTAAAGAAAAATGGCTAGTACAACATTTAGAAAGATTGTATTTCTTTGTAAAACAACCTAAAGTTGTCTTTTGGTTGCAGAATCCACTTTAAGATCACATATTGTATAAAATCATGACAGATGAAAGCTAAAGGTTTTTCTCAGTAAAAGCTGTACATAGACTTTATGTGAGTCAAGTTTTCCATTAGATCTCAAGGGTGTCAGAAAGGGAGCATTTTCTTTCCAGTATTAAATTCTGCCCTTACTTCACCTTTGAATAATGTTGTTCTCAGCAGATAAAGCCCGGAGGTGAAAAAAATCCTGGTCAGGTGCAGTGAAGCAACATCCGTGCAGTTGCTAACTATCTGTTCTCATTAATGCATCCCTTATCTTCTTATTACTGGCCAGAGTCAGCAGGGAGTCTACAACATATACAGCAGATTATTAGAAGAAAAGGTGAGTAAGATTAGGTCTTGTTCTAGACCAGTGGCTTGGACAAGTCACCTTTAAAATACATTTAAACTCTTTGGGGCAACACACTTATGATGCAGCATCCAGTAAGAATTGACAGTGGATCACAAGATTTATTATACAGTATCATTAATAGTGCATATTAAAATTAATGCAATCTATGCTAGATCCAGGGTATTAATCCTATTATTTAACATGTGCTAGGACAATAAATAAGATCATAGATTTGCTTGAATAAAATCATCTGAGTACTTTAGTTAATGTACTGAGACTGTGCTATCATAGGGTGGACATTGACTGATATGCTCAGTTGAGGCCATATTAAGGAAGTGGAACAATTCTAGAGAAAACTAAATGCACCATAAGGAGGTTTTTTTAATTATGAAGATTAACATAGATTTAAATTAGGCTTTAAAGCTCTTCACAATGCTTTGGAGACCTATTTACCATTCAAGGGGTTAAAAGTAGCATTTAAATCAATGGGAATTTTCATTTGTTACCTATTTTTCAGTTGGTTTGCTCCAAAATTTCTCATGTTTAGCTTCCTGAATGTGGCCCATTAGTGTTATGAGCCATTATATGTCCGGACTTATTTTAAGAAAAAATATTTGCTGGATATCCCTTATTTCCTTATGTCTCCAGGTAAATGGAAGTTTGGTCATAATAAATTGTTTAATCATTGCGCATAACTGTATAATAATGAGCAGTGGTTACATAAATACTTATTTACTATGAAACATTTGTTTTTCTTCGTTTTGTTGTTTTTTATTAACTCCTTAAGTACCAGAAAATTCTGGGGTGGACTGCACTTAAGGACATGAGAAATTCTGACCTTTTTGATTATGTCTTTGTTCAACAGTATTCTCACTTTAGGTATTCTATTCCAGTCACACAAATTATACACTGATTTTTTGTTTTTTTTAAAACAAGTAGCGCTTTCTTTTCATACCTCACGTATATGGATAACCCACTATTTATTTTATTAAGATTACAGAAAACTGTAAAAAAAAATGTAAAAAAACACAATTTTTATTTTTTCTCTTGTGATCATTTGTCACAATGGGATAATTTTTATGCAGACTGCATGAAAGGTATGATGGGCCATTCATACCTATAAAATTTTAAGTGGGCGCTATGCCCCCGGGGTGAAAATCCCAATGTCCCTCTTTCCCACCCTATTCTGACACTTTTTTATTGATGAGATTTGGGGGTGTATATAAGTGTACTACATGGCTCCACAACAATCACACTCCCATTAATTTTTGTGGAAACTTAGAAAATGTGTTTTATAAATAGTATGTCTGAATAAAATATGTAATCTGTTTTAAGTTTATATAAAAAAAAAAAAAGTTTCCTTAGCAGGTCAGAAATGGACTTGCATCCAGCCAGCCCCCAGCACCAGCACTGAAGGTGTTAATACCCCCAACTACCGCGTGATTTTTTTTTTTTACTATGTGTCTGCTCTCTGCTTCTCTCTCCCTTACTTTAAAAGTAAGGAAGAGAGAGGCACAGAGCAGACACAAAGGCAGTGTGTCACGCACACTGCCTTTTTGAATCAAAATGCCAGTACATGTGATTGCTTGTGGAGCGATCACGTGTACCGGCAGAAGAGACAAAGACTGAAATAGAGTGCTCCAGTCCCAGAGCACTCAGTTTCAGCATCAGGAGAATGACAGCGGCGTCATTTAACCCATGACGTGCCAGGACCGTCATGAATCCTTAAGGGTCCTGAACGGGTTAACGGTCCTGAACAGGCTAAATATACATTTATTCAGTTCCTGACTACTCTCCTACTCATTTTGCTTCTTATTCTGGTCTCATCAAGTGATCCTTCCCAGAAGTCTCCAGGACAGTGGAAGGTTATCACCCCCCCTCCCGTGGCTCATTAACTTGATTGTACAGGAGAATGTACCGTTAGTTAAACAAGTAAATGAAGACTTTTTACTTTGTTATCATTATAGCAATTTAGTTTTAGAACCCCATATCTTTGTGATAATTTCAACTGGGCTTTTAACACATTGAATGCTAGAGAGGTCTCCAATAAATTGCTTCAAATTTGGTCTAGCATAGTCTTATATCCTACCTACCTGGCTAGCATAGTCTTACGTCATGCAGAGAATGCATCAATAGTTAGTGCTCCTTCTCCTCTGTACTAATTGTTTATTACTGTTAGCATACTTAGTCATAACTTCATAAACATGCAGTTCCTATTACAACTAAGGGTGGGCGAAACTTGTCGCTTTAAAACTAGAGGTTAACATTTTTGCATATTTCGCCCATTGGCCAAAATCTTTAGCCATTTTTATCAATGGCTAGAAAGTTTTCTTCCATTGATTTACATTGCTTTCACACTTCTGCTATAAAAACGTGACGTTTTTGCTGAAGGCAGACACAATAGAAGCAGCTACAGACAGACGTGCTGTGATATTTAGCAAAAATTGAGGCAGGAGAGGCTTATAGTGACTCCTATCACTATGAACAGCAAAAAGAGGAGCTGGAAGGACCCTTATTATGTGTCCACTGAGTCTGAGGAGCAGGAGGAGGAGGAAGTGAGCAGTACTGGAACAATGCTGTCCAGTCCCCCTAAATCACCCCAAGGGATCTTGGGGAATTTAATGAGAAGAAAGGGAGAAAAGAGAATGGGAAAGAAGGGAGAAAAGGGAAGGAAGGGAGAAAAGGGAATGAGAAGGGAGGGAGAAAAGGGTAGTACTAGTGAGAGCAGGACAGGACAGCTGCCTGTGCCTGCTGCAAGACATACTGCCCCTGTTGCCACTGCCACCATTTCTGATCCTGCAGCCACTAATGTTGTATCTGTTGCCAGACATGCTAACCCTGCTGCCAGTGCCACCATTTCTGTAACTGCAGCCACTAGTGTTGTACCTGTTGCTAGATGTGCTGCCCCTGCTGCCAGTGCCACCATTTCTGTAATTGCAGCCACTAGTGTTGTACCTGTTGCTAGTACTGAACCTGCTGCCAGTGCTGAACCTGATGCTAGTACTGAACCTGCTGCCACCAATACTTTGCCTGCTGCTAGTGTTTCTTGTAGTACTCGGGGGGGGGGGGGGAGAAAATGATGCCAAGTGTGACAGCAGGGGACCCTCTGTCACATTGTTCATCACCTCCTCCAAGCAGCAGTGAGATGTCTGGAATAGAGCAGCAGCAACAAGAGCATATAGGGACTAGTGGTGGTGGTGATGATGCTAGAGAAGCTGGGGTGGAAGAGACATTGATGGCCTTTTTAGCAGAACCTGAGAAGGAATGGGAGACAGGGATGAGGATGGGCATTACCACCACCACTATCAATGACATTTTGGAATTAGAGGAATTTGCAACTGATCTAATTCCTTCTGATGCTGAGATGCAAGGGCAGCAGGATGCTGAGGAGCAGGCTAGTGTGCCACAGACCACCGTGGACACAGTAGGAATGGAGTCCACAAGTGATGCAGGACTAGGACAGGTTCCACTTGCCAACAGTAGCAATACTCCTGATCCTAGTTGCAGTGCTGAATCTGAGGCAGTAGCAGCAACAGCAGCAACATTATCCTCTGTCACAGACAATGAAGGGCAATGTGGAGGACAAGAAGAAAGAGGCCAATCTTCTCCAACTGTTCCCTTCCCCCTGAAGTCATCATGAGTGTGGGACTATTTGTCTGTTGGGGCAGGCACAGTGCAGTCATCAGCAACAACACTGTGCACAATTTGTGACAAGTCAGTGAGAAGAGGAAAGGAGGGAACAAACATTGGCACAAGCACCCTGATATCACACATGAAACACAGATACCATGACATTTACTCCAAACATGTTAAAGACAAACGCCCACCACAGAAATCAAGCACCACTTTTGCTGTCCCTGACTCTCCAGAAAGGCAACAAGAGGCGAGGCTGAGATCAAAGAGAAGGAGGAATAGAACAACCCAGGCAGAGACTGGAAGTTCCAGGACAAGTTAAACAACTAGCTCGCCATCACCTTCTAGGGTAACTACATGTTCTGCCAATCCTCCTCATTCATTACCTCCCCCGCCAATTGATAACCACTCTGCTGATATTAGGCTGTGGCAGTTCGTCTCTACACATTGCAAACTATGTGGTGTACTGACCACACATGCCAGTGTGGTGGAGGAGAATCGCAATCAGTGCATCAAGTGGCATTGAGGAGATTCCATCTCGCAGAATATGCTAAGATGGTGGCAGGGAGGGTTCATCACTACTATTAAACTGTCAGCAAGTTGTCATGTGTCCTTAGCAGGTCTGAAAAAGGGGTACAGTAACAGCGGCAGTACTTGGTTTCAGGTGTCATGGTGTTTGGATACAGTTGTGCCCCCATATGTTATTTACCATGCACATTGCAGTTGCTGATGAGAGCCACAGTTCCTGCTCTAAAGAGAAAAAAATTTATTCTAATAACAACACACCCATGATTTTGGAGGAGGGGCAGGTGGAGAAGATTTAATGGGCAACTTCTTCTTTTCTCCACATAGACTGGGGGCTACTTAAACTGCTGCTACTGCCTCAGACACATCACGGGAGTCAGTCATGGCAAGTGGAAGCTTCATCATCCATATTCCAAGTTACTGCTATTGTTGATCCCTTTCCCTTTCAGCTGTCTAATCATCCTGCTGCTTAAAGGGATAGTAATACTTCGTTTTATCTTTATTTTGTAGGCATTAAAAAAACATGAATAACGATATAAGTCTTATTTCTCAAACCTTTATGGTCTGAGAGATATTCAAAAGCAAATTTCCCCTCCTGCGCCTTTTACCTAGTGCAAGCCATCTCTTCTCAGATGTGGAATGCAGTCCATAGACCAGACAGATAACAGAAGGGGACAATCTTCTTCCTGTGAGAACAATGAAAGCCCTGTCCCCCTTGACAAATTTTTCAGGTTTTTCCCTTATCTTAATTGAAGATTGTCCCTCTCTGCAATCTACCTGGGCAACTCCCTTCTGCTCTGGCTGAGCAGTGTTACATCAGTAAAAGGGGCAAGAGGGGGATAATTTGTCATTGAATTACTCTTGAACTACAACTCTGACAGAATTGAAATGACACTCTTCAAAGTCCAAATACTATGATGATTAATTGGAGCTGCTTTTATTATGAAACATTACTATCCCTTTAAACAACTCAGCAGCAGCAGTATGAACAGCAGCTGCAACTCAGGACTCAGGAGGACATTTGACAGTGGCCTCTGGCCAACATGACCTGCTGGCATTAGGCCAGTAGGG
The DNA here is from genome assembly GCA_037306005.1 of Rhinophrynus dorsalis. Classification (NCBI taxonomy): domain Eukaryota; kingdom Metazoa; phylum Chordata; class Amphibia; order Anura; family Rhinophrynidae; genus Rhinophrynus; species Rhinophrynus dorsalis. The sequence continues at coordinate 280,093,193 of CM074718.1, read as the reverse complement.
CATTTTTATTTTTTTCTCAGGGCTTGTGTTTAAAAAATAAATAAATACATAAATAAATAAAAAGTAGTCCTACAAAAAAATAAACAGTTTTTGGGGGGTTTGTTTCTAACAAGCCTAAGTCCTACAAATCAATGTTTCCTTAGGGCTTTTGCCAAACAAGCTTAAGTCCTACAAATCAATGTTTCTTCAGGGCTTGGGCCTCTAATAAGTCTAAATCCTACAAAGGCCTCTAACAACAAATCAAACAAATCATCCTCTACAAAATACTCTATCAAGTCAAGTATCAGTCCACCCCAGTGGCAGCTTATGTCAGGGGGTTCCTGTCTCTCTGTCACTTTAAATACAAATGTCTTATTTTATTTTATTGATTTATTTTTTTATTAACTGCCCCCCCAATAACAGTCAAGAAAGCCCCCCAAAGCAAATTCCCTGTTCAAATGATTCATTCATTCACCAACACAGGCACCCTCCTCAGACCCCTTAATACCATGGCTTAGGTTTTTATTTTATTTAGGATTTGTTTTTTTATTAAGTGCCCCCCAATCCCCCCCCCAAAAGTGTAAAAAGCTGAAAAGCCAAACTTTTTGCGGGAAATTTTCCTCCAAACGAAGCGTGCCATTTTTTGCCGATTTCAGTTTGAGGTGGAAAGTTTCACCCATACCTAATTAGAACACAATTTGGAGCACTGAGATCCACATGGTCATATGACACCCTTTCATGTTAGGTTTTGTGGTAGTGTATACTAAATGGATTATTGGAGCACCCTCTAGTTATTCTGTACAGCAATAAAAGGCATATACCGTGTCCAATCTTATTCATCTTTAAGTTAACTTCTTTTGTACTCTTTACACACAGCTAAATAACTGGCATTTTATTTAAATAAAGTCATGTTGTGGTCATTTCAAGTAAAGTCCATATCACTCTCAATTCATTGTCATCACATGCAGGGAAGGATTCCATGACAGGTGATAAACATTATCTAGGAGAAGGATTATTCAGATAAAACCAGTGATAAGTTATCATCTAATGGAATCCAGCCTTAACTGGATAATTCTTATATCATTGGTATTACGATGTTCTACTGCTATTAATGTACTGCATGTGCTAATATATTTACAGGATAAATGCCTATATTTTAGATATCCCACAAGATCTAGTTACATTGAGGCTAATACACTAAGATTAACTGTACTAATTCTGGAGCAAACCATCTGCACAATAGGGCACAAATAGAAATTCCTTAAATTCACATTTATTTAAATATCTGCATTAGGAGACCTATCTTGCATTCTGAACCACATGGGGACAAATGAAAAATCCCATTAATATGAATTGGACTTTAAACCCCATGGATGCAAGTGAGGCCTGCAACCTAGCATTCATAGGATTAAAATAATCCTCATTTAAATCATTGTGGATTTGGGAAATTTCAATTTTTCCTCCACGATGCAATTGATTTGATCCAGAAATACTGCAGGAGGGTAATTATTATCATTATTAATATTATTATTATAAGTTATATAGCTCAAACGTATTCCACAGCTCTGTACAATAGGACTATGCACTAAGGTATGATAAAGAGGTGAGAAAGTGGAGATAACTTTCAGTCATATCACTTCTCCAGTTCCTATGTTAATCTATCTAAGATTTCTCAAGTGGGAGAGATCTTAGTGCATAGGCTCCATAGAATAACATAGGAAGTGAAGAAGTGATATGACTAGTGAAGTGATCGCCAATTTATCACATCTTTATCACTCCTTAGAGCATAAACCCCCTGTAGTTCATATGCTATTTTGTAGAGCCTTTGCACTTCTCTAAATTAGAATTTAGTACTTTGGCTTCATGGACTAACAAAGGAAAAAGAGAGCTGATCACACTGGAAAAGTTGTTTCATTTTTATCATACTTGAATGCATCTACTTAGTGCATTAGCCGATTAGAGCGATCTATACAATAGGTGTGTGTTTGTACGTGTGTTCCCATTTTAAAGTAGTCAAAAGATCATCTGGATTACTGTAACCATCAAAATCCATTGTATGTCTTATTATTTATCTAGTTACTTCTTTTCCTAAGCAGAAGCTTGGAAATTTTTTTCTTCAATATCTATGAGGTCTATTAAATAAAATCGCACTTTTCATTTCCAATTCTGATTGTGTTTATCATATTTCATAATGATAGAAAGTAATTTTGCGCTCAAGAAAAATCAAATTTCTTAAAAAATTTGTATAGCTTAGAGAAAAAAAACATATTACGTCTAAAAACATGGCAGCACTAATATACATTTACAACGTTTCTATGAAAAGTTAGTGAAGGTAATTAAAAAAAGTAACACAAATTCACAAATTCTATTAATAAAATCTCTTACTGCTTCTAACAAAATTTTCAGTACTAAAAAAAAGTTTTACATGTAAGTCTGCATGTATTTCTATGCAATTGTTTTTAAAAATACAGTGCAACATTTTTCTTTCATCAATAAAACCCAGCAAGTGCTAATTGCATTAATACATTTATGACTTTACCTATATCCCCTGAGGTTTTCAGGGTCAGTTTTAAAAGTCACTTTGAGTGCTACTGGGATGCCTAATTCATTGCAAAGCAATGTGTTGGACACCCTTCTAGCACTCAAAGTGTTAACTAGACCCTTTTAAATTATTTTTGAATTTAAGTACACTTTAAATGGATCTATGAGTAAGCTATATTCCCAACACAAAATCATAAATGAGAGGATATAAGCATATACTGTACTGGATTGTATGGTAATTGTATCTCTAATAATTCTTAGAATAGTTTTGGAAAGAGTAAAGGAATGTACAAGCTCAATGTAATCAGAGATACACAAAAATACCCCAGCAGGACTTGGTAAAGGCTTTCTGAATGCACTGAAAAGATCTGAGTAGTTCTGAAGCAATGATCAAAAAAACTAATGCTGCATGCCACTGATGCAAATATATAAACCTCTGGTTCATGTGCATGTATGAACTCACCAATCTTTGCTTCAGGGTGCTTCAGGATCCTTCGTAATGATTCCAAACAGTCCATAAAGTGGAACAGGAGCACACCCGGCTTTAGGTGATAAGATGAAATGATGGCCACCAAATGTTACAGACTGCTAAAAACTTCCATTTATTTGAATGCTTTTAAAAAACATAGAGACAATGCATAGGAGTCAGCTACTCAAAGGAGTAAAAATGTTAGGACAACAGGTCATAGTCTAAAACTAGAGGGACACAGGTTTAGACATAATGTAAGAAAGTTTTATTTCACTGAGAGGGTAGTAGATAAGTGGAATAGTCTAACAGAAGAAGTGGTAGAAGTTAATACAGTGACAGAATTTAAGCATGCATGGGATAGGCATAAAGCTGTCCTTAACATAAGAAAAGACCAAGGACCAAAAAAGGTTTGAGGTTTTTGCAGTAGGAAAATGGGCAGACTAGGTGGGCCTAATTGTCGTTATCTGCCGTCAGATTTCTATATGTTTCTTGTTTACAGAAGCTCATTATCCAGTGGTTCCTAACCTAGAATGACCAGACCTCACCTTTAACAAGGGACACATATGAAAACGCACACTGAAAGGCTGCTTTGATTTTAGCTGAAGGTGAGGTCTGGTTAGCTTATCCCGATTCTCTCCTCAGTGGAGACAAACAGGCCATGTCTTTAGGATTTCCCTGCTTGTGCACAGGTGAGTTAGTAGCAGCTCTGTATTTTTATCCATTGGATGTCCCATTCTGAAGCTTTCTGGAATGAGAGAAACTGACTTTTCTTAGCTTGCTGATGCTCTGACATGACTGCCCCCCTCCTTTGTTGCAAATGAGGGTGTCTCCTCTGTACCCTCACTCATGTCTGCTCATAGAGATTGAAGAAAAGTCCCATTTCTTATCTGTGGGAATTTTCACTGAAAACTCTAAATTTGCCACTTTTTTCTGTGGAATATCATGCATAAAAAACCCACAAAACGACACCCTTTTTACTAACCCCATTATATTTCCTGCAAGAACTTTGCCTTTGCCACAGAATTCCTGTGGCAGCACTGGGTGTCAGTCTCAGTATGTGTGGTTTCATCTCTACCACTGCAGTAGGGCAAGGCTGGGGGTTTTTCTATGGCAGTATTAGGCAACCTGAGGCCCTTCAGCTGGAGCTCCCCGAGTAGCACATCCCTGTTCTATGCCTACCGGTAGGGGGGCAAGGTTGAGGGATCATTATGTGTGGTTGCTACCAATGGGACACGGCAGAGCGGTCTGTTCAATGCATGGAAAAAAAAGCAGATAAAGACATTTTTCTCACGGATATTCACATAAGGCAAAAAGTATTCTCGTGTTTCCTACTTAGGTGAAAGTTTTTAACCATCACTACTCACACAGCCCCCTCCAGATAAATATAGGGGCTGAGGGTGCAGGCCTGGGGGTCATATTATGACTTTGCCCCCCCCCAACCCCACTCCCACTTGAAAAATGTATGTGGACGGCCCTGAAAAGGAGATGATTCCATCACATCACATAGGACCATATTCAATTAGCTAAAGAGGTGCAGTTCTGGAGAAAACCAACTGCGCCATAGAGGTGCACCGCAAAGCTGTGGAAACATCTCTAGCATTCAGAGTAACATAGTTAATGAGGTTGAAAGATATGTTTCAATTAATATCAACCTTTACCACAACACCCTTGTTTTTTCTTTGATCCAGAAAGTAGCCCCACATGAAGGTAATTCTAATTATGCCCCAAGTGTGTAAAAGATCCTTCATTACATCAAAAGTAGTTGGTTTGCTCTAGAGTGCTTTCTTTTTATCTTATTGAATATGGCTCACAGTAATTTATCACCGAAAGCTCATATCTTCTTTCCTTTGCCTCCCTTTACACTTTCACGGTTCCAACTTTACCCTTTGTGTGTTAGAGCGGTGTCTACCAGGTATCCAGTGGTCAGTCTATTTTTTTCAATCCCAGTTTAGAATATGTAATGTAATATACAGCCAGTGGCATAACTAGTTCTTAGATGGTCCTGGTGCAAACATTTTTGTGGGCTATAACACCAAAATATTATGCATGGGGTGTAACTAGATCCTAAACAGCCCTTGGAGGAAGTTCTCTGTCACAGCTGTGTCCTCTGCACACCTTGTAGTTACACCCCTGTGTATGATGGCCTTTTCGCAGACTTTAGGTCCACATGTGCACATGTTGTGAATGTGCTTGCTTTCACTGGCATGAAAAATGTCACGCAGCATGAATGTTACATTGTAGGAATGTTATATAGAATGAGAACATTGAGCAAAAAGTATTTTTAACCCCTTAACGACCGGGGAATCGGCGCGCGGACGCGACTGAATGACAACAGAGCATTTTTTTTTTATTGCTCCGTTGCATTCCGGTCTCCCCGAATGGCGTGCAGCCGCAGGGGGAGCCCGGAATTCGATGACGGTCATAGTACGTCATCGGTCATTCAGTCAAATCGACCCTTGACGTACTATGACCGTCAAGGGTCGTTAAGGGATTAACAAGTGCAACTGACAAGTATGTTTACTTTCTTCCTGCTCTGTCAGTGACACAGTAGCATAGAGCAAAATTTGTTATTTAACCATTTGAGTGCCAGAAGCACATTTGAATTACATTTTTCTGTCATTCTTAAGCTGTTTGAAGATCACTGGAGAAATTAGATGGCAATCAATAATTCCAAAAATTCCCATTGATTTAAATGGAGCTTTTAAACCCTTCAATGTGAGAGATGTCTCCCCAGTTTATTGATTCTTAATACCTTGGGGACTTCAGTAACATTCAAGGGGTTAAAAGCCCTTATTAAATCAATGTTTGTTTTTTTATTTGTTCGCTATGGTCCAATTGATTTGTCCAGAATTGCTCCAAATCTATCCGCCTCCCTGGCGGGTAATGTATGAATCCGCTCATTTTCTGCACTGAGATGTTGAACTACTCATTGTCTTGTACCTTCATTTCAGGGTATGCACTTGACTGGAGCGTATGATCACTGATGTCCATAGCAGCTCACACATTCCGCCATTTTTATGACTTAATGAGAGCAATCCATACACTCCTCCCTGTAACATACTCAGGAAAATGGAGTGATGTTATGTGATGTACCTCTGGTACCTTGTTAGTACATAATGTAAAACAAGGTGCCCCGGAAAGTAACTCCCCGGATTATAGAGGAGGGGAGACATGAAAAAGGGGAGGGTGGGAAATGAGGTAGTGGTCGGTGAGATTTAGAGGGGGTAAAGAAGATAGCAAGCAGGAAGTGGGGTCCTTTTAGGAAGAAGTTGTGGAGCGCCCGCACGCCCTCCCTATTGGTTTGGGTCACGGCAGTGTGACTGTTGTTTGGGGAGTTAATTTAAATGGAAATAAGTGATGATGTTTTCCTTAGGGAGTTAACCATAAGGAAATATGCCCCGGACATGTTGTCGCGGGAGTTAACGTTACCCGTTGGAGGCTAGTGCTGTATGGCCTAACGGGGTAATTGTGGAAATCGTTGATAAAGAATGTTGGTAGTATAAGTTTAAGCATGTGTCAGGGAGAGTTGGCCATGCATTGGAGTGGTTAGCAGTTGGGAGAGCTGTATGTATTCAGCTAAAATGTATACGGGGGTTTATGTGTGAAGTTGGAAGAGAGTTATGTATATGTGAACATAACATGTTATTAAAGTTGGCCTGTTCATACCCATTTAAGTTGTGGTGTCTGTCATTTCTATGCCCTTGTCCTTCTTCGAGGAAAGTGCTGAAACACACATAACCTTCCCCAATGGGTGAAATCGGCGTTATGGGGAAAAATGTCAATTTAAGTTGCATAGTAAACTGGCGTTAGTCAGAAATGTTGCTAAAAATTTGTTATATCACCTATTATAATGAAGAATCCCATTAGTACATCCTCCCTTATGTACATTAACTGACCAAGCAGGAGGAAAGGAGAGCAGATAAAATCACTTCTCAAACTTGCTGCAAAATAGCATATAGAAACGACTTTAAATGGCAGAGTTAATCAACTCAGTATCAGGTTTCTATAGCTACATGTCATGGATGGACAACAGTGTCATAGAAAGACCTTTGCAAGATAGTATCACCAATACAAACAAAATCATTAAAATAGCTATGTGCAATATGTTTGAGTTTTATAAATATTTGATAGTATTTTATCTTTGTTGGTAAAACAAGGAGTACAATTCAACACAATATCAATACCAGGGGAAATCAAGTACTATTATTTGTCAGTTATAGATATGAAATTAATTTCTCTATAAACTATAAATACCAGTGACAGCAAAATAAACAATGCAGTATGAAATGAAGAAACAAGATCCAAGACTAGTTTAGATGTGATTGCTTAACTCTTTGACCACTGCACAGGGGAGGGCTGGCAACATATGGCCCAGGGGGCAAATACAGTTAAGTGGCCCATATCTACTGTTGTCCAAGCCCATTGTCCCAGCCCACCCCTGTTTCCTTAATTTTAAAATTGTCCTTAATGCTGTGAATTAAAGCAAGTGATACCACAGAGCTTACTGTTGAAATGGGGCTACATTAGTGATACTACAGTGCTTACAGTTTAACCCTGTGAGTGCCACAGGTGTACACAACACATTGCTTTTTCAATGCGTTGTGTACCCCTCTGGCACTCAAAGGGTTAAGTAAAGGTAGAATAGTGATGCCATAGAGCTTGCAAGGGAAATGGATTATGCTACTAGTGCAGCTATGTTTGGACTGTAGCTCTGCGGTATCACTTGCATATAGATTCATTTCATAAATTCTGTGGTATCACTAGTGTAGCTCCATTTACAGCAGCAAGTGAGAGATTGAGTGAGGAACTGGCCCACCAGCATACCTCCCAAGTGTCCCTCTTTAGGAGGGACAGTCCCTCTTTTAGACCTAAATCCCTCTGTCCCTCTTTCCCACCCTGATGTTCCTCTTTTTAGGAAATCACACTGATTGGTGTGTATATAAGTGTATCTTATTGCTCTACAGCAATAAAACTTCCATTATTGTTTGTTTAAATGTCAGTATATGTGTTTATAAAGGAGGTGTCAATAGGTCATGAAATAGCCTAAAAATTCCTGGTAATGCCCCTCCTACCAGCCACACCCCCAGAAACACCCCCTAAAACACAAGTGTCCCTCTTTGGCAATTTGAAATGTTGGGAGCTATGCACCAGCCCAGACACATGGCCAGCCCAGGGGGCAATTGCCCCCCAGGCCAGCCCTCCCCTGCCACTGGAGAAGTGTACAACATATGCTTTCCATTCAACAGATTAAAAATCATACAGTTATTTATGGTAGTATGTCCTGCAGTACAGACATTCATTCATAATATAGCAACAGCTATATTGCTGTATTCTATATATTGGAAGCAAAAAATAAGAGATCTAATGTTATTCCCATTCCCAGGCAAAATGTCACATTTACATAATATCCATTATGGTTTTATTAATGAGGACACAGAAGAGTTACAGTTCTCATGTGTTTGCATTTGACATGAAGCTTAGCTATTGACAGTTGCAGGGTACAGTAGATATTTAACTCTCCATGTGAGAGAACAGATACCCCACTCACCCAGACAGATCTTTACATTCCACAAGACAGCTGCCTCTTCCAAGGTTAGCAGAATAACTTGTGCTGTCACTATAAAAAAACACTTTCCACAAAGTGAATTTAGCAAGGGAAAGCTGGTTTTGTTTTACCTACCCTTCTAATATCAGCTCAGATCCCAATCTGCAGTTGCTCCAGGTAAATAAATCCAAGGTTCCTCCAAGATGATTTCAATCCACAAGGCAGGTTGCAATGAGGACAATTTCTATCTGACAGATTGATTTGGTGCAGATATAGAAGAGGTTAAATGCAAACTGGCCATGCGAGGAAAACTTGCTTTCCGTTCTCTTTTATGTGCCTCACACATCAACTGAAAACTTCAATCCCCTCAGGAGTGACAGCTACCTAAACACGGCAATGCAGAATTACTGCCTATACTACAGAAATCAGGACAGTTGTACAAAATACTGGATTGTCCCTGAAGTTGGAAAGACTGATTGTGTGTGAATGTGTCAATGTACTGTACAAGAGGCTGGGATAAGGATACAGGACAGCCCTCTGGTTTCAGATTTCACAAGCAACTGGCAGCTTTATGCAGGCTGTGTAACACTACAGTGGAGGCAGTATCAGTGGGACTTTTTCAGAACACAGATCACTGTCACAGCTCTGTTACTGTTGCAAGTGTTATGCAACATAAAAAATAGATGGGCTTAATTGACCTAAAATAATGTGACCTCTTCTTTAACTCTTTGAGTGCCAGAGGAGTATATGCAACACATTGCTATGCAATGCATTGCATAGCCTTCTGGCATGCAAAGGATTAAAAATTCTGTCTGCTCTGCAGAATCGCAATATTTTGATGTTTTGTTGAAAATATTTGTATGATGATGGTACACCATGTGCAGAGGTCCTGCTTATCATCAAATTAAACATCAAATTACTAAGCATTTTTGCCACGATTCCTCAATTTAACACCACTTGTGTCAAGGGGGTAGCAATGGGGCAGTCTGTTGTAGCTTTTGAGCATTCTTTTCCTTTACGCCAGTGGTGCCCAATAAGTACATCTCGATCAGGGGAGGGCTGGCAACTTTCGGTCCGGGTGAGCAAATACGATCAAGTGGCCCATTTCTACTATTGTTTGAGCCCGCTGTTCCAGCCCACCCCCTTTTGTTAATTTTAACCCCATCGCGACAATGGACTTACCAGGTACGTCATGAAAAAAACTGTCACTTAGTGACAGATGACGTACCTGGTAAGTCCAGGAAGTCATTCGCTACAATAGGAAAAAAAAAAAACATTGTTAAGTGCCGGCCGTGTGTGAGCACGGCTGGTCACTAAGGGGTTAAAGGTGGCATTAATATCATGAAGTAAAGCGATATCACATATCTCACAGTAGAAATGGGCTAAACTACTGATACTATAGAGCTTACAATTTAAGTAAAGCAACACTAGAGATTACAAGGGAAATGTGTTAGTTATACTACTAGTGTAGCTTCATTTGGATTGTAGCTCTGTGATATAATTTGTCTAGCTCCATTTCAGTTGTAAGCTCTGTGGTATCACTAGTATGGCTCCACTTTTAGCAACAAGATGGAGATTAAGTGAGGCAGTGGCCCGCTGGCCCAGACATATTGCCCCACTGCCCCCCAGGCCAGCCCTCCCCTGATCTCAATCTAAATGGTCACTGGTAGACTATGAGACACTTGATACTGAGCAGTGTTTGCACTGGATACATCCAGAGGAGTAATTAAAGGGGGTGCAGCTGTACTAGGACCCACCATCCAATATAGACCAATCTTTCCCAGGGTTCAATAGATTCTAGTTAGGCATCTCTAAAAATATTTTGTGTTAAGGGGCCCAAAATATGTTTGCACCAGCACACTCTAATGAATATTACACCACTGGACACCTCTCTAATACTGAAGGGGTTGAAATCAATGTGTAATTTAGAAACCTTAATTTGCATCTATGATTGAGTTGCTTCATCCAAGAATGACTTGTTTTAAAAGTTTTTTTAAAAAATATTATGCATGTTATTTTGGTCTAATTTTAATCTATATACATCCTATAATATAAAAGGCCAGAATGTTTTTCCGATGCTGGGAGCATTCTGTGGATTCGGGAAGTCTCTACTGCGCATGACTGCATCGCGTGGGCAGCCAGTGAGGCAGTGGCAGTAAGCAGAGCAGGACCGGACTTTGGCCCGTGTACACGGGCTTTTACACTAGTAGGCAATATAAGCATAGATATGTTGTACAATGTTTCAATGTGATTGCATTGGACCAATGATGTGTGCTAGTAAGATAATGTTAGAATGAGCATGAAAAAAGTAGATCCCATATCAGTAAAGTGTGGGTACCTCTGCTCTGCACCTTGTTGATGCAATATATTAAAAAGCTTGTAGAGGAATTGATATGAGGCTGGAGTATGGAGCTTGCTACCATGAAGGTTCTAACATTGGAGGAGTGTGTCCATTGATATGCACCAGAGTGATCATACACTGTATAGCCTACCCTGAGGTGCATCCACTGGTGCTATAGACTAAATTCACTAGAGCTGCACTGGCAAATTCATGCACTCACATCAATTCCTTTTCTGAAATGTATCACTGTTGCAAATGGATGATATAAACACAAAAGATCATATTTTAAAAGAAACGTGTAAGAATGCTGGGGGCAAAACAGCAGTGCTAAAGAACCCTATTGACTTAAAGGGGATTTTAACTCCTTGAATGATAGAAAGGTCTTTACGATGTCTTGAAGACCTGTTTAGCATTAAAGGGGTTAAAATCCTCATTAAAGTTAATTTTTTTTAAAAAAAATTTGTGACCCACGGTACAGTTGATTTGCCTTAAGATAATTCCACTTTCTGTTTGAATGTACGACCCAAAGAGGCAGATGTATGAGATGGGGATGCAACACATGCTCTGCAACCATACTAGGGCAGACAATACCGTACAATAGTACCGTGCTCTTGTATGTGCTTATGGGTAAAAGTGCATAGCTCTTGTACATCATGAGGGAGATGCAGTTAAGGTGTGATAAAGAGGTGATAATGCAGAGATGACTTCTCCAATGTTATCACTTCTCCAGTTCTTATGTTATTCTATGGAGCCAATACACAAAGATGTCTCCAAGTTTGGAGTTCTTAGTGCATAGGCTGTATAGAATAACAGTGGAACAGGAGAAGTGATATCACTGGAGAAGTCTACTAAACCTTTTCGCCTCTTTATCATGCTTTAGTGCGTAACCCTCCAGATCTCTCCACACACCCTGTTTATGCCACACATGAAGCAAATGTACAGAGTATATCATTTCTGGGTGCAGAGGAACTCCAGGCAAGTCCAGAAATGCTCCCAGATTTACACACTGCCCATATGGTGCAATATGGCAATTTTGCTGTGTAAATAACTTTATATAAAGGCACTTATAGGGAGCAAAATTTGATAGGGAACTAGAAATGGTTGTTTGTGCCTGTTATGCCACATTTCCTGCATCTTCCTTATGGTGTTATTATACTAAGTGAGTTATACATTACTTACACTAATTTGTGTGTAAAATATAAATACTTAAAAGACACTTGCACAGAAAAAGGTAGCTTGCTACACAGGTTTACTAATGACAGCAATGAAGTCTATAAGTGCTGGTACAGCAATTACAGTACTGGACCCTATAACTCAGGTGAGTGTAAGCTGTATTCTCATCCCTTGCACAGGGCTGCTATTCACGCACACAGAGTATGTGTGGTGCACAAGGCCCTTTGCAATAAGGTAACAAGACTTTACATAGTAGAAAAAAGGTTCCCCGTCTGTTATGCTAAGTACACATTAACCCCTTAAGGATCAGGAAAATCTGAGGCGGATTGCACCGGAGAAATTCTGACCTTTTCGACTAGGTCTTTGTTCAACAGTGTTTTCCCTTTAAGTATTTTATTCCAGTCACATAAATTATACACCATTTTTTCACACACAATTAGGGCTTTGTATGATACCACACTTATATGGATAACCCACCATTTATTTTGTTAAACATAAAGAAAACACCATTTTTATTTTTTCTCTTGTGATTGTTTGGGTTTTATAGATACTGCATGAAAGGTATGACCGGTCATTCATACCTGCAAAATGGGCAGTTTTAACTGGGCTCTGTCCCTCTGGGGTGAAAATCCCTATGTCCCCCCCCATATTTTCCATTTTCTTGTATAAGATTGTTTAGTGTGCATAAGTGTATTACTTTGCTCCATGACACGAACATTACCATTAATGTTTGTTTTAACTTCAATATATGTGTTTATAAGTAAGTGTGTGCAAATAAAATATATTGCACTGGTTCAGATTTATGTTTCTATAAAGCAAGTTGCTGTTGGCAGGTCATAAATGGACCTGCATTCATTCTGCCCATGGATCCAGCACTGAAGGGGTTAATTCCCCAACTTTGGCCTCTGTTTGCTTGGTCTCCTGTCTACTTTCTGCTTCTTTCTCTCTTACTCTCATGGTAAGGAAGAGAGAGAGGCAGAGAGCAGTCACAAAGACAATGTGTAAAGCACATTACCTTTGTGAATTAAAAAGCCGATACATGTGATCACTCGTGGAGCGATCACATGTACCTGCATAACAGAGAAGGACTGAAACTGAGCGCTCCGGTCCTGGAGCACTCAGTTTCAGCCTGTTCAGCATGATAGCATTGCACACTGAGGCACGGTGCTATCATTTAACCCATGATGTACAAGGACCTTCATGGGTCCTTATGGGAAGTTTACCCATGACAGTCCTGGCACGTAATGGTTCATTAAAGGGTTAAAAGACATTTTAACAGGTGAGTGTCGGCTATTTTTTTTTCTACTATGAAATCTTGTATGCTGGAAAGAACAGTAAATCTTTTTATGAAAAAAGATAGGGCACTTTCTGCTGACTAAAATAAGGTAACTGCCACTACTAGGAATTCAAAATGTATTACATGTCAATTCTAATCAGACTCCTGCCAAAGTAACCAGCTGTGTCAAAAAGGCATTTTTTTTTATAATGCACTGTGTGGGAAGGCTTTAGTCATAGACAATGGTTCTCCGAAATAAGTGAAATCTCTCCCAACAGTGAGAATACCCTGATTTTATTAAGCAGGAAAAGAATTGCAACATTTTTTCTTTAATTTTATTATTTGTTACAGCAAGCAAACCTTCAGCTTTACTCATCAGAATCAACTAAAATATAATTTAAACTCCTCTTTAAAGTGGGCCCTTCACTCTAACACACATTTGGTCATTTTAAAGAGACTTAAAGGAGCAGTAAACTTTTTATGAAAAAAATATTTATTCTAGAGTGTTTCCTGTTGAGTAAAATAAGTGTACTCCCACTGCTGATAGATGCATATTTCCAGAGTTATTACTGTTTAAAACTGTGTTTTTTTACATAACCAGTGCCGCCTAGTGGTAAAATTCCAATTAGTTATTCTGTTACATTCTAATGGAGACGAAAGTCAGTGACTTACGTTTCTCTATAGAATGTGATATAAACTGCCGAGGTACTTCCTGTCAGTTAGAACTATCAGGAAGTAAAGAAATAAATTCACTCCCTGGTTATTTGAACTATTATAAAGTTTGAATAAAACAATTGACAACAGTGGTAGTGCCCTTGTTTTAATCACCAGGAAAAGCTCTATAACATATATGTTTTCATAAAAAATAAAGTGTACTGCTCCTTTTAACATCTGTCTGCATGTCTTACCAGATAATTTGTCTGTAAAATAGCTTTAGTGGCACTGTGTAACTAGGGTTGCCACCTTTTCTTTAAAAAAATACCGGCCATGACATCCCCTCCATAGACTTAAAGGGATAGTAATACTTTGTTTTATCTTTATTTTATTTTGTAGGCATTAAAAAAAACATGAAGAACGATATAAGTCTTATCTCTCAAACCTTTATGGTTTAAGAGATATTCACAAGCAAAGTATCCCCCCCGTTCAGCCATATCAGAAGGGAGGTGCCCAGGTAGACTGCAGAGAGGGACAATCTTCAATTAAGATAAGGGAAAAAGCTGAAAAACTTGTCAAGGGGGGGAGGGCTTTCATTGTTTTCATACAAAGAAGATTGTCCCCTGCTGTTATCTGTCTGGTCTTACAACCAGATTCACATCTGAGAAGAGATTGCTTACACTAGGAAAAAGGGGCGGGAGGGGGAAACTTTGCTTGTGAATATCTCTTAAACCACAAAGGTTTGAGAGATAAGACTTATATCATTCTTCATGTTTTTTTAATGCCTACAAAATAAAATAAAGTTAAAACGAATTATTACTATCCCTTTAACATTGGACAGAAGCCAATTTTTACCGGCCTGCCAGTAAAATTCCGGCTGGGTGGCAACCCTATGTGTAATAATATATTAATTCCCTGCACAGTATGGTAATCAGTTCTGTTACAGCCAAACATACTGGGAAGAAGAACACAAAAATGAGTATAAACAGTATAAAGAAATGCAAGAGAAGCAGTTCTGGGGCAAACCAACTGTACCATAGGGGACAAATAAAAAATATCAAAATTCTCACCAATTTAAATGGGACTTTTAAACCACTGAATGTTAGAGAGGTCTACAATGCATTGCAAAACAATGTGTTTCAGACCTATATAGAATCCAGTGGATTAACCATTCTCTTTGATGCTGTATTTGATAGCTACACATGTCAGTATTAACTAAAAAAAATACTCAACCTAGCAGAAAGGGTAATTACTTTTTCAACTTAGTCAAAATACATTTTTATATTGATAATAATGCAAATACATCAGTAAAAGACAGCATGATGCATCAAATTACAGATATGAACCGATTTGCAGTTTGTAACTCATAACAACTTATAATGGCCCTGAGAACAACACAATTTGCCAAACAGCCAAGAGGCCCCCAAGATTAGAATGTACCTGAAACTTCAGCCTACTACTGGTGGGTAGAAGGACAGGGCTCCTGATTCCTTAAAAACAGTTTTATTTTCTCTGAAGAGCGTTTCTAATGCATATGGACTTAAACTTTATAGAATGGTAGTTCTGTGTGGGACATCCTAATAGAAATATAATACATGGGGTTTAGGGTAATTCCAGTATGAAAAGGCAGCCCTTATGCCTGGGATTTGTCAAGAGGAAGAAATATACCCACTTCAGCTCACCAAATTAGGGGATGGTGACAGTGGAGACCCCGTGGGCGCCTGGGCTAAAACGTAAGCTGCAGAAGCTACTCCCTGAGAAGAAACACAGGATGAATTCCCCATCACTTAAAGTAAGAGAAACATAAAAATATAGAATTTGATGGCAGATAAGAATTATTCGGCCCATCTAGTCTGCCCATTTTCCTACTGTAAGAACCTCAAACCATTTTTGGTCCTTGGTCTTTTCTTATATTTAGGACAGCCTTATGTCTATCCCATGCATGCTTAAATTCTGTCACTGTATTAACCTCTACCACTTCTGCTGGTAGGCTATTCCACTAATCCACTACCCTCTTAGTGAAGTAAAACTTTCTTACATTTCATCTAAACCTGTGTCCCTCTAGTTTTAGACTATGGCCTCTTGTCCTAATATTTTTACTCCTTTGAAATGTACTTCCCTTCTGCACTTTGTTGAATCCCTTCATGTATTTCAATGTTTCTATCATATCCCCTCTCTCCTCCAAGCTATACATGTTCAGATCCTTCAGTCTCTCCTCATATTTCTTTTCCTGTAAACCAGTCACCATTTTAGTAGCCCTTCTCTGAATTTTCTCCAGAGTATCTATAGCCTTCTGGAGATGTGAAACATGTGAGAGAAGAATAGAGGAGAAAAAAACCAGGGAGAGAGAGAATATGTAGAGAGAATAGGAAAACAGCAAGGAGGGGATGTGGGGGGAGATGCAGGCATGGGACCCTAACACGGACCTTGCCTTGAAATATAAAATATATGATCAGTGTTAAAGCAAGATAGTGAGTGCTACTGTCCCATATCTTAAATTTTATAGCTGACATTTTTTATTTTAGTGATTTAACCTATAAACCTAAGGTGATTATAACTGTATATACGAGAATGTATTGGACAGGGAAATGAAGCCTCGGACATTTTATTGAACTACATAGCAATGCAATTTTAAGGCTGATTACACTGGAACAAAAACAGCAAATTCTACACTTCAGAGTTATATACACATTTCTGCACATAATGTTAGAGTTTTTTAATTTATTTTTTTCTTTTTAACTTGCAATGTAATCTGTGCACTAATGTGCCAGTTGTACAGTCTGTATATACACAATATTGACATCTAAAGGATGAACAAGTCAGTTGCCTACATGGTTGCTCTGTAATTGTATAACTTATGTAATATACTAATTGAACTAGGCTACAAAGTTTGAACCGGTCACCAAAATGATTTCATTATGCCCTATGAGTCAATTTTTATAGATGACAGTCACCAGGAACTGTGGGGTCTCAGTAAAAGTGGTTAAATATTTTGCCATCACAATTGACATCACAATGTAATTGTAATTGTAATTGTAAGCTCTGTTGAGAAGGGAATGGATCTCCTATCCTACTCCTTATAATATTCATCTGTAGAAGTACATAACTACTACATGAAATGTATTCCCTCTATATGAAATGTCAACTGTAAAGTTCTAAGTATGCCTATTGGCTCTAAGTAAAAAATATACATGAATAGACAGATAGATAGCTAGATAGACAGATAGATAGATAGATAGATAGATAGATAGATAGATAGTATTTAGTTTTTTTATTTGTTTTTGTATTCTTGAGAAAGATAATAATTACAAAATCATATTGTTGATTGGTATTTGTCCAGTCAAAATATTGAAAGCCAAATCTGATCAGAGATCCCTTTTTAGGTGCTATAATGCTAACACTTCCAAATAAAAACAGTTCTTATAATTGACTCTTGATTTGAGAAATTGGTAAAGGCTTAAACTGACATCATCACAGCCAGGAAAGGAGTCCACATATGCAGGTTGGGACACAACCCCTATGTGCCCCATACTAGCTATTTTGGTGGAGTGGTGGCTTTAACTTATTTTTTGCCTGATCTACTATCACGGTGCCGTAATTTGGCCCTTGGCTACCTGACTATTCCTGTAGTGCCTGGCGGCTACATTCTGGTCGCAGACTTCCTGGTTGCTCGCGCGTCATTATGCGCTCAACACTTTATAGGCCACGATCACCTTAGCCTTTTAACTCTTCCTTCCTAGGAGGCCTAATAAGCCACGTTCAGTCATAGCCTGATTGCCCTTTCGTGGTGTTCCCGAGCGTTATTGTTCTCTGTTGCGATCCGTTTCTGGCTGCCTTTCCGATTTGTGTATGACCCTTGGCTTTGTATGACTACCCGATTAGTGTCTGAACCTCTGGCCTTGTCTGACCACCAGTCCGTGCTCAATCCGGCTTGTCTGACTAACCTCTCCGTGTATGACCCTTGGCCTGGCTGACTACCTGCTACGTGCTACCCTGGCTCTGTCTGACTACCCGATTTGTGTATGACCTTGGACTGCGTATCTGACTCCTCTATTGGGCATCCGGGTGTGAGTGCTGGTGGGTTAGCAGGTTTGGCCATCAGTATTGTCCGACAGTCCTAGCATTCTAGGACATCCGTAGGATCATAGCGTTCTAGGTTACTTGAGCCTTGCTTACTGCTTGTGTGCCTCTCCACTTGCTGTTCATGTTTGTGCTTACATCTTGCATTCATCTGGAGGTGGTCTGGCTAAGTTCAGTGCTCTTCCTGTATTGGACCTTGCACTATCCCCACGCCTGACCCGGGAAGGTCGGGGAAGTGTGTTTAATATTTACTGCCTGAATCTCAATAAAATCTGTATTTTATTCTACCTGTACCTGTCAGAGTAGTTATTTGTCTAGCAGTCCCGTGACATCTACTAACTTAAAAATGGAGTCATAACATAAGTCTCTCTTCTTGCCATGAGTCCAGGATTGATATATGCTGACTAGAGAGAGCCTCGTAATTGTCCCTTCTCCCCCATCTCAACTCTGAAGATGAAAAGGTCATAATAATAATAACAATCATTATTATCATTATTATATGTAAGAATATTATCATCATTATTAGAATAAAAATTACCATAAAGTCTTGAATATAATAAGTACCTGTGTATAATAAACAAGTATAAATTATACCCAAGATTATTTGTAAAATATTAAGTTCATTTGTATAAGACGCACCCCATGTCCCTCCCTCTACCCCCAAAAAATCAATGTTCCCCTCAATATCTTTTCCCCTTTCCTCCTTCCTCCATCTCAGTACTATCATATGCCTGATCCCTTTTTTTCCCTGTACCCACCTGCATAACCAGGAACCCCCATGTGGAGGCAGCCATGACTGGGGCAGTGGATGGCATTCTTGTATTCACTGCATGCTTTCTCCATTAGATGTGCCCCCCTTTCCTTCCTTGAACCCACCTGAACAATCAGGAGTTCCCCTCTGGAGGCAATTGTGACACTGGGGCACCTGGGTGGCATTTTTGCATTCACTGCCCACTTCTTTCACTCCTGGAACTCCTCTGCAGTGTAAATTGGTTGCAATTCCATACATTCAAGGAGTATGCAAGAATGCTGCCCGCTGCCCCAATGTCATGTGGCCTTGTGATTCAGGTGGGTTCAAGGATAGTAAGGGGGGCACATGTATTGGAGGAAGCAGGCAGTGAATGCAAAAATGCCACCTTCTGCCCCAGTGTTACAGCTGCCTCCAGAAGGGTGGGGGGGGACATCCTGGTTATGCAGGTGGGTACATATAGGGAAAAGGGGTAATGGTATTGAGGTGGGGGGAGGGTGAGAAGGGGAAGAGCGATCGAGTGGGGCATTTAAATTTTTTTTTCTTTTCACTTGTGTATAATAAGCACCCCATCACCTCACATAATTATCAACAATTGCAATCCTCTCAGTGTGAGAAAAAATTGCAAAGAGCGGAAAGGACTGGAATCATGCACACCTTGGCAGGTCTTCTATAATTGCATGTTGACAATCTTAAACCACCCCCCAAGAAATCAGGTAGTGTCAGTCACTCTACCTCTTGTCCGTGAATGGTGGTGGTGGTGTGGCAGTGAATGACTAACACTTCCAATGGGTCATCACCACTCAATAAAAATAATTGACTCTCCCTAATATGAGCCTGGGATATTCTGCAGGGTGGAAAGTCTACAGATTCTGTCTTATCCCCTATAGTCTATTAGTCTCCGCCACATTGCCATGTCTGGTCGTTGAACCATAGACCTATTTCCAGATCCTTTCACTCCTCCATGCACGAACACTGTATGCAGCAACTCAATTACTTTCATGCTTTGACTGCAATAAAGTTGAGCAGAGTTAATCTGATGAAATTTGTCATTGGATGTACAGAAGAGGAAAACGGTGATGGTGCAGGGGACAAACGGGATAATAGGAGTAGCCTGGTCTCAGACCCCAAAACTAGATGATGATACAGGGGATGTTGTCAAAGTTCTAGGCTGATGCGGGGGAGATGTATTATGCCTATTTTGTGGGATTATTTTGTGTCATGTTGTTCTTGTCATTGGGGATAGACAGGGAGCACAATGAAAGTAGTATCTGATATTTCTTTCTTGGGGGCTGGTTGCACATGTTACACATGCACTTCAGGGTGGAAGTGCTTTTTTAGTGCAGATGTACCAAGGTGTGATCCGTCCTTCCTACACTTTACAACCTTGTTAAAGAGTGTGCACATTGCTGTTGGAGATGATTGCACACTCCCTGGGCAGTAAAGAATGAACTTTATGATTGCAGACCTTTTCCCCAGATGTGCCTGAAGTGGCTTGTGGTCCTGCTTCTGCTACTGCTGCCTCATCAGCATTAGTAGAGAAATGCATTAGTCCACCTGTCCCAAATCTCTGTTGGCACGTCCACTACCACAACCAATGTCTGTGGCAGGGATAATGACCTCACTCCAGCCATTGCCCAGAATGGTAGACACACTAGTCTGATCCCGATAACATGTGACATGAATCATAATTTTCAGCGGCAAGAAGTTCTAAAAGCAACATCATATCTTTCTCATTCTCCAGGTTTGTCTGAACTAGAAACATGCTCAAAATCATGTCTGAATCATCACCAGCAGCAACACCACCATTTTCATCCTCTTCAATTTTTTATTATGGTGGTGAGTTTGACATATGTGTAGGTGGGGCACCTGGCATTAACAGATGCAGCAGCAGTATGCTCAGATTCAGGCAGCTGCAAATCCATGCAGCCACCTGGGGAAAAAACATATTTGCCTCTTTCAGAAGTTTGCTCCAGGGACCTGGGTATGTGGTGGAAGTGGTGTAAATACTATCTGCTGATGGCTACTGAGTCACAGGGGATGAGGTAGGGGTGGTGGCAAGTGCAGTAATGTCTGGTTCTGGTCTCTGATCATAAGGGATGTGTTGGGAGGATGGAAGCACTATCAGATGTCACAGCAGGGGGTGTGATAGGCTGGTGGTTTCATCACTCTCTGCTCTTGTTTCACGTGGGATATGGAACATGGTGGTGGAAGCTATAGCAGTTTTTGGTCGGCTATGGTATCTCTGAGTCACATGGAATATGGTGAGGGTGGTGGCAGCACTATGATCTGCTAGTGACCTCTTGTGTCTCAGGGGAAGTGTTGTGGATGGCCAAAGCTCTATCTGCTCTTGAGCTCAGCTAACCACTTCTTCTACTTGAACTACTGGCGCTGCCACTGGATATCTTCATATGAAGAACAACAGTCTTCCAATTCCTCTTACTTACTTTTTCCTACACACATACACATACACATTGGCACTGCAGTGTATCAAATAACAGCAGCAATAGGTGTACAGGTTCTAATTCCCTCTGACTACACAATTACTCCAAACTAATTTTTCTCTCTTTGTAGCTCTATTTGCTTATGCAGCTCTCTCTGTCTCCACTATACCTCACAGCACAATGGAAAGTTCCTGATTTTTATTGTAGTGGGATGGCAATTTTCACAATTATAGAAAGCATGGGTCGGAAGCAACAAAGTGCCTGGGGAAATTTATTGTATCAAAAATGCACAGGAATTTTCATAGAAAAAGTGGCAAATTGTGTGTTTTCACAAAAATCCTACTGGCAGATCATGATTTACACCTCACAGTTCTTGAGAACAGTCCAGTCTACTAAATACCAGCATACTCATTGACTTGATCAAAACTGATCAATGAGTAGCACTTAACCTCAAACGTTTGTATGAACTAAATTTGTTAAACATTTTTATACTGCTTTTGTATCATTGCTAACAAAAATTGTGTTTTTTAATAGTGAGCTCACCATTGGCATCTGCAACAGAATAAATACCTTTATATATGAATTATTAATCATGTGTCCTATGACTGAAAAAAAATTGGACATCGTTGATTTACCACCATTTTCCTGAACCTTCAGAAGGGGAGAAGTCTAGGGCTTGTTGGCATTAAAGTCCAAATTATGGTAGAGATTTTTCACCAATATGCACGACAGAGATCATACTCTGCAGTGCTTACCCTGAAGTTCAGCCACTGGCATTACAGACTGTGCTGTACTGGCAGATTCGTACAAATGTACTGTGCAAAAGTCTTAGCCAGGTATGAAAAAATGCTGTAAAGTAAGAATGCTTTCAAAAATAGACATGTTAATAGTTTATTTTTTATCAATTAACAAACTACATAGTAAGTGAACTGAAGAAAAATGTAAATCAAATCGATATTTGGTGTGACCACCCTTTGTTTTCAAAACAGCATCAATTGTTCTAGGTACAATTGCACAAAGTCAGGGATTTTGTAGGCATATATTCAGGTGTATAATTAAGCAATTATACCAAACAGGTGCTATGATCATCAATTTATAATGTGGGTTGAAAGACAATCAGTAACTGAAACTGAAACAGGTGTGTAGGAGGAATAAAACTGGGGGAGGAACAGCCAAACTCCGCTAACAATGTGAGGTTGCTGAAGACAGTTTAAGGTCAAATGTCATATCCCATGGAAGGCTGACCACAGCAACAAGACACAAGGTAGTTATACTGCATCAGCAAAATCTTTCCCAGGCAGAAATTTCAGCTCAGCTCAGAACTGGCCAAAAACAGTGGGATCCTGGTACACCCATCTACTGTTCAGAGAATTCTGGTAAGAAGTGGTCTTCATGGAAGACTTACAGCCAAAAAAGTCATACCTCCAATGTGGAAACAAGGCAAAGCGACTCAACTACGTGCAAAAACTCAGGAACTAGGGTGCAGAAAAAGGGCAGCAGTTGCTCTGGACTGAAGAGTCAAAACTTTAAATATTTGGCTCTAGCAGAAAGCAGTTTGTTTGCTGAAGGGCTGGAGATCGGTATAAGAATGAGTGTCTGCAGGCAACAGTGAAGCATGGTGGAGGTTCCTTGCAAGTTTGGGGCTGCATTCCTGCAAGTGAAGTTGGGGATTTGGTCAGAATGAATGGTCTCCTCAGTGCTGAAAATTACAGGCAGATACTTATCCATCATGCAGTACCATCGGGGAGGCAACTGATTGGCCCCAAATTTATTCTGCAGCATGACAATGACCCCAAACATACAGCCCAAATCATTAAGAACTATCTTCAGCATAAAGAAGTCCTGGAAGTGATTAGTATGGCCCCCACAGAGCTCTGATCTCAACATCATTGAGTCTGTCTGGGATTACATGAAGAGAGAGAAGTAACTGAGGCTGCTTAAGTACACAGAAGAACTGTGGTTAGGTCTCCAAGATGTTTGGAACAACCTACCTGCAACCTTAAAAAAATGTGTGCAAGTGTATCTAGAAGAATTGATGCTGTTTTGAAGGCAAAGAGTGGTCACACCAAATATTGATTTAATTTAGATTTTTCTTCTGTCCCCTCGCTATCATTTTATTAACTGATAAAAATAAACTATTAACATGTGTGTTTTAGAAAGAATTCTTACTTTACAGCATTATTCCACACCTGGCTAAGACTTTTGCACTGTTTTTTACACAGTCTAGAGCAGTGGTTCTCAATCCTTTTTTGCTCGGAGCATCCCTAACATGTAATCTTGAACATTCGGGGCACCCCTAACATATTTAATGGACTTTATCAAGGGCAAAATGAAGAGTACAATAAATAAATATACAGTTATTATTAGGTCTTAAAATCATAATACTAAACATATTGTGCCGAACAATTTCTATAAATCTTTATTTAAAAATACATTTTTGTTAGTCTTTATAGAAAACACAAGGCACCCTAAGTTGATGTCCGAGGCACACCAAAGTGCCACGGCACCCTGTTTGAGAATCACTGGTCTAGAGTAAAATAATAAATCAGGCAACATGAACCTATCAACATAGAATGAAATTTACCTGGCCTATGTTTTCCCCAGTCACTCAGTGACCTTTTGTTTCTTTTCTATTTAGCCTTATGTAAATGTCAAACACGTTAAATTCATCCAACACATTTCACACTGCTCCATGTTGTGAGATTAATCTACAAATCCTGTACACTTTTTACAAAGCCGAGCTTACTTATATTTCACTGATACTGCCTTCCAGCTTCAAAGTATGACCTCTTGTTCCAGCAGCTATTTCTCTGAAATATGCTACCCTTTTTAACTTGCTGAAACCCATTTTACCTTTGAAAATTGTCATAATCCCTCTTTCTTCTTTCTTTCAAGCTCGGCATGTTGAGATTTGTTCATATTCTCAGGTTTTATAGTGTAATTATCATGTGCAGAATCAATATTATGTTTTTTCATGCTGGAGATATAAAGATGCATAACTGAATAACATTAAAAGGTATAGTAATATTAAAGTGGACCTGTTATGTTCAAACTCCCCCAACTACATCACTTTATACCCCCCTATTATGCCCCAAAACACCCTGTATTTGAGGGTAGTTATTCCCCCAGGCTCAAAAAGTACCTGAATTGTTCTCCAGTTGCAAGAGGGAGAACACCTCCATCTTGGTGATGTATTGCATGATTGCCAGTGCCCTCCCTCCAAGAACCTGTCAGTCATCTTTTGCAAGCTTGCCCCTTTGCTATGAACCAGGCGTTGTGTGCCTAGGACATACACATAGAAAGTGATGTGCTTTCATGTGCAAATGGACAGATGGGTGGGATTTTAAGTGCTAGGGGATGGACTGCAGAGCAGTAAGGTACAGTTTATACCACGGCAAGCTTCAGTACCTATGTCATAAGGCACTTTTTATATTGTAGATAAGAATGTGGTTACACTAGCTCAAAAGTAAAGGAACCCCCTTATAAAGGCACTAATGGCTCGGGTGCGCTTATAATTCAACCAGACATAAATGAAGAAAGGGGAGTCACACAATAAAGCAAATCGTATGACTGCCCTTAAAAGAGATCCATTACCAGGACCGGGATCTCCTGCTTTCAGTAGAGCGCTGACGTCAGGAGAAGGGGGGAAATTTAGCACCGAATATCTCTCAAACCATAAAGGTTTGAGAGACTGGACTTTCTCCAGATACCAGTGCAACCCTATAAACACCTGCACTGAAAGAGCTATCTGGTCACCTTATGTATGGTGACTAAGCCACTGATTACCCATTTATGATCAGACAGGGATAGCCAGAAACCCAGAACTGTTTTTGTGCATCACAAGAGCAAGAGATACGAGCATATACTTTGGAATGGTGGATTCTGGTGCTGTACCTGTATTAAAATGTGTAGGTTGCTGATTCTGAAGCTAACAGGTCTGTCCTGTTTTCACCTGCAGTGAGTGAGAGGGAATGAGAACATTTCTGGGATTGTCACACTGGTATCGAGGCAGGCAGGAATAAATGTGGAGTTGGAATTGCTTGATTGAAAGAACATTGGTATGCAGTGTGATGCAGTGTTTGTGTGTGTGTGTGTGTGTGTGTGTGTTTGTGTGTGTGAGACACAGTTACGCCATATTTTACCTGTTGTCTGTTCATCTTATCTTGAGTGTATGATGCCTGTCTGACTGTTACTGTCAATATCACCATCAAAAAGTTTTCTTTAAAGGATTTTTTAAAATTATTCTTTCTACCTTCACATCCACATTTCCTGCACCCAATCAGTCAAAAAAACCACTGGATTCCCCCAATACTGCTGAAATCAAGCAACTCCAGCTCTTCCTCTTTGTCTGTCTTTCTATACAGTAGCTAGTGTCAAAATATCCATAGTTTCACTCTTTCTTTTCCAAAAAGGAATGGGTGAAAACTTTTGCCAAAAATGAGAAACATGAAAAATTGCATTTTCACTTTGCACAGGCATTCCACTTTTTTCCACACATTGTATGAACCCCCCAGCCTTGTCCCTCCGGTTGCTATAGAACCACACATACTGACCCTCGTCCTTATCCCACTGAACTGGTAGTCATACACATACCTACTCCCCAGCCTTTTGCTACTGCTTTGATAGGTAGCCAAAAAACACACATACTGAAGCCTTGATACACGGTAATCATAGAACCACACATGAATCCTCGGTCTTGTCTCACTGTACTGATAGCTGCAGAACAAAGATTAGCAATATGAGGTCCTCCAGATGCTGTCACATTGCAGGTATCCTACTGAAATGTCGCCATCTATTGGGCAATCAACAAAAAGGCGTGTAAAAAATATTACCTGAATCAAAAGGGTGAGATCAGAACATCGCCCCAATCAATGGAGCAACATTCTGATATTGCATGATTAATGGTCGCCACATACATGGCGACAGTTCCATGTATAATGCTTAATTAACCCCTTGAGTGCCCTCCTCCGTACAGTCCATGATTCTTAAATAGACACCAAAAAGTAAATAAAATGTATTGACTAAAACAAGCTGATACTTGATGCACCAAATATAAAGAAAAACATAGTAAAACTGCTGATGAGTCGTGGGTCTATTCCAGTCTCTGTGATCCCAACTATGCATCATACATGCAGCAGGATAATTGCCGTCCTATCAGAAAGGGGCAGAAAGAGAAACCAACCTTGTATTAGAAAATATCCCACACTTCTCCCCTGCGCTATTGGCACTTCTGCTAGAACATCATAGGTTGAAAAACCTCTGTACGATGCACAAAATATAAGAGCATCTAAACACTATGCTTGATATTATAAAAGGTGACTAACCTTTAGTCAGCGAACTCCATCTCCCAGGCTCCTTCATGCCTACCCAGCTCCCCTGGTGTTTGCTGTAAGTTCGGAGGTGAAAGGAGCCTTGACAGGAGCCTGGGAGATAGAGTTCACAGCCTAAAGGTTAGTCACCAAATTATTCCAGGAGCACTTGGAGCTCGCCGCACTAGATTGCATATCCAATTTTAAGACTATGGGAAGTCTTCACTTTATTTCAATTATATGACTCATGCATTTTTTTGGGTGCTCTGACCTTTATATTCACGCTTTATTTATTTTTAGGTTGTCAGTACTTGAGTTTCAGTTATTCCTCCATTTATTGTGTATATTAGTGGACTGGTTCATTGTTCAGTCATGTTTTTATAAATCAAGAATAGTGTTTAGATGCTCTTAGACTTTGTGCACGGTACTGAGGTTTTTCAACCTATGATGAGTTGGATGGTCCCATAGATGCTGTAGCGGAGGCGCCAGTATCCCGGGGTGACGTGTAGGATATATTCTACTATAGTGTGACACTTCTCAACAGCAGTTTTAGTACGTTTTTCTCTATATTTGGTGCATCAAGTATCAGCTTGTCTTTGTCAATACACTTTATTTACCTTTTGGTGTCTATTTAAATGGATAGCTCCAATTAATCTTCATAGTATTTGAGCCATAGAGTGTTATTTCAGTACTGTCAGAGTTGTAGTTCAAGAGTAATTAAATGATAAAGTATCTCCCTCCCACCCCTTTTACCTAGTTTAACACTGCTCACCTCAAATGTAGAACCTGGTTGCTTGACCAGACAGATAACAGCAAGGGACAATCTTCTTACTGTGAGAACAATGAAAACCCTGCCTCCCTTGACAGGTTTTTCAGCTTTTTCCCTTAATTGAATATTGTCCCTCTCTGCAATCTACGTGGGCACCTCCCTGCTGCTCTCAGCTGAGCAGTGTTATATCAGTAAAAGGGGCAGGAGGGGAATACTTTACCATTCAAATACTCTTGAACTACAACTCTTGACAGAATTGAAATAACACTCTCCAAGGCCCAAATACTATGATGATTAATTAGAGTTGCTTTTATTATGAAACATTACTATCCCTTTAATCATGGACTGCATGGATGAGGGTACTCAAGGGGTTAATTCAGCATTATACAATGAACTGTCGTCATGTATGTGGTGACCATTAAGCGTGCAATATCAGAATGTATTGATTGGGGTTACAGTCTGATATCGCCCTTTTGGTTCAGGCAATATTTTTAAAACTCCCTTTTGTTAGTTGCCCAATAGATGCTGATATTTCAGTAGTGAACCCACATTGCCCACCACTGTTATTGAGCCACAAATACTGAGCTCCCAGCCCTGTCCCACTGCATTGTTAGCAATAGAATGACATATTCTAATGTTCAGCATTCTCCTGCTGCAATTATAGCCAAAGAAACACACATCTGACACTCTCACCCCCCAGTATTGTGGTGGGAAATCTCAGATATAGGCAGGAATAAGTAATGTTGTCATAGAAAATGTATTGGTGTCAGTGAAAAAGCAGGGAATTCATGGGTTTTGTATGATGGAATTGTCTTGCAAAAGTGGCAAATTGTGGGATTTCTGCAAAAATTCCTGTGGGGAAAAAACAGGACTTTTCACCCATCCCTACTTCCAAGTACAGACTGACAACAGTCTTTTGTGTTATACTGAAAAGAGAGCAAGGTGATAATACATGGGGAAAAAGTGTTCATGTGTGGGAAAATTATATTATTATGATTGATTTCAATGTAATGACATTTTTTTTTAAATTGCATGTTTCCTGGTAATTCTTTTGTCTGCCTAATAACTATGTACAAAATGCTTGACAATGAAAATTGTGTACTTTGTACCTCTTGCACCAAGGGCTTGACAGTGTCAGAGACCATGGGTGTTTCAGGGTATTATATTACTCTGCACTGTTTTACTCTGTGTGCTAACAGGGCACAGAGGAAATCACTGCCATTTTCTTATTCTGCTACAGGAGTGATGATAGGTATTGCATCTATATGTAAACACAGGTAAAGGAGCTAGACTTTCAGGCTTGTATATAATTATATAAAACCATATGGCTATAAACGTAATCATATGATTTCCCAGGAAGAAAAAAATAAGATTTGCTTACTTAGAAGTCACCTTAAGTCCCATCCAAGTCACTCTTCTGTAGAAGGTTCACTGGGAGGTCTGCTGGACTGTTTCTATCTTTCTCACTTTCCCCTCTCTCACTCTCTGTCACTATCATTCACCCTTGCCCTCAGCTCCATTCTCACTTGCTCCCTCCAGTTATCTCTCTCTTCTGGGCTCTAAACCCCACTCCCCCACACTTCAGCTACTTTGTCTATCACATGCTCCCCTATTCCTGCCCTCCCCCATCACTTGCTCATCTTGTCCCTCCTTTTCCTGTTACTCCATTCCCTGTCAAAATAAAATTGCTTATCTCAAGCTATTGAAAAATAGCATTTATAACTGTTTCATGTGCTATAATATTATGTTTTAGTATTAGTTTTAGTTAAATATTTGTGCATGTTTGAACATAAGTACAGTTTATATTTAACCCCTTAAGGACCAGCGGTCCATGGAAGTTACCTTCCCTTAAGGACCACTTTGATCCTTGCCGACGCGCCGGTACATGTGACCTGTTACGTGTACCAGCGCGCTGCTTTGAGGCCTAATAGAGATTGCTCCGGTCTTGGAGCGATCAATTTTAGGCCCCGTTTTTGCTTACAGTGCTCCCAGTAGAGCGCTGTAAGTAAAAAGTACGTGACGTGCTATGACCGTCACTGGTCCTTAAGGGTATAAGGACCGTGACGGTCATAGCATGTCACGTAGTCCTTAAGGGGTTAAGCATTGCAGTTTCTCTAAAGAATATATTCAATGTTAAAACATTAGCAAGATACTTCATGCCCAGCAGGTAATTTAGTTAGTAATAGAAGAGGTACAAGAGATGTGGGCTACACATTATCTATCTATGTATCTGTCTATCTATCTGTCTATCTATTGGTCTGTATGTCTGTCTGTCCGTCCATCTGTTTGTCTGTATCCAGCAGTGAGATGGCAACTTGTGGCCTGGGGGACAAATACAATCAAGTGGCCTATTTCTACTTTCATTAGTGGTCCCTGTCCCAGCCCACTCCCTTTGTTAATTTTAAAATTGGCATTAATGTTGTGAAGAAAGGCAAGTGATGCCCCATAGAGTACAACTGAAAGGTGGCTACAATAGTGAAACCATAGAGCTTACAAAAGAAATTGGTTATGCTACTAGTGCAGATTCATTTCAGTTGTAAACTCTGTGGTTATACTAGTGTAGCTCCATTTACAGCATCAAGTGGGAGATTGAGTGAGACAGTGGTCCTCCAGCCCAGACATATGACTGGCCCACGGGGCAGTTGACCCTCATGCCAGCCCTACTCTCTATCTATATCTATATCTATCTATCTAACTCTCTCTCTCTCTCTATCTAGATTGTAAACTCTCACAAGCAGGGCCATCTGATCCTTTTTTTTTTTCTGTATTCCATTTGTACTGTTTAATGTCATCATGCTTAAAGCGGAACTACCACCGAATAAAAATATTGCCCCGCATAATTGCCTATCCGGCGACTAGCTGCTCAGTAGCAATGGTCACTAGAATTATTACCAGATTAAAGAAAAATCGCTGTTCTTCCCGGACCGACAGCAGGACGGAGCGCAGACATCTTGCTGTAGTGACGTCCACGCGCCTGCGCTGTCAGTCCCTTTTGGAGCCTGCCGGCTCCTAGCAATGCCTCCTAGACCCGGCTGGGACTGACAGCGCAGGCGAATGCGGACATCACTATGGCAAGATGTCCCCGCTCCGTCCCGCTGTCAGTCCTTGAAAAATAGCAATTTCTCTTTAATCTGGTAATAATTCTGGCGACTAGTGCTACTGAGCAGCTAGTCGCCAGATGGGCAATTATGTGCAGCAATATTTTTATTGGGTGGTAGTTCCGCTTTAATAAACAGAAGTTTCTGTTGATTCATTAGAGAATATTAACTTCTTGAATGCTAGAGCATTTGCATTGCAAAATAATGCGCAGGATACCATGCTAGAAACCTGCCTTTGAACTTTTTGAATTTCAAAGGGGTATGTCATGCATTGTTTCACAATGCCTTGTGCAGTCCTTGGTACTAAAGGGTTACTTATATGGATATGGTGCCATTATTGTGTCGCCAAATATAGTTGCTTAATCATGAATGAATCTATGTGATTATACCTCCCATGTCTGTTTTCATTATTGTGATGACAATATAATTTTCTTGTGAGTGAGAATACACGTCAGTCTATAATTTTACTATGGGTGTTACTTGTTTTGTTTATTGAACTATTTCAAAAGCCCAAAAGGATTTATTATGCAAATAACAAAAAAAGCACATAATTATCATATGCTAACACTGATGAGTCATGCGGGAAAATGATTGCCAGCTTGCATTCTCATTAGACTTACCAGCTGAAATGGCATCATGAATATCCTTCAGCATGCATGAGATAGTTACAGACCTAAATTGATTACACAATGTAACCCTTTGTATGTTAGAATTAGTGCATTGGAGATCAGGGCTGCCACCTTTAACTCTTTCCAAAATAAACAGAGCAGTGATACTTTGCGCGACATTTTTGGTGTGCAATTTCTAACTTTATAATTCTTTCCTATTGGAGGATTAGTTTATGGCCTGTTTTAATTAAGTAATGCATTTGGAACCTCTCTAGCATTCAAACGTTTAAATCAGTAGGCAGCTGCATGACCAGCCAGTTATAGTTAGTGTTGTGGTTATAGATGTGCTCAAACCAGTGGGAGCCCAAGAGCTTGAAACTGAGTCTGTTTGGGTTTCAGAACCTCTGAAATCCTGATAGTGTTGACAAAACCAGACAGGGGAGCCCAAATCCAGACCATCCTGGTCAAAACCGGACAGGTATCAACCCTAGTGTAGATGCCTCTAACATCCAAAGGGATAATCCATAAAACATTGCTTTCCATTCATATGAATTAGATTTTTGGAAGTAGATAAGTAAAGAGGAGGTGTCACCATATTAAAACATACATGATTGCTAAATAAAAATGGTTAATAGCATATATCTGGGTTTGAATCATTTTAAATGGACCACTTTTACCTGATCTAGCATTAACATAAAGTAAACTGGGTGACTCAGTGCAAAACATTCTGGTTGGATAAAAGTGGTTTACTATTGAAATGTAAACCTCTGTTTGGTGGCCATCAAAAAGGCGAGATCATACTGTCGCCTGCATCAAAAGGGCGACATCAGAATGTCACCCGCATCAGAAGGGCGACATTCTGATGTTGCACGTTTAAGGGTCCCCAAATAGAGGGCAGCATTTCAATAGTAAACCGTTGTGATCCAGTTTGTAAGGCGCGATTGGTCTCCAGTTTGCAAACACGCTAAAATCAGAACTTGCCTCCATAACAGGTGATGTCATACAAGTGGGTGATCCTCAACCCTTTCTGTCGCATGCTTAACCCTTTGGCAGGAGCTGTAGCAGTTTAGCCAATGTAGAGGAATGATGTGATTCAGTAGATGGGTGGGAGATGGTGAAGGTGAGAAGGGGTTGTTGTCTTCAGCATGCAACATCAGAATGTAGCCCTTTTGATGCAGGTGACATTATGATGAGTTTTTTTGATGGTCAGCTGCTCCCTTAAAGACAATTTAACTTGACTTAAGCTGCATCTATCAGACAGGAATTATGTAGTATTGAAGACATTTTTAAATTAATAATGTACAGTGATTCTTTCGCATTTACAATATTTGTTTTGTGCCTAAAAACTCATATTAACTGATACAATACAATAAAAATAAGACTGATTGTATCATACATCTCCATCTCAAGTACCTGCTTGTCTTGTATTGTATAATGTGAAAGATTCTTGTTATTATTATTATTATTATCCTTTATTTATATAGCGCCAACTTATTCAGCAGTACTGTACAATAGGGAATAGACATACAGAGACAATAAACAGTACAAGTGGAACATAGCAAACAAAAGGCTCAGAAGGCACTGCTCATATGAGCTTACATTCTAGAGGAAGGTAGGTTAGGACATGGAAGGAGGAAGTGATATGGTGTGTAAGTGCCTCCTGCCATGTAAACTGATGGTCATTGGGTGGGAGAAAGAATTGGTTTTCAGTGCAGTAGCTCAGTCAAGTAGCAGGCTTGTTTGGGAGCACAAGGCTATGTAAACAATGAGGTTGCGATGGAGTTGTAGGTTGGAGAGTGATTTCATTTTAAAAACTGGTACATAGGAAGGATTATACCAGTGTCTTCATATTAAACACATTATCAGCCTCCTAGTCAGTTCCCCTATATTTGTTTTGTTATGCCACAAAATAGTGCACTATAATTTTTGTCTCATAGTGATCAACTCAATAATGAATATTTCCTCACATTATATAACAATTCTTGTTCTCATCTTTAAGCACCTGAATGTCAGTGGGTTTCCAGTGCATTGTGATGCCCCTCTTGCACTCAAATAGATAAATGAAGTGTAACCTTTTGAGTGCCAGAGGGTTGTCCAAAGATTTAAGATACTTAAAGGGATAGTAATACTTCGTTTTAACTTTATTTTATTTTGTAAGCATTAAAAAAACATTAAGAATGATATAAGTCTTATCTTTCAATCCTTTATGGTTTAGGAGATATTCACAAGCAAAGTTCCGCTCCCCGCCCCTTTTACCTAGTGTAAGCCATCTCTTCTTAGATGTGGATCAGGTTGTATGACAGGACAGATAACAGAAGGGGACAATTTTCTTTGTATGAAAACAATGAAAGCCCTTGACAAGTTTTTCAGCTTTTTCCATTATCTTAATTGAAGATTGTCCCTCTCTGCAGTCTACCTGGGCACCTTCCTTCTGATCTGGTTGAACAGGGGGGGGGATACTTTGTCTGTGAATATCTCTTAAACCATAAAGGTTTGAGAGATAAGACTTATATCATTCTTCATGTTTTTTAATGCCTACAAAATAAAATAAAGTTAAAATGAAGTATTACTATCCCTTTAAGTTTACATATTCTAAAAAGATAGCACTTAATAATGTCTTTTTAGCATCACTTTTCCTTTTGTATCAGTGCTCTCTTTGAGTCAGGATTGCTCCAGATCTGTAGGTACCAATCTGAATAAATCTTTTTAGAATTATTGCAGTTGTTCTCTGTAAGAATATAAACCAAACATGTATCAATGTACTCTGCTTTGCCAAAGGACATTGACACCAATTTATTACACAGCCTTTGCTCAACTGCATGTCGCCATGCAGCAATAAGTATTTCAAAATGAACAATTCAAAAGACAGTGCCAACAGTTCCCTTTTGTTCTGTTTGCTGAATCCACCCATAATAGTTTTGGTAAGGAAATGCAGCCTCCCAGCAAAGGTTGTATGTTATCCTGAGCACAGGCTGTCACCTAGTAATTCAAATTGTGTCTCATGGCTATAATTAACTGGTATTCTGTATGTAGTAATAAAGAAAGTGGAGATTGGAGGATTTTGAACAACCTTCAGCTATATGTAGCAGTTATAGCTTCTCAATGGCAGGTAATACAATATTATAGAGTAAAACAAGAAAACTTAATGAGTACTTTAACAGCATCCAGGTTAGGAAATTTGTAGCATTCCAGCAGTTGCGGACTACACCCAAACAGCCATAAGATAGGGATTGCAAGCTCCTACAAATTTAGTGCCATATTGCATTCTCATTGCACTATGCTATCACTCATCTCTTTGGTCCTTGCCTGTAGCACACAGACACAAGTATTATGATTAGTGTTGAGCGAGCGTGCTCGGCCGATGCTCGGATCGGCTCGAGCATCGCTCTGCTCGGCACATGGCGGTACTCGTACGAGTACCGCCATGTGCTCGCCCGACATGTTCGGGTGAAGAGGATCTGTGCCGGAAGAGGCACAGATCCGAAGACGCTCCGCTGGACCACCAGGGAATGGAGGTACGGGGGCATTGCGGAGATTACGGGGGCATTGCGGAGATGAAGGGGGACATTGTGGAAGAGGGGCATAGACTCTATGCCCCTCTTCCACAATGTCCCCCTTCATCTCCGCTATGCCCGTCTTCCACAATGTGCCCCTTCATCTCCGCTATGCCCCTCTTCCACAATGTCCCCCTTCATCTCCTATGCCATAGAGGAGATGAAGGGGGACATTGTGGAAGAGGGGCATAGCGGAGATGAAGGGGGACATTGTGGAAGAGGGGCATAGACTCTATGCCCCTCTTCCACAATGTCCCCCTTCATCTCCGCTATGCCCCTCTTCCACAATGTCCCCCTTCATCTCCGCTATGGCATAGGAGATGAAGGGGGACATTGTGGAAGAGGGGCATAGCGGAGATGAAGGGGGACATTGACCAGGCACCCTCCGCTCATCAGAGCAGGGGGTGCCTGGTTTAATGCTCGAGTGCTCCCATTCATTTGAATGGGGCTCGGGTGCTCGGCCGAGCACTCGAGCATCAGGGGGTGCTCGGTCAGAGCACCCGAGCACCCGAGCATCGGGGTGCTCGCTCATCCCTAATTATGATCCAATCAAATCACTCAAATCATTTGTAATTACTCCAGAACAAGTTACAACAGAGGCAGGTACTTCTCTGCTTGAGATTTTTATTCCCTTACTCTAGCTTACTTTATTAGATTAATTATTGTATTGTGTACTCTAACAAATACTGATGGGCCTGCTATTGGTCCTCCTAGGCTCCCAGTAATTTTGTAACTTGGCCTGATCAAATAACTAGGGGTCAACCCTTAAGATTAGAGGAAAGGAGGTTCCAACTGCAGCAGAGGAAGGTTTTTTTTTTACACTAAGGTCTATTAATTGTGGAATTCTTTGCCCAAGGCTGTGGTAATGGCAGATACAAAAGATTCATTTAAGAGAAGATTAGACAGAAAAGGGACGGAGAGGATGCAAGAGAACCGGAGTCAGGCAGGGAGCACCATGGGGGCGAAGGTGGAACAAGACAGAATCCGGAGAAGGGGCAAAGACAGCCACCACGAGGACATAGAAGCGGAGATGGAGTGCAGCGCCAAAACAGGTCACGAAGGACTGCAATGGCTGCAAGATGGAGGAAAGAACGTGATAACTAGTTTTGTCCACCTTGCCCACTGGTAGCCATAGACCCCCATACACGCTGAGATACAAGACCAGCTTTGTCCCCTGCCTACTGGTAACCACAGATCCCTGTGGAGACTGTCAGACCACCAACCCCCACATACTCTGAGTGTCTCCCTAGCATGGATCCACTGCCCTGGTAGCTACAGATACCCCATATACACTGTCTGACCCTGCTCCCAGTATGGTTCCACTGGTAGCCACAGATCCCTATGGAGATTGTCTGATGCCCCCCACACAACACGGTCCCCCCGGCCTTGTTCTCTTGGCCACTGGTAGCCCCAGATACCATGTACACACTGTCTGACCACCCAACAGCCTTGTTCCCTTGCCATCTTGTAGCCACAGATCCTCATGGAGGACCCCCAATCCAGCTTTGTTCCCTTGCCCACTGGTAGCCACAGATCCCCATATACACTGAGTGATTTTCTAGCATGGCTCCAC
The DNA here is from genome assembly GCA_037306005.1 of Rhinophrynus dorsalis. Lineage (NCBI taxonomy): Eukaryota > Metazoa > Chordata > Amphibia > Anura > Rhinophrynidae > Rhinophrynus > Rhinophrynus dorsalis. The sequence continues at coordinate 280,057,032 of CM074718.1, read as the reverse complement.
TCCCCTGGTAGCCACAGATATACACTGTGGGAACCCACCAGCCTTGTTCCCTGCCCACTGGTAGCCACTGACCACCAACCCAGTCTTGTTCCCTTGCCCACTAGTAGCCACAGATCCCACATACACTGAGTAGTGACACCCTAGCATGGCTCCACTGCCCTGGTAGCCACAGATCCCTCATCCTGGTTCCACTGGTAGCCACAGAACTACATTTTACTATGACAGTCCAACCTTGTTCCATTGGTAGCCAATGAAATACACCCTCCACACACACACACGCACAATGTCTGCTTCATCCTTATTTTACTAGGCCCACAATATAGCCTTCCTCTTCTTTAACCTTCCCCTACAGGTTTGCCATGTATCCTTTCTCACCTGTTCCCCCTTTTCAGTACTTTTGCATGTTTGCCCTTTCCATTATTACTTTCATTGCATCTCTTCATCCCTCCCACCTTCCCTTTTACCTCCGACACAAAAGTTTTATTCACACTACACGAAGAAAATGCTCCTCGCATCCTAAACTGTTAGATCTGGCATTTCCGAAAACGTGGGAGAATCTGCCAAACTCAGTTATTACATGTCTCCATTGTATCAAGCAGCTTCCTTAACTTTTTCAGTCACACAAGGATGATCAATGCATTCATTACCAATGCCTTGCATACCACTCTGCCACTCAAAGGGTTATAATTTAAAATGACATACTGTACATAAAAAACAAATGCAAGATTCATGTAAAGTCAATGAATGACACATCAGTTCCAGTCATGCCATCATTAAACAGATTGCCAAAACATTTACTCACATCTCCAACTCGCTCTTTCTTATATTTCATGCCTCACATTCCAGTAACAATTTTCTTTTACCAAAATATACTTCATTGATAATCGCTCTCCCACTGACAATCCATATTCTCCTTGCACTCACACCTTCATAGTTTAATAACATTAAATATAAATATATATATATATATATATATATATATATATATATATATATTCTAGTGCTAAATAGCGAAAGACACAGACATATTTTATTATTGATAATTAGTCTACCATTTTTGTTATTATAAATCCTTTTTTGGGAGATATTCTGTTGATCTCCCGGTCATCTCCGAGTTAAACTATGAAATATTTGATACATTTTTTGGATGCTTTGTGAGTCTGTGTCTTTCACTATTTAGTGCTAGAATATATATATATATATATATCCTATATAATAATTCGCTAAAACACTTGTAATGCGGCGACATGCGCAGTAGACACTGCTGCGCGTGCTGCAGTCACGTGCAGTAGAGACTGCCCGTGCTGTGGCTGATACAGAGCTGGACGCTCCTTCGGAGTGGCACTGTGGCCTGTGTAATGGCCTGTTCAACTAGTATATATATATATTTATATATACTTTTTTTGGTTGATTTTATACTTTGCTGAAATAAGTGTTATATTCTTTAGCAGCTTATTTAATACCACATTTTATTTAGTATTGATATACTAGTGAGCGTCTCAGTAGTTCTTTTTGTTTTTTAATAATATTATATGCCTATTAACACATTTGCCTCACATTGCCACACTTCTTTCTGAACTTATGTAAGGACAATTGCAATACCGAAAACCATTCATCCTTGATCACATGCTTACTTCACAAACTCTTTTGCCTGCTCCACCCACCCTCCCTTCAATACACTACCCATGCTGTGATCCAAGTGGAATGGGGAATCGCATGGAGCGACTCATCTGTTTCCAGCACTGGGAAAAAAAAATGTATCTGTGTACATCCCCTCACTTCTACCTCTACGCTGCATGGGCAACAAAAAAAAACAACAGCCATGCCTACACCTACTGAGGAACAGTAATGCACAAACTTTATTATGCACCACTTCAACCCTCTACATATAAAATGTGTTCCTCTCACCCCTTTACATTCCCTTTTATTTTTTGACTCTTCACATTCAACTGTCCTCGTGCCCTCACTCACCCCGATGCAAGTAACATATGGCAGTATAATGTCTCTACTTCTGTTTCTCCATTTAGCCCCTCACACTCTCCTCCTCTGTAGCATTCACCCCTCCCTCTCCCCTTACTGCATGATATCTACATCAGTCCACAATCAGTATGGGAGCCTCACCCACTCAGATGCAGAAAGCAAGTAACTCTCCAGCTTTAGGTCACCAAAGCCCAAAACCATCACATCCTACTTCAAGTACTGCAACTTTGCGTAGTAAACTCATTTCAGTACACTCGCCAATAAGTAAGTCCTTCTTCTTACATTTAATGCTCTACACACTGCTGCACCCCCCTTAAATCTCTTTCCTCATCTCCTCTTACGTTCCCAGCTGCCTCCTTCGCTCAGCACACAGCACCCTTCTTGTTACACCATTCACCCCCACTGCCCTCTCCTGTCTCAAATCTTTTTCACTTTCTTCTCCCTACCTGTGGAACTCCGTACCTCTCTCCCTACATACAGAAAAATCCTCCACTGTCTTTAAGACTACCCAGGAATCTAATATTCTGGGACACTAAGACCATGCAATACCTTTTAGCAAACTCAGCACTTGAACTCACAGCACTTGACACCCTCATAGCCTGTTGTGTGTCTCCTAGTACCTATTCAGACTGAAAGCTCCTTGGGGAAGGGACCTTTCTCCTGTAGTTTCTATGACAGTAACACTTATTTTATCCCCATTTATTTACTGTAGCATACTACTGTTGTCTACTACTGTGTCGTGCCATATAAATAAAGATATACCTACATATACATACATTCATACAATATGTAGTCATTCCAACAACATTGAACATTTTACTGACCCAACACAACTCTCACTTAAACACACTTACTCAAATACACAATGCAAACATCACTGCAACATCTGAAACAACTTAGCTTCAAATGTACACTTTAGAAAGCACATAACCTTCTTTTACACACGGGCAACAGCATGTTTGCTGTGATATATATATATATATATATATATATATATATATAGTAAGCACACTGTAGTCATATAATGACGGAACAGAAAGGAGCACTCCAGGGACTTTGAAACAAAAAAATTACTAATTTATTAGTTCATCTTATCGTCAACGTTTCGGCCCTCACCGGGGCCTTCCTCAAGACCCGGTGAGGGCCGAAACGTTGACGATAAGATGAACTAATAAATTAGTAATTTTTTTGTTTCAAAGTCCCTGGAGTGCTCCTTTCTGTTCCGTCATTATATGACTACAGTGTGCTTACTATTAAATCATTGGGAAGCACCCGGGCATTTTACTTTGTATTTTGTAGCTTGGTTATCGGAGTGCCCACCCATACCTACTATATATATATATATATATATACAATAGTAGTTGTGGAGTGGACCGCACACACTGTAGTTCAGTTACAACAGCCTGGGTGCTTATCAAGTAATGAAGATGATACATACAGTTCAAGCAAGGTGATCGCACTCACAGGACTTCAGTTCGGTGTGAAATGTTGTTACATGTTTATTGAGATCGACGTTTCGGCTATCAGCCGTTACGCTGATAGCCGAAACGTTGATCTCAATAAACATGTAACAACATTTCACACCGAACTGAAGTCCTGTGAGTGCGATCACCTTGCTTGAACTGTATATATATATATATATATATATATATATATATATATATATATATATATATATGAACATAACTCAGATGTGTGGGCACTCGTGATTGAAAAAAGTCACTTGCCTGGGTGCCAGTCTCAATGGAAAATGTGTAGTAATCTTGAAGAAACTGCAGCACTACATTATATATATATATATATACTAGTGTAAAAGCCCGTGTACACAGGTATACTATAATAATAACTAGTATTTATATAGCGCCTTTCTCCCAGTGGGACTCAAAGCACTTTCAGCGCACGCTCTCGGAATTAACCAAATCGGCAGCTGAAATAATAGATGTTATTATTACCCAATCAATGGTACTCATTTATCATCCTCGGAAGGATGAAGGGCTGAGTTGACCCTGCTGGGATTCAAACCTGCAACCTTGCAGTTGGAATAGGCTGCATAGTCAGGGACATTACCACTGAGCTATCTCACCAGCCTAATATGTAAGGTCTGCGTTCAGGCAGTCTCTACTGCACATGACTGTATCAGACAAGCATACATCTGGCCTTTTATATTATAGGTGATATATATATTTAGAGATAGAGAGTGAGAGAGATGTGCAGATACACTGTACACACGCATCTTCAATTGTGACAAAAAAATAATAATAATGGCACTTGGAATCTGTGCAAGATTAAGCGACTTCTGCTGTGGGAAGTTTTGCCCATCCATTACTGTCAGCATGATTTACAATGAGATTTATTAAAGAACCAAACATAATACTAATTTTAATGTGATCAATAAAAATGATTCTTTCTAAATGATTCCTGTTAAAGATTCTTTCCAGAAAGAACTCATGTTGAAATATCTTCTTCCCTTAGAGGCTCTCAAGCATATCAGGGCCCAAGAAGTCTACAGTCTGTTGCCAAGACTGCGCACAAGTGCTATGAGAGTTGGAAGTGCACAATAATAATTGTAAACTACTTTACAATCTATTTAGATTGATAGTCGTTTTTATAGCAGTTGTTATTATCAGATTCTGCTTTGTACTGTGAATACTAATTAAATGCTTGCCTTTCGAGCAACTTTCTGCTTTTGTATTCATGTTCCATATCATTCAGATTGTACAAGTCTCCCCACTCAACATAATAAATCATTCAGCTTTTCCCTTGTGTTCTGATGGAAAAAGGATATAATGTAGGGTATATGGAAGCATTCATACAGAATATTGCTTGAATATGGCCAGAGAGTCAGAGCTCACAAGGTACAATAGATGCAGTGTGTGAGAACTCACTAGTGTTAAAGGGATAGTAATGTTTCACAAAAACAGCAGCTCTAATTAAATTTCATAGTATTTGGGCTGTGGAGAGTGTTATTTCAATACTGTAAGAGTTGTAGTTCAAGAGTAATTGAATGATAAAGTATCCCCCTTCCTCTCCTTTTACCTAGTGTAAGCCACCTCCCCTCAGATGTGGAATCTGGTCCTGTGACCACACAGCTCACAGCAAGGGACAATATTCTTACTGTGAGCATAAGGTAAACCCTGCCCCCTTGACAGGTTTTTCCTTATGCTCCCTGAAGATTGCCCCTCTCTGTGATTCATCTGGAAAGTCTTGCTGCTCTGAGGTGAGCAGTTTTACATCAGTAAAATGGATAGGAGGGGGATATTTTATAATTCAATTACTCCTTAACTACAACTCTAACAGTTTTGAAACAATACTCTCCATGGCTCAAATACTATGAAGATTAACTGCAGATGATTTTATTGTGAAACATTACTATTCCTTTAAATGATTACATTTGTTATCAAAATCCCCTATATTTATATTAGACTTTATGAGATATTTAGCTTCAAGTTTTTGTCACTATATACAAATTAGGGACAGGTTTACGAATGGGAATCTGAGGTGATATAAAAAATCCACATTAGTTTCAAAGAAATCATTTTGGGAAGATCTATCTTGATGGTCTAGCTGTCAATCACTACTATTAATTGAACTATCGTTGAATAGTAATGGACATATCCATTCATGATTCCCCTGCCTATAAAATCCTTTCTAGATTAAATTGCCTTCAGAGGAGAGTGCAAAAGCATTACTTCACAAAACATTAATCAGCCCTCTGGTACTCAATTGGTTGATGGAAACTGCAATATAATGGCTGTAACTCTATTGTAAGATGCTGTATAATTCATTAAAACATATTTTGGGCAATATATTAGTTATGTCAAATCAGTTACCTTGTGGCACTAGAAGATGCTATTCAGTCTCTAGATTGAAAAGTGTTTCCCCCTGCTTAGAGTTTTATAGTAGGACTAGCTTAGTATAGGTGTAAATCTATTTTCTTCTGGAGCAGAAATTACTAGTGGAACAGCCTACAAGCAATTTTTCAATATTAATTATTTTTTTCTACAGATGCTTTTATGTACCAGTGAGGCTGTTGTACTAAGAAGAATTGGATAAATGTTGGAGCAAACCATTTGCTCCATAGAAGACAAAAGAAAATTCCCATAGATTTAACTAGTGATGTTATACCCTTGAATGTTAGAGATGTCTCCAGTGCATTGTGAATCAAAGTGTTGGAGACCTCTGTGTTAACACCACCATTTAAATCATTAGAAACTGGTGGATTTGTTATGCTTCCAAAAGGGGTAGTTGGTTTCCTCCACAACGACTCTAAGGGGAAGATGCAGTAATGCTGTGGAGATGTGTATCTGGCAGTTTGTGGCTGTCACTGAACCATAAAGAATACAACACACTTCACCATGTGCATTAAGAATTTACAGTTGACACCTACATGTGAAGGCCACGGATTCTTTACCCCCGTTCCCATCAATATGTTTGCTTTGGCCACATTCCTATTCCTCCTCTATTTTCCCCATACCTCTTCTATCTCTTCTACTCCCTTTTCCTAGGACCCTCCATTGAGCATTCCGTATTGCTGTCTACCAGATATATCATCTTGGCTTGCGGTCCTCTGGGTTTGAACCACGCACGTTGCGGTGTTCAGGTCTGTTGGGGAAACCCTTTCCCTCCTCAGCCCCTCCCTCTCCTCCCTCCTCACCCCTCCTTTCTCTCTCTCTCTATCTCTCCCTCTCTAATCTCCTGGAGATCTTGTAGTCATTTATCGAGCTGCCCAGACAATAGTCACCTCCACTAGGGTTCCATCCAAGCTCCTTAAGGTTTTAATTCTGCAGTTACTCTATTTGCAGTCTATACTCTGCATACCTCTGTCAGTTAGTTCTGGTAGGCTTGTATTGTATTCTATGCTACCATTCATGTTTCACCCTCTATGTACCTTGTGCATTCCTAATACGATTGTAGTATGTATGTACCTTGAAGTCCTAAATTCTTTATGTACTCATACTTGCTGTTACCTGTAATTTCGAAATAAAGCTTTTGAAAAAAAAAAAAAGAATTTACAATTGAAGGGGAGAGAAATGTAATTATTAGCATGTATGGTTGTTGTAATGTTGGCGGTGTGTTAGGGAGGGCAAGTGAAGGAAAAGATGAGCTCATACTTCAGCACCGTAAACACTGCCTTAAACCTTTCAGTACCATAGGGAACATTAACATCAACTGCCAAAGCAAGAGATCCAGAAGGGTATCTGTTACATATAACATCATCTCTGTCATTCTGTACTTACTGAAACAGCTGATAAGCAAGCATCTGGCGATCCATGTAAACAGAAAACTCACAAGGCACAATACAAAGCAAACTGAGTACCTTGTGAATCATGTGTTTACAAGAATCAGCTGATCCTCAGATAGACCACTGATCAGCTGTTTCAGTAAGTACAGAACAGCAGAGAAGCTGCAGGTTCTGTCACTTTATGAATATACTTTGACAATGAATGCTAATGTTCTGACCCATTTAGTTTCTCAGATATGTGCAATGCACATCTCTATGGCACTGTAAGGGTTAAAGAAGAGCAACTGCTATCTCTGTTCTTCATTAGAGACACCAAAATGTCCTCTGGCTCCACAGAGAGCTATAGGAAGATTCCAACTTCCCCCAAAGTTCCAGATTAACTTAAAAATACACCCACAGGAATATGACAATGGCTCATTAAGCTGCCTTTCAATAGGCAAATGAGCCATTGTCAAAGTAGACACTGCAAAATTAAAAACCTGATGAAGGGTATCACGGTGCCCATGATTCACTTGCAACATTCCTACTTCCAGGTTTGTCTTGGCTGCTCTTATTGGTTCTAGCTGGCTAGCCCCTCCCAGGGCTTGCCTTTATATACACCCTCCTGTCACTAGGCCGGTGCCCTTTCGTGGTGTTCCTGACCTTACATTTATTCTGTGCTCCTGTGTATGATCCGGTTTCGTCTGACCTTGTTCCTGTTCCGCTCTCTGTATACCGATCCAGGCTTTGGCTGACTACCTCTGTCTGTGTGCCGATCCAGGCTTTGGCTGACTACCGCTCTCTGTGTACCGATCCAGGCTTTGGCTGACTACCGCTCTCTGTGTACCGATCCAGGCTTTGGCTGACTACTGCTCTCTGTGTACCAATCCAGGCTTTGGCTGACTACTGCTCTCTGTGTACTGATCCAGGCTCTGGCTGACTACCGCTCTCTGTGTACCGATCCAGGCTTTGGCTGACTAATGCTCTCTGTGCTGCCCTCGATAGTTGTTGTCAGTCCATTCATTATTATTGCCTCCGGTTGCGCTACACTGTGCCTGTGATTCAGTGGGGCCTCCGTTACATGCTACCCAGCCTGTGTTCTCCGGTCACTAGCAGTGTTACTACTTTCCAGTTCATTCAATCTGTTGCCTCCGGTTGCCCTACCCTCAGCCTGTGATCCAGTGGGGCCTCCGGTCGTGCTACTACCTAAGCACGCCAGTCACTAGCAGTGTTATTACCTGTCAGTCCATTCTATTGCTGCCCCAGTTACCAGGCTGCCTTACCCGGTATTCGGTAAGGCCGGTAGAGCCTTTGCTATTCCTTGTTGCACCAGTTACTAGGCTTCCTTACCCGGTATTCGATAAGGCTGGTAGAGCCTTGCTATTCCTTGTTGCACCAGTTACTAGGCTGCCTTACCCGGTATTCGGTAAGGCCGGTAGAGCCTTTGCTATTCCTTGTTGCACCAGTTACCAGGTTGCCTTACCAGTATTCGGTAAGGCCGGTAGAGCCTTTGCTGTTCCTTTTTGCACCAGTTACCAGGCTGCCTTACCCGGTATTCGGTAAGGCCAGTAAAGCCTTTGTTATTTCTTGTTGCACTAGTTACTAGGCTGCCTTATCTGGTATTCGGTAAGGCCGGTAGAGCTTTATTGTTATTATTGCCAATGTATAGCCCTGACCTGTGTCTAACTATCTTACTGTATTCTTGTGAGTTTGGACCCATGTAGGGCCTTGTTTCGCTTTATCTTGCCTAATAAAGCTAGTTTATTTTATCCTACCAAATTGTCTGAGTGTTCAATAAAACCATGACAAAGGGATGGCAGATTCATGGCGATGATGGTGTATTTCCTGTGGATTCACAGGGTTGTGATGTCAAAGACAACTTAGTGCATATGCCGAGAGGTAGTCAAAGCAAATACACCATCATACTGCCAATCTGACCCCTTATTTCCAGTTACGGCACCTCAACCCAGTTATTCTTAGTACATGACCCTCAGTGAAGGGAAAATGTACAAACTCACCTGAGCAGCTCATTTGCTGCTTTATTGAATTCTGAGACAAACACTTCTCGGTATGGGGCAAGCAGGAATAAATCTGTACTCTGTGCCTTTATAGTACATAGTGTTATCGATGGCATATAGTAAAGGAACTCTCCAAAATGCCCATACAATTCCTCCCTGCTCAAGACACCAATGGCCTACAGAGGACCATGATTGGCATATGTAGTTTAGAAAATTAGTTTTCGGTAGGAATAGAATTGAGAAAATGGTTTATCTGCCTTTTTAAGAGAGAAACTGCCTTAGTACATCACCCCTAATGTCAAGTTTGCATGGCTCAGTGAGTGAATTTAATAACTTGAGCTCTGTGTAAAGCGTGGCGTTTTAATAAAATACTGAAAAACACAAAATAAAATGTAATAAAATATTTTAACCTAGTCTTTGGGAAAGAGTGGAACTAACACCTGATTAGAACCCCCCCCCACTTACCTTAATATGACCTGACGTTTGGAATGACCCTTCCATTGTTTCCTTGCTCTGTGATTCAAGAGTCCAGTGGTGTAGATTGCAAACGAATGCATTTCGCAGTATGTAATAATAACAACTAGTAATGATCGAGCACCCCAATGCTCGGGTGTCCGGGTGCTCTGGCCGAGCGCCCCCGGAGGCTCGAGTGCTCGGCCGAGCACCCGAGCCCCATTGAAGTCAATGGGAGGACTCGAGCATTACACCAGGCACCCCCTTCTCTGATGAGGGGAGGGTGCCTGGTTCATAGGAAAAGGTCAGAAAATGATGGAAACACCACAGAAATGGTTCAGGGACAGCATAGGGAGGATGTCTGGATGCATCTTGGACTCCAACGTCGCTGCTGGGAACGATGTTTCGCCCGTAGTACGCCATTTTAACAGACTGACCGTAAAACACACAAAAAGGAAGATAAAAACGATTTTAGGCGAAAAATTGTTACCAAACAGTTTTTGCTGTATATTTACTTGTATATCATCTGCAAATTCTGCAAAAAATTTCATCGATTTTTCGGAACTGGGGCCATGATTAAGAGGGAAACGTGCGCAGCGTAAAGCAGGTGTTCAACGTGGTTATGGCCCGGGTAAGGTACAGCATTCAGGAACGGAGGCCGCAGCTACCACAGGTTTTACAACATGTCCGTTTGCCCTTGTTAAGTCCAAAATTTATAGTCGGAACAGTGGGGTCTGATCCATTGAGTAAAAGTGACGAAGTGACTTAGTGGATGAAGCCAAGAACTACCTTCTGCTCTGTCGAACACCCCAGCCCTATTTAATTCAATGGGAGGACCTGAGGCACTCCGATACAACCTGTATATCACAAAATGGAGGGCCTCATTCACATTGTGGTACAATAGTTCAGGTAGTGGTCCAACACTCATAAAGCCTATGCACTAAGTGAAAGGGCTGCCAAAAATTAGACTGAAATGTCACTCCAATATACCCTTTATTACACATAAAGGAGGGCATCATACACACCCTTGAAAAATTAGGATTAATGGCCTGCTGGTGACCCTCTAAAACATTAGGGGCGAGGGCATGCCGCTAAGCTGACCATCTAAAACATTAGGAATGAGGGTCTGCTGCTGAGCCGACCATCTAAAACATTATGGGTGAGGGTCTGCTGCGGAGCTGACCATCCTAAACATTATATGCGAAGGCCCGCTAGTGAGCTGACGCTATAAAACATTATATGTGAGGGCCCGCTAGAGAGCTGACCCAATAAAACATTATATGAGAAGGCCCGCTGGTGAGCTGACCTATACAAAAATTGTCAAACAGGGCCCGCTGGTGAGCTGGCCCTATATAAAAATTATATCACAGGGCCCGCTGGTGAGCTGGCCCTATATAAAAATTATATCACTGGGCCCGCTGGTGAGCTGGCCCTATATAAAAATTATATCACTGGGCATATGGAAGAGGAGGAGGAGGATGAGAAGATTAAGAGTCAACCATATACCCGTTTTTTGGGTGGAAGGGGTGAATGGGAACACAGAGTATTCCCATCATTGTAAATAACATATCTAAAGTGACTTTATGTTCACCCGGGGCTTTCCTCCAGTGGAGTGGAGAAGTCAGAGGAAATCCAGGCCTTGTTCATTTTTATAAGTGTCAACCTATCAGCATTTTCGGTGGAAAGGCGGATACGCTTATCTGTTATGATGCCACCAGCAGCACTAAATACCTGCTCAGACAGAACGCTGGCGGCAGGGCAGGCCAGCACCTCCAAGGCGTAGAGTGCCAGTTCATACCACGTGTCCAGCTTGGACACCCAGTAGTTGTAAGGCACAGAGGGATCATTGAGGACGCTGACACGGTCTGCTACGTACTCCTTCACCATCTTCCAAAACTTTTCCCTCCTTGTGACACTAGGCTGCGCATCAGGGTGAGGGTGCTGGCGGGGTGTCATGAAGGTGTCCCACGCCTTGGAGAGTGTTGCCCTGCCTTTGTCGGAACTGCTGTGTGCTCCCCTTTTCTCCCCTTCTCGGTTGGCCAAGGTAGCACGTACTCTGCCGCCAGCGTTGTCAGATGGAAAATTTTGGAGCAATTTCTCGACAAGAACCTTCTGGTATTGCACCATTTTGCTTGTCCTCTCCACCGGAGGAATGAGAGATGAGAAATTCTCTTTGTAGCGGGGGTCCAGAAGGGTGAACACCCAGTAATCCGTGTTGTCTAAAATGCGTATAACGCGTGGGTCACGGGAAAGGCAGCCTAACATAAAGTCAGCCATGTGTGCCAGAGTACCAACAGGCAAGATTTCGCTGTCCTCACCAGGAGGATGACTCTCAATCTCCTCATCCTCTTCCTCCTCTTCTGCCCACCCACGCTGAAGAGATGGAACTAAAGTTCCATGGCTACCCTCTGTATCGGAGGCAACCGTGTCTTCCTCCTCCTCCTCCTCCGCCTCCTCCAATTGTCGCTGAGAAGACGAAGTGAGGGTGCTCTGGCTATCACCTTGTGTAAGCTCTTCCTCCCCCATTTCCACCTCTTCCACATGCAAAGCGTCGGTTTTAATTGTGAGCAGCGAGCGTTTCAGTAGACACAGAAGTGGGATGGTTACACTGATAATAGCGTTATCGCCGCTCACCATCTGTGTCGATTCCTCAAAATTGCGTAAAACCTCACAGAGGTCTGACATCCATTCCCACTCCTCACTTCTGATTAGAGGAAGTTGAACGGAGAGGCGACGACCGTGTAACAGCTGGTACTCCACTACTGCCCTCTGCTGCTCACAAAGCCGGGCCAACATGTGGAAGGTGGAGTTCCAGCGCGTGCTCACGTCACACAGCAGCCGGTGAGCTGGCAATTGTAAGCGCTGCTGCAGCTTCAACAGGCCGGCTGAAGCTGTAGATGACTTACGGAAATGTTCACACACGCGGCGCACCTTGGTCAAGAGATCATGCAAATTGGGGTAGGTTTTTAGAAATCGCTGAACCACTAAATTAAATACATGCGCTAGGCATGGTACGTGTGTGAGCTTGCCGAGCTCCAAAGCCGCCACCAAGTTACGCCCATTATCACACACAACCATGCCTGGTTGCAGGTTGAGTGGCGAGAGCCACTGCTCGGTCTGGTGACTAATCCCATGCAACAGCTCTGAGGCCGTGTGCTGTTTGTCCCCAAGGCAGATCAGCTTCAGCACGGCCTGTTGACGCTTCCCCACTGCAGTGCTACACTGCTTCCAGCTACCGGCTGATGGGTGAGTGGCGCTGCGCGCAGAGAATTCGGAGATGGAAACGGAGGAGGAGGAGGAGGAGGAGCCAATAACGTAGGTGCTGGCGGAAACCCTGATGGAGGTAGGGCCCGCAATCCTCAGCGTGGGTAGCACCTGTGCCATCCCAGGGTCTGAGTCGCTCCCAGCCTCCACGACATTCACCCAGTGTGCCGTCAGGGAAATGTAGCGTCCCTGGCCACAAGCACTTGTCCATGTGTCAGTCGTTAAGTGGACCTTCCCAGTAACTGCGTTGGTCAGGGCACGGGTGATGTTATGGGACACATGGTGGTGTAAGGCGGGGACGGCACACCGGGAAAAGTAGTGGCGGCTGGGGACTGCGTACCGAGGGACAGCTGCTGCCATCAGGCTGCGGAAGGACTCAGTGTCCACAAGCCTAAATGGCAGCATTTCAATGGCCAGTAATTTGGAAAGGTGTGAGGTTAGTGCTATGGCCTGTGGGTGGGTGGCTGGGTATTTTCGCTTGCGCTCAAATGCCTGGGGTAACGACATTTGGACGCTGCGCTGGGACAGGGAAGTGGATGTGGTCGCTGATGGTGCTTCAGATGGTACAGGTGCAGGGTGGGAGGTATGCGGGCCTGCGCCTTCGACAGGCGATTGGCCGGCACCGAAAACAGGGGAAGAGGAGGCAGTGGTGTGGCCTGCAGACACAGATTGGCGATCCGGGCGTTCCTCCCACTTATTACGGTGCTTGGATGCCATGTGTCGGATCATGCTGGTGGTGGTGAGGTTGCTAGTGTTCATGCCTCGGCTCATTCTGGTGTGGCACAGGTTGCAAACTACAATTCTTTTGTCGTCCGCACTTTCCTTAAAAAAACGCCATACCGCAGAACACCTAGCCCTTGGCAAGGGAGATTTACGCAAGGGGGTGCTCCGTGGAACATTTGCGGGCCGGTTTGGTGCGGTCCGCCTTCTTTCTTTAGCCACACCACTGCCTCTTCCAGCCTGTTGCGGTGCTGCAGATGGCTCACCCTCAGGACTGCTGTCATCGCTCGGCTCTCCACCTTCCCAGGTGGGGTCAGTCACCTCATCGTTCACCAAGTCCTCCTCCACTTCCTCACTCTGATCATCCTCCTCATTTCTTGATCCCACCACATACTCAGTCATTGACAACTGTGTATCATCCTCCTCATCAAGGTCTTGAGAGAGTAATTGTGGTTGATTTGATGGCAACTGTGTCTCATCATCATCATCATCCACTTCCTTTGACGTTAAATGCCGTTCCCCTCTGTCATCTTCTTGTGATTGGGTACCCTCTAGAGGTTGTGAATCAGGGCACAAGATCTCATGTTCCTCTGCAAGCGTGCTTGGAGAGAGGTTCAAATGAAGGATTGGTGATGAGACGAGCTCCTCACTATATCCCAGTGTGGGATCACTTCTTTGGCCAGACCCTCTATGGTGGGAGGAAGGATGATCAGGGTGAGGATTATGTTGACCAGACTCTTGGCTACTGAGAGTGGACTTGGTGGAAGACAGGGTGGTGCTTAACCGACTGGAAGCAGTATCAGCTGAAATCCAACCGACCACCTGTTCGCAGTTGTCTGACCTCGAGAGTGATGTCCTGCGACGCCCTGTAAACTGAGACATGAAGCTAGGTATGGTGGATGTCTTTCTGTCTTGTGCTCTGGCACCAGGCACAGTTTCTACGCGTCCTGACCCGCGCCCTGAACTATCAGGATCACGTCCACTTCCCTGTCCCTTTTTACCCGCCTTCTTCATATTACACGGAATATATGCCGCTAATCTGCGGCTAGGCACACTAAACAGAATGTGACGCTAATCTGCGGCTATTTTCAGTGAACGGAATATGTGACGTTAATTTTAAAATTTGCACACTAAACAGAATGTGAAAATAATCTGCGGCTAGGCACACTAAACAGAATGTGACGCTAATCTGCGGCTAGGCACAGTGAACGGAATATGTGACGTTAATTTTAAAATTTGCACACTAAACAGAATGTGAAAATAATCTGCGGCTAGGCACACTAAACAGAATGTGACGCTAATCTGCGGCTATCTTCAGTGAACGGAATATGTGACGTTAATTTTAAAATTTGCACACTAAACAGAATGTGAAAATAATCTGCGGCTAGGCACACTAAACAGAATGTGACGCTAATCTGCGGCTATTTTCAGTGAACGGAATATGTGACGTTAATTTTAAAATTTGCACACTAAACAGAATGTGAAAATAATCTGCGGCTAGGCACACTAAACAGAATGTGACGCTAATCTGCGGCTAGGCACAGTGAACGGAATATGTGACGTTAATTTTAAAATTTGCACACTAAACAGAATGTGAAAATAATCTGCGGCTAGGCACACTAAACAGAATGTGACGCTAATCTGCGGCTAGGCACAGTGAACGGAATATGTGACGTTAATTTTAAAATTTGCACACTAAACAGAATGTGAAAATAATCTGCGGCTAGGCACACTAAACAGAATGTGACGCTAATCTGCGGCTAGGCACAGTGAACGGAATATGTGACGTTAATTTTAAAATTTGCACACTAAACAGAATGTGAAAATAATCTGCGGCTAGGCACACTAAACAGAATGTGACGCTAATCTGCGGCTAGGCACAATGAACGGAATATGTGACGTTAATTTTAAAATTTGCACACTAAACAGAATGTGAAAATAATCTGCGGCTAGGCACACTAAACAGAATGTGACGCTAATCTGCAGCTAGGCACAGTGAACGGAATATGTGACGTTAATTTTAAAATTTGCACACTAAACAGAATGTGAAAATAATCTGCGGCTAGGCACACTAAACAGAATGTGACGCTAATCTGCGGCTAGGCACAGTGAACGGAATATGTGACGTTAATTTTAAAATTTGCACACTAAACAGAATGTGAAAATAATCTGCGGCTAGGCACACTAAACAGAATGTGACGCTAATCTGCAGCTAGGCACAGTGAACGGAATATGTGACGTTAATTTTAAAACTTGCACACTAAACAATATGTGCCGCTAATCTGCGGCTAGGCACACTAAACAGAATGTGACGCTAATCTGCGGCTGTTTTCAGTGAACGGAATATGTGACGTTAATTTTAAAATTTGCACACTAAACAGAGTGTGAAAATAATCTGCGGCTAGGCACACTAAACAGAATGTGACGCTAATCTGCGGCTAGGCACAGTGAACGGAATATGTGACGTTAATTTTAAAATTTGCACACTAAACAGAATGTGAAAATAATCTGCGGCTAGGCACACTAAACAGAATGTGACGCTAATCTGCAGCTATTTTCAGTGAACGGAATATGTGACGTTAATTTTAAAATTTGCACACTAAACAGAATGTGAAAATAATCTGCGGCTAGGCACACTAAACAGAATGTGACGCTAATCTGCGGCTAGGCACAGTGAACGGAATATGTGACGTTAATTTTAAAATTTGCACACTAAACAGAATGTGAAAATAATCTGCGGCTAGGCACACTAAACAGAATGTGAACTAATCTGCGGCTAGGCACAGTGAACGGAATATGTGACGTTAATTTTAAAATTTGCACACTAAACAGAATGTGAAAATAATCTGCGGCTAGGCACACTAAACAGAATGTGACGCTAATCTGCGGCTAGGCACAGTGAACGGAATATGTGACGTTAATTTTAAAATTTGCACACTAAACAGAATGTGAAAATAATCTGCGGCTAGGCACACTAAACAGAATGTGACGCTAATCTGCTGCTATTTTCAGTGAACGGAATATGTGACGTTAATTTTAAAATTTGCACACTAAACAGAATGTGAAAATAATCTGCGGCTAGGCACACTAAACAGAATGTGACGCTAATCTGTGGCTAGGCACAGTGAACGGAATATGTGACGTTAATTTTAAAATTTGCACACTAAACAATATGTGCCGCTAATCTGCGGCTAGGCACACTAAACAGAATGTGACGCTAATCTGCGGCTATTTTCAGTGAACGGAATATGTGACGTTAATTTAAAAATTTGCACACTAAACAGAATGTGAAAATAATCTGCGGCTAGGCACACTAAACAGAATGTGACGCTAATCTGCGGCTAGGCACAGTGAACGGAATATGTGACGTTAATTTTAAAATTTGCACACTAAACAATATGTGCCGCTAATCTGCGGCTAGGCACACTAAACAGAATGTGACGCTAATCTGCGGCTATTTTCAGTGAACGGAGTATGTGACGTTAATTTTAAAATTTGCACACTAAACAGAATATGAAAATAATCTGCGGCTAGGCACACTAAACAGAATGTGACGCTAATCTGCGGCTAGGCACAGTGAACGGAATATGTGACGTTAATTTTAAAATTTGCACACTAAACAATATGTGCCGCTAATCTGCGGCTAGGCACACTAAACAGAATGTGACGCTAATCTGCGGCTATTTTCAGTGAACGGAATATGTGACGTTAATTTTAAAATTTGCACACTAAACAATATGTGCCGCTAATCTGCGGCTAGGCACACTAAACAGAATGTGACGCTAATCTGCGGCTATTTTCAGTGAACGGAATATGTGACGTTAATTTTAAAATTTGCACACTAAACAGAATGTGAAAATAATCTGCGGCTAGGCACACTAAACAGAATGTGACGCTAATCTGCGGCTAGGCACAGTGAACGGAATATGTGACGTTAATTTTAAAATTTGCACACTAAACAGAATGTGAAAATAATCTGCGGCTAGGCACACTAAACAGAATGTGACGCTAATCTGCGGCTAGGCACAGTGAACGGAATATGTGACGTTAATTTTAAAATTTGCACACTAAACAGAATGTGAAAATAATCTGCGGCTAGGCACACTATTAAAATGGCCCTTTTTGTCGCTGCGTTGTACACTATTTGTCCCTGTGCACCTAGTACAATGTCACCTAAATATCCCCCCCCACAAAAAAAAATGAAATTGTGCCCCCCCAAACAAAATATAAATGCTGCCCCCACACACAACAGTCCTAAAAAGGACTTTTGGGTCTTGATATAGTGTTCCAACACTTTTATTCTCCCTACACTGACTTTCCCTTCCTATCCTCATCTCTCCCTGGGTAAGACTGAGCCGAACTCGCTGGTCGGGTGCTATACAGCACCCGATCACGGGTTCTGGCCAGCCAATCAGTGTAATGCCAGCAGCCAACATGGCTGCTGGCATTACACTGATGTCAGAGCCTCCCCGCACGTTTATTGGCTGCGCAGCAGCTGCGAAATGTGCGGGGAGGAGACCCGAACATGGCGGGCGAGCACATGCGGTACTCGTATGAGTACCGCCATGTGCCGAGCAGAGCGATGCTCGAGCCGAACCGAGCTTTGGCCGAGCATGCTCGCTCATCACTAATAACAACCTTATTGGATTAACATTCAGTTTTAAGCTTTTGAGAGCAACACTCCCTTTTTCAGGTCAGAAGCATATTTTAATATTACATTTCCTAGGCTTGTGCAATTGTTCATACTTGTTATTTCACTGTTTCCCAACTGTCGCAATTAAATTCAAGAGGCAATCATGTTTCAGAGAAACAGGAAGACTATAACAAGAGATCACAGTTTTAATGGCAAGATAGGAACGACTACTTTACCGAAAGGGTGGTTGATACATGGAATATCATCCTATCACGGTACCCGTGATCTCGCTATGGTGACATTGCTACTTCCTGTATGATTCCTGTTGAATTCTTATTGGCTGCTGGATCCTGTCTCCACCCAGCGCTAGCCCTTTTAACCCCAACCCTGTCAGTGTGCGGTTGCCCTTTCATGGTGTGCCTGTTTCGTGAGTACGCTCCAGACTTCCAGTGTGTATCCTGTGTATGACGCGGCCTGACTGACGACTCTTCATGGATTTCCGATTCCTGCTTAGTGTCGGACCCGGATTGGCTGACGTTCCTGCTCCGCGTATCGACCCGGCTTGGCTGACGTTCCTGCTCTGTGTACCGACCCGTATTGGGTGACATTCCTGCTCCGTGTTTCGACCCGGCTTGGCTGATATTTCTGCTCTGTGTACAGACCTGGATTGGCTGACGTTCCTGCTCCGTGTATTGACTCGACCTGGCTGACGTTCCTGCTCTGTGTACCGACCCGGATTGACTGACGCCCCTTCTCCTGGCATTTACCTGTCTTACGTTTCTGTTCTGTGTATCAAGTTGGCCTGCCAGCCTTCCTGCCCCCTGGGTATCCGGGCTACCTGACCTGAGTACTATCCTCCAGTACTGTGACCCATTCCTACTCTACCTGCACTTGTTGGGTTCGCCTCACTTTGGTGTTGCGTTCTCCTTTGGTTAGCACCCCGGTACACTTGACCTGTTCACATTCATTTAACGAGGTTGGTTGTGCTCCCTGGGCGCCTCGATTACCTCCTTGCCTGTGGTCATTATCAGGCCTGAGCGTACGATTACCCTCGTGGAGGGTTGGTGCAAGTTAGTGCTTGTGAGTCACAGTTACTGAGCCTTATCCAGTGGGTTAGTTGCCTTGTCGCTATTTACCACCCTTTGCATGGGGCTGATCGTTTCCCTACAGTTCGCTTACCCTAGTTTGCTAGGGTTCTGTTGAGCTTAGCATTCTGTCAGTGTTGCATACTGGTGCGCAGAGTTCCTATTCAGTCTGCTCCGGCAGCTCCGCTATACCTTGAGCGGTAAAGTCCTGATATCAATTTCACTGACAGTATCCTGCAGCCTTGTTGCCTCGGTCTGGCTGTCTAGTAGTTACTGTCAGTGTCATTTCAGAGGGCCATCAGTGTTCCTTGTTGCCCACGAGTCTGGGCCGTTATCGTACGTGTAGATCGTAGTGACCTCATACTACAACTACACCTCTGTGGTATCTCTGCCGCCATCTTGTCCCTCTTTATATCAGAGGGCTACCTGTCTGGTCTCCACACTACTAGGGCCTGTTCGCTCTTAGGCCTAGTAGCTCCCTTCTGGGAATTATGTCTCGCTAGTGGTCTCCGTTGCCACTATCAAGTTACACACATATTGTCTGCTAACTTGATCCTGTGTCAGTATAGTATTGGACTATACTGGACCCGTGTGGGTTACCGAATTATTGAACTGTCTGTTAACCTGATTCTGTGTCAGTGTGGTATTGGACTGTACTGGACCCGCATGGGTTACAGAAGTAACAAACTGTCTGCTTAACCTAATTCTGTGTCAGTATTGCTTATGTCTGTACTGGACCCGTGAGGGTGCAGAAGTGTACGGTCATTATCTTTAATAAACTGTGTTTTTACCAAACCTTACTTGTCTGTGTATCAGAGAAACTGTAACATATCCCAACTGATACACTTTCTAAATTCAAAAATACTTGGGAGAAATAAGAGCAAACAATACTGAACTTCTTCCAGATAATAAGGAATGGTCAGTCTAGTTAATAGTAGACTTGAGCGATTTGGTTCAGCTAATTTCGGAATTCAGACGAATAAGGCGTATTCTGCATCATTCGGACCTTCTAAAAGCCAAGGTCCACCCACACAAAAAAATCAGAATCCGAAATGGAACTAGTCTGAAATTTCGGTGTATATTTCGAAAATTCGGACGACGCTTTCCCGCCTGAAACCAATACAATGTTGCTACATACTGCTAAAAATAGATCTGGTAAAACAGGCTCTTTACAGTTCATGCAAAGTGCAGATATTAACCATATAAGGACACAAGCAATTTTGCCATTTTTGCTATGTGTGTGTTCAACCATAATTCCTATCTTTCTCATTTATTGCACAAACACATATTATATACCATTTTTTAAAGGACAGAAAGGACTTCAATTTGATGTGACATATACAGTGTGTAGGGGTTTATAAAATACCCCTTCCTGTCTCATTAGAGATTTAATACTATTATTAATTATTTAACATATTTTTTATTTTTATTTGTTTAATTAAAATTTTTTATTGAATATTTGATTTTTTTTTTTTTTTTTAATTCAGCCGAATAATTCGGACTATTGACGAATTTCGTCCGAGTCGAACAGGTCCGGTCCGAAATTCGGATCCTCCGAACTTAAAAAAAAAAAATTGTCTGAAATCAAATTTTACCGAAAATTTTTGCTGTGCACAAGTCTAGTTAAAAGGGTTCTTATTCTCAGTTACATTCTCTGTACGTGGCTTCTGTTCCAATAATCAGCAAATAATGAATTCACTTGGTGAAGCACTAATTATTAAATATCAGAGAGGAAGATGCAAAACGATGGCACTGAGCAAGTCAACTACACCACAGAAGATAAGTAAGAATTCTGAACATTCCCCATTCATTTAAATGTGGTATTTAGTCAACTGAATACTATCTAGCAGTCATTCAAGGGGTAAAATTCTAATTGAAAACAATGGTAATTTTTACTTGTCTCCGATGATACAGTTGGTTTGCCAGATAATTGCTCCAGTTTTTCTTGTGAAATCAGCCCCAGTAGTGTGAATTTTCCAATAGCAATATACATTTACATACATTGTGGGAGGATAATATTATCGCTTATCTCTATATCCTGGTGAGATCAGGATGCAGAGTGTTAAAATACTAGTAAGAGGTTCTTTCATCTCATGTTATTTTTAAACACTAACTAATTTAAAATGGGGTCCAGATACCATATATTAACGTATTAAAGCCCTAGAAAAATAAATGCAGCGCCTCATATAAAAAATTACCTAGGAATGGGTCTAAAGTCCCCTTCCTCTACTCTCCCCTGTGAGCGGAAGAATCCTATATAATAATTCGCTAGGATGTTTGTCAGAAACCGTCATGCACAGTAGAAATTGCCCAAATGCACAGAATGCTGGGAGCTTTCAGACAGTCTCTACAGTGTATGACTGCGTCGGCGGCAGGATGCAGAGCAGGACCAGCCTCTTAACCCTTTGAGTACCAGAGGGGTACACAATGTGTTGTGTACCCCTCTGTCACTCAAAGGGTTATCATCACCTGGACCTTGGCCCGTGTACATGGGCTTTTACACTAGTAGTAAATAATTAGAATGGGGACTGGAGCCCCCACATTCATTTTATAATTGCACAAGGAAGGGGTCTTCCGCCCTTCCCTCTACTCCCATAGAAGAGATGAAGTTGATGTTTTTTGAAGGACGAGGTTACCTTTTTAAAGGTGCTCAGGTGCAAGAAAACTTTTGGGGCCCCTTAAACCTTTGAGAACCAGACAGGATACCTCACAAATGGATACAGAAAAGTTAAATATAAAGGCAGTTCTTTAACCCCCAAATTTGCTCCTTTTTTGTCTTCTTATACATTATCTCCTATTTGCAAATCATGAGCAATATGAACAGAACACAAATGGAGCAAGTCTGGGACAAACCAACTATACCATAGGGGACAAATAAACCTACTCATTGACTGAATATAGCTTTTTAACCCTTTGAATGCCAGAGATACATCCAACGTATTCCAGAGACCTCTATAGCATCCAAGGTGTTTAAGCCCCATTTATATCAGTGGGAATTTGGTAATTTGTATTTGTCCACTATTATATATTTGATTTGTCCCAAATTACTCCAGATCATCTTACTAAATTAGAATCTTGGTATTGTAATTTGATTTTATCAATTTATTGGAGACTATTCTCTTGAAATCCTGGGGTTTCCCCTGAATAATAGAAGTCACCTATATTGCAGCTGTTTTTTCTTCTCTTCCACATACTGTATGTACTATGTATTAGTCATTTTATAAAGACACATTCAAAGGCACCCCTCGAAATGGATTTTATTCACTAACCTTAGCATACCTATTTCTCCTTAGACTAAGGGAGCAAAGATAGAGCTGGCTGAGGATAGAGCCTAAAATACTCATGTGTCTTTATGCAAGGTATTGATCTCTAATTGGCTACTACATACACAGAAGAGGGAAAAAAAATCTGAATCGCAGATGTCTTCCTTTCTTCATCTCAACAGAGTTATGCAACTATGAGAAGAGGCAAGGAAATTGATTGGCTACTACATACACAGAAGAGGAAAAAATCTGAATCGCATATGTCTTCCTTTCTTCACCTCAACTGAGTTATGCAACTATGAGAAGAGGCAGGGGAATTGAATAATTTATGAGTAGAGTTGTACCCCACTGTCCCCTGTTGAAAATCTGTTCCTGATTGGGAAACAGTATCTGTACCAGTGGGTCAAAGATGAAGCAAGGCTGGTAAAGAGTGTATGTGTGGTCCTCCTGTGACTAGTGGGACTGTGGTACAAGGCTGGAATATCAGTTTATCTGTGGTTCCATAAATACAGGAACTATGGACCCTGTATTAATTCTTGAATATGTATCCTCTCACAATGGGCAGAGTAGAGAAATTGTAAAAAGTAATATGTTGGCTCTGGTCCTCATATTAATTATTTATTATTCTTCCTCTTTCAATGGATAGGGTAGAGGATGGGATCCATGGTCCCATTTCTTCTGCATAAATGGGAGCTCCTGTCCACATAGTAATTATTAATTGCTTTCCTAATGGGGAGAGTAGAGGAAGGAGCCTTCAGACCTCCATGCTTGTTGCAGGCACGGCTCTCTAGTCGTGTCCTGATTAAGTGCTGTCGGCGGGCAGGAGCAGCTCGTCTTATCACTTGTGCTATTATTTGGTTTTAATAGCCTTCAATAAAGTTTCATTTTTTATTGAGCATGCAAAACAAATCAGACAGTAGCTGTGGAGAGTTGTTATATCCCTATTAATAGATGTATGAGTACACTGTTATGCTACAATGAGTAACAGAAAAACAATCCATTTTTAAGAAAGTCATTTGTAAGTAATGTCTTTTAAGGTCTAAGGAAGGGAGAACTGAACTGGGAATAAGTGTTCTGAGTGTGGACATAATATTCTTCTCCAAAATTGTTGCAAAATTGTCATCTTAGGCCAGAGCAGTATAACTTTAGTACACCCATGCACTAATTTTATGATATGTTTCTATTGTCTGTGAAAAAGGAATTAAAAAGCAGGACTACACAGACAATAATGTTTTATGTGTGGCTATACCTTAAAGACACAAATAAAAACAGAGAAAGTCCACCCCATTGTACTTGAATCATTTGTTAAATAAACTAAAATCACAACTAATACTAATGCATGCTATATAATAAAACAATAGGATGTTTGTCCGATGCAGTCATGCGCAGTAGAGACTGCATGAACTTGCCGGCCGAGTAGTCATGTGACCTCCGAGTGTGAGAGGAGAAACAAGATGGCACTGCAGCTGATACTGAATGGGGCACTATGAAATCGTATTGAACTTCTGTTTCCCGTCACCTCTGTGCTGCTGGCACACTGGACTCACCTCTGTGCACCTTCCTGGGACCGCTCAGTGCGAGGGAAGCAAGGTACAACTGGCTCTGGTCTGAGGATGAGGGGCCGCTGGGGAAAGCTTCCCAAGTCTCCGGTGCTGCCTGTCGCCGCTCCTGGCTCTGGGTCAGCAGCCGATTCTGCTGGGTAGCACTGTGGCCCGTGTACATGGGCTTTTACACTAGTAGTTACATAGTAAAATAGGGTGAAAAAAGACACAAGTTCATCAGATGCAATCTTCTGCCACCTTAAACCCAGGAATTAGGAATGGTATAATCCTTCCTGACTCCAAGATAGTGTTAGCCTGCTTACAAAAGCATACTGTTTCTTTTACTAATATACAGTATAACCTGCATGCTGTCATCTGCTAGAAATATATCTAATCTTCTCTTAAATATTTCCATTGTATTTGCTATTACCATATCATTGGGCAAAAAATGTCCACAATCTAACAGACCTTACTGTAAATAACCCCTTCCTCTGCTGGAGTTGAAAACTTCTTTCCTCTAATCATAATTGATGGATCCTAGTTATTTGATCAGTCCTCACTAAAGACTTCCTTGTATGGGCATTCCATTTACTTATACAGTGTAGCAAGATCCCCTCTTAGGCATCTTTTCTGTCAAGTAATTAAACCATATTTATTGCTCTTCTCTGTACTGTCTCCAGTTGTAGAGTATCCATTTTCAGAACTGGTGCCTAAACTGTTCTGCTTGTTCGAGGTGAAGTCGTACAAACTATTTGTTCAGTGGCAACATTATGTTATCCACTCTTGCTTCAATACCCATTTTTATGCAAGACAATACTTTTCTTTTGCTACTACTGTTTGACACTGATCATTATTTTCAAGTTAACAGTTTAAAAGTAGTCCCAGATTTTTCTGTAGCAAAAGGTTGTATAAAATTATCCCATTAAATTCTTAAGTATCATGCCTATTGGTTTATTCCAAATACATAACTTTATACTTTCCTACATTACATTTCATATTCCATTTGTTTACCCAATCTGACAGATTATATAAATCCTTCTGTAAAAAAACAAACATCCTGTTGTGAATGACACCCTGCACGTTTTAGAGCCATCTGCAGATACCCAAGAGCATCGGAAATACCTCTAAAGCCTCAGAAGAAGAGTGCAATTTAACACTGACTGATCAAAGTATCTGGATCTGGATTGAGTTCTCTTATCTGATTTCCATGCTAAACAATGCAATGTTTACTTGTATTTAAGAGAGATGTTTTCATATTTATCTGTATAACATGCCTGAGGAAGAGATCTAAGGTCTTGAAAGCTTGCATTTTAAATCTGATTAGTTAGCCAATAAAAGGTATCAAAAACTATATTTGCCTCCTGTATCTGCAAATACTGACATTTTGCTTTCTATACCTATATCCAGGTCATTTTTAAATATGTTAAAAAGCAAGTACAGATTCCTGAAGTACTTTTCCATTTACAACAAGACACTGCTCCATATCCTCCAACCAATTATCACTCCAGTTGTAACGGGTTATCCCCTAGACCCAATTTCCTTATTGCCAGTGTATCAAATGTCTTTACAAAGTCTAGATATACTACAACATCTACTGTTTTACCTAGGTTGCTAATTAGTTCTTCATAGAAGCTGAAAGGTTTGTTTGTCAAGATCTATTTCTCATAAAATGTCACCTTATAGATCATTGGTTAGACCTCACCTGGAGTACTGTGTACAGTTCCGATGACCACATCTCCAGAAGGACATTAACAAATTGGAGGCACCAGGGTACCAGAATAGATTCAAAGCACCTAATAAGTACATCTCAGAAGAAAGGAGGAAAAGGGGTGATATGATTGAAACCTTTAAATATAGTAGGGGGTTTAATAGTCCAGGAGGGTAACATTTTGCAGAAAAAGAGGAATACAAAACAAAAGGTTATGATCTAAAATTAGAGGATGGAAAATCTCAAAAGTGATGTATGTAAGTACTACTTTATGAAAAGGGTGACAAACTCATGGAACAACCTCCAAGCAGAGGTTGTAGTTTTAGTAGGGTTTAATACTGTTAGGGAATTCAAAGATGCCAGTTATATACACAAGTCCATTCAGAGAAGTAGGAAAGACTGTGTATTTTAATTACATAGAGAAATGGTCAGACTGGATGGACAAGATGGTTCTTTTCTAGTTACAAAAATCTTTATTTCTATGTTTCTAACTCATATTTACTTGAAGATTAAATTGCATGCCTATCATATAATACACAGTCCTCAATACCCACTTGAAAATTGTCCTCGCACAATAAAAACCTGGAATGACTTTTTGCCCTTCTCTCAGTGCACTGGTACTGCAGGCCCTATGCATTTCATGGGATGGCTTTCCTGCTTCCTCATCAAGACAATTTCTGGATGGCCATAACACCTTTACAATATAATCTACTTGGATTACATGGCAAATTATTATTATTTCAACCACTTAGAAGAAAGAGGTAGCTTTAACACATTGTATTTCTATGCATTGTAGACATCTCTAAAGGGTTAATAATTTAGTTTTTGTCACCATGTTGAGATTTCCCTTCATTTTTGAGTTCCTGGAGGGCAAACAAGAAATAAATGTAAAACTGAGATTATCTTTCATTGTTACTTCATTACTTGGACTCTATTATGTAACTACAGTGCCAATTAACTAACTGTGAACTATCTTTTTTTCCATTGTATGGGCATCAGGTTAGGTTCTAGTTTCAATTATCCTATTCATAAGCAAAGGAATTTTTCTCCAAATATGCATGGCTGTTCTACGTGCCTAAACCTGTAATTAATTCTTTTGAGTCTCATCGTTATTTTCTCAAGCAAACTAGCCAAAAGGTTATCTGTCTATAGTATGGTGTAGTACAAGGAATAGATTTTGACATATGATAAACAGAAGTTTCGACTTTTCTCTTTATGGTTTCTTAGAAGTAGTAGTAACCAGTTATTGCCTTGGGGGGTTTGTGTGAAATGTGACAAATAAAAGAACAATAGATTATACTAGCATTTTGGGTTTTGGAAAGCAGCTCAGAAAACTTCAAATGGATTCTTTTTTGTTCCATAAATATTTAATTCAACCTTGTTGACAGTCAGGGAATTAGAAAAGAAACAAAAATTATTAAGTCATAAAACAAGACATAAGCTCTACATTTCCAAATTCCCTTATGATGTACAGTATTTGTCTGCAGATACTATCCAGAGGGCACTCATTCAGCTATCTGCCAAATAACATATCTTTTTGGTTGGAGAAGATTAAATCAGACAGGGATACAGGAACAGACCACATGTTAAAAAAAAAAAGAAAGAAAAGTGCATATGCAGTATATAGATAGATAGATAGATAGATAGATAGATAGATAGATAGATAGAGAGAGAGAGTATAGTCTCAAATAACATCACTCACAAAACGTAAGGATATTCAAAGCAAAACAGTTAATCGATTGATCAACATTTCTTTGCCACAAAATGCACCTTTATCAAGACAACCATTAGTGCAAACATAACCCCTTTATATACCCCCACATACCATAAAAATCAGAGTGTATTTCTCTGCTCATTTGAGGGAGGAAAGATTGTATTGAATTTGGAAGGACTGGTTGCAAAAATTACCAATTCAGTCATGAATGAATAGAGAGGGGACATTGGTTCAATAATAGGGGTAGAAGAGGGCTCCACAGTGTATTATTGTATTGTATTCTTGTATTATGGTGTTACTTGTCTCATGCTTGGTTGATTGTTTATGAGGGGGGATTGTGAAGTGTTTTAGAGGAGGTGTTAGCAGTTTATAGACTATTGGTCAATATTAGATTGCTTGGGGTTTGTATTGTAAGATTATGTGATGTATTTATGTTGTTTATTAAAAAACAATAAAGATATAAGAAATAAAAAAAAAATCAGAGTGTGAAAACACAGAACACATATTAGGGTAATTAAACGATAGGGTCTGTTTACGATCAGATCACCCCCTTAGTGATGTAATACTGGCTGGTAATAGTGATGATCGAGCACCCCAATGCTCGGGTGTTTGGGTGCTCTGGCTGAGCGCCCCCGGAGGCTCGAGTGCTCGGCCGAGCACCCGAGCCCCATTGAAGTCAATGGGAGGACTCGAGCATTACACCAGGCACCCCCTGCTCTGATGAGGGGAGGGTGCCTGGTTGATAGGAAAAGGTCAGAAAATGATGGAAACACCACAGAAATGGTTCAGGGACAGCATAGGGAGGATGTCTGGATGCATCTTGGACTCCAACGTCGCTGCTGGGAACGATGTTTCGCCCGTAGTACGCCATTTTTACAGACTGACCGTAAAACACACAAAAAGGAAGATAAAAATGACTTTAGGCGAAAAATTGTTACCAAACAGTATTTGCTGTATATTTACTTGTATATCATCTGCAAATTCTGCAAAAAATTTCATCGATTTTTCGGAACTGGGGCCATGATTAAGAGGGAAACGTGCGCAGCGTAAAGCAGGTGTTCAACGTGGTTATGGCCCGGGTAAGGTACAGCATTCAGGAACGGAGGCCGCAGCTACCACAGGTTTTACAACATGTCCGTTTGCCCTTGTTAAGTCCAAAATTTATAGTCGGAACAGTGGGGTCTGATCCATTGAGTAAAAGTGACGAAGTGACTTAGTGGATGAAGCCAAGAACTACCTTCTGCTCTGTCGAACACCCCAGCCCTATTTAATTCAATGGGAGGACCTGAGGCACTCCGATACAACCTGTATATCACAAAATGGAGGGCCTCATTCACATTGTGGTACAATAGTTCAGGTAGTGGTCCAACACTCATAAAGCCTATGCACTAAGTGAAAGAGCTGCCAAAAATTAGACTGAAATGTCACTCCAATACACCCTTTATTACACATAAAGGAGGGCATCATACACACCCTTGAAAAATTAGGATTAATGGCCTGCTGGTGACCCTCTAAAACATTAGGGGCGAGGGCATGCCGCTAAGCTGACCATCTAAAACATTAGGAATGAGGGTCTGCTGCTGAGCCGACCATCTAAAACATTATGGGTGAGGGTCTGCTGCGGAGCTGACCATCCTAAACATTATATGCGAAGGCCCGCTAGTGAGCTGACGCTATAAAACATTATATGAGAGGGCCCGCTAGAGAGCTGACCCAATAAAACATTATATAAGAAGGCCCGCTGGTGAGCTGACCTATACAAAAATTGTCAAACAGGGCCCTCTGGTGAGCTGGCCCTATATAAAAATTATATCACAGGGCCCGCTGGTGAGCTGGCCCTATATAAAAATTATATCACCGGGTATATGGAAGAGGAGGAGGAGGATGAGAAGATTAAGAGTCAACCATATACCCGTTTTTTGGGTGGAAGGAGTGAATGGGAATACAGAGTATTCCCATCATTGTAAATAACATATCTAAAGTGACTTTATGTTCACCCGGGGCTTTCCTTCAGTGGAGTGGAGAAGTCAGGGGAAATCCAGGCCTTGTTCATTTTTATAAGTGTCAACCTATCAGCATTTTCGGTGGAAAGGCGGATACGCTTATCTGTTATGATGCCACCAGCAGCACTAAATACCCGCTCAGACAGAACGCTGGCGACAGGGCAGGCCAGCACCTCCAAGGCGTAGAGTGCCAGTTCATACCACGTGTCCAGCTTGGACACCCAGTAGTTGTAAGGCACAGAGGGATCATTGAGGACGCTGACACGGTCTGCTACGTACTCCTTCACCATCTTCCAAAACTTTTCCCTCCTTGTGACACTAGGCTGCGCATCAGGGTGAGGGTGCTGGCTGGGTGTCATGAAGGTGTCCCACGCCTTGGAGAGTGTTGCCCTGCCTTTGTCGGAACTGCTGTGTGCTCCCCTTTTCTCCCCTTCTCGGTTGGCCAAGGTAGCACGTACTCTGCCGCCAGCGTTGTCAGATGGAAAATTTTGGAGCAATTTTTCGACAAGAACCTTCTGGTATTGCACCATTTTGCTTGTCCTCTCCACCGGAGGAATGAGAGATGAGAAATTCTCTTTGTAGCGGGGGTCCAGAAGGGTGAACACCCAGTAATCCGTGTTGTCTAAAATGCGTATAACGCGTGGGTCACGGGAAAGGCAGCCAAACAAAGTCAGCCATATGTGCCAGAATACCAACAGGCAAGATTTCGCTGTCCTCACCAGGAGGATGACTCTCAATCTCCTCATCCTCCTCCTCCTCTTCTGCCCACCCACGCTGAAGAGATGGAACTAAAGTTCCATGGCTACCCTCTGTAGCGGAGGCAACCGTGTCTTCCTCCTCCTCCTCCGCCTCCTCCAATTGTCGCTGAGAAGACGAAGTGAGGGTGCTCTGGCTATCACCTTGTGTAAGCTCTTCCTCCCGCATTTCCACCTCTTCCACATGCAAAGCGTCGGTTTTAATTGTGAGCAGCGAGCGTTTCAGTAGACACAGAAGTGGGATGGTTACACTGATAATAGCGTTATCGCCGCTCACCATCTGTGTCGATTCCTCAAAATTGCGTAAAACCTCACAGAGGTCTGACATCCATTCCCACTCCTCACTTCTGATTAGAGGAAGTTGAACGGAGAGGCGACGACCGTGTAACAGCTGGTACTCCACTACTGCCCTCTGCTGCTCACAAAGCCGGGCCAACATGTGGAAGGTGGACTTCCAGCGCGTGCTCACGTCACACAGCAGCCGGTGAGCTGGCAATTGTAAACGCTGCTGCAGCTTCAACAGGCCGGCTGAAGCTGTAGATGACTTACGGAAATGTGCACACACGCGGCGCACCTTCGTCAAGAGATCATGCAAATTGGGGTAGGTTTTTAGAAATCGCTGAACCACTAAATTAAATACATGCGCTAGGCATGGTACGTGTGTGAGCTTGCCGAGCTCCAAAGCCGCCACCAAGTTACGCCCATTATCACACACAACCATGCCTGGTTGCAGGTTGAGTGGTGAGAGCCACTGCTCGGTCTGGTGACTAATCCCCTGCAACAGCTCTGAGGCCGTGTGCTGTTTGTCCCCAAGGCAGATCAGCTTCAGCACGGCCTGTTGACGCTTCCCCACTGCAGTGCTACACTGCTTCCAGCTACCGGCTGATGGGTGAGTGGCGCTGCGCGCAGAGAATTCGGAGGTGGAAACGGAGGAGGAGGAGCCAATAACGTAGGTGCTGGCGGAAACCCTGATGGAGGTAGGGCCCGCAATCCTCGGCACCTGTGCCATCCCAGGGTCCGAGTCGCTCCCAGCCTCCACGACATTCACCCAGTGTGCCGTCAGGGAAATGTAGCGTCCCTGGCCACAAGCACTTGTCCATGTGTCAGTCGTTAAGTGGACCTTCCCAGTAACTGCGTTAATCAGGGCACGGGTGATGTTACGGGACACATGGTGGTGTAAGGCGGGGACGGCACACCGGGAAAAGTAGTGGCGGCTGGGGACTGCGTACCGAGGGACAGCTGCTGCCATCAGGCTGCGGAAGGACTCAGTGTCCACAAGCCTAAATGGCAGCATTTCGATGGCCAGTAATTTGGAAAGGTGTGAGGTTAGTGCTATGGCCTGTGGGTGGGTGGCTGGGTATTTTCGCTTGCGCTCAAATGCCTGGGGTAACGACATTTGGACGCTGCGCTGGGACAGGGAAGTGGATGTGGTCGCTGATGGTGCTTCAGATGGTACAGGTGCAGGGCGGGAGGTATGCGGGCCTGCGCCTTCGACAGGCGATTGGCCGGCACCGAAAACAGGGGAAGAGGAGGCAGTGGTGTGGCCTGCAGACACAGACTGGCAATCCGGGCGTTCCTCCCACTTATTACGGTGCTTGGATGCCATGTGTCGGATCATGCTGGTGGTGGTGAGGTTTCTAGTGTTCATGCCTCGGCTCATTCTGGTGTGGCACAGGTTGCAAACTACAATTTTTTTGTCGTCCGCACTTTCCTTAAAAAAACGCCATACCGCGGAACACCTAGCCCTTGGCAAGGGAGATTTACGCAAGGGGGTGCTCCGTGGAACATTTGCGGGCCGGTTTGGTGCGGTCCACCTTCTTTCTTTAGCCACACCACTGCCTC
Source organism: Rhinophrynus dorsalis (assembly GCA_037306005.1). Classification (NCBI taxonomy): domain Eukaryota; kingdom Metazoa; phylum Chordata; class Amphibia; order Anura; family Rhinophrynidae; genus Rhinophrynus; species Rhinophrynus dorsalis. Next base: position 280,024,832 of record CM074718.1, on the reverse strand, counting down.
TTGCAGCCTGTTGCGGTGCTGCAGATGGCTCACCCTCAGGACTGCTGTCATCGCTCGGCTCTACACCTTCCCAGGTGGGGTCAGTGACCTCATCGTCCACCAAGTCCTCCTCCACTTCCTCACTCTGATCATCCTCCTCATTTCTTGATCCCACCACATACTCAGTCATTGACAACTGTGTATCATCCTCCTCATCAAGGTCTTGAGACAGTAATTGTGGTTGATTTGATGGCAACTGTGTCTCATCATCATCATCATCCACTTCCTTTGACCTTAAATGCCGTTCCCCTCTGTCATCTTCTTGTGATTGGGTACCCTCTAGAGGTTGTGAATCAGGGCACAAGATCTCATGTTCCTCTGCAAGCGTGCTTGGAGAGAGGTTCAAATCAAGGATTGGTGATGAGACGAGCTCCTCACTATATCCCAGTGTGGGATCACTTCTTTGGCCAGACCCTCTATGGTGGGAGGAAGGATGATCAGGGTGAGGATTATGTTGACCAGACTCTTGGCTACTGAGAGTGGACTTGGTGGAAGACAGGGTGGTGCTTAACCGACTGGAAGCAGTATCAGCTGAAATCCAACCGACCACCTGTTCGCAGTGGTCTGACCTCGAGAGTGATGTCCTGCGACGCCCTGTAAACTGAGACATGAAGCTAGGTATGGTGGATGTCTTTCTGTCTTGTGCTCTGGCACCAGGCACAGTTTCTACGCGTCCTGACCCGCGCCCTGAACTATCAGGATCACATCCACTTCCCCGTCCCTTTTTACCCGCCTTCTTCATATTACACGGAATATATGCCGCTAATCTGCGGCTAGGCACACTAAACAGAATGTGAAAATAATCTGCGGCTAGGCACACTAAACAGAATGTGACGCAAATCTGCGGCTAGGCACAGTGAACAGAATATGTGACGTTAATTTTAATATTTGCACACTAAACAGAATGTGAAAATAATCTGCGGCTAGGCACACTAAACAGAATGTGACGCTAATCTGCGGCTAGGCACAGTGAACGGAATATGTGACGTTAATTTTAATATTTGCACACTAAACAGAATGTGAAAATAATCTGCGGCTAGGCACACTAAACAGAATGTGACGCTAATCTGCGGCTATTTTCAGTGAATGGAATATGTGACGTTAATTTTAATATTTGCACACTAAACAGAATGTGCAAATAATCTGCGGCTAGGCACACTAAACAGAATGTGACGCTAATCTGCGGCTAGGCACAGTGAACGGAATATGTGACGTTAATTTTAATATTTGCACACTAAACAGAATGTGAAAATAATCTGCGGCTAGGCACACTAAACAGAATGTGACGCTAATCTGCGGCTAGGCACAGTGAACGGAATATGTGACGTTAATTTTAATATTTGCACACTAAACAGAATGTGAAAATAATCTGCGGCTAGGCACACTAAACAGAATGTGACGCTAATCTGCGGCTAGGCACAGTGAACGGAATATGTGACGTTAATTTTAATATTTGCACACTAAACAGAATGTGAAAATAATCTGCGGCTAGGCACACTAAACAGAATGTGACGCAAATCTGCGGCTATGCACAGTGAACGGAATATGTGACGTTAATTGTAAAATTTGCACACTAAACAGAATGTGAAAATAATCTGCGGCTAGGCACACTAAACAGAATGTAACGCTAATCTGCAGCTAGGCACAGTGAACGGAATATGTGACGTTAATTTTAATATTTGCACACTAAACAGAATGTGAAAATAATCTGCGGCTAGGCACACTATTAAAATGGCCCTTTTTGTCGCTGCGTTGTACACTATTTGTCCCTGTGCACCTAGTACAATGTCACCTAAATATCCCCCCCCACAAAAAAAATATGAAATTGTGCCCCCCCCAAACAAAATATAAATGCTGCCCCCACACACAACAGTCCTAAAAAGGACTTTTGGGTCTTGATATGGAGTTCCAACACTTTTTTTCTGCCTACACTGACTTTCCCTTCCTATCCTCATCTCTCCCTGGCTAAGACTGAGCCGAACTCGCTGGTCGGGTGCTATACAGCATCCGATCACGGGTTCTGGCCAGCCAATCAGTGTAATGCCAGCAGCCAACATGGCTGCTGGCATTACACTGATGTCAGAGCCTCCCCGCATGTTTATTGGCTGCGCAGCAGCCGCAAAACGTGCGGGGAGGAGACCCGAACATGGCGGGCGAGCACATGCGTACGAGTACCGCCATGTGCCGAGCAGAGTGATGCTCGAGCCGAACCGAGCTTCGGCCGAGCATGCTCGCTCATCACTAGCTGGTAACAATCCGTCCCTAATGTAAAATGCTGCTATCACACACACATTAAAAACAAGAAAAGGAGAAGAAGAAAATAAGATTAAAGGCATTTCTTAGGAAAACACAATCCCCTTAATGTAATTATACATTTAGCTTAAACAGTTCCCCTTAATAGCCAGCACTCTGAGTATTAATTTGTAAACACAACCTATTTCCCAGATTGATTCATCCTGCACATACTGGCAATAATTTAAAAAATCTAATGTCACAGAAGCTGGTTTGTTGTTAATCAGCTATGGTAATTTGTGCACCTTACTGAGAAACCCCTTACATGCTCTCAGACTAGACCCCAAGCATTTCTACTGCCCAGTGACCAGCCTATAGGGCCAGGGCCATCATCACTCCACAATGTTGCACAATCCTGTCTACTAACTTGACATTGTTGGGAAGAATTAAAGTGCTTTTAGCACTAAAAGTAAATTCAGTGGTCTTCATTCAGCAGTGGAATGCAGTTTATTACACACACACACACACACATATATATATATATATATATATATATATATATATATATATATTAGTGTTTTCTTTGGAGGTTTTATTTAATTTTAGACAAAATCCAAAACATCTAAAACTTATAGGGAATGATAGCTTTAGGTTTGACATATTTATACTATTTAAAGTACGAAAACATTAGAAATGTTAGCCTGGCTATGTCTATGAGAAAAAACAATGGATTAATTTTGAAACATTGTAGGAAGCTTCCTGGCATATTCCAGCAGTTGCAAATACCAAAGCAAATAAAGATAGCTCTGTACCAGAATACAGCAATGTGGAGAGATATATGACCAGTACTAATTAGGGTATGAAAGATGATTGATAGGTTCAAAACGTACTGCACTAACACCTAAATAAAATTGAGTATATTTAAATATCATATACTCCATATACAAGCAAATAGGGATTTTGAATGTAAAAACTAATATAAGGCTTTGGATTATTTATATTGATACTTTGCAGCATGGTAAATAACACAACCAGATAGTAAAATAATTATCTTTATGTGTGGGCTAAATTTAATAAGAATAAAATAAACACTAAGGGTTCTATGTTCAAAAAGTCATCATAATTCAAAAATTGTCGAATCATGAGTTGGTGGTAAAAAAAGGACAATATTTTCAGAAATAAATGTGTCATGTTTGAAAATGCGTCTAAAGAATTAAAAATTATGGTAACAAGGTTTTATGAATGTTGCCTTTAAAAATTTTCAAAGAATCAGACATTTTCTGTCTTTGAAACAACAAATTGCTTCTCACTCCTGCTAACAGAACTTTTATTTGTCTTTTCAAGTTGAAACCATTTTTATTTTGTCAAGAATAAATGACATTAATCAGATTAAAAAAGTGATGTTGAAACGAATATTTTTGCTGAAAATACCTTACAATATAAAAATAGATTAAACCACATCCACTTTTAAGATGGCTTTTTTTTCCTCGAATGACGTGCAGCCGCTCGGGGAGCCCTGAATTCCATGACATACCAGGACTGTCATGGGTCCTTATGGCAAGTTTTCCCATGATGGTCCTGGCACGTCATGGGTCCTTAAGGGGTTAAGGAATTTAGTCCAGTAATAACAAGATTATTATACTTAATATTTATTGATTCACTTTCATAAGTCATACTGCCCTTTGACTGGAGGAAAGCTGATATAGTTCAGATACATACAGATGATACAAACCAGGAAATTATAGACCTGTGAAATTATAGACCTGTGAGCTTACCCACCATAGTGGGTAAGGTATTAGAAAGGTAACTAACTGACCGTATTAAAAACTATGTGAAGCCAGCATAGTTTTATGAAGAATAAACCATGTCAAACTAATTTACTTGCATTTTACGAAAGGGTAAGAAGTAATTTGGACAAGGGAATTGCTGTTGATGTAGTACACTTGGATTTTGCAAAAGCCTTTGATACAGTGCCTCACAACAGGTTATTCCATAAATTGAGATTGAGAACTGGTTAAATGATAGATCACAGTACGTTTTTGTAAATGAAACCTTTTCAAGTTGGTTTAAATATGTACATGGGGTGCCACAGGGTTCAGAGTTCAGTCCTGGGCCTAATACTTTTTAATTTGTTTATTAATGATCTAGAAGTTTGAATTTAAAGTAGCTTCTCAATCTCTGCTGATGACATTAAGCTGTGTAAGGAAATACTTACAGGGCTGGATATTTAATGTAGATAGATGTAAGGTTAGGTATTTGGGCTGAAGAAACAAATATGCTACATATACACTAAATTGGGAAACAACTTGGGAAATCCTTATTAGTGAAAGATTTAGGAGTACTGAGAGATGATAGATTTCACTCGGTCACTCAGCTGCTGCAAGAGCAAAAAGGGTACTATCCTGATAAAAAGAGGTATAGATGCTTGGAATACTAATACAATTCTACATCTATGTAATTTCTAATGACTTAAAGGTAGGCAGGCAATGTAATAAAGCAGCGGGGAATGCAAGCAGGGTGCTGGGTTGTATAGCTTGGGGCATTAGTAGCAGAAAAAAGGAAGTGGTCATGCCACTCTACAGATCTCTGGTTAGACCTCACCTAGAGTACTATGTACAGTACTGGAGACCCCATCTCCAGAAGGATATAGATACTCTAGAGAAAATTCAGAGAAGGGCTACTAAAATGCTGACTGGTTTACAGGAAAAGAAATATCAGGATAGACTAAAGGATCTGAACATGTATAGCCTGGAGGAGAGAAGAGAGAGAGGGGATATGATAGAAACATTCAAATACATGGAGAGATTCAACAAAGTGCAGGATGGAAGTACATTTCAAACACAGGTTTAGATGTAATGTAAGAAAGTTTTACTTCACTGAGATGGTAGTAGATAAGTGGAATTGCCTACCAGCAGAAGTGGTAGACGTTAATACAGTGACAGAATTTAAGCATGCATGGGATAGGCATTAAGCTGTCCTTAACATAAGAAAAGACCAAGGACCAAAAAAGGTTTGAGGTTTTTACAGTAGGAAAATGGGCATGGACTGACTGACTGAATGGCTCTTATCTGCAATCAGATTCTATGTTTCTATGTTTGTTAAGGCTTCATCTAGAATATGGAGTAAGTTTTGGGCACTAGTTTTTAAAAAAGATATTACTGAACTGGAAAAAGTGCAGAGACGTGCAACAAAAATGATAAGGGGATTGGAGGATCTGCTTTATAAAGAGAGACTAGCCAACATGGGTTTGTTTACATTACAGAAGAGACATCTAAGAGGTAATATGTTTACCATTTACAAATATGATCAAGGTCAATACAAAGAACTTGCCAATTATTTACACAAAGAACTGAGCTAAGAACGAGAGGTCATCCATTAAGACTAGAGGAAAGTGCTTTCAACTGAAACAAAGGCAGGGGTTTTGTACAGTAAGGGTGGTAACCCTATTGAATTCTTTGCCTTGGGATGTTGTGCTTGTGGATACTGTTTGCTTTCAAAAAAGCAATGTATACCTATCTAGCAGAAAACAATATTGAGAATTATGACAGATGGCTTCAATGTAGATAGGTTGTTTATCCAGGAAACTATCTGACTGCCATTTGGAGTCAGGAAGGAATTTTTTTACCCACATGGGGCTTAAATGGAAAGGGCCTAAATATTGTTTATTTTTTTTGCCTTCCTCTGGATCAACAGGGGTGATTTGGCAAGGACTGGACTTGATGGACACGTCTTTTTTCAGCCTCATCAACTATGTAAGTAAGGCTGTTTATAAACTGGAAAGGCTGGCCAATGTTAACATTGCAACAAAACATTTTGATCATTGTTATCAGCATCAGCGCTTGGAAGAGCAACCACCAATCAGTCATATTCATCATCTGGCACATGTAGAAATAAAAGCAGCAATGATGATGAGGTGGGAATTTCATTGTTGCCAGACCACTGCCAGCCAGTAGGGGGACCACTGCTTTCATCACATTTATTCCCTGTCTCTAGTATGACACCATCACCATTCATATTACCCACATTTAAATCCACATTTTTAAATCCACATAGTTTAACTTTTTCTGTATCTCAAAAATAGTTTTCAGGCCTATAACAATAAAAGTCTTAAGCTTTCAGCAAGACAAACAATAAAAACTATTGTTTGCAGGCAAATTTATAATAGTGAAAGTCTTAAAAAATAATTTGCAGGCTTATGCAGTGAAAATATAATCCTTAATAAGTATTGTTTGCAGGCTTAATTATACAGAAAGCTTTGAGCTTTACATAGTAATGTAAACTTTGAAAAAATCAGGAGATAGCTTGCACATCAGTGCAAACAATAGAAACATTATGAGCAGTCTTACATAACACTGCAAACCTTGATAAAAGTATGAGCATACTTGCACAGCAAGTCAAGGCTTTAAAAAAATTGGTGGTAGCCAAGCCAGGTGAGTAGCTTTCCACAAGTGCTAACCAAGAACATATGCTACCCATCTGTGACAGTATGGTGTTTTTTCTGCAAATTCTGTTCCAGCTGCCGAGTCATCTGAGTATTAGATGTCACAACAGCTTCTGTATCCACCTTGCCCATGATGAGTGGCAGTAATTGTTATGGGAGGGGTGTGACTGAGATCATTTTAGCAGTGGTACCATGGGACAGGTGGTAGAGGTGATGATATTGGTTCTTCCTAATACTAGCACTAATGTTATATACACAGCAGCACAAAAAGCCATTTCAAGCATAGTCAACATACTCCTCCTCTTACTCCCCTAAAGCATGGGTGTTGCAATAACTAGTGTTGAGCGAGCATGCTCGGCCGATGCTCGGATCGGCTCGAGCATCGCTCTGCTCGGCACATGGCGGTACTCGTACGAGTACCGCATGTGCTCGCCCGCCATGTTCGGGTCTCCTCCCCGCACGTTTTGCGGCTGCTGCGCAGCCAATAAACGTGCAGGGAGGCTCTGACATCGGTGTAATGCCAGCAGCCATGTTGGCTGCTGGCATTACACTGATTGGCTGGCCAGAACCCGTGATCTGGTGCTGTATAGCACCTGACCATCGAGTTCGGCTCAGTCTTAGCCAGGGAGAGCTGAGGATAGGAAGGGAAAGTCAGTGTAGGGAGGAAAACAAGCAAAATTGTGAAAAAAAAGAACCAAAAGTCCTTTTTAGGACTACTGTGTGTGGGGGCAGCAGGTTATTTTGTGTGGGGGAAAAAAAAAAAAAATATATATATATATATTCTGTTTAGTGTGCAAAGTTGCAGATTAGAGCACATTCTGTTTAGTGTGCACAGTTGCAGATTAGAGCACATTCTGTTTAGTGTGCAAAGTTGCAGATTAGAGCACACTCTGTTTAGTGTGCAAAGTTGCAGATTAGAGCACATTCTGTTTAGTGTGCAAAGTTGCAGATTAGAGCACATTCTGTTAAGTCTTCAAACTAAAATATCAAAGTCACATATTCCATTCAGTGTGCGTCGCCGCAGTTTAGCAGCACATTCTGTGTACTGTGCAGAGTTGCAGAATAGGAAGAAATACTGTTAAGTCTTCAAACTAAAATATCAAAGTCACATATTCCATTCAGTGTGCGTCGCCGCAGTTTAGCAGCACATTCTGTGTACTGTGCAGAGTTGCAGAATAGGAAGAAATACTGTTAAGTCTTCAAACTAAAATATCAAAGTCACATATTCCATTCAGTGTGCTTCGCCGCAGTTTAGCAGCACATTCTGTGTACTGTGCAGAGTTGCAGAATAGGAAGAAATACTGTTAAGTCTTCAAACTAAAATATCAAAGTCACATATTCCATTCAGTGTGCTTCGCCGCAGTGTAGCAGCACATTCTGTGTACTGTGCAGAGTTGCAGAATAGGAAGAAATACTGTTAAGTCTTCAAACTAAAATATTAAAGTCACATATTCCATTCAGTGTGTGTCACCGCCGTTTAGCAGCACATTCTGTGTACTCTGCACCGTTGCAGACTAGGAAGAAATACTGTTAAGTTTTCAAACTCAAATATTAAAGTCACATATTCCATTCTGTGTTCGTCACCGCAGTTTAGCAGCCTATTCTGTGTACTCTGCACAGTTGCAGACTAGGAAGAAATACTGTTAAGTTTTCAAACTCAAATATTAAAGTCACATATTCCATTCAGTGTGTGTCACCGCCGTTTAGCAGCCTATTCTGTGTACTCTGCACCGTTGCAGACTAGGAAGAAATACTGTTAAGTTTTCAAACTCAAATATTAAAGTCACATATTCCATTCAGTGTGTGTCACCGCCGTTTAGCAGCCTATTCTGTGTACTCTGCACCGTTGCAGACTAGGAAGAAATACTGTTAAGTTTTCAAACTCAAATATTAAAGTCACATATTCCATTCAGTGTGTGTCACCGCCGTTTAGCAGCCTATTCTGTGTACTCTGCACAGTTGCAGAATAGTAAGAAATACTGTTAAGTTTTCAAACTCAAATATTAAAGTCACATATTCCATTCAGTGTGTGTCACCGCCGTTTAGCAGCCTATTCTGTGTACTCTGCACCGTTGCAGACTAGGAAGAAATACTGTTAAGTTTTCAAACTCAAATATTAAAGTCACATTTTCCATTCAGTGTGTGTCACCGCAGTTTAGCAGCCTATTCTGTGTACTCTGCACAGTTGCAGAATAGTAAGAAATACTGTTAAGTTTTCAAACTCAAATATTAAAGTCACATATTCCGTGTAAGATGAAGAAGGCGGGTAAAAAGGGACGGGGAAGTGGACGTGATCCTGATAGTTCAGGGCGCGGGTCAGGACGCGGAGAAACTGTGCCTGGTGCCAGAGCACAAGAAAGAAAGACATCCACCATACCTAGCTTCATGTCTAATTTTACAGGGCGTCGCAGGACATCACTCTCGAGGTCCGACCACTGCGAACAGGTGGTCGGTTGGATGACAGCTGATACTGCTTCCAGTCGGTTAAGCACCACCCTGTCTTCCACCAAGTCCACTCTCAGTAGCCAAGAGTCTGGTCAACATAATCCTCACTCTGATCATCCTTCCTCCCACCATACACGGTCTGGTCAAAGAAGTGATCCCACACTGGGATATAGTGAGGAGCTCGTCTCATCACCAATCCTTCATTTGACCCTCTCTCCAAGCACGCTTGCAGAGGAACATGACATCTTGTGCCCTGATTCACAACCTCTAGAGGCTACCCAATCACAAGAAGATGACAGATGTGAACGGCATTTAAGGTCAAAGGAAGTAGTGGATGATGATGATGATGATGAGACACAGTTGCCATTAAATCAACCACTATTTCCGTCTCAAGACCTTGTTGAGGAGAATGTTATACAGTTGTCAATGACTGAGTATGTGGTGGGATCAAGACTTGAGGAGGATGATCAGAGTGAGGAAGTGGAGGAGGACTTGGTGGACGATGAGGTGACTGACCCCACCTGGGAAGGTGTAGAGCCGAGCGATGACAGCAGTCCTGAGGGTGAGCCATCTGCAGCACCGCAACAGGCTGGAAGAGGCAGTGGTGTGGCTACAGAAAGAAGGCGGACCGCACCAAACCGGCCCGCAAATGTTCCACGGAGCACCCCCTTGCGTAAATCTACCTTGCCAAAGGGTAGGTGTTCCGCGGTATGGCGTTTTTTTAAGGAAAGTGCGGACGACAAAAGAATTGTAGTTTGCAACCTGTGCCACACCAGAATGAGCCGAGGCATGAACACTAGAAACCTCACCACCACCAGCATGATCCGACACATGGCATCCAAGCACCGTAGTAAGTGGGAGGAACGCCTGGATCGCCCATCTGTGTCTGCAGGCCACACCACTGCCTCCTCTTCCCCTGTTTTCGGTGCCGGCCAATCGCCTGTTGAAGGCGCAGGCCCGCATACCTCCCGCCCTGCACCTGTACCATCTGAAGCACCATCAGCGACCACATCCACTTCCCTGTCCCAGCGCAGCGTCCAAATGTCGTTACCCCAGGCATTTGAGCGCAAGAGAAAGTACCCAGCCACCCACCCACAGGCCATAGCACTAACCTCACACCTTTCCAAATTACTGGCCATCGAAATGCTGCCATTTAGGCTTGTGGACACTGAGTCCTTCCGCAGCCTGATGGCAGCAGCTGTCCCTCGGTACGCGGTCCCCAGCCGCCACTACTTTTCCCGGTGTGCCATCCCCGCATTACACCACCATGTGTCCCGTAACATCACCCGTGCCCTGACCAACGCAGTTACTGGGAAGGTCCACTTAACGACATTTCCCTGACGGCACACTGGGTGAATGTCGTGGAGGCTGGGAGCGACTCGGACCCTGGGATGGCACGGGTTCTACCGACGCCGAGGATTGCGGGCCCTACCTCCATCAGGGTTTCCGCCAGCACCTACGTTATTGGCTCCTCCTCCTCCGTTTCCACCTCCGAATTCTCTACACGCAGCGCCACTCCCCCATCAGCCAGTAGCTGGAAGCAGTGTAGCACTGCAGTGGGGAAGCGTCAACAGGCCGTGCTGAAGCTGATCTGCCTTGGGGACAAACAGCACACGGCCTCAGAGCTGTTGCAGGGGATTAGTCACCAGACCGAGCAGTGGCTCTCGCCACTCAACCTGCAACCAGGCGTGGTTGTGTGTGATAATGGGCGTAACTTGGTGGCGGCTTTGGAGCTCGGCAAGCTCACACACGTACCATGCCTAGCGCATGTATTTAATTTAGTGGTGCAGCGATTTCTAAAAACCTACCCCAATGTGCATGATCTCTTGACCAAGGTGCGCCGCGTGTGTGCACATTTCCGTAAGTCATCTACAGCTTCGGCCGGCCTGTTGAAGCTGCAGCAGCGCTTACAATTGCCAGCTCACCGGCTGCTGTGTGACGTGAGCACGCGCTGGAACTCCACCTTCCACATGTTGGCCCGGCTTTGTGAGCAGCAGAGGGCAGTAGTGGAGTACCAGCTGTTACACGGTCGTCGCCTCTCCGTTCAACTTCCTGTAATCAGAAGTGAGGAGTGGGAATGGATGTCAGACCTCTGCGAGGTTTTACGCAATTTTGAGGAATCGACACAGATGGTGAGCGGCGATAACGCTATTATCAGTGTCACCATCCCACTTCTGTGTCTACTGAAACGCTCGCTGCTCACAATTAAAACCGACGCTTTGCATGTGGAAGAGGTGGAAATGGGGGAGGAAGAGCTTACACAAGGTGATAGCCAGAGCACCCTCACTTCGTCTTCTCAGCGACAATTGGAGGAGGCGGAGGAGGAGGAGGAGGAGGAGGAGGAGGAAGACACGGTTGCCTCCGCTACAGAGGGTAGCCATGGAACTTTAGTTCCATCTCTTCAGCGTGGGTGGGCAGAAGAGGAGGAAGAGGATGAGGATATTGAGAGTCATCCTCCTGGTGAGGACAGCGAAATCTTGACTGTTGGTACTCTGGCACACATGGCTGACTTTATGTTAGGCTGCCTTTCCCGTGACCCACGCGTTATACGCATTTTAAACAACACGGATTACTGGGTGTTCACCCTTCTGGACCCCCGCTACAAAGAGAATTTCTCATCTCTCATTCCTCCGGTGGAGAGGACAAGCAAAATGGTGCAATACCAGAAGGTTCTTGTTGAAAAATTGCTCCAAAATTTTCCATCTGACAACGCTGGCGGCAGAGTACGTGCTACCTTGGCCAACAGAGAAGGGGAGAAAAGGGGAGCACACAGCAGTTCCGACAAAGGCAGGGCAACACTCTCCAAGGCGTGGGACACCTTCATGACACCCCGCCAGCACCCTCACCCTGATGCGCAGCCTAGTGTCACAAGGAGGGAAAAGTTTTGGAAGATGGTGAAGGAGTACGTAGCAGACCGTGTCAGCGTCCTCAATGATCCCTCTGTGCCTTACAACTACTGGGTGTCCAAGCTGGACACGTGGTATGAACTGGCACTCTACGCCTTGGAGGTGCTGGCCTGCCCTGCCGCCAGCGTTCTGTCTGAGCGGGTATTTAGTGCTGCTGGTGGCATCATAACAGATAAGCGTATCCGCCTTTCCACCGAAAATGCTGATAGGTTGACACTTATAAAAATGAACAAGGCCTGGATTTCCCCTGACTTCTCCACTCCACTGGAGGAAAGCCCCGGGGGAACATAAACTCACTTTATATATGTTATTTACAATGATGGGAATACTCTGTATTCCCATTCACCCCTTCCACCCAAAAAACGGGTATATGGTTGACTCTTAATCTTCTCATCCTCCTCCTCCTCTTCCATATGCCCTGTGATATAATTTTTATATAGGGCCAGCTCACCAGCGGGCCCTGTTTGACAATTTTTATATAGGTCAGCTCACCAGCGGGCCTTCTCATATAATGTTTTATTGGGTCAGCTCTCTAGCGGGCCCTCTCATATAATGTTTTATAGCGTCAGCTCACTAGCGGGCCTTCGCATATAATGTTTAGGATGGTCAGCTCTGCAGCAGACCCTCACCCATAATGTTTTAGATGGTCAGCTCAGCGCACGTTTCCCTCTTAATCATGGCCTCAGTTCTGAAAATCAAGGAAATTTTTGGGAGAATTTGCCTCTGCGCACGTTTCCCTCTTAATCATGGCCTCAGTTCTGAAAATCAAGGAAATTTTTGGGAGAATTTGCCTCTGCGCACGTTTCCCTCTTAATCATGGCCTCAGTTCTGAAAATCAAGGAAATTTTTGGGAGAATTTGCCTCTGCGCACGTTTCCCTCTTAATCATGGCCTCACTTCAGAAAATCAAGGAAATTTTTTGGAGAATTTGCAGATGATATACAAGTAAATATTCAGCAAATATTGTTTGGTAACAATTTTTCGCCTAAAGTCGTTTTTATTTTCCTTTTTGTGTGTTTTACGGTCAGTCTGTAAAAATGGCGTACTACGGGCGAAAGATCGTTCCCAGCAGCGATGTTGGAGTCCAAGATGCATCCAGACATCCTCCCTATGCTGTCCCTGAACCATTTCTGTGGTGTTTCCATCCTTTTCTGCCCTTTTCCTATGGACCAGGCACCCTCCCCTCATCAGAGCAGGGGGTGCCTGGTGTAATGCTCGAGTCCTCCCATTGACTTCAATGGGGCTCGGGTGCTCGGCCGAGCACTCGAGCCTCCGGGGGTGCTCGGTCAGAGCACCTGAACACCCGAGCATTGGGGTGCTCGCTCATCACTAGCAATAACCTTCCCTGAGACAGAGAGTACCTGTGCAGTTCTCAACAATTGCAATGTTCACAGTGTGTAAAGACAAACCTTGTGAAGAGGGGAAAGATTGAGAACACACAAATGGCATGTCAGGAACAATCATAAAGTATGTCAAATTACCAACATCATCCTCAAAGTGCTGCTGGTTATGTTAAACCATTCCCCAAGAAATCACGTGCTTTCATTCATTGCCTGGCCCTCGTCCATTCCGCAACATATCCGTCAGTCACTTGATAGTGTGTGATGTCTGACTTACTCTACACTTAATAAAATAATTTACACTCCCAGCTATTACCTTGGCATATTAAGCAGAGTGTGTCATCTGCAGACACTCCTTTATGCCCTGTATTTAATTGTTCTCCACAGCATTGCCATATGTGGTCATAGCACCACACAACGTTTAAAGGGTCAGTAATGTCCCCAAAAAAATTCTTAGAGTTTTGTTTAGCTTTAAAAAATAAACTCTGTGGCAAAAAACCTCTCTCTCAAACTGCTATGGTTTGAGAGATACAGACATTCCATTTTACAACAACAGTACACAGACGTATAAATTCATTCGCAATAGCAGTTCTTGCATTAAGCGCATTCGCTATTCCACTCACACAGATTAGTTAATCTTAGCCACGCCCACAAAACATAAATATACGCAGCCGTTCTCTAATCTTGAATTTTCATGCGCAATTCAATAAAAATCATGCTCAAACCTATTCCCTAGTGGTTTTCACACAGGAAATAGCGATTGCGCATGTTTCCTGCATGACACCAAATGTTCTATAAATCCCCGTAAGGGGAAAAGTAAAGTGAAACTGTTTCAGACAAAAAAATAATAATATGAAAGTAGTTGGGAGAAAGAAAATTATGCTACCATTGGCCTAGTTATTGATGATTTTGTTGATTTAGAATATGTAACTCCGCTGTCCTCTCCTTCTTCTGAAACAAATGAATTAGAGAATAAGAAAAATGATATATCAAGAAAATTAGCTGGAAAAGGCTCACTCAATATGCATGTTTATTAACTGGATCAACTGGAAAACAAAACTCTGGACGAGTAAAAATGCCTAAAATCAAATTTTATGAAATTCAGCTAAGTTCAGCAAAAGCAGCTTTTCAAATATGTTGCTCTTTCCAACACTTTGCCACAATCATTGTTGGATACTTTTGGGTAGTCATCAATCATAATCATATTTCTCTGCAAAGCAGGGAAAATTGTGTCAATGGTGCTAATGGAGCAATTTACCTACACATACAGATTATTTGTACACGTATGTTCATCCCCATTGATTTAGAATGTGATCAACCAGTTTGAAGATGACAGATGAAACTGACAGATTTATTTGGCCATTGCTTATTGAGCAATGGCCAGATACTATGTGGCCTTTGCTGAATAGGGGAATAGCTAAGCTCATAGAATTCATCTAATTTTCTTGTGTGTTGATCATCATCTTGATCATTAGAATCAGCATTATCACTTCTAAGTCCAACCCCTATTCTATCACACTCTATAACATTGACTAAGCAGAAACACTGTTCCTCAACATCTATATCCCTAGCAATGATGACTGCTTCTGCTGCTGTTTGAAGGGCAGCACCACTGACACCTACTGCAACATCTATCCCCAGTAGTAGTAGTGGTAATAGTAGTAGCAGCAGTAGTAGTAGTCCCTTAGGAACCCTCTACCTATGAAATCTACGGCATATACTTCACTCACAATCCAAATGCTAAACAGATTGCTGTCTGTTACCTCTGGAAAAAATATGTGAGCAGGAAGAAAGCAGGATCGGATCTAGGCACATGGCACATGGCTCTTAGGAGATGAATTTCAAGGTAGAATACTGATTGCTGCGCTCATGCTATGTCATCTGGCTGTTTGATTTGTTGTGTGTTTGAACTCCAGGTATGCATGTGGGCGGCGTGTCTGGGGGACATGGCGGCATCACAGGGATGATGTTATGTTACTGAAGTAAGTAATTAATTCAGCTGTTAGTGTTTCATTAATTATTTTTAGGTAATCCTCTGAATGTTAAACTGGTTTTTTATGATTATCTGGCTATTGAGAAAGTGACAAATTGTCATGAAAAATGTTTAGCCATATTTTTGTACATTTACATCTAGATTTTATTAATCTGTTTGTATTTGAGGAATACCAGAAACCTGTTTTATAACCCAATAATATGTTTTTTTATCAAATAAATATTTGTTACAATATATCTGTGACCTATTGTTCATTATCATATTAATATTAACCATAAGTATCCACTGGCCTCAGTGCGAGATCTTCCAAATTAACCCCTAAGAAAGTAAGTGGTAAAGCTAATCTATGGCGCAGTAGTAAATTGCCAGACCCTACCATACAACTCAGGTGAAGGTTAAAAAAGAACCAACTGAAGGTCCCACCTGTACAAGAATCTGAGAGACACCATACTGGTGTGAGAGCCAGTGAATGCCTGATCATCTAGATCAGGATCAGGCAGGATATTACCTCTGAACAATGTGAGTAGAAGCATTGAAATTTCCATTGTTCTGGTGTTGGTGAAGGACTGAAAGTTTGTAATATACTACGCATAGAGCATATTGCCTTTGCCATTGTCAGCAGTCACAAAGCCAAGGAGAGGGGCATTCATCTAATATCTGATTCAGTTTGCTTAAAACATCTACAGCTTTGTTGGACTCTCTCTAAAGCTTTTGCATGCATAAAGTGACATGCCAATGATTTGGACTAGCTTGCATCTTGCTTTTACTAATAGCGCCAGAGCTAGAGCAAATATTGGTTGTTCATGCAGTTAACCTCTGATATAGATGCCAACGAAATTGGAGAAGTTCTGGGCAAACCAACTGCAACATATTGGAGGAAATAAAAAAAATCCCTTTGAATGAGGCTTTGCAGTCAAAATGATTAAAATTCCCAGTGAAGTAAATGGGAATTTGGGGAATGTTTAATTGTTACATTTGGTGCAACTGGTTGCACCAGAATTGTGCCATTTTTCATTTGGAAGAAACCAAAGATAGTATGAGGCTAATGTACTGTAGATCCAAGACAATTCTGGAGCAAACTAACTGTACTATATGAAGCAATTAAACATTTCCCAGATTCTCATTTACTTTAATGGGTCTTTTAACCCACTGAAGGCTAGAAAGTTCTCCAACTCAAAGATTTGTTTACCTATCTTGTAGTCATAGCCTTCATTAACCTTATGAGTGCAAGAGGAATGTCCAGCGCATTGCATTTGGCACCCCCCTGGAACTCAAATGGTAAAGTTCCATTTAAATCAATACATTTTTTGATTTGTACAGTTCCTTTACTCCAGAATTACTCTGGTTATTTCTAGTACATAAGGATCAGTAACTAATAGGGAGCTACAAAATATCCAATATATATATACTAGCATAAAAGCCCATGTATACGGGCCAAGGTCCGAGTATTGTTAAGAGGCCACTACCTCACTGCTCAACACAATGCAGTCTTGCTTCGCCTCACTCACGTGATGCAATCATGCGCAGTAGAGACTGCCTGAACGCGGCCAGTCTTTACTGCGCATGACTGCATTGTGACAAACATCCTAGTGAATTATTATGCAGGATATATATATATATATATATATATATATATATATATATATATTGCTCTGCATTTACACTTAGACCTAAATACCTAAATTAAGCTGATGTACTTAAGGAAATTGGACCAATTCTGGAGAAAACCAAATGCACCACGGGGAACCAATGAAAAGTCACCAAATTCTAACTAAGGTTTGTCCAACTTGTGTTGTCTCCATAGAATAACATGGGACTTCAAGTGATTATAACACCGGAGAAGCTTTCTCTGCTCTATCACCACTTTATCACACCTTAGTGCATAATGCCCCGGGGCATAGTTTGTTCTTTTTTAATATAGTAACATAGTTGATGAGGCTGAAAAAAGACGTGTGTCCATCAAGTTCAGCCCATGCCAAAACACCCCTGTTAATCCAGAGGAAGGCAAAAAAAACCTCTGGAGCAATTTCTAATTTAGCCCCAAGTGGGTAAAAAAAATTCCTTCCTGACTCCAAATGGCAGTCAGATATTTCCCTGGATCAACATCCTATCTGCTTTGAAGCCATCTGTCATAATTTTCAATATTTTTCTGTGCTATATAGGCATCCATTGCTTTTTTGACAGCAGTTGCATTATCTGCAAGTACAACATGCCGAGACAAAGAATTCCATAGCTTTACAGCCCTTACTGTAAAGAATCCCTGCCTTAGCTTTAGTCAAAAGCACCTTTCCTCTAGTTTTAATGGATGACCTCTTGTTCTTAGCTCCGCTCTTTGCATAAATAATTAATTGGCTAGTTATTTGTAGTCACCTTGAATGTATTTGTATATGGTAATCATATCACCCCTTAGACATCTCTTCTCTAATGTAAACAAACCCAGTTTGGCTAGTCTCGCTTTATAACACAGATCCTCCAATCCCTTTATCAGTTTTGTTACATGTCTCTGCACTTTTTCCAGTTCAACAAGGACACCCAAAATTGTACTCCATATTCTAGATGAGGCCTAACCAAGGATTTATACAGAGGTAGGATAATATTAGCATCTCTTGTATCTACACCTCTTTTTATGCAGGATAGTACCCTATTTGCTCTTGCAGCAGCTGAGTAACTCTGCACACTGCTGTGGAATCTATTGTCTATCAGCACTCCTAAATCTCTCTCTTGGAAAAAATATTTTTCCTTTTAAACTTCCCTCCCCAGTGATTTTCTACATGACTTCTTGTTCTACAGCAGCAAAAAAACAAAATGTTATGGAATATAGGAAAATGCAAGCTGATCCATAAGAAAACATAATAATTGCACGCCACAAATGGTGATGGTATATTTAGTTAACGATAACATTTTTTGAGGCTGTTAACCCTTCAATTTCTAGAGAGGTCTCCAATGCATTGCAAAGCTATTCATTGGAGATCTCCCTAGCACCCATTGGATTAAAAGTGGAGCAAAAGTGAGGCCACTACAACAAAATCAGTCATATTTAGTAAGGTGACCCAGAGACCCAAATCCCCCAGGGAAAAAAGAGTGTTTCCTGCCTTCCATCTTTTTCACAGGGCACATTCATTCTGAGGCACTTGCAGAGCATGGGAAGGGTTTAGCTGGAGGAAGAGGTGGCAGTCTCCGCCCCCAACACTCTGTCTTTGAGCTGTTTTCTACTGTCCAAAAGGAGGGACTCAACCCCATGGTACCTGTGTTCTATACGGTACCTTAGAGAAAATTTATTTCAAACTAAAGACAATATTGAGGAAAATCAGTTGCAACTGCAGTATAGGGGAAAAATAAAACATTGACAAAATTCCAACTGATTTAAATGGGACCATTTAAAGCCTACAGAGGTCTCCAATTAATTGATTTGTCATTGGGTCATTGTAAAATAAAATAGGACACCTTGCCTGAATGCATGGAAGACGTAAGACAAGCATGCATTCATGAACATCTGTTTTACAACTTTTCCATTCACTTAACCCTTTAACCACCCAACGCCCACTCCAAGCATGTTTTCCCACTTTCGTTGCAGTTTACATTCAAATAATAATAATTTTAAGTGATTTTCTGTTAACATCTCATGTCATACATCTTTTTTTAAGCAAACCCCTACACTTTCAAAATATACCATTTGTTCGTAGAAATCCCCTATCATGACCAAGAAATGTTAACAAGAAGTCCACGACAAACAGTTATCTGAGAGTGTATTTTTTTTTTGTGTTCCACTACTATGGTTTTACATTTAGCATTAACTCACCAACATTTGAATTTTTATGCAGAGGTCTTCCTGTAAAAGTCAGCATTCTACATTACAGGCATAAAATAATGAGATAGTAACCATGTAACCAGGGGTGTAACTACAAAGGTTCAGTAAAACCAGGGCCTCTGGGTCCGAAAGGTTTTAGTTATGCCTCTGTGAAAATAGCTTTGTGCTGGGGCCCCAAAATCTTTGCTCAGCAACCTTCCTGATATACAGTAATGTGCAAAAGTTTTAGGCAGGTGTGAGAAAATGCTGTAAAGTAAGAATTCTTACAAAAACAGACATGTTAATAGTTTATATTGTCCATAAACTTTACCTTAAATGGGTAAGAGAGCTTCAGCCCAAGGATAAATCTGCATAACTTTACCACATCAGTTATCAATCTCTGAAAACCAGGCAAGGAGTATCTCCCCTGCTGTGACAAATCCAACTACAAACACACGATAATAGGGAGGGAGTGATGTTTCTCCTTGTGCCTTGTTCAACAAATGTCAGTATACTTCCTACCACAACCCCCTATAAGATTTTAGCACTTACTCCTCCCCTAACATACACCATCCACATCTGGATCAACCCTCCCCATGACATGCTTCCCCTCCCTTTACACTTTGTTCCCATTCCAGGAAAATCTTGTCATAAGGAAAGGGTATGATCCTCCCAAATAAACATAGACACATAGGATAACAGGCAGCAGCTTTATTTAAATATTACCGATAATGGTATTATTTAACCATTATAATTTATGATTAAACTGCCAGTCCTTGTCATTGCCAATCTAACATGTCTTGAACCAAGCATGTACAAATTGCCCAGGCTCATGCTAGAATCCCAATATTCTTCAGTATCTTATACCTGACTTCAAAGGAATTAACCCATTGGTCATACACCTTAGCTTCATTGTTAAATGTCACACCCTCAATGTAAATCCAGGGCAGACCTTCCAAAGAGCTTCAGCCACAAGATAAATCTCCCGCATACCTGGTCTGAACATACTAGAGTCAACATAAAACTGTGTGGGAGCAAACAAAAAACATTTTTTTAATACAGTATAATCTTCCGACCCAACACCGAGTCCCTCTGGGTGGGGGCCCAAGGGCCCAACCTGGGCCTGACCCTAAAACTAAACAATTTGAGAATGACAAAAAACACATTTCCCAGCCACACCACTGAGACATTGGACACCCATGCATAACCAGTCCGTACCTGCCCTTAAAATGCCAGCCCGACAGATCAGGAAATATTTATGGAAAACACAAGAATGAAGCTAGAAAAGAAAAGCACCCATTGATGAGATCTTCAAACAACAAGCAATGCCACCACCAATCACCCAGTTGTGGCTGAGGAATCCATATATATATAAAAGAGGAAGCATCATGTGACTAAGAAGCCCCTCCGGAGGCTTGTGCATCAATCTTGAATTGGAAGCCGCTTCCTCTACTTTGTGTTCCTCGCAGGACCACTTCCACTCAACATACATTCCTGCCATGTGAAGACCTTGAGGTCATCACAGGGCACTACCATACTTTCAATGTACATTAAACTTCTGACATATACATGTGCACTCACATCATCACAAATGCATGCACACGCACATTTACATAATTTCTATGTACATATGGAACAAGCATGTGCACACACTCCTACCTGACATCAACAGGCCCAGGGGAATTTTTATTTGTCTCTGGAGAAACTTCTTCTTTCTCCTGCTCTATATGTTCAGACAGGCCATGCACTGACTTGGCCCACAGCCTACCTGAACATACAGAGCAGGCCATGAAAGAAGATGCTCTCTTTGGTTCTCTTTGGTCCACAAAAACTGCCTTCTCTCTTGTTTTCCTGCTGAAATCAAAACATTGTAGTTTCTGAAAACGAATTCATATTATGCAAATGTTTGCTCATGACTATATAAAGGTCAAGATTGACTAATTTTGTTAAAAGGTTAAACATGAAAAATAATAAAAAAGTGCCTTCTTACATATATTTATACAAGTTACAGAAGGTAAAGTGTTTTCTATTTTCTGATTAATTACGCTATTCATACTGTTTATTTACTTTCAATTACTGCTGAAAATGCCTTTAGAGAAAAATAAGGTTGATTATACACAATACTATTTCACTTATTAATTTGCATAGACTTGACCAATTTTCTCTTCAAAACTCATTGATGCTTCATGCATTTGTCTTGTGTTCATTAACACCGCTTAAGACCATGCAATCTCTCAGTGCCTAGTTTTATCATTTGGATACATGCTTTGTTTTCACTACAAAGACGACACAATCAGTTTTCAATACTGAGTTTCTTATGCTCTGTCTTTTTACAAAATAAGGATGCCTATAATACAGAAAAGAATGGGATTACTTTGTAATAAATCATGTTATCATAATTAGAATAATAAAAGGGAACCTTTTTTGTTGTATTACGTTTCCTGTTGGAGTTTTAAAGTGACGATTTTAAGTATTGTCCTTATTTACTTCATTATACACATGCTGAGGCTGATGTTGTAGAGTAATTCTGCAGCAACACAATTACAACATAGGGAACAAATGAAAATTCCAGTTGATTTAAATGGAATGTTTGCTCCATAATTGCTCCCCTTACTTAATACACAGCCTCATAGTGTCCATGATTTAATTAATCATACCTACTAAAACCTGCATTGCTATACAGAGGGAGATAACTATCCTGTTGTTATTCTCACCCACAGCACTGAAGTTGGAGTAACAGCATTGTAACCCTATAGTAATATGCATGTAGTAGTGGTGGAGTAATTATTATTGACCTCAGTATGTCTTCTAATTTAATTTTAGAATACAATTTTCCAAGTTGATCACTACATTGCTTCAAGTAATGTATGTTGTTATGAAGGTAGTGTGGATATAGTGATGCTGAGCCTGAGCAAACACACCAGATTATTGTTGTATTTTAGGAGATATGACACTATCCATTCTAGTAGATTTCCTTTACACTTCTTTAGTCCATAGAACCCAGTTTCATGCTTATGAACTGTATGAACACAAAAATCACCCACCCTTAGCTGATGTCATGTCCTTCCGGGTTTTGCTGGAATCTCTTGCTAGATATTCTGTTTTTCCTTTGTACTTGTTTCTCCACCTTGTTATTATGATGCTCTTTTTTGAGCCTTTATCAAGAGCCAGCTGTACCTGCTGCCGCCATTGCTGCCCCTGCTGCCACTAATGCTGTACCTGCTGCCATGTCCATGCTGCCACTAGTGCTGTACCTATTGCCAGAAGTCCTGACCCTGCTGCCACTAGTGCTGTCCCTGCTGCCAGTGCCGAACCTGCTGCCTCCAATACTTTGCCTGCTGCTAGTGTGTCTTGTAGTACTCAGGAGGGGGGGAAGGAGAAGATGATGCCAAGTGTGACAGCAAGGGACCCTAAGTCACACTTTCCATTCCCAAGCAGTCCCACCAGTGCTAGTACTACTACTACTATTAAGGTCCAGCAGCTTGTTAGAGTTAGGAGTGAAGGAGGGGGTAATTAACAACAATAACCTCATATTACTAGTGACTGAGGAGGAAGACTCTGTGGCTTAATTTGATGTGGTTGGTGTTAGTAGTAGTAGCAGTAATGGGGAAGCAGCCGGAGTGGTAAGGGAAACATTTGAGAGCGTCCAGACTAGCGGTCAAGGGAGTCCACACCATTCCTCTGACCCTGGGAGTCCTCCCCTTCCCTTTACTAAAGTGTCCAAGTGGAACTGGATCCTGAAGACTATGAGGCCAGGAGTGTTGTCGGTGGAGAGCAGGCACACAGTTAATACCACCACCACCAGCAGAAGCACAGATCAGCTGCCTGTGCCTGCTGCTACTGCTGCCAGTCTGACCTCTTCAGGTCAAAAGGAAATGTCAAGTGTGACATAAGGGACTCTCTGTCACATTGCTCGTCACATCTCAAGCAGCAGTGAGATGTCTGTAATAGAGCAGCAGCAGCACGTAGGGACTAGTGGGGGTGGTGATGATGGTGCTGGAGAAGCTGGGGTGGAAGAGACATTGATGGCCTTTTTAACAGAAACTGAGAAGGAATGGGAGACAGGCATGAGGATGGGCATCACCACCATCACTAGCAGTGACATTTTGGAATTTGAGAAATTTGCAGCTGCTCTAATTCCTGCTGCTGCTGAGATACAAGGGCAGCAGGATGCTTAGGAGCAAGCTAATGTGCCACAGACCATTGTGGACACAATGGGAATGGGTTCAACAAGTGATGAGGGACTAGGACAGGTTCCATTTGCCAGCTCCAGCAATACTCCTGGTCCTAGTTGCAGTGCTAAATCTCAAGTAGTAGCAGCAACAACATTATCTGCTGCCACAGACAGTGAAGGGGAATGTGGAGGACAAGAACAAAGAGGCCATACATCTCCCTCTGTTCCCTCTCCCCTGAAGTCATGGTTTGGAGGCTATTTTTCTATTGGGGCAGACACAGTGCAGTCATCACCAATGGCACTGTGCACAATTTGTGACAAGTCAGTGAGAAGAGGAAGGAGGGAACACACATTGGCACAAGCGCTCTGATATCACACATGAAATACAGACACCATGACATTTAAATCAAACATGTTAAAGACAGGAACCCCCTGACAGCTTATGTCAAGGGGTTCCTGTATCCTCTTTTTATTAACTGTCCCCCCCCAATACCAGTCAAGAACCACCCCCCAAAACAAATTCCCTGTTCAACTGATTCATCCATTCACCAGCACAGGCACCCTCCTCAGAACCCTTTTATAACTTGTCTTATGGGGGGGGGGGGTTGTCAACTGTATTTGGGATTTATTTTGTATTAACTGCCCCCCAGTCCCTGTTCAACTGATTCTTTCCCCACACCCCACCAACACAGGCACCCTCATGGCCCTTTTGTACTATGCCTTTGGGAAATAAAATAATATTTGCTATGTGTTGTGTGTAACTTCAATGTTCCCATTAATTTCTATGGAATGAGCTAGGTGAAAAAAGCAGGAAAAAGTGGAAAATCTGCACTTTTTGTGGTAAATTATTCGCCAAGTGTAAAGTGCCATTTTGCACCGATATCAGTTTGAGACTAAACTTTTTGCCCATCTCTAATCTTTACAGTCTTCATGCCTAATTTTGCTATGTGTATGTGATGTTCAGACTAGGAAGTTCCCAATGTAAGCTGCCTGGATTACACTTTGCAGAGTGGAATCTCCACAAAGAGAGTACAGACTGAAATGCTATTTGATATGATAAAACAGAGACAACAGGAAACAATACAGAAAATACTGCTAGATAGGTCTCAATGAGCAAGATGCTGGAGTACACTGGATGGGGAGTATAGCTGGCTGCCAGTTGCTGCTCTTGGCTAGCCTTTCAGTGGCCTAAGCCAGATTAAAGGTGCTGGCTGCAAGGCCAGATTAGTACCAACCGGAGGAGCTGGCCCATACCACTCATAACAACCCAAGAAACAGCAACTACTCACTGAGAACTGGAAACAGGGTAAGCAGGAACCAACCAGCAGTATAGTTGTCCCTGTTGACAGAATGGAACAAGGACAGAACTGGTAATCAAGAGCAAGTCAATAAGTCAAGGCTCGATTAGGGGTTGATGGGGCAAAGCTCATCTAGTGGGGTTGAAACTCGACTAGTGGTCGAGGGAGTCGAAGCTTGACCAGGGGGAGCAGAAAGCTGACCCACCAGGTTAAAAGAAAACGGGGAGTCGACAGGCCGAATCAGCAACAGATGGACAACACAGTATCAAGGAGAAGGAGACAAAGAGTAGTCGACCAAGCTGATGTCACAATTCAGTTGGGCAGAGACAGTACAGAGCTAGCAGGAATGAAGGCATGGAGCCAAGGTCAAATACTGGGTAACACGA
Organism: Rhinophrynus dorsalis; assembly: GCA_037306005.1. Classification (NCBI taxonomy): domain Eukaryota; kingdom Metazoa; phylum Chordata; class Amphibia; order Anura; family Rhinophrynidae; genus Rhinophrynus; species Rhinophrynus dorsalis. The sequence continues at coordinate 279,999,792 of CM074718.1, read as the reverse complement.
ACATCATGCCAAATCAGACAACGGAAGGAGAGTCGAAGGAAAGTCAGGTCAATACTCTAGAAAAAGGCTTGAACTCAGGTCATGACTGGAACACTTTGATCACGCTCCGACACAAAGGCTAAGTAAGCACGTCATAGCGAGGAGGAGAGTTCTAAAACCAAGCCAGAAAAACAAAACAGAAAACCTGGCAAGGAATGCAATACAAAAGGGGAAAAAGGGCAGAACGTGACAGTGACTGACCTAATTAAAACTTGAACAATGTCTAGCATTAGACCTATAACTGTTTTTGTATGAAAAAATATTACTAGACTTTTCTATACTGCTTTTGTATCACTGCCAAAAAAAGTTTATATTTTTTGATTAACTAACAGGCCACAATTTACCAATGTTGTCTATAAAAATGAATTTGGCTATTACATGTATCTATTTTTGATCATATAACCTGTCATTGAAAAAACTTGGATGCACCTGATCTAACCGTCACCCCTGTTGCATGTTAAGAATTCAGTTTTTCAGTTGATCATATAAACTTGACATGTTGTTTAGTTGTTGTAAGTAATCTACATATTCTTGAAACTGATTAATCATCTTAAATGTCATTCCTGCATATGCTTCTGTCCTATTTTTGCTATGAATATGACTTAATTGACAATCTAGAATAAATTACAGTATTAATAGCATACATTACAAAAATAAAAATTATAAAATCATTGTTAACCCTTCAGTCTGTGAGACTATAACATCAGTTTAATCTGAATTTTTATTTCGCCCTTTCAATCAATATTCAATTTAATGGGTAGTTTCAACAATTGACTAAGCATGCCCCACTAGCCTCAGACTATTTGGAAAGTAGATCTAAATTATATTCTATGCTGCAGAATTTCTGGACACTTTGTACATGTTTTAATAATAATATTAATGTATTGGGATGCTCTGACACTATGACACTGATGAGCATCCAGCTTCAGCCTTGGTAACAACTCAAGAATCTGAATTTAACCCTTAAAGGACCAGAGATGTGTGCAATGCATTGTAAAGCAGTCTTTGCAGCTCCGCGCCTCTGTTAATTTTATTTTTGAGAAGTTAAAAAGAGCTTTTTAAGGGGTAATAAGGAATTACTACATGCCCCTCAAGTCCTTAAGGGATTAATATGAATATATACTTGTTGCTATCTAATTGCCTCTTAAAAATATCCCTCTCAACCTAATCTTAAAAATAAGATATTAACACTAGGGCTACCACCTTTTACTCTTTCCAAAACCAAACAGCTTCCCTATGCTTTGTGCTAAACACAAAGTGAGTCCTCTCTAGTATTTAAGGGGTGTTAAAAGTCCCTTATATATATAATTACTTTATTTTTTTAAAGCATTTTATGCAGACATGACAGCAATTGTAAAAATAAGCATTAAGAAGAGCAGGACAGCATGACATGCCTTAATTTAAAGAAACACTCTGCATTAAACAGTCAGAACTTCAATCACACACCCTTTCAGTCAGGAAAGGAAGAAGGTCAGAAAGAAAGGAAAAAAAGAGAGAGGGGGAAGGAGAAAAAAGGAGGGGGTTGGGAAAATGGTGTATATTTCTACAGGCCCTGGACATCCATCGAGTCTTTTTTCAGTTTCCGCCAGAGGGCAGCAGTATTCCTTTCCCTGAGTTCAGTGTGTGATATGCAGGTAAGTATTTACGTAAGGGAGGGGACTGCATGAGATTTCCAATGTTGGGCTATTGCACACCTCATCACAGTGAGGATGTGTCAAATTAATTTATAGAAGGATTTAAAAGTACCCTGAAGGGAGTGCCCATTACTAGGATAATTGGGTCTAGAGTGAGTGAAACCATGGTAAGCTGCTTCACCAATAATAGAGCTTTTTCACAAAAGCGGTAAATATAGGGGCACGACCACCAGATATGAAAAAGGGTTCCAGGCTGACCACACCCCCTCCAACAAAGATTAGACAAGGAGGGATTGAAAATATGTAATCTGACTGGTGTGTGGTGCCATCAGAGAATAAGTTTGTATATATTTTCCTGAGTGGTCTTGCAAATAGAAGTTTAAGCAGATGTTTTTCAGATTGCAGACCAAGTCTCCCCATCTATTACTGAACCCAAATCCTCCTCTCACTTCTTCATATATTTGTATACATAGGGTGTATATTTGGTTAGTAAAGATCAAAGACTTGTTATTGTGCCCTGGTGAGTGGGGAACTGGAAGCACGTTCTTTAAAATGGAATAAGAGGCAGGAATCGCAAGGTGGGAAAAAGGGAGAGGAGAAATGTCAGATCTGAAGGTGTTGGAACTAAGTTTGGGTGTGCTTTAAAAGAGTATTAATACTTATTATGTAAAAAAATATAGATTTTAGGGTTTACCCCCTTAAGTAAAATAAGGGTACTCCCACTGCTGAGAGGTGTTTTTTTACAAAAGTTATTGCAGCTCAAGATAGAATTTTTTAGGTGCAGTATCAAAGTGACCTGAAATTGTACAGTGTTGACAAAAGTGGACAAAGGAGCCCAAAATCAAGCTGTCCTAGTCAAACCCAGACAAGTGGCAACCCTAACTCAGGAGTCAAAGGTTCTCATTTCAAATGTGACAGGTCTTTTGGTACTTCAAGTTTTTTATTCAGATTTGTGTCTCAAAGAACCTTATGCAATTCTATTATTTCTATATAATAATGAAGCAGTATATATGAAAGGTAAGGATTAGAATAGATATCATAAAATATTACCAACAATATTGTTTTTAATAAGGACTTAAATAATGCACCTGTAATTTGCTGTTTCCTGATGGCATCTTCACATTTTTGACAGTTCAAAGTAAATTCTATCTTCAGTTTAGCCCCTTGAGTGACAGAGGGGAGGGCATCACATTTGATGCTTACTCGTCTGGCATTCAAGGGGTTAATTGCCAGCATTGCTTTTATTTTTTACCCTAGATATGATTCATAATATTGTATTGTATTGTATTGTATATTTTTATTTATATGGCGCCAACCAGTGTACTTGGCACTTTACAATTTACATTTAGTATGGAGGGGTACAATAAGTGTGTTGATTAATGCTTATATAGACAATCATAAGGGGAGCACCAGGAGAGTATACATTAGGATAAAGGGTCCCTGCCCCATAGAGTTTACAATCTATATGATAATATCAGCTTATCGCTTCCATTTAGAACAACTTTTTCAAAGACACATTTTATAACCCAGTACACTGTATTATATTTGTGGTCAGTGCTTCCAGAGTATTTATCGTTTAGGAGGATTGCTGTCCCCCTGAGTTTCATAGCCTTGGGGGATGAGCGATGAAGGTGACCTGAAAAGAGGGCCACCTTAATAATACCTTAAAGAAAGGGGGTATTGGTGGGGGATGCGCTCCGTGGGAGAGGCTGCTGCCCACTATTTAAGGGCTTGCAGCCCCTCCCACAAATGCAGACCCAGCCTTCAACTTGTGGTCAGGGCTTCCAGAGTATTTACCATTTAGGAGGTATATATATATATATATATATATATATATATATATTTTAATATATATATATATATATATATATATATATATATATGGGTAGGACTGGAAGGCTGTGGTTGAGTGTGTGACGTGAGGGCTAGGGTTGGAGGCTAGTGATTTGGGCAGTGGCTGGGCCATCTAGAAATTTGAGGTTGGGTTGGTGTGTAAACCGATCAGTATGGAGTGGTTGATTGAGGTAGAGATAGTCAGGGAAGACAGAGCCCAAAACAGCCTGTAGTACCCTTCTGAGTAGGGTGATTGGCCTGATTGGGTGAATTTGTCTTTCTGACTCAGCCTTGTGATAATGAGGACTGTAGTTTGGGAGAGACTGCAATTCTCTCCCGAAACGTGACGTGCCTGTGACTTATTGATTAAATTATTCTTCTTACCTTGTCTTGTCTGATTGATGGCCTATAAGGTAAAAACTGAGTGAGTTATACAAAAATGGGTGGCAGAGGGGTTTGAATGCTAGATATGGCTTAATTATCAAAGGGGAGCTGGGGGACTATACCTTATATTTAATTTGAGGGATTCTGTGGATCTGTTGATTTGATATCAGATGATATTTTAAGCTGCGTTGGTGAATAAGGAAGTAGAATAGCTGTGACTGAACAGAGATGGTTAATTATGACATTGATAAGGTTGTTCTAGATAAGTTGACTTACTTATGATAGTAAAGTTCGGATGATTAGGACCGGATTTGGTAGGTCCTTGGTGCACCTGGAATGGAAAACAACCTAGAAGAACATATGCATGAGCGTGGAAAATAATGAGTATAATTTTTACATTATTGGTATATAACCTTGAATTTTGGCAGTTTAACATGTTGTTAGTTTAATTTGTTGCAATATTATGAATAATTCTTGTTCTATTGTGAATTTCTGGAACAGGGTACATCCTAGAGAATTAAAAGCATATATTTTGCATATTATAGTTCAACCCTTATTGCAATTAAAAGTACACCCTTTGTTGCTATTGTACTGGGACAGTATGTCTTGGTGTTAGCATGTAAAGTACTATATGAATAGTGTTTAACCCCTTTTGGGGAGATGGTGTGACATGATGAAAGTTTAGAAAGGGGGATTTGCTGGAAGAGCAATGTTTATGGAATGATTAAGGACTACCCTTCCATATTCTTAGTTATAAACAGTATTTGATCAGATATTGTTACATAATGTTTAACTGAGAAGGGGAGTGAGTTTAGGGAAGGTTGTGATGTGTGGAAGTACTTACTATATTCTTAATGTTTGTGTTGTTCTTAGTAATGGCTGCTATCATCTGTAAGCGTCATTGTACCTGCGGAGGTACTGAAGCTTATGGGAGATGTGGCTGAAGGGGAGTCGTTTATTATGTGAGCCCAGTATGAGTGGCTTCTTATGAATTCTGTTGCTCTGGTATGTGCTGGCCGTATGTACCTTCAAGTGAGATCCGGTTAGTATGGGAGCGTGCACTACCGGGTGGAGTGTGGAAATGTCGGCGTATGAATGGGAGCTCTTACCTCACGTTGATCACGAACTGGAAGTGAGGTTACTAGCTGACGACAGAAGTGCTTCTGGCGATACTAGAATACTGCTTCTGTTCAGACGACGTAGAGACGCACAACAGACAATGAACTCCATGGGAGAGACTGCGGCCCACTATATAAAGGCTTGCAGCCCCTCCCACAAATGCAGGCCCAGCCTTCAACTTGTAGCATCAACTTGGCTATCAATATTATTGATATGATGGGTATTGATGTTTTTGGTTTACTCATAAATGGGTACACTCTTCACTGAACGACAAGAAAATGAATATGTAGAAACACATCCATAAATGTAGCAAAGGTTTATGTGAAAGGCTATATTGCCATGAAGAGGTTCAGAATTTCCCATTTTGATGAGCTTGGGTTGTAATAGGGCAGAATGTGTTAAGAAGTAGACCAATAGCTTTTATTAGATAAATATACAGGAGCAAATATGTGCGTGTTTATGTTTGAAGTCAGAAGAATTAACCTCTTCTATAATGTGAGATGTACTGCATATAATCCCTTACATCCCTAGTGCTTGAGTAACAATATTGGAATGGATCCCAATTCACAAAACAATAATGCTAATAATGACAGAAATCCAGAAAGCTATCCCACTCTGAAAGGTAGGTAAACTAAATCTGTTTGTCTAAAATGTTCAAACTGAAGTACGTTAAATGCTGTCCAAATCTGTAATGTAATAAATATGAACATTTTAACAGAACATCTAGGTCAACATGTGTTGCCTATAGGCACTGCCTAATTTACATTACAAAGAGAAAAGTTAATATAAAATGTTTCTCATTTAACACGCCAAATAATGTTACATGTGTCAGTTTCACATCTGTGTCAATGTTACCTTGATAAATGATCCAAATTGTAACTAATTAATCTGTAAATGTACCGTAACTTTCAAATCAAAATTGATAGTAATGTATCATCTTACATCAGGATGTTTAAAACAATATTACCCATAAATAATTGGAGGTTTCCTTTATTGAATACTGGTTAACAAATGTCCTATTGTATTATAATGTCAATTTTGTTTTAAGAAATTTACTGAATACAAATTTTTATCACACAATTGCTGGCTGTTCTACCAGTTTCCTGCTTCAGGTCACATGGTTGCATTCACAGAAGGTCAAGTACAGAAGCGCTCTTTTAATCAATTAATACCCACTTGACAGTTACAAATGCATACTTGGATAATGTTGTTCTATCTGCTCATTATAGCCTTACATCAGTCTAACATTGTCACAGTGCTCCTTAGATGCAACCCCCCAACACATGCACACACACACACACACACACACATATACATACCTGTAAACCATGAGTTCTTGGGCCTGTGACCTACCCTAACTAGTTACAATCTCTGCTTCCCTCCATGTAGAATCTCCGTAGTTCCTCACCTTCCCCTGCATCCAGGATCCCACCTAACTTGACAGGGGAACCAGAACAGGGTCAAGTAACTGCGAGGGTAAACTTTGGTAAACCATGGGTGCCAGCTTACTGTGGCACCTTTTTCCATAAAGACAAAAATATGAATGATGAGTTTCAGCTGTTTATGAAAATTGTAATGCACAATATACTTGTTATTCTTAATCCAATTGTGAGACTTAAGAAAACTATATATATTTATGCCTTTTTCCATTTCATTTCACACTTGACAAACTACCTATTAAATTTTAGGGGTGCCCTGCATCTTTGGCGTTGCCTTGAAAAATAAGGATTGAGTCAGGTCATTGAATGGGATAGGATGAATACCACAAGAGTTATACAATCTGAACAATAGATTGTTAATAACAGTAATAATAATAAATCAAACAAAAATAGAGATGATCATAGAGAAGATATAATCAGGAATTTGCATAACAAATGGCTGACTGTCAACATCCTAAAATTGCTATGGATGGTAATGGGTAATTACCAGGGATTATATTGAGTTGATAGTAGTGATACACCATTTGTGTAACTCAATGGTTTACACTTTTTTGGTGCTTTTATTCTCCTTTGCTTCCATTGGGGTAGTTAGGGACAAGGCACAAATTTGGAGAGACAGACTGGGTGTGGTGGTGTCAGGTCATTTTACCCATAGTGGATAGTAATAGGTGATGTTCATTAATCCCAAACCATCTTTCTTATATATTGTAGAATCTACAAATATTTAGTCAGGAGGAGTTTAACCCAGATAATTCAAAGCAAGTACATTTTTAAGGGATAGTCCCATTTATTTCTAAGATGATCTTGCCTACTATATCATGGTAAGGAAAATAAATCAAGAGGAGGACATCTTAGAGGTAAGAGCATTAAAATAAATTAAGACTGTAAATGTGACAACATTAGCTGATTTTTTTAAACCATCTGGTCACTGTTAAGAACAGTTCAAAACAATCAGATCCTGATGCACCCTCCATATGCCTTCCTCTCAACTTCTATTACACCACAAGACTTTGCTGACTTCTTGAAATCATAGAGCAAAAAATATATATGAACTAAAATGACAGCTAGATCTAAATCTACTGTGCTGTCTGAAGTCCAAAACTAAGATGCGCTACCTATAACGTCTCTGGAAATATATGGGGCAAGCCTGTATCTTCACAGTCTATCCCAGTACTCAGTTTATCCCAGTCATAACTGGGTATTAGTCCAACTGGATCTCTCTATTGTCACTCTGTAGGGAATCTTCTCCTAGATCCACCTGCCGCTGAGTCTTGAACACTCGGTCACGTGATCTTCTCAAAATCAAATGTGAACACTAAAATACAAATCAGACACAGCGCAAAGAAAGCGCATCTAAGATCGACCTGTGTGCCAAAATCAACCAACTGGTGTGTTCCCGTGATTCCCCCCTAGAAAATGGGTACTCACAAGATATAGAGGCTAGATCCAGCCTCTGGGGATGTTCTCATGTAATACCATTAAAGCCTGGCAATGGCTATTGTCATCTTATATCGTAGCCCACTTCTCCTGGACTCTAGATCTTTCCTCCAAATAGTATATTAGGCTCAATGTCTCAGTTAGATAAATCTTCGATTTATTATACAGTGTACAGCAACGTAAAATAAATATCAATAAATATCACCCAACGCGTTTCATATTTGTGGGCTTTAGACGTATCTGCTCTTTATACATCAATAGATCATGGGTGGGGAATCCAAGCGGTTTCACACTTTTTGCAACAAGACACCACTATGGCCAAAGAACAACGGGAGTTCCTTGTACAATGCATCCAGTTTATCTTGGAAAAAAAATGTTTTGAATTTCAAGGTGGTTACTATCTGCAGATTTGTGGGACGGCCATGGGTACCAAGTTCGCACCCAGCTACACCAATTTAGCCATGGGATTCTGGGAAGAGTCCAATGTTTGGAGGACCAGTGACTGGGGTGCGACCATGGTATACTATGGCCGATATATTGAAGACATACTGATTATCTGGAATGGCACACAAGCTAGTCTAGAGTCAGTGTGTCATAATTTCAATACCACACAACCAGGATTGCACTTTACGTGGAACATTCAAAAAGAAAACATAGAGTTTTTAGATTTACAACTTATGATATATTCTGAAGGGCAGATTCAGACGAAGATTTTTCTTAAAGCTGTAGCATCCAATGGGTATTTAAATGCCAAAAGCAATCATCATCCCAATTGGATACAAAATATCCTCTGTGGGGAGTTTCATCGGCTCAGGAGAAACTGTAGCCAGATGGTAGATTTCGAGAAAGAATCAAAAGTGTTAAAAGAAAAATTACGGGAGAAAGGATATGGCAATAAAAATATAGATAATGCAAACAATAGAGCAAAAAACTTAGAGAAACAATCCTGAACAAAAATGTTAAACAAATGAAACCTGAAGAAAAATTAGTGCGTAATGTAAAAAAGGGAAATAGGACTGCAGTCTCATTTGTTACTAAATACAATTCCCATGCGAAAAAAATAAAAGGGATATTAAATAGAAACTGGAACATTTTGAAACAAGATCCCCTTTTGAAAGAAGAAATTGGAGACAGAGCCAATATGATCTTTAAGAAAGCACCAAATATTCGCTCACATATTGCTAAAAGTAGACCGAAAGAAACACAAAAAGCTCAATCTAGACAACTTGAGTTAATAAAAGATGATTTTACAGAAAATAGTTTTTTGTCACTTGGGAATAAGATCAGTGGGAACTACAGTTGTGGGTCAAAGAAATGTCAGACTTGCCCTTATATGACTAAACGGAAAACAATGTTTAGAAGCACCAACATTAATAAGGATTACATAGTAAATAACTTTATCAACTGTGGAACAAACTATGTGATACCTTATAGAGTACGGGTGCAAGAAGCAATATGTGGGCAGAACGACTAGGGCTCTGAGGGACAGAATAGGAGAACACCGGAGAAGCATAATGAAGGGGGACAATAAGTTGCCGTTAGGAAGACATTTTAACAAATGTCCTCAAGGAGGAATAAAAAGCTTCATGGCCATGGGAATAGAAACAGTTTCAAAGAGATCCACAAATAGATTTAAGGCACTCTATATTAAAGAAGCAGAGTGGATATACAAATTGGATACTCTGGTTCCTAAGGGTTTAAATGACAATATAGATATCACTAATATAGTTTAAGGGGTTCCTATTTTAATAGATTATAGTCAAATATTTTATTACATTTAGATAGTTTTAGTTATTTTATGATAAAATTATGGGACTATTGATATTAATGATAAATAGAATGTAATCCAATATATCATGTAACACAAAGTTTTATAACTTATATAATATATAAGAGATAGGAGAAAGTAAAAGAGTAAAGTAGATGTTATAAGAAAGGAGGTAATTATGTGCATAATTGGTAAATTGATACCTTTTGCTCAAACTGTGAAGAGGGTGGTAGCTCTCTTTATAGTGGTCCCAAAAATTGTATTTTATACAATTTGGAGGAGAAATAGGATTGCACCATCCGTGAACACAGGATATGCTTCAATATGAAATTTAATTAAAATATATAAGTTGTTAAAAGATCGTAAAAGTTAATATGTTATAGAGCCATAAAAATGTATACAGAGAAGGCTGAGTCATATTGGGACCAAATAGATGGGATATATCAAGTATGGATTAATGATCACAGATAGTGATATAATAGAGTGAAGTTGACAGATGCGTGTTACGGATGTTTGCGTTCCAAATAGGGGAAGTACGATAGGACCTAGACCGGAAGTCCATGATCTAGAGCGAGGTCGGATGGGAACCGCACAGACGGATCAAGAGGAAGCTCCCCTCAATTATTAGTGGAACAAAAGGTATATATATATATTTTAACTGATATGACAAGTTTTTATGGATAATGTATCCCTGAAGAAGTCACAAATGTGATGAAACGCATTGGGTGATATTTATTAATATTTATTTTACGTTGCTGTACACTGTATAATACATTGAAGATTTATCTAATTGGGACACTGAGCCTGATATACTATTTGGAGGAAAGATCTGAAGTCCAGGAGAAGTGGGCTACGATATAAGATGACAATAGCCATTGCCAGGCTTTAATGGCATTACATGAGAGCATCCCCAGAGGCTGGATCTAGCCTCTATATCTTGTGAGTACCCATCTTCTAGGGGGGAATCACAGGAACACACCAATTGGTTGATTCTGGCACACAGGTCGCTCTTAGATGCTCTTTCTTTGCGCTGTGCCTGACTTGTATTTTAGTGTTCTTGAAATCATAGGTAGATTCCATCCATCCTTCTTGTATACACCCTCATCACCTCTCCAGATACCCTCCTGCCATCCTGGACTTTTTTCACCAGTCATAGAGGAGTAACTAACCAGCTTTCCTAATCTTCCACTATCTGAGCCTTTGATCCAATTCCCTCTTACATTATCCCTCTCCCTCAAGTTACTCCCCTTACTATTACAAACATTTAACTCCTCCTTTGCCTCTCCTACTTTCCCTGATGCCTTTAAACATGCCATAGTAAAACCTATCCTCAAAATAGCATCCTTGACAACATTTCCTCATCTAGCTATTAACCAGTATCACTCCTGCTTTTTGCATATTAGCTTCTAGAACATCCAGTCTACTCCCACCTGCTTTGTTTCCTTAATAGTCACAACCTGCTAGACCAATTATAATCTGGCTTTTACACTGTTAACTCCACAGAGACTGCTCTCACAAGAGTAGCTGATGATCTACATGTCAATAAATCTCAAGGTCACTAATCACTACTTGCTTGATCTCTCAGCTGCTTTTGTGGATTATGCTCTACTACACCAAATTCTAAATTCCGTAGGCATTAATAACTTAGCTCTGAACATTGCGATCCTCTATACATATGTAACCAATCCTTAAGTGTCTCCATTGCTACCTCTTCATCTTTTCATATACATCCCTTTATTGGGGTGCCTCATGGTCCTGTTCTAGGAAAACTTCTATTGTCTTTTCAATCCTTAACCCTTTTGAGTGCCACAGGGGTACACAATGCATTGCTTTCCTTTTCAATGCTTGGCATACCCCTCTGGCACTCAAAGGGTTAACACTTTTGAGAACATAATAACTTATGGATCTGCTCTTTGCAGAAGACACCCAGCTGTATTTGTCTACACCTCAGCTGGCTCCTAATGTTCAATCTGGAGTTGTGGTTTGTCTCGCTGATGTTTCAGATTGGATGGCCCACAGGAACCTCAAACTCAAGATGTGTAAATCTGAGATAATCCTTATTCCTCCTAAGTTAGGCCAATTTATGTCTTTACATGTCACAGTAAATGGCACCATCATAAATCCAGTCTCTGAAGCACATTGCCTAAATGTGATAAAATAGCACAAATCTGTACCTTGCCGTGTTCCTCCACAACTGTTATTTTTTTGTTTTCACAGTTTCTATTCCCATAGAAATATTAAAATGTTTACCAAGTTTTTCTGTTGCTATGGAAATGGGAAAGAGTTTTTCCTCTACTGGTGATGGCAGCTGCTAAAATGTCACTTAGCCCTCTCAGCACATCCTGTTCCTTCAGATTTCCTTAGGTGAATCTACCTTTTATCATCACGTAATGTTTTAAAGGGGCATCAGTTTGAGACCAACTAAATTTACCTAACAGTCATTCAGAGAGGGGGGGGGAAATGTCTAAAACATTAATTTTTTTTTGTATTCCTAGGAAGTACTCCTAACCCTTTGCAATGCAATGTGTTGGATACCTCTCTAGCGTTCAAAGGGTTAAAGAGTTGATGCACTATAACTACTTACAGAAGAGAAAGTCTGTTAAATGGGACAATAAAAGTGTATCTTCAAAGCTAAGAAAATCAGTTTACACGTAGTAAACGAATACCAGAATATACTCCATATAGGTCTTTTTCTCCATGTTGATACCAACAGCATAGGTAGCATTTCAGATATTGTAGCTCATATAAAAATGGGCCCAAAATGAATCGACTGAATGATGTTTTCATCATTATTCAGAATTGTCTCAGTGCATTTCATAAGAAATGTTGTGGGGCTAATGCCATATTCCATTATTTAACATACCAGGCCAAAATAATTAAAATGTAAATTACTTGCTACTCTAATTTTTGGAGTAACCTTTGTGATCCAGCTTAATACGGCCTGGATTCCATTGCAATTGATTATTCTGTCAAGGGTTTATCTACAAGTTTCTCCATAGACCAGTAAATAGCATTGTCGACTGCAAAGTAACCAAAGCTTAAATTGCATGTAGGATTTTACATTGATATAGGCCTAGATGAAGCTGAACAGCCCTGAAATTGCATATTTGCTATGTGCTCTGGTTAAAGATGAGGTCTATTCAGCCTCTCTTCGATAGCATTGCAAAAAGTATTATCAACTGTTTTTATATACTATATTGCCATTGAAGTTTATATAGAAATGTGTACTTTGTCGGCTTTATTTTGAAAAAACAGCAGCTGTTATGTCTGCTTCAATGAACATGACATCAAGGACAAACTCAAGATGTTATCTCTTGGATACAGGCCAGACACAAGGGCAAAATCCACAGGGGCCATTTGGATTTTCTGGCCATAGTGAGTTAAAAGAGAGTTTATTAGTAGGAGATATTACTTTTCTTAAAGGGTCAGTAATGTCTAGATAAAAGTATTTCTACGAGTCTTCTTTATATTAAAATTAAGAGATTCCACTATATGTAAGGCCTTACTTTTGTGTAAGTCAACAGTTATGAAGAGATAAAGATCCCCTGCCCTCCTCTTCTGGCCACCTCCCTCTAAATTTCAGATCGGGTCATGCGACTCAACGGCTGCAGTGAGAGACAAACTTCAGAAAGTAAGGGAAATCCTGCCCCGCTTGATGAAGGAGGGCAGGATTTCCCTTTGCTTAATGAAGTTTGTCCCTCGCTGCAGCTGTCCGGACCAGACTGCAGCTTCTGGTGACATGACTAGAAGGGGCGGGTGGTGGATCTCTGAATAACTACTGAAGTACACAAAAGTAATGACTTACATATAGTGAAATCTCTTCATTTTAATATAAAGAAGACTTGGCACAAGACTTTTATCTTGTCACGATCTGTGCCTTATCTCCGGTGGCCGCTGGTTCATGCAGGCATGCTCTCGGATTGTGGGCGCTTCCGGGGTTGCCTCATCACTATACACCATGACATCAGATGCACATGAGGCCTTTAAGATGTCCCATTGGGCAGGACTCTGTGCTCTGTTATTGTGAGTTCCTTCGGGTTTACTTGCTAATTTTTCTGTTGTTATTTCTTGTGTTTTTTCTTGTGTATTTGACCTTGGTCTTTCACCTACGAATCCACCCATCCTGACCATGGCTTTGTCCCCAGTTCTGATCCTGATCCCTCAGCCCCTGACCGCCTAGACTGTCCTGACTTCTCTTTTGTCTCACCCCAGTCATTACTGCGTTTTTCGGGTTTTGTGCCTGCCCAGGCCTTCTTCATTTATTTCCTGGCTCACTGCATCTTCCTTCTCAATACATATTATTTTAGCATCCTGCTATCTTCTGCACTGTTCCCTTGTGCAGAAGAGTTTACAGGCTGCTTACACATTCCAATATATCTAAACATTACTGACCCTTTAAATCAGGATTAAATTACATTTGTATTAATAAAACGCTGTCACCTTATAAAATAGTTAAGAGTGTGCTTTGTGATATAACTAATAACAGATAATGACAAAAACAGAAACAAAAATGCATACTGTACCAGAATAAATGAATAGGCCCAAGCACAGTATGTGATGAATAATTGCACATGGACTTGAGCTTCGATAAATTCCAGTTCTAGCCCTTAAATACTGAGCCCTGTCACTTCAGCGGTGCCCTTTCGTGGTGTTCCAGTCGCCAGAGCTTGTTCCTATTATTCGTGTGAATCCTGTGTATGACCCGGACTGCCTGACTACTCTGCCTGTTCTGTTCTTGCTCTGTGTACCGACCTGGATTGGCTGACGTTCCTGCTCTGTGTATCGACCCGGCCTGGCTGACGTTCCTGCTCTGTGTACCGACCCGGATTGGCTGACGTTCCTGCTCTGTGTACCAACCCGGCTTGGCTGACGTTCTTGCTCTGTGTACTGACCCGGATTGGCTGACGTTCCTGCCCTGTGTATGAACCCGGCCTGGCTGATGTTCCTGCACTGTGTACTGACCCGGATTGGCTGAAGTTCCTGCTCTGTGTATCTACCCGGCCTGGTGGGCGTTCCTGCTCTGTGTACCTCCCAGTACTACTGTCCGCCCAGCTGTGTTCCGTTTGGAAGTCTTTCCTCCATTGCCGATTACTGTCTCTGACAGTCACTGGTTGCCTCCATCTAGCACTGCACTTGCAGCACTGTTCTGTGACCCTGCCTCATTACCTTGTGCTGTTGTATCCTTTCACTTCGGTGTCAGGATCTGTTGGTTGCACCCGGTATGCTTGACCTGTCCACTCTTACCTCCGAGATTGAGTTTGTCTCTGGGTGCCTCGGTTAGTCTCCACTGCTTGGCAGTTCTGTCCAGGTCTGAGCGTTCATTCACCCTTCGTGGGTTGGTGCTATAGAGCTTCAGGGTCACAGCCTTCCTCTGTCAGTCTAGGAAATTCCCTTAGCACTTTGTCTGGCAGTATTGTGTGTCCTTGCTACTTGGGCAGTCCCGTCATTGTTGCCAACAGAACCCTACAGTCTGTAGCCTCCGATAGGGCTGTTAGGGCATCTGTCTGCTGGTCTCCTGTCCTGAGCCTTCATTGGGCTCCGCTTGCCTAGTCTCTCTCTTACTATCCTGTAGGATAGTAGTGCCCTCCTCTCAGTTACCTATATTGTGGCTTACCTTTTGGGCTCACTTCCTGCATAGGGAGTCTCCGCTGACCTCTACACTACTAGGGCCTGCCAGCATCTCTTAGCCTAGTAGTGTCTCTGCTCGTCTGCTCTTCCAGATTCACACGAACTGTGACCTGACCTGTGTCAGTATTGTACCTTTGGTGCCTACTGGGCCTGAGTGGGTTACTGTTATCATTGTGACCTGACCTGTGTCAGTATTGTAACATCTGTACCTACTGGACCTGTGTGGGTTACTATACATTATTGTAGCCTGATCTGTGGCAGTATTGTGTCATTTGTATGTACTGGACCCACGTGGGTGACATTATCCTTGTTCTATTAATAAAACAGTGTTTTACCATAACCTTCTGTGTCTGAGTGTCCTTAAAACCATTACACTGCTTTAACAACAGTGTCGCCCTAAAATGGTAGGCCATGAGAATACAATGCAAGCTTGAGCTGTAATAACTATTGAATAAAGCATCACTAAGTAGTGGGAATCCCCATGTTAAACCTAGAAAAATCCCCAATACACACACACTTATGTCATTTTTTTGACTTTTCATATTCTGTAAGGGCATAATAATATTTTTTTTTTCATTTTTGCACATTCATGTCAATGACAGTGAACCAATTGGTTGCAGATAGAGCTCAACAAAAGGAGGCACTCACTGTGACTTATCATACAAAAATATATTTAAACAGTGTAAATGGTACAAAAGGTCAAAGTTTCAGCCTTCAACAGAAGTATTAATTCTTGAAAATGGCCTCTGTTGAAGGTCAAAACATTGACCTTTTGTACTGTGTACATTATTTAAATATAATTTTGCCTGATGGGCAAAAATAGGCGAAAATGTCCGCCTCAAACTGAAATCATCAAAAAACGGCACTTTCCACTTGGTGAAAAATTTCATGCGAAAAGTGCAGATTTCCTGCTTTTTTCCACTTTTTTCTCCTAGCTCATTTCATTAAAACCAATGGGAACATAGATGTTACACACAACACATAGCAAATATTATTTTATTTCCCAAAGGCATTGCATAAAAGGGGCATGAGGGTGCCTGTGTTGGTGGGGTGTGGGAAAGAATCAGTTAAACATGGGATGACTTTTGGGGGGGTTGTTTACTGGGATTGGGGGGCACTTAATAAAAAAGAAATCCTAAATAAAATAAAATAAAAACCATAATACATGATATAAAAGGGGTCTGAGGAGGGTGCCTGTGTTGGTGAATTAATGAATCATTTGAACAGGGAATTTGTTTTGGGGGGGTTCTTGACTGCTATTCGGGGGACAGTTAATAAAAAAATAAATCAATAAAATAAGACATTTGAATGCAAAGTGATAGAGACAGGAACCCCCTGACATAAGTTGCCAATGGGGTGGATTGACATTTGACTTGATAGAGTATTTTGTAGAGGATGATTTGTTTGATTTGTTGTTAGAGGCTTTTGTTTGACTTAGACTTATTAGAGGCCCAAGCTCTGAAGAAACATTGATTTGTAGGACTTAAGGATGTTTGGCACATTCCCTAAGGAAAAACATTGATTTGTAGGACTTATGCTTGTTAGAAACAAACCCCCCAAAAATTGTTTATTTTTTTTTTGTAGGACTAATTTTTTTTTAATTTGTTTTTCAAAACACAAGCCCTGAGAAAAAAATAAAAATGCCCTACTGGCTCCTAAGTATCCTCCTGCCCTTGCATCTCAGCAGCAGCAGGAATTAGAGCAGTTGCAAATTCTGCAAATTCCAAAAGCTGATTGATAGTGGTGGTGGTGGTGATGCCCATCCTTATCCCTGTCTCCCATTCTTTCTCAGTTTCTGATAAAAAGGTCATCTTCCACCACAGCTTTTCCAACACCACCACCACCACCACCACTAGTCCCTACATGCTGCTGCTCTATTACAGACATCTCACTGCTGCTTGGAGGAGGTGGTGAGCAATGTGACAGAGGGTCCCCTGCTGTCACACTTGGCATCATCTTCTTCTCCCCCCCTCCTGAGTATTACAAGACACACTAGCAGCTTCAGCACTGGTGGAAGCAGCTTCAATACTGATGGCAGAAGGTTCAGCACTGGCAGCAGGCACCGCACTGGTTTCAAAAGGGGCAGCAACGGTGTCAGCAGAGGCAGCACATCTAGCAGCAAGCACAGGGCAGCTGACCTGTCCTGCTCCCACTAGTACTATCCTTTTCTCCCACCCTTCCCATTCCCTTTTCTCCCTCCCTTCCCATTAAATTCCCCAAGATCCCTTGGGGTGATTTAGGGGGACTGGACAGCATTGGTTCAGTAATGGTCCCTTCCTCCTCCTCCTCCTCAGACTCAGCAAACACATAAGGATCCATCCAGCTCCTCCATTAATTATTTTTCTCCCTGTTCATAGTGATAGCAGTCACTATGAGCCTTTCCTGCCTCAATTTTTCCAAAATATCACAGCAGAACAGCATCTACCTCACTCTGTAGCTGCTTCTATTGTGTCTGCCTTCAGCGAAAAGTCACATTTTTATAACTGAAGAGCGAAAACAACATAAATCAATGGGCAGAAACTTTCTAGCCGTTGAGAAAATAGCAAAAGATTTTGGCCCATGGGGGAAAGATGCAGATATTTTAAGTACTTTTTTGTTGTTGTTTATTTGTGTTGCTATGTTCTTAACTATGAAGGATACAAACCCTTTGAGTGCCAGAGGGGTATGCAATGCCACTGGTACTCAAAAGGTTAAAAAAGTGTTCTACCATTTTTATTGTTAGCCTTGATGAATGCCCCAAGCTGTTATTAATCAGAACGTTGAGAATTGAAGAGATTATGAAGAAAGCATAGCAGGGATCTGGTAGAGCAATAAAGCATAGCCAGCTTTTGTATATATTGTACAGGGCCCCTATCATCAAGGTTGACACAACACAATGAGGGAAACTCAGTGTGCAATATCTTGTTTCTAGGTTAATCATAAAACATTTAGTAATATTGTGTTTTGAAAAAGTGAAAACTTTCTGTGACAGTATAAAATTTGATGAGAGAAAAGAGATCATTTAAATTAATAGGCATCAAGTATAGTTCATGAACATTAAAAATTAGCAACAAGAGTTGTACTAGAAAATTGTAGAACCGGGGTGTCCAAATTCAGTCCTCAATAGCTACGAACAGTCCAGGATTTAAGGATTTCCATGTGTGACTGAAGGTAGGCCAACAAAATGAATGAGCCACTGTTTAATCAGGTAAATCCTTAAATCCTAGCCTGTTGGTGGCCCTTGAGTATCATACTAGGACACCCCTGGTATATAAGAAGTGATATCTTGGACATATCATGTTTTGTTTTTGGTTGTTCAAATACTCAAACAGAGGCAGGGCGATGCAACAATCAGTTGGGGTGCATACAGTATAGCACACGGCTTATCTAACCAGGAGACTGGAAGCACCAACCAGTGACCATGGAGTAAGTAGACACATTCAAAATTATCCACATTAAAAAATAAAAACAAAAACCTTTGAAAGTCAGTTACTAGTGTATGATAGATGCATTAGATAATCCCAATAAGTAAAAGGAGCAAGGATATACATCTTAAATAAAATCCAACTTGGATCAAGGTAATGGTGAAAAGTGCTAGCAAAAGTGTATATCTGTGTGTCTTTGTGTGAGTGCTTGTGTGGACATATATCAGCATTTAAGTCTGCTATTGTTTAATGTATAGAGCACAAGTAAAATAACTAAAAACAGTTGGATACTGTTTGCTTTGATACAATTTGTCAAAATACTCAATATTGTTCTTATGTAGAAAGGTATCCATTATTTTTTTAACAATTATTTTACCTTCAAGTACAGCATTCCTAGGCAAAGAATTCCACAACATTACTGCTCTTTACTAATCATATTCAATTTTTAGGAGGAATTAGATTAATAAGAGAGATGGAGATTAAGCCTATATCTAAAGCATGCCTCAAACCCTATATTAAGGGAACATAGTAATGAAGGGTTCAGTTAGAATGTAGAGGCCCTGAGGGTTGAAATACACATAGGGGGCATACATAATAAAAAGATGTTAATGGAAATTTTCTACAAACCATCTCATATTGTCATACTTCGGAACTCTCCGGATTTGCCCCTGAGACTCCGGTTTTGGCACTGTTTTACCGGGTCTCCGGGGCAGAGGCTGAGTCCTCAGGATGTGGGGAGTTTCTATTGAAACTCTACCCACTTGCACTTTTTCCACCGGTGTAGCGCCTTCCCCCCAGCCTTCTTTTAAGCCCTCCCTCAGGACTTGTGTTAAGACCCGCCCCTTTTTGACACGATACGCGTCATTCTTCACACCACCCATGGCAGCAGAGGACTCCCCTCCGGGGAGACAACAACAAAAAGATCCCAGGTATGCATATTGGGGAGTTTGAAGAAGCCTGACTGCAAATGGAAAAGGCTTCTCACTGTGAAAATACAATCGTAATGGAAGATTTCAGCTACTAGAAACTGACTGGAGAAATATGACTTCTAGCAAATCAAAGGCTTGGTTAATGACAATTTCATGTCCTAACTAGTAGAGGAGCCAACTAGAAATGAGGCCTTGCTGGACCTTATGGTCTAAAACAGTTCTGAAATTTAAATATATATAGTTAAGGAACCATTTAGGTGGCAGTGGCCACAATATGGTATCCTTTGAAATTTGTTATGTGAAACCCATTAACAAGGGTTTAACCAAAACATTCAACAATAAAAAGGCTAATTTTATAATGCTAAAAGCAGAATTAAAGGACATTCAATGGGATATAATCTTCAAAGTTAAAAAAGCACAAGAAAGATGGAATTTGTTTAAAATTTTCTTAGATAAATACAAATGCCAATATATAACACTGGGGAATAAGTACAAGAGGAGCAAATTAAGACCAGTTTGGATTAACCCTTTGAGTGTCAGAGGGATAGGCAATGCATTGCAAAACAATGTGTTGTGTACCCCTCTGGCACTCAGAGGGTTAATAAAGAGGTTTGCAAGGAAAAGAGAAATAAGAAGCAGGCTTTTCAACTACAACAAATGCAACATTTAAAAAACATAAAGAATGTGACAGAATTTGCAAACAAGCAATTAGGTTTGCTAAAACTGAAAATCAGAAAAGTATTTCAAAAGACAGCACAAAAAAATTCTAAACAATTCAACAAGGAGACTTAGTTCAGTAATAGCAAGACTCTTACACTAAATAGTTATTGATTCACTATCTTCATTCATAGTGCCCTGTGATTACAGGAAAGCAGATGCAGTATCAGTATTCAAAAAGGAGGTAAGATAAAAACCAGGAAAATATAGATATGTGAGCTTGACTTCTGTAAAGAGTAAGATATTAAAAGGGTTAATAATCAACAGTGTTCTGGACTATGTGACAATGAAAACATTGTTAGTAGGATCCTGCATGGTTTTATGAAGAATAGATCATGCCAAACTAATCTACTAGCATTTTATGAAACAGTAAGCAGCAGTTTGTATAAGAGTAATGCTATTGTTGTAGCATACTCAGATTATGAAAAGGCCTTTCACATTGTGCCTCCCAACAAGTTACTTTATTAAAATAAAATCCTTTGTTTTGGTAGGTGATGTCTGTGAGTGGATAGAGAACTGGTTAATGATAGATGTCAGAGAGTTGTTGTAAATGGAACCACTTCAAGTTGGTCTAAAGTTGTAAGTGGGGTGCCACAGGGTTCAGTCCTAGGCCCAATGCTTTTTAACTTTTTTATGACCTAGAAGAGAATAATGAAAGTAGTGACTCAATCTTTGCTGAGGACAAGCTGTGTAAGGAAATAAATACAGGTAGGATGTTATTTTTTTGCAGAAAGATTTGGATAAACTGTATAAATGAGTGGAAAAGCGCCAGATGAGGTTTGATATAGATAAATGTAAGGTTATGCCTCTCTGCTACAGGAATAAACATGCTAGATATATACTAAATGGAAAACTTCTTGGGGAATCCTCATTAGAGAAAAATGTTGAAATACTAATAGACAATAGACTTCATAGCAGTGTACACCCAATTGCTCCTAGAGCCAGCTGGGTACTATCATGCATATAAAGGGCTCTGGATGCACAGGAAGGGAATATAATTCTACCGCTATATAAATCCTTGATAAGGCCTCATCTGGGATATGGAGTACAGTTTTGAGCACCAGTTCTTAAAAAACAGACATTATTGAACTGGAATAAGTGCAGAGACATGCAACAAAACTAATAAAGGGATTGGATGATCTGAGTTATAAAGACAGACTAGCCAAACTGTGTTTGCTTGCATTAGCATAGAGATGTCTAAGGGTTGAGTTCATTACCATTTACGAATATAATTGAAGTCAATAAAAAGAACTCTCTAACTATTTACTCAGAGGGCTAATCAGAAAACAAGAGGTCATCCATTAAATCCTGAGGAAAGGTGTTTTTTTACAGTAAGCGTACTAAAATTAGTTCATTATTTGCCTTGAGATGCTGTACTTGCAGATACTGTTCTTGCTTTCAAAAAAGCAATGGATACCTTTAAATTTTAAACAATATTGAGAATTATGACAGTTGGTTTCAAAGCAGACAGGATGTAGATCCACAGAAACATCCAACTGCCATTTTGAGTAAGGGAAGGATTTTTTTTTCTCCAATTGGGGCTTAATTAGAAATGGCTTCATGGTTTTTTGTTTTTTTTTTGTAACCTTCCTCTGAATTAGGGGATATAGCATGCACTGATCTTGATGGGCATATCTGTGTTTTTAGCCTCATCAGGTTTGCTAGTTACTATATAAAATAACCAATTTTATTTTAGTCAAAAGTGCCTTTCTTCTAGTCTTAAAGGATAACCTACTGTTTTGTGTTTAGCTCTTTGAGTAAATATTTAAACACTGCTGAATTTTGTAAAAAATGAAATTGAACTGCACTATAAAGTATAACATTTGGTAGATTCTGTTTGCTAAATATATGCAAATCTTTAGCAAATTAACTGCACATAGGTGAGAAATGAAAATCCCCAGTTTTACATATATTGGGTTTAACCTCCTTAAGGTTCCCCAACACAATATAAAGCAATAGGTTGTAGACAACTCTAGCATTCAAGTGGGTAACAGACCCATTTAAATCAATGTGAATTTGTGGAATTTTCATTTGTGCTTTATGTTGCAGTTGATTCCAGCATTGCACCTCTTTAGCTTATTGAATTGCAACTAATGTTTTTAATAATTAAAGTCCTCAGTTGTTTCATTTATGGTCCAGTCGGTGAGAATCTATGGAGCCCTAAGGTTTTTCAGTCTTAATAGTCCACCTACTCTGGATAGTGCTTTCAGCTTTGAATTGATACATTATGCATCATGAGTTTCTGGATCCTTTCCTTTGGAGGAATGACAAGCATATCTATACAGTTCTGCTGCTAGTGGGCTCTGGAGTCTTTCACGATGTGATAGGAATGGTAACAGCACTGTCTGGTCGCCTCCACTGCTGACCACTGCTACTACTAGGACTACTGCTGCTGCAACTGAATCCCTAAATATCTGTGCAGGTGCTTGCTAACTCTCTCTCACTACACAACTACTCCACAAAGTATTTTTATTCTATTCTCTATATATATATATATATCTGTGCTTCTACAGATCTCTCTGTCTTAACTACACCACAAAAAATGTCTGGAAGCTCTGGATTTTTTTCATTATTGGAGTGAAAATTATCTCAGCCATAGAAAGCATAGTCAAGAAACAGTAAAGTTCTCACAAGAAATTACATGACAGCAGCAGAAAGGGAGACATATTAGACATTTTCATGTAAAAATAACAAATGTTGAATTTTCCCCAAATATCCTTCAAAACAAAAAAAATCTGACTTTTCGCCCATCTCTGACTGAGGAGTTCCTGAGGGACTTCTACTACTACTACTACTCCTTCTACTAGTACTAGTACTAGTATTACTACTTCTATAGATGTTATACTAGTTCTAGCAGTAGTTGTCAGAGATGATGCACTATGAATACAACAGAAGCACTCATCCCTTGGGTTGTGAATGTTGACCTGTGTTTCTTTAACAGTGATTGTGAATGGGAGGTGAGGTGCATGTGGAAGCAGTCATGGTGATTTAGATGATTTGTTGGACATTATGATAGTAGTTTTGATTTTTAATGTAAAGTCCACAACAGAGATGCTAGTATCTGGCGTGATGCTTTGTCAGTCTGAAAATAATGTATTTCTCTGTCCCTGTTATTCTCAGTCTCTGCTCTGGTGTAGGAATATGATCTCCTGCCTGTCTCTGTCACCTATCATTCAAAAGTATTATTTTAAATTTTGTATTTTTAAACTGTCCCTGTGAATGTTGTTCTCTAAAAACCACAACCACGGGGCTGTCAAGAGAACTGCTAACACCAATAATCTTTAATCACTTCAGTGCTAGGGGCTTGTGCCATTTCCTGTGCCCTGCAGGCCAGACCCATTTTCAGCATTTTTTTTTTTTTTTCAGAACAAATTGTGCTGTTGCATGGTGTCTTGCATGAAGTGAATTTTGCATTGTTCAAAAACCTATGATGTCATAGTTACAAAGAAGTGAAAAAATATTTTGCTAAAATCACATGCTATATATCAAAAATATTTACCATGGTTGTAAAATTTTCAATTATTTGAAAAAGCACTGAGTCTACCAAGTACAAAAATACCAAATTTGGATAGTTTTACTTATGCCCATGGCTAGTGCGGAGCCCTAATTACAAGGAGCGCAAAATTATATTTTCAAATGTATGAACTAAAAGGCCCATTCTATTGGTTGCATTGTAAAACTACCCTAAAATTGCTGAATAACTACATAAAACTATATATTTATGGAAAGTAGATAACTTACCACATGATGGTTCATTTACCTTCCTACCCATAGCCTGGTGTACACAAATGTTTCCAGAAGGTGACACTAAAAATTGACTGTTTTAACATTTCCATCCCTTCAAATGTACTGAAATCTGTAAATCTATGGACTTTTCAACTTTATTCACTGGCTAATGTGCTTAGGATAAAAATAGCACTCATTGGCATGAGTTGGCGTACCATAGGGGGTGCTAGAAGTACAAAACTACACCTACAACAACCTCTGCTTTCTCTTACATTTTCTCAAACATGACGCCTGTACGCAAATGGTTATAGCAATTACAAAAGTAAAAAAAAGGCAGACACACCCTACCATTTTGGAAAGAAGATAAGCTCAATTGAGGTTTCACTTGCATTCATACCCTCTAGGCTGGTGCGTACAACTGTTACCAGAAGGTGGTGTTATAGGAAACAGTTAAAGGGATAGTAATGTTTCATAATAAAAGCAGCTCTAATTAATCATCATAGTATTTGGACTTTGGAGAGTGTTATTTCAATTCTGTCAAAGTTGTAGTTCAAGAGTAATTCAATAACAAAGTATACCCCTCCCTTCCCTTTTACTGATGTAACACTTTTCAGCCAGAGCAAAAGGGAGGTGCCCAGGTAGACTGCAGAGAGGGACAATCTTCAATTAAGATAAGGGAAAAACCTGAAAAGCTTGTCAAGGGGGGCAGGGCTTTCATTGTTCTCAATGAAGAAGCTTGTCCCCTGCTGTTATCTGTCTGGTCTTACAACCAGATTCCACATCTGAGAAGAGGTGGCTTACACTAGGTAAAAGGGGCGGGAGGGGAAACTTTGCTTGTGAATATCTCTTAAACCATAAAGGTTTGAGAGATAAGACTTATATCATTCTTCATATTTTTTTAATGCCTACAAAATAAAATAAAGTTAAAACGAAGTATTACTATCCCTTTAAGCTATTTTATATTTATACCTCTTCAAAGATACAGATATTATCGAAAATACATGTAATTTATGACTGTAATCATTAGCTACTACTCTTTCAAGAGAAATTCTACCTTGTTGGCACACTGTAGGGGGAACAAGAAGCAGAAAACTACACCAAGTACAATCTATCATTGCTTATACATTTTTTTAACTATAACGTGCCTCTGCTAAAAGGGTTATCAATGAGAAAAATTAAGAAAAGTTATGTAAATTGTTTAGTTTTGGCAAGAAGACAATTAGCCACATCAAATCGGAGGGGTCACTTGTCTTTCTACCCCTAGATTAGTGTGCACAACTATTGCCAAAAATGTGGTGCTGCAGGAAAAAAAATGTATTTTATATATCAGTCAGTTGAAAGATACTAAAATGTTTCAACACCATGGGATTTCCTAGCAGGACCTCCTGCCAGCCTAAGAAAAATGGCACCCTATTGGTGTGGGTTGACATATCATATTGGGTGCTAGGAGTGTGGCTACTAGTGGAACAAGAATGGGAAGCAAACGTGTGTATGTGTGATTCCATTGCTAAAAGTTAGGGGATCATCCAGTGTATCTGCAGGCCTGACTGTCAGTGGAACCAGGTGGGCGATGGGGGGGTGAGAGGTCAGGCAGTGTGTGTGGGTATGTCTACCAGTGGCCAGAGGAGCAAGGATGGTGGGGGGAGGATAAGATAGTGCACACTGGTAGTCTGATCTTACAGTAGACAGTGGAAGCAGGCTTGGGGGTCAGGCTAGGAGAATGGGACTGTCATTGGGTTGTGGAACAAGGCAGGGTGATTATTGTATGTGGTGGGGGGACTGGATTTCATTCATTGCACACCCTTCTGGCACTCAAAAGGATGAAGAGAAATGTGAAGACATGCAGTGTGCAGGGTTGTATGAAAAATACAGGTGCATTAATCCGTCTTGGAGTTTTTAAATTACGTTTTTAACTCGTTCCTTCTTGAGTACAGGTGGGTTAGTCAAAATTTGCTTAGTCAGATATATACTGAAGGTGAAGTGCAACTGTCATCTCAAAAGATTTTAGTTTGTTTCACAGATAATTTAAAGCTACCTATATGTTGTATGGCCATTTTTCTCCTTGAATGCAGAATAGGTATCCAATGCATTACAAAGAGCCTTCTCTAGCAATCAAGGTGTTAAGCCCATTTAACTTAATGGAAATGGCAATTTGTCCCCTTTGGTGCATTTGATCTGTTCTAAGATTCTTCCACTTTGCATATGGCCCTATGACACCTTTACATTTAGAAATTATCCATATCTAATATTATAAAATTCACTAAATTAAATATTATGAGCCGGAGACCCAAAGTAAAAGGTCTATTCTACAGACGAACTGCAAATTCCCTAAGACTCCATTGATTTAAATGAGGCTTTTAACAACCTGAGCAATGCATTAGAGACCCCTCTCAAGGGTTTAACCCTCCAATTGTCAGAGGGTATACAATGCATTGCGAACAATGCATTGGATATTGTCTGATACTTAATGGTTTAAAAACTCAATTAAAATTTAATTTGTCCCCTACGATGCAGTTGGTTTGCTTCATAATTGCTCCTCCTTCTCTTTCGTAAGACAGGTGAAGGTGGCATGGTGTTAGCCATCGATTAAGCAGGGAACTAGCAAAGCGTATGTGTAAATTTATTCGTTATCTGAGTAGCATTAGAATGTAAGCTTTCTGGACCACTTCTCTTTCTGTCTGACACTCCTAATGTGGGGATATAAGTGGTCTTGAAAGCTTGCACTGCAATGCTACTCAATAAGCTAATAAAAGGTTTTACATTCACTCTACTCATCTACTCCATTCTGTATATAGCTGTCATATAGCTGTCTATTTTAATTTAAAAGGTTATTGATGTAGAAAGCTGTAGTACTAATATTTCGACAAAACAAAACTGCAGGAGGCCTGTTATAAAATAGCATCATGTCCAGGTTGCATTTTTTTATTTATTGCATTTGTAAACCTTTGCAGCTTTTCAAATGCTCTCTAGCCCCTGGCTATTCCTTTGCAGTTACTGGTTTAGAGCAGTGTTTCACAACTCCTGTCCTCAGGACTCACTAACAGGCCATGACTTAGGGATTTTTCTGCTAGAGCACAGGTGTGGTGATCAGAGGCTCATTCACATTGATTAACTCACCTGTGCTGTACAAGGAAATCATCAAATCCTGGCCTGTTAGTGGGTCCTGAGGACAGGAGTTGAGAACCACTGGTTTAGAAGATTGAAGTTGAACTTAACAGCACTATGTCTGTATAGTTGTATGTATTAAAGCGGAACTATCATGTCACAAAATGTTTAGCTTAACTAAGTCCCCTTCTGGCAACTAGCTGCTTATTGCTCTAGTCGCCAGAATTATTACCTGATTTAATAAATTTATGCTTTTTTCCCCAGCTCTCAGTAGCACGGAGCGCAGACAACTTGCAAGAATGATGTCTGCGCGCCTGCTCTGTCAGTCCCAGCTGAGTCTAGGAGGCTTTGCTAGGAGCCGTCCGGCTCCGGCTGGGACTGACAGTGCAGGCGCGCGGACATCATTCTGACAAGATGTCTGTGCTCCGTGCTACTGACAAGCTGGGGAATAAAGCATATATCTATTAAATCAGGTAATAATTCTGGCAACTAGCACTACTAAGCAGCTAGTTTCCAGAAGGGGACTTAGTTAAGCTAACCATTATGTGGCATGGTAGATCCGCTTTAAAGTTTTTCAATAACCCTTCTTGGGAGGTCGCCAATGCATTTCATAGCATATAAGTGGTAATATTTTGCATTATGTTTTACTTTTTGTAAAAAGAATTGCTTAATTTCAATCCTCAATTGCTAGTATTATTTTTTTTAAAGCACGCTGATCAATCATGTAAATTTATAAAAACAAATTGTGAAACAATGCATTGGCATTGCATTCAAGAGGTTAATAACACAATCTTTTTCCAGAATTTACATATAACCTTATAATTTGTGGCGCCTGGATCTAACCTTGAGAACGCTTACTGTGAAACAGCTGTATACACTATTCTTTTTTACATATTTCTCTGTTTTGTATATTTTTATTGACGATTAATTATTTTTACAAGAGATATTGAGGTGTGGAGTGGCATATTGAAATCCACTTATGCATGACTCATATTAATTGATATACTTTTACAATGTACACATTATGTCCTATAAGCTGATAATATCGCTACTATAATTATAACTAGAAGGCTGAAACTCTTCTAGACCAGTAAAAAATATTGTGATATTTTTATTATCTATGCAAATCCTATATTTCTTATTACGTCTACTGGTAATATCATATCCAGCAACACATGGCATCTTCTTTTTCTACCTCACAAACAGATGCAACTGCCATGTTTGCTGCAACATTTAGAATGGGAACCCCTTGGATTAGCCCCTTTGGACTGAAAAGTTCTTCCACACAGTGTAGGAATGAAACAGGCAAACTCAGTTATTTATTACTTAAAGGGATAGTAATACTTCGTTTTATCTTTATTTTATTTTGTAGGCATTAAAAAAACATGAAGAACGATATAAGTCTTATCTCTCAAACCTTTATGGTTTGAGAGATATTCACAAGCAAAGTTTCCCCTCCCGCCCCTTTTACCTAGTGTAAGTCATCTCTTCTCAGATGTGGAATCCAGTCCATAGACCAGACAGATAACAGCAGGGGACAATCTTCTTCCTATGAGAACAATGAAAGCCCTGCCCCTCTTGACAAGTTTTTCAGGTTTTTCCCTTATCTTAATTGAAGATTATCCTTCTCTGCAATCTACCTGGGCACCTCCCTTCTGATCTGGCTGAGCAGTGTTACATCAGTAAAAGGGGCGGGAGGGGGATACTTTGTAATTGAATTACTCCTGAACTACAGCTCTGACAGAATTGAAATAACATTCTCCAAGGTCCAAATACTATGATGATTAATTAGAGCTTCTTCTATTATGGAACATTATTATCCCTTTAAAGGGTACTTTTCATTAGGGATGGGAAATTTTTGCAAAAAATGTAGGAATTTTTTTTTTTTTTTTTATGCAAAAAGTCCTGTGTGAAATATCTGACTTTTCATGAAAAACGATTTCCTGCATTTTTTGCAAAATTTCCCATCTATTGACAATACATTAAGTTTTCTCCTTTTCTCCACTGCCAATAAACATCCTCTAAGAAATTTGCCATATTTCACCTATGTTTTCTATGACTGCAAGATCTCCCACAGCAATATTATTTCTTTTGAGGGCTGAAGTGGAGAAATAAATAGCTGAAAGTAAAGAATGTGAGTCCTACAGCAACATATGCAATTAAAAATTTGTTAGCAGGATGAGTCACTTTGTCCACAGCACTAACTTCCTGCTTAAAGGGATAGTAATACTTCGTTTTAACTTTATTTTATTTTGTAGGCATTAAAAAAACATGAAGAATGATATAAGTCTTATCTCTCAAACCTTTATGGTTTATGAGATATTCACAAGCAAAGTTCCCCTCCCCGCCCCTTTTACCTAGTGTAAACAATCTCTTCTCAGATGTGAGTCTGGTTGTATGACAGTACAGATAACAGAAGGGGACAATTTTCTTTGTATGAAAACAATGAAAGCCCTTCCCCCCTTGACAAGTTTTTCAGCTTTTTCCATTATCTTAATTGAAGATTGTCCCTCTCTGCAGTCTACCTGGGCATCTCCCTTCTGATCTGGTTGAACAGGGGGGGGATACTTTGTTTGTGAATATCTCTTAAACCATAAAGGTTTCAGAGATAAGACTTATATCATTCTTCATGTTTTTTTAATGCCTACAAAATAAAATAAAGTTAAAATGAAGTATTACTATCCCTTTAAAGGGATAGTAATACTTTGTTTTTACTCTAATGTTATATGTTAAGTATAAAAAAATATTAAGGTCTATGTACCTCTTATAGTCTGCAGTCGTCTATATCTTGTTTTATAAGCTTTGGAAGATTCCCCTTGACGCCCCTTTTCAGCACGTCAGAAGTCTATGCAACAGATCTGAAATCTGGTCATTTGACCAGACGGAGCTCACCGAGGAACAAAAATGTAAGCATCTGTGTATTGAGTCCGCCCCCCCCTGTAGCATACGCAAGCAGGTGAACGTCACCAGGTTCTGGCTGTGCCGGGACTTTATTCTCCCATGTGACCGTTTTCTCAGTCTATTCTAGGAGCGGAGACGAACATCGCACAGTGGAGGACGCTGGGTGATGTAGTTCAACTATGCAAATAATGTCATAGTAACGCCGTAATTTATGTATAGCCACATAATGTTCCACTTCATGCACAGTGGAGGATGCTGGGTGATGTAGTTCAACTATGCAAATAGTCATAGTAACGCCGTAACTTATGTATAGCCACATAATGTTCCACTTTATGCACAGTGGAGGATGCTGGGTGATGTAGTTCAACTATGCAAATAATGTCATAGTAACGCCGTAACTTATGTATAGCCACATAATGTTCCACTTTATGCACAGTGGAGGATGCTGGGTGATGTAATCCAACTATGAGGAACCGAGGGGGACTACTTTTTATTACTGCTCCCTCTGCGCACTCTTAGAAGATCTACAAGCATCCTAAGAGCCAGTGTAAGGTAGGCTCTCGCGGGATTTTGTTTAGGAGCACATCTACCCCTCCCATCGGGTATTTTGATCAGAACGCGCATAATAGCCAGAGTAAATCGAGGACACGCACAAACGGAGGATTTTCAAAGATGGTTGACGGACTGGAAAATCGATGCCTTTACAATAAAGTCTAGCAAGTGCAGTAAGGCAAAAATCATTAAAATAAAGGTGGATTACTATTATATATGAAGTAAACTAAACGTATGTGGAGTTTCATAAGTTAATATTACTATCCCTTTAAGCAGCAATGACACAATCATACTTGAAAAATAACTGCAGCTTAGAATATTCCAGCAGGGTACAACACATGACATAAGGGACTCCATTCAATTTACTCAGTTAAAATAAAAATAGGCAATGGAAGTTTTGCAAGCACAGATATGTATTCTATCACCCATGTTGTGAATTGCTAACATGCACTAAAAAAATAATAATGGCCAGTAAATTGTTGCCCGTTGAAGTCAATGGAACAGCTATTCAAGTTGTGTGCAGTGAGTGGTAACGTATGATAAAGAGATACATTTTCTGACGGTAATATTGCTCCTACAAATCCCAGGTGTATAACACATAGTGTATGTTAAAACCTCCCGTTGAACATCAGAAAGTGGGGAAGAAACATCTCACACAACAGTTATGACATATCACACCGAGAACAACTGCAAAAGTAATCCCTGAAATCCCAAGGAAGCCTTACTGAAATGTGCATTCCATCCACACAAGTCAACCAACATGATCCCATGAACTCCCTGAGTAATAAAGGATATGCAGCTCAATGTGAACCAGTCCATTGCATGCTCCCCTGGTCCTCCAGGGGTTAACACATACAAATATGTCATGTCCAGCCAAGATAATATGCACACCTGTCAATTGCAAAGCAATTTAAGCCTGTGTCTGCAAGATAAGTATCCAATGGAGAACAAAGATACACCAACATTATCAGCCACACCTGAGAAGGTCACATATGCAGCTGACAGGTAAACAACAATCAGATGAAACACACTCAAACAACAATGTCCACACCAGCATATGCTCATCTGGAGAAGCCCTTTTTTACTATTGGTCCATTGTTCCCTGCTGACTGATTCTGGCCAATTAAAGGGATATCCCACCATCCTGTGAACATGACATGTTTATAGCTAGTCCACTCAGACAGCTATTCCCAGCATTATGTTTCCACTGCAACACCTGAGAATGCCTCAGAGGAGGGGGTATGTGAGGGGTAGGAAGCCCCAGGATCCCCCCAGCTACACATTGACATATGCCGGCTGTTGGAAGTTTAGATGCTACGTTTGGTGAGGCACTTCAGGCAAGCAGAACCTGAGTTGCCTGAACCGGATATCCCCCAGGTGATAGAGGGACCTGTGAAGCAGCACAGGGAAGCCAAATGGCCTCCAAGACACTGGATATACAGGACAAGGATCACTCTCATCAGAATGGCGGATGAGACATCAACGACCTCTATGAGGTGATCAAAGATGATATCGACCCCATAGCCACCACCACAACACTCACATCCTATATACTAATTTGCTAGGATGTTTGTCAGAAGCCGTCATGTGCAGTCGAGACTGCGCATTTGGGCAGTCTCTACTGCGCATGAAGCGGCCGCTTAACTGTTTGAATGCCAGAGGTGTATGCACCAATGTGTTGCGTACCCCTCAGGCACTCAAAGGGTTAACATTACCCAGACCTTGGCCCGGGCTTTTACACTAGTGATAAAATAAATCACTAGCATGGTCATTATACACAATACATATGTTTCCATTACACAACATCAACAATATAACAAGAATAGAAGAGAAAACTGTGACTACTGACACCTGTACCGAATCCACAAACACCAGCACAGCACAGGTCCAGTGATGCACACGTAAGGACAAGGAATGCAACTGAATGCAACTTTGAACTCCTGATAATTAGATTCAGGTGTGTGGCTAAATATAGTGGAGCATTACAATATGCCCCACCTTAAAGTGTGTAATATCATAATTGCGCGTTCCATACTCCATAATATTGCGGTAGACACGTGTTTATTGGGGGGTGTACATCCAGAAACCATTGTGGAGGTGCCTAGTCCCCAGACCAAGAATGAAGAGACCCTGAGAGGGGCAGAAACATGGGACAGGTTTATCTTGGACTTCTTTGCTTGGGAGTACAATGCATGATTCAAACACAATGCATGTATTACTGTAATTATACAAGGGGAATTTGTAGAAACACATTCGCACAATATCTTATGATGATATGTTTCACTCCACAGGATATTTTGCTCCTTCTTTATCCTCTACATTGCTTCTGACTGTCAGTGAAGTAAATCCACACCCTAGCTGTCCATCTAAGCCTCCAGCCTGGAAAATGCCTGCTTGAACATCACAGTTACATAATCCTGACCGTAATGAACAGATACAGATGCCATGCAATGTATGGCTCCAAGTGACTCTGAGTTCAGCTAACAACTGGAAATCAGTAAATGCATGAGGACATTGCCACTTCATGGATATTACCTATCCCCCTGCAAATACTGAGATGTCCAAGTTAGCCTGGCGAAACGCTGCCTTCCCTCCCCTACAATGCTCCTCCTGCTGCTTGCCAGTGCAACTGAATGCTGATACTGTATAGCAAAATGTGATGTCATGTCAATTACATGAGCCATATGGTAGGACTTGATTAGGGCTCATCTGTTGTTGTACAGTTTCACAAAGGAGATAATTACCAAATCTCCAATGTCCTATTGATATGTGTTGGCCTTGAAACAAGGTTATTTATTTCTCAGAGGTCATCCACACCATGAAGAGCAAGGTGTTGAGGAAACCACACAATATGTTGTAAAGCTTAAGTGACATCATCTGAAATCCTCACATTGCCTTGTTAGGAATATTGAACAGCCATGGTATGTACCTCCCCATCTCAGTGTAATTGTGAAGGAATCCATCATGAAGTCAGGACAACAGTGAAGTTTGACAGTTTCTTCAGTCATGACAAAATGTGGCTCTTGCATTTGTTCAGCCTGTACTTTCAGACAGGTACACAACGCATATATGTGTGATGCATTGTGTGCCCCTCTGGCATACCAATAGTCCCCAAAGACTCCTCCACTACCCACAAGCACACCCCTGATGAACACAGACCTTAAAGGGTACACACTTGTTGTGTGTTGAGTCTGGCATTTTCCTCAGTGTGACCTCTGTGCCACATGGTTGATATGATACCATGTTAAGTAGGTGTATCTTTGTGTTGGAGCACTACTGCCCCTATTTGTTAACAATGATCCTATGCATGACCAGAGTTAGAAAGTGAGCTGTTTCCCATCAGCTGTTGTTAAACTTCAACTAACATCATACCCAGACAACACATTCCAGATTTTTCCTTTGCTAAGTGTATTGTGAGTTCAAACTGTGTGCTGAATTTGGTTACTACTGCTCAAACACTTGCCCACAAAGTAAAATGTGCAAGAGTTATGTTTAATACACTTCTTTTCAATGAACTGGAGACATCTCAGGTGCTGACTTTGTTAGATACCTGAAAGGAATCAAAGACATGGTTTGTATAACAAAAAGTACATTTTTATTGTGTGAATACATGACACACATGGCATCATTTTTTTTGGAGCAGGTGCAGATGTGGATGCCCCCACCAACTGTCTGGTGACTCTTGTATGTCTTGGGGTTGTTGAGGGTGTCACACTGGAGGGTGGTGGTGGCTGCTGTTGACCCCTCATTTACTGTTGGGCTCTCTCCACCAGCAGCCTCTGGACGCGATGATTACTTTCACATCTTTCAACGGGCAGCTGGCCAAGCATGTCACTGAGTAAAGTCTCTATATAGCATGTGGATAATGACATGCTAGGATTCCAGACCGCTGACAAATGCTTCGGTTCTCTACATGGTCGCAGACACCTCCTTTTGAAGTGTCTGTTCTCCCTCAGTAGACTCCTCTGGATGGTGATGTACTCCTCCTCATCATCTGCTACAGCAGAATGGACGATGTGGATGCTGCACATAGAGGCCCTGCTGATGCCTCTCCTCCGTGTGCTGTGTCTGTCTCTTGACTGGTGGTTCCATCCTGGTCTGGTTCGGCCTCTGATGCTGCAGCTGCTTGTTAGGCATATGTTGTATTCACAGGTGACATGGTGCCAGCATGTGATGCATTTGAAGGTGAGAGTTCTGCCCTACCACATTTATGATCTCTTCTCTTCACTGAATGTAGAGTCCTGTTCCCCTGGTTCTGTTTGTGTTGGTGGTGTGTATTGTGTCAGTGATTGTGGTTTGCCTATGAGGCCAATATGCTGGTAATTGAGTGACCATGGGTTACTTGGATCACATCTGCCTGTGTCTACTTGGGCACACAAAATGTTGGAGTATTTGGAGTAAAACACCTTTGCTCCCTTCTCATACCTCCAGACCCCCGTAGGACAGAAATAACAGCCAGATCAGGAAGAAACCTTTAAAACGGCTGTCTGTGTCTTCCCAGTCAGTCAAATTGAATTTTAACATATTTGAAGTTAAACTCCTTTCTCCTTTCCTGTCCCCCAGTTCCTCCCAGACTCCCCTAATACAGAGAACACACTTCCTGCTTACAAGCCTCCCTGCCTAAACTGAGTTTCAACTCCACTTTTTTAGCCTGTTTTCTCTAGCTCAAAAATGATCTGCTTTCTCTTCCTCTCTCAAACATAGAATGGCATGCTGTGAGAACCTGACACCCTGTGGAAAAGGAAGAGTAACATGCCATATAGTGGGGCAATTTGGCATGGGCTTGACTTGATGGATGCATGTCTGTTTTTAGCATCATCAACTATGTTACTATGTTGCTATTATTTCAATGCAATGATCTAGGTTAAAAAAAGAGAAAAAATAGCTTTTCGCTAAATATTTTTTTGGCCTTTTTTGCTATTGAGGCAAAACTTTTTACCCATAACCACCTGTCATCTTAAGACAATTTTGTTTTACAGATAATTACATTTTGCCCATATTTTGCTCTAGATCTTTTCTGTAAAATAAGTCATTTTTGAGAAATTAACCTATATGTTTTGATGGTACAACATTTTTACTTTATCTAAAATTCCTTGCATAGTATGCAGTTGATAAAATTGTGAAATTAGGACAAGTGCAATCAAGGCCAAATTTATCACTGATTTTGTTATTAGAAATCACCCCAGTGTGTCTAGTCTGTGTGGATTCATTCATAGTACAGTGTATGGTAATATACAGAAACTAATGTTCACACAGAGTCACACTGAGCCACTATAAATAAAGGCCATTTCTCAGAAACTGTTTCTATTACAAACAAATGGCTAGCAAAACAGTTTTTAATTCTATGAAATTAGTTAAACTTATCTTAGGTTGGCAGGTCCACTTTTACCACATAGAGAGGTCGGTTAAGGAGAATTAAATATGGATGAAGAATAACAATGATAAGTGTTTAACACGTAGATCCAAGCAATACTAGTTTTATAAATTAAACTCTTAATTTGGGATGAAATACAAAGCTCTATCTTTGTTTACAGTACTTATTGATTAATGAGAGCAGCACAATACAAAATAGAGCAAGCAGAATTGAATCACAGCCCTTGAGATTTTAAACTTCAATTTATTTCCCAATTCAGAGTTTTAGAAGATTTATTGCTTGAAGTGAAAATTGAAATCTTAGCAGCTGTGATTTTGTTTATTGGACTAACTTGAAAGTACTGTACAGTATAATTCTTGTTTCCAGAAAGTTCTAAGTGTGGCTTAACCCTTTGAATGCCAGAAAATTATCCAGTGCAGTAACTCTGTGCTAATGCAGAATTCATACAAGAGGAAATTCAAAGACCAGTTTATCCATACTTTCCAACATTTCAGATGGCCAAAGAGGCACACTTGTATTTTAGGGGGTGTAGCTAGGGGCGTGGCATTATCAAGTATTTTTAAGTTATTTTGTGACCTATTGACACCTCTTTGTGTAACTGAATAAATGATTTAGAACAAGACCAAAGTGTTTTAATAACACAGTCTAATTTATATACACAGATAGTGAAGTATATACAAACATATATATGAGTTTTATTCCTGTGGAGCAATTTAATACACTAACATACAAACCACACAGTCTGATCTCCTAAAAAGAGGGACTCCAGGGCAGGAAAGAGGGACAGAGGGATTTGGTTCAAAAAGAGGGACTGTCCCTCCTAAAGAGGGACACTTGGGAGGTATGAGTTTATCCACCACACTCCTACTGGCCCGTGAAATACTGAAACCAAGGGCAGAATTCTTCAAATGGGGAAGTGCAAGGAAACACTCTTATTTACTTTCATATTTACCATTTACACATTCACTAATAGCAGGACAGTATCTTATTATTTATATTGTGTCATAATTCTCTTCCTAACATATGCCATACAGGTAAATATGATTGATCATCTGTAAATACCTAAAGGTATCTATCAATGATCTCAACAAAGAACAGCATTCAAATACACTGCTCTTCCTGCATTTTGATTAATTCTGGCCTGAATGTGAAACATGGAGCTCAGTTAAACAGTTTGTTACCTTAGGTAGGTCACTGCATCTCTTTTTGCTTCAGGAGCTGGAAATTAGACTGTCAGCTCCAGTGGGCTACATTTTTCGTTATACAGCTCAGTCAGCCACTTAGAGGAAAGACTGTTGTTTGTCGGTGGGTTCAGTTACAGGCTAATTTAATAAGAAGTTTTGGAGAAATTATGGGGCAAATTAATGCCTTTTAGGGAACAAACAAGAAATGACCAAATTACATGGGGCATTTATCCTAAGTTTTGTGTCTTTTAAAATTCTTCAGTACTGTCCAATTCATTTTTTCTGAGTTTCAAAGATTTTATTGAGACAACAGTAATACAGCATACAACAAATATAGATACAATATGTCATATGACATACAGACATAGCTTGATCAAAATATACTGATATATAAATGTGTAGTTACAACAACTGTAGAGTAATCCCAATAAAGGAAAGAGTAAAAATCAAACTCTGTCCAGTTCATTTAAAGGCCAGTTATCATTTGACATTACTCCTTCAACATGTTTGTTCTCAGAGTCTGCATTATGAGTCACAGTGGAGAGCTAGAGTTTGAAAAGTGACCCCCCCAGTGCTTTCCAGTTGATATTGTGGTAGAAACTGAATGCAGTATTTCAAATCTCACAGTTCAGCAGTCAAGTGGTACTGCAACTTCAGTCCCCATATATTGCTATGGATTTGTTTTCTAGTCCAACCCTAGCAGTCTCTATTGAGTTGCATGCACAAACAGAGAATGCTGTGACTTTGAGCCTCAGAAGTCACAGTTTTGAAGAGTCATCCTGCCATTCAACTAAGAGGAGCCTTTTTGAAATGGCATAGTGCAACCCCTGACATTTTGTTTTCAGGCCCTTTTTTCTTTTTTTATACCATTGTTACATTTCTTCTTTGTAATTCAGCCTTAGTGTGTACAAAAATAATTTTATATATAGAAATACCTTCAATGACAACCAATCTAACAAAAATCTAACCTAATAAAAATTGACAACCATAATACCAATAAATGCATTTAAAATAAAAAAACAAGACAAAACAAAACATGGGATACCATATATCACAATATTTGAAAAAGTCCCCTGTATTAAAGCAAAGTATAATCAAAACCAATATGGCAATACAGTATTATCACAATGGAAATGTAACCTACCAAACAGGAATGTTTTCCTGACCCCTCCTTTATGCCCATTGGTTGGTCTTTGTAGCCAAGAGATAAGAAAAAATTATATCGGCACCCAAATAACACCACCATTTCACCTTGGTGTCAGGGACTGAAGGTTAAATGAGGGATAAGCTAGTCAAACTGCCTTTAACCATAAGCTGTTGCATGAGATGACTTTAAAAATGTTGTGGATTCTGATTAACCCATTTTAAAACGAAATGTCCATGAAGTAAAAATATATATTGGTATTAGGACCCTATCACCCATTAGTTATGTATAAGTTACCCAAAGGAGATCCAGGGATCCCTATGTACTTTCATGGAGGAGGGAGTAATAAGTAAATAACATACAGTAAATAGGAGTTTAATAACTCCTATACATCTAAAATTACATACCTTGCCCAAGACTGGGATCTGAAGATCTTTCTTTTCTGTCTAGTGGGGTGCTAATAAATAAAATATATTGGGGTTCTAGTAATGATCCCTATACTTTGCCACTGTGGGGACATATGTAGAGAAGACAATCAATGACTGGGGTGTTATGAGAAAATAATAAAAGAAGGAATCACACTTTTGCTAGCTCTTGATTATGAAGTTAAAAGCAGTTTATTTGGAAACCAGGTAACAAACAGATACACCGAACATGCAGAAGGTCACACCTAACGCATTTTGCACAATGTGGTGCTTACTCATAGATGAGACTATCCGAACAGCCACGCTGTTTTCTAGTAACGATACAATGTATCTAATTCAAATGCTCCAATTGGAAAGCTGTGGCAATCAAATCAATCCACTTAAAGGCAAAAGTCAAAAATTACCTTAATGCCACATGTATCAGAAACATCATGATTACCACATACAGCCGATTGATTGTGCATGAATTCACACAGTGTTACTAATATCTTTATGACAAACAGCATTTGTTGGAAAATCTAAAACTTTCTTCTAAAATACATTTTATATAGAAAAAAGAATATATGTTACAAAAAAAAAAAAGAAAAAAGAAAAAGAAAATGAATGGATAACAATAGCACTGTACTATTAATCATAAAGACCAAATATATACACTTGGCAAAAAGTCACAACAATATTTATGTCTATCAAATTTTTGGGATGTCAGTTGGACTCTCACACGCAACACACAACATCATATTCTTTATTGAGACCTTTCAGTATCCTGGTGCCAAGAGTGAAGTTCCAATATACCTCCTTATATGAGAGTCTTGTTGGCAAATCCCCACAGTGACTTTCTCTATACCCTGAACTGACAAACCATCCAAACTTCCATCACGTACTGCAAAAGTGCAAGTCCACTCCTGTTTTATAATCTCTGCAGTTAATGCTGCTTACATGTTCTCTAATGCGTTCTCTGAGGCACCTACTAGTTTTACCAGCATTGTATGTTACATATATTACATGTAACTAAATATATAACACTTCGTGTGCCATAGTTAACATATTGTTTTATATAAAATTTTACACGTTACTGCAGAAAAAAATTGTTTAGAAGGGGATATCCATTTGCAACAATTGCAGCGGCCATGACTGCATTTATATGACCCTACAACATTTGTTGGGTCTCAGGTTTTTTTTTCTCAGTTTATCATTGAGATGTACACTTGGTGATAGCCTCTGAGCCAATGTGGGTGCCCTTTTAGAAACAAACTTGTTTCTAAAAGTGCACCCACTTTTTGGGTGACTATTGTCATCCGTTTATTTTCTTTTTTTCTTTTTTTTTCTTTTTTGAAACATATATTTTTTTTTCTATATATAATGTATTTTAGAAGAAAGTTTTAGATTTCCCAAATACTGTTTGTCATAAAGACATTAGTAAGACTGTGGGAATTCATGCACAATCAATCAGATATATGTGGTAATTGTGATGTTTCTGATACATGTGGCATTAAGGTAATTTTTTTACTTTTGCCTTTAAGTGGATTAATTGATTTGATTGCCACGGTTTTCCGATTGGAGCATTTGAATTAGATACGTTGTATCGTTACTAGAAAACAGCGTGGATGTCTGGATAGTCTCATCTATGAGTAAGCACCCCATTGTGCAAAACGCATTAGATGTGATCTTGTGAGTGTTTGGTATATCTGTTTGCTACCCGGTTTCCAGATAAACTGCTTTTAACTTCATCATCAAGAGCTAGCAAGAGTGTGATTCCTTCTGTTTTTATTTGCTGCAGAGAAATGTCTTGGAAGTTTCATAGGAACTGGAACCTGATTAGACTCGAGAAAACACTGGTGAGTCATACACTGTGACTTTTATACTCCTAAGAAAGTATTGGCACCGCTTACTTTGTCTCTATGGGGTGTTATGAGAGCCATATAACACCCCTAGTCTTGTTCCATGGACTTTGGAGATCTCTACCAATATTGTCACTTCAATTGCTTATGATGATAAGCCACAAATATGCAACTAAAACCCCTTTAAAGGAGAAGTAAATGTTTTGGTTAAAAAATGTAGGAGGTTTCCTGCTGAGCAAAACAGAGTACTCCTACGGCTAGGATATTTTTACTGCAAAATCTGTTACATCTTCAGCTTGTATTTAAATAAACTGCAATACTCTATTGTGGTCACAAAGTGATGGTATTTCCGTCACTTATTACTGAAAGCCATACTGAAAGCCAAAGTCAATGATTCCAACAGAGTTCATTTAAAAAAAAAATATTTTAGACATCCAGTAGCTATATAGAACAGAAGTACAATTTTGTATACACGCATTAGAACAGTAAGTTTAAGATTACATTTTTTTTTATTGGAGTACAGTACATCTAACCCCTTAGATGCTAGAGATGTCTCCAACACATTGTAGCACAATGCTTAAGAGAAATCTGTACCATCCAAGGAAATCATTGTGTATAACCCCATTACATTTTCAAGTGCTAACTTTTCTTTGAAATGGAACATTCACAGTTTTATATGAGTTTGAAACACAAATCAGTCCAGTTTAATATCAAATATTCAATATGGGAATCTTAAAGTAAGTCGGTTCATTTTTCTTCATAGCCCGAGTCAACCTTGTCCTAAATACAAGCATTTCATAGTACAAGAGAAATATCTAGGAGACTAAATTAGTCTTTCTTTTCATATGTGGAAAAGCTTTTTTTTAAGTTTCAGTATGGCTAATAAACATAAGGCAATCTGCTGGAGATTGAAAAACCCATTATGTCTAAGCTTTAGAAAAAGAATGCTCTCCTTCCTCTTCATTCCTGGACTGATTTCTTTGGAAGGTTTTTTTCCTTCCAACTATGCCATGTCTTAGATGGAAACATTTTCAAATATTTATTTTGTTTCAGTGGTGGCTTTGTAATTACCATATCACTCTTTTGTTGTGGTTCTTGTTTATCCGTGAATAGAAAATCAAATATATGTGCTGAGTATGGGTAAGGTTAACCCAGGGCAATGCAGCTTCTATACAAGATAACAACTGCAGTCACTTTCCATTGATGTGTTTCACTTACAAAAACAAAACATTTCATCATCACTACTGTTTGCTTTTCCAGCTGCTTTCTGTCAAACAGACTTGGGCACAAAGAATCCCATAACAACCAACATTCCTGATTCCAGAATCTTGAAAATTCATATACCACATGTCAGCTACAAATCTTTTCAAATGCCAAGAGGCCTCTTTTTATTAAGCCCAACATATTGTGTGGTACCGTCTATAACTAATTCACACTTTATTTATAAGGAAAGATATATTATGGAAGACGTATTTAAGGCTAATGATGTGTTGAATTCTATTTTCTAATCTCAAGCAGTTTTGGCTGCTTAAAATAGGAGCCAGGTACAGTACATTATATAACGGCTTTTATGCTTGTCCAACAAAGCCAGACAATCATTTAGAGTCAGCCCCCTTGCTATAAAAGAAGAACAAAGAAGGGGCTATTAAAAAATCAAAGTGCACTATAACAAAAGAATAAAGTACACTAAATATAGAGGGTGTGGACAAAAATAAACTGATGGGGAGTAGCCAGGTACTTTACCATGGGTCGACAGAGTGACTTCTAACAGCTTGAGGATTGGACGTATTGGTGGATCACAGCAATGGCTTTTGTATGTCAAAGGTGATTTAAAATCCAGTGGGGGGGCATAACAATTCAAATTACACCTAGTATATATAAACAAACATAATCCATGATGAGCACCCATTCAGTTTTCCATACAGTTAACATTCCAGGTTTGAAGGAGTATTAGTAATAACACTTTCTAATAATAAACCCAATATACTATGACATTTTCCATGCCATGGGCAGAAAATCTTAATAGCTACTATAAAAATATGCTGTACTAATCTTTGATTAGTACTTATATCATATTCATAAATTATACATGATTTGTTATGCAAATGTAAAACTATTGCTTCTAAAAACTCAGGAGAAT
Source organism: Rhinophrynus dorsalis (assembly GCA_037306005.1). NCBI lineage: Eukaryota > Metazoa > Chordata > Amphibia > Anura > Rhinophrynidae > Rhinophrynus > Rhinophrynus dorsalis. The sequence goes on along the minus strand of CM074718.1, from coordinate 279,957,072 downwards.
GTTCTAAGAACTTACATGTGTACCCAACATCTGCCTTATACATATTTACAAAACTTTTAATGCCATAAAATAGCATCATTGAACTTTTTTGCACCAAGGTGTAGGCACTATAGGGCATTCCTTGCCCTGCACTCTGTTTTACTCCATTTACTAACAAGGTGCAGATGAATGCATTACTAAATTCCTTTCTATAGAAGAGGTGTTTGGGTTTGTGCACTGCTCTGCACTTAAAACATTGGTACATGGTACAGAGCAAGCTCAGGTTCAGGATTTTCAAGCTTACAAATAAATACCTGATATGGTCTACTCTGGAGAATTCTTACTTTTTATAGAATGTGTACAAAACATTTCAAATATATAAATGCCTTCAAAAAAGCTAGAGAAAAAAGAAAGAAAGAACCACTTCACCAACAAAAGCATTTACAAGTGAAAAAAGAATCAAAAAACACAGGTAGAAACAAATCATCAACTGTAATGTACACAGCAGTCCACATATCACAATATATTCCACAGAATTCCATATATTATGTTCTAGTATATAAAAAAAATAGCAAAATTGGAATCATGCAAATGAAATAATAAAAAATAGCAATACAAACTTAGGCATATGCAGCAGTGGCGGACAACCTGAGGACTCCCAGCAGTGGAGCCAGTTGTTGGCTAGGGATGATGGGAATTGTAGTCCTTAACAACTAAAGGGCTTCAGTTTACACATCTTTGATATACAAATAAAAGAAACTGTAAAATAAAAATTATCAGCCCTACAAATGTATACGAAAAATGATATATTTATAATGCACACTTTGTTCTTACTCTAGGAATAATAACTGAATCATCTGAAGACTATAACAATATTAACCCTTTGAGTGCCAACGGCGTATACAAGGCATTGTCAGGCAATGCGATGCGCACCTCTCTGGCATTCAAAGGGTTATATCTTATACCCAGGCTTGAGTCAACCTGGGGTCTGAAGAAGACAGCAAAAGAAGAGCAATTCTGGAGCAATCCTACAGTACTGGGTGGATTTCCGTTTCTTTAAATTTGACTTTTAACCTCTTGAATGCTAGAGAGGTCTTTGAAGCATTGCATTCAAGGGTTAAAAGCCCTATGTAAATCAATGGGACAATTTGGGAATTATCATGTTTCCCCCCTATGGTGCAGTTGGTTTGTTCTAAAATTGCTTCTCTTTTACTTTCTGCATGAAGCTCCTAATGCATTATTAGTGCACCATGCACCCCGATTGCACTATTACATGCCTCAAGTTGCCAGTGTGATCTAGTGCTCTGAGCATGAGACCTGGAGCTTTAGCCCCTTCATCTTGTACCCAATAATGTCCCTGCTTATTCCTGTGTCCGTAGTCAAACTGATGAACAAGATTGATAATTGAGAAGGTGTGTGGAGTACAGTTTGTGTCACCAGTTCTTAAGAAAGACATTATCGAACTGGAAAAGGTGCAGAGACGTGCAACAAAACTGATAAAGGCATTGGAGGATCTGAGTTATAAAGACAGACTTGCCAAACTGGATTTCTTTACATTAAAGAAAAGGTGTGTAAGGGGGTGATATGATTATCAAATAGAATTCTTTGCCTCAGGATGCTATGCTTGCAGATACTGTAACTACTTTCAAAACAGTAATTGATACCTATCTAGCACAGAACAATATTGATCATTATGACAGTTGGTTTCAAAGCAGATAGGATGTTGATTCAGGGAAATATATGACAGCTATTTGGAGTCAGAGAGGAATTTTATTTACCCACTTGGGGCTTAATTGGAAATGGATTCAATGTTTTTTTTTTTGCCTTCCTCTGGATCAACAGAGGTGATTTGGCATGGCCTGGACTTGATGGATGCATGTCTTTTTTCAGCCTTATAATATAATATATATAAAGCTAAGTTTACACTGGTGATTTGCAGAGTTGCTGAAATCACATGTGAAAAATATGAGACTATCATGCATTTTCCAGTTTGATTTGAATCACATGAATATCTACTTTTATATAATGTTTTACTTCTAATTCAACATCGAATCTTCAGAATCATATGGTAATTACATTAACATTGGTGTCCTCAAAAGCAGGCAAGTAGGAGCACTTGCACACCTCAATATTCCCCCCCTACCGCCCCCCCATACCAGGCCATGCGGGCTGACCCAGTCATAATTCTGGAATCAGGCAGACCTTACTTGCAGACTATCCCAACAGCAACTCTGATCTCGCAAGCTCACCCCAGTGGCCACAATTAATCTAGTTTCAACTTTTTTCTCTAGTTTCTACTAACAAAATGATTCTTATTTCAGTTGTCACTTTGTTTTTATATAGATATATATAGATAGATAAATGTATCTTCCCACCTCGGCTATAAACAACACATGTGAAGTAAATAAAATAAGGGATTAATGAAAATGGTTTTACCATATAATTTCCCACAATCCTCATTTTGATTTAGCTGGTAAAATGATCTAACCTGTAGGTTAGAGTTCTGCATAGTCTTTAGTCATATAAGACTCATGTTGAGTTTTTTGTTGTTGGAAACCTGTTTTAAGCGATATTAATGCCCCCCAATAATAAACCCACTAACTTTAATATGGTCAAAACCTTCATACTCTTATTTGTACTGGATATCATGTCCATGGAGATGGACAAAATTCTTTGTTGTGAAACTCCAAGACCCCAGGCTTCTCTCACTGAAATATTTCTTCAGCCTTCCCTGAGAATGCTTCAGTGGAAGAATTTGAGAACTCAGCACTTGAACTTGCAGCACAAATTACTCTTTTGTCACCTAGGTTTGTCCCTGCCCCGCTTCTCCTCAAATCTCTCCAATGGCAGCTTGTCAAGCTCAGAATATCTTACTTCTCTCATTCAAGATCCCTCTCTCCTCTACCTCCTCTTACATTCTAATCACCCACTATACCCCATCCCGCTACTTATATTCGCAGAGGGACATACAAGTAAGAAAATACACTATTACTTAACCCCTTAAGGACCAGTGGTCCATGGAAGTTACACAGAGAAAGAACAAAATAAAGTGTTTTGCTCAAGGCATGGTAGCATCTCAGGTGCTTCTCAAGTCACGTTTTTCACTCCCATGTGCCATTGCAGAGAGGAAATTTCCATATTCGCATCAGACTGGTCCCGCCCAAAGACAGTCCTGCTCCGAAATGTCAGGCAAATCCTCTTTGCGTGAGAGAAACGGCACAACCCCAGACGTATGTTTCGGTGTATGTGGACGTTGTCAGTGGGATGCAGCTGATTCCCTCTAGGCACATGGAAGCAAGGGCTCATGCCTGAGATGCCTTTCCAATTAGGGAGACTACAAAAACAAAAGAGCGTGACGAATGCACTGCTTTGATCCTTGCCAAAGTGCCGATACATGTGACCTGTTAATTGTACTGGCGAGCCGAGTTGGGTTCTTGGAGCTGTCAATATCAGACCCGGGTTTCACTTGCAGCACTCCCAGCAGGAGTGCTGTAAGTAAAAAGAACATGACGTGCTATGACCCTTATACCTTAAGGGTATAAAACATGTGACGATCATAGCCCATCATGTGGAAGTTAAGATGTTAAATAGTTGTTGGACAGGCTTGAATAGAAAGAACTAAAAAGTGGTTATTCAACTGTTATTGGACTACAACTCCCAACATCACCAGCCAGCCAACAGCAGGCTAGGATTAGCCTTACATACCTGTATGTATTGCTGGTAAGCCTTAGTGACTCAGATCGGCTCTGTGGCATAATCAATTTTAACACTGAGGACACATTATTTGTAATGAATTGTTAACACAGATATATTATGTTTTAGTCAGTACTGGAATCTGAAAGCCTGCAGCACACTTTACCATGGCACAAATGTTATAGTTTGATGGTAGATTTTATAGTTACATGGTTTTAGCAGATGGCATCATCTACTAAATGGGTCCATCAGGTAGTTTTCTCTAGACTGGCTTGTTCATTTGCAGTGATATAAGCTGCTGGCAGCCACAACATAGAGTGAGGAAAATTAATTTGAGTTTAGGGAGGCATAAAAGCATCAGACCCAATAGGAACCTGCATCCTTTGTACTACCACTGAATTCAAGCCACCTCCCATACATCTTTCTCTCACACTCTCTCTATCCCTGTCTATAAAGTTCAATTTTTGCTGATGCTGCTGCCTCTTCTTGCTTCTTCTGTCATAATACTTGTGGGAAATGGATAGCTGGAGAATGGCAATTAGTCCAGCAAACTATCTCTCACTGAATTGAAAACAGGAAAAAAACAGGATCACACCTGCACTGGCCTAGCTGGCAAAGCCGCATAGTATTACATACCATGATTGGATGACCACTATGCAGATCAGGTAAAGAGTAACAACCAATCAGAGGTTTGATGGTAATTTATAAGGCAGTTTTTTCACTGCCTTAATACTAGCAATGACCACAAGAATAGTGAAACATGCACAGATAATATAATAAGGGCTATAATTGAAGACATAAATAGTCTGGGTGCTCTCAGGGTTAAACAAACATATATATATAATGTAAGGTGAGCGAAGGGCACAAAGAGTGAAACCCTCAGCTAACCAAAAAAAAGAAACCCAATAAAATGAGGCACACCAATAAATAGCCAAAATAGAAAGACTTTATTAATACACCAAAGAGGTATAATGTAAAGACATTAAAAACATAAAAACAAAGTCTGAAGAGTGTGGAAAATAAATATAAATAATTCCCATACAAAAAATAAATAAAGAGAAAGACAAGCAAATAGGTGGCCCAAACAAATACAATATGAGTATAACAAAATATAATAAGAAATAGAGCAAATCTATAAATAAGCGATACCAAAAAAATATGCCATCCAAACTTATCTGATATAGTGACAGGGAAAAATAGAGTCCAGACTCTCCAGACCAACAGCTAACCCAAGGCGTGTCTCACGTGGCCGGAATGACTTTCAGGAAGTTTATTTTTCTTCCTATTTGTTTTGGAGGTTGTCCGACCACGTGATTCTTTTTGTTTGGTCGCGTGATTCACCTAGTGTGAATCACTAGGTAGAGCTTTAAAAATTACCTCTCACTTGATCCATAATACTCCTGATGAAGCCACAGTTAGTGGCGACACGCATTGGGTTAGCTGTTGGTCTGGAGAGTCTGGACTCTATTTTTCCCCGTCACTATATCAGATAAGTTTGGATGGCATATTTTTTTGGTATCGCTTATTCATAGATTTGCTCTATTTCTTATTATATTTTGTTATACTCATATTGTATTTGTTTGGGCCACCTACTTGCTTGTCTTTCTCTTTATTTATTTTTTGTGTGGGAATTATTTATATTTATTTTCCACACTCTTCAGACTTTGTTTTTATGTTTTTAATGTCTTTACATTATACCTCTTTGGTGTATTAATAAAGTCTTTCTATTTTGGCTATTTATTGGTGTGCCTCATTTTATTGATTTTCTTTCTTTTGGTTAGCTGAGGGTTTCACTCTTTGTGCCCTTCGCTCACCTTACATTATATATATCTTAATACTAGCAATGGCTCTTCCATTTCTACCACTTCAATGTAATGTCGGGGGGAGGGGAGATATTTTTCCCCTATTACCACCTAGACCACTCACATGGGTTGATACCTTATCATGGAGAGAGTGTTTGTGTGTGTCAATAAAGCTGAGAACTATGCCATAAAAATCATATACTCCTGGCAGGGTCACCCAAGGTGGGCAGATCAAAGGTAAGACACCAGACTAAATCAATCCAAACTCTGCCAACCCACATTGGACCAGCGTGGCAGATTATGGTCCATTTCCTCAGCATGGCTTCACAATAACAACAATGACCCTCATTTCCCTGAGGCTTGCAAGATAATTCATATGGTAGTGGGTAAACCAGTGGCAGAGATTTCAAAGAATTACTGGGTTCAGGCTTCTATGAGTATGGTTTCATGCTTAGAAGAACTAGTAAAAGAACTAAATAACATCAGTTGGGACATTATTGGTTTATGTGAGACAAAGATTTAATCAAAGTAGAAGACAGACATTGGCTATACTATAAAGGAACCAATGATGGATGATGTGGAGGAAACAGATTCTTGATTACAAAAGACCGACAGTCTCAGTCGTAAAAGTATTTCTGAAAAAGTTTATTCCTGTACCATCAAAAGAAACAGTTGCTATGTTGTTCAAATCATTCAAGTTTATGCCTCTATAAGCAGCCACAATGATAATGAAGTTGAAGAATTTTATGATGATTTACTATGTCTCTACAAACAGGACAATTACCACTACAAATGTATAATGGGAGATTTCAATGTAAGAATTGGTAAGATCCAAAATGGTGAAAAATCAATCGGACCACTTGGAACTGCAAAAGGAGACAATAGAGACAACAAACTAATCAAATTTGCAGAAGAACAGCATTTGTACATTGTGAATTTATTCTGCAAGAAAAAGGCCCATAGAAAATGGACATGGAAAAGTCCTAATGGTAATGCAAGTGAAATTGACTTCATATCTGCATATAAAAAAACAATATTCACTGATTGCTCAGTCTTATATTGTTTTAATGATGGAAGTGACCATTGTCTAGTGAAAGAAAAAAAAATTGACTGCAAGAAAGAAAGGAAATTATCAAGTCAACAAATGTTTTTGTATTGAAAACTCCTACAAATTTTGAGTTATCACTGTCTAATCTCTTCAGTGTGCTGCAAGAACCTCCAGACACAGACATTTCAACCCACATTTAAAAAGTAGACACTTCCCATGCCCTTGAACTTATTGTGAAACAAGAAAAAAACAACATGAATATCAAAAGAAACAGTTGCCATGATGATAAAGCGTCAAGAAATGAAAAAATGGTAATATTAGAAAGAGAGTAGAATATGTAGAAATTTGCAAGACCATAAGGAAGCACATTAAAAATCAATGATGAACTCATCAAAAGGACACTGGAATAAATCAAGTGTTAATAAAGCAAAATGAAACATGGCCACACATAGGAGCCAAATGTTTGCATTAAAGCTTGAAGATGGTACAACAGCAAAAACCCAACAAAAATGAGTATAATAATTTTATAGGAATTAACCCCTTAAGGACCAGGGAATCCACGCCGCGACCCGACTGAATGACCACGGAGCAATTTTTTTTATTGCTCCGTTGCGTTCCGGACTCCCCGAACGGCGTGTAGCTGCTTGGGGAGCCCGGAATTCGATGACGGTCATAGTACATCATCGGTCATTAAGTCAAATTGACCCTTGACGTACTATGACCGTCAAGGGTCGTTAAGGGGTTAAGCAACTGAATGCAGTGCCAGATGTTGAAGCTGTGTCAGCAGTTTTGGTAGAAGAATTAATCCAGAAAAAAAGATAGTACCGTGTTAGCCAGTGGAGTAGATGGGATTCAGTGTGGCAAAAAACTCACAAGAGTGATATAAAGGTGATACCTTTTACTATCACTCTTGTGAGTTTTTTCTACGGTAGAAGAAGTAGAAGCTGCAATAAAATCAATGAAAAATGGCAAATCAGTTGGAACTGATTAAGTTACTATTGAAATGTTGAAAGTCGGAGGTAAACCCTTATTTAACACCTTAGCTAAACTATTTTCAAACTGCCTACTACTCAGAGGCTAATGCCATGTGGCTGTATTGATGCATTCCTACATGCACATATAGCTATAATATTATCCATGCTTTTCTTAACTTATCTATAACTTTCTGTGTTAAGTAAACAAAGATCCCTATGCAAGTAAATGGAAGTTGCTTATAGGATTAAGATGCCTTAACTCAAAAAACAGCAGTTAAGGATGGCTACATCTGTACGCCCCTTTGTCATTTGCAATAACAGCCTAGATTGGTCATAGATTTGCGTAAAAATTTGATTGTCAATACCACATTCAAGTGCTGAAGAGACCAGTCCTCAAAACACACCTTTTTGTATTAAAGAGATGTAATGTTTAACCTACCTTACTTTGTAATATATATTTATTTATTTATTTAATTTACTCAATGGCTTTCTTGTCCATTAAACTGTGTAATTCCCCTAAACAATTCTACAAGTATATTAACAACAAAAAAGTTAAGGTTGATATTGGTCCTCTTAGGACTGAAACAGGTGAATTGATTAGTGAGGATAAAGCGATGGCTGAGACCCTAAATACGTTCTTTGCTTCAGTATATACAAAGGAAGCAGAAATGACAAGCTATGGGCAAACAGACAAAACCATGGAATTTCCTCCAACATCTACATGGCTTACTGAGGACAAGGTCCAAAAGAGACTGGAAAGGGTTATAGTGAATAAAGCGCCTGGACCGGACGGTATACACCCAAGGGTACTTAAGGAACTTAGTTCAGTAATAGCAAAACCATTATACTTAATATTTATTGATTCGCTTTCATCAGGCATAGTGCCCTGTGATTGGAGGAAAGCTGATGTAGTTCCATTGTTTAAAAAGGGAGCAAGATCCAAACCAGGAAATTATAGACCTGTGAGCTTGACTTCCATAGTGGGTAAGATACTAGAAGGGTTATTAACTGATAGTATTCAGAACTATGTGAAGACAAACAATATCATTAGTAGGAATCAGCATGGTTTCATGAAGAACAGATCATGTCAGACTAATTTACTTGCATTTTATGAAAGAGTGAGTAGTAATTTGGACAGGGGAATTGCTGTTGATGTAGTATACTTGGATTTTGCAAAAGCCTTTGACACAGTGCCTCACAACAGGTTACTGCATAAATTAAAAGGCTTCGGTTTGGGTGGTGGTATCTGTACATGGATTGAGAACTGGTTAAATGATAGATGGCAGAGAGTTGTTGTAAATGGAACTTTTTCAAATTGGTCTAGGGTTATAAGTGGGGTACCGCAGGGTTCAGTCCTGGGCCCAATGCTTTTTAATTTGTTTATTAATGATCTAGAAGTGGGAATTGAAAGTAGCATCTCAATCTTTGCTGATGACACTAAGCTATGTAAGGAAATACATACAGAGCTCGATGTTTTTTCCCTACAGAAGGATTTAGATAAACTAAGTGAATGGGCAGAAAAGTGGCAGATGTCATTTAATGTAGATAAATGTAAGGTTATGCATTTGGGTTGTAGAAACAAACTTGCTACATATACTCTAAATGGGAAACAACTTGGGAAATCCTCATTAGAGAAAGATTTAGGTGTACTGATAGACAATAGACTTCACAGCAGTGTGCAGAGTCACTCAGCTGCTGCAAGAGCAAATAGAGTACTAGCCTGCATAAAAAGAGGTGTAGAAGCAAGGGATGCTAATATTATCCTACCTCTGTATAAATCCTTGGTTAGGCCTCATCTAGAATATGGAGTACAATTTTGGGCGCCTGTTCTAAAAAAAGACATTACTGAACTGGAAAAGGTGCAGAGACGTGCAACAAAACTGATAAAGGGATTGGAGGATCTGAGTTACAAAGAGAGACTAGCCAAACTGGGTTTGTTTACATTAGAAAAGAGACGTCTAAGGGGTGATATGATTACCATTTACAAATACATTCAAGGCCAATACAAAGAACTATCCAATGAATTATTTATGCAAAGAGCTGAGCTAAGAACAAGAGGTCATCCATTAAGACTTGAGGAAAGGCGCTTTCGACTAAAACACAGGCAGGGATTCTTTACAGTAAGGGCGGTAAGGCTATGGAATTCTTTGCCTCGGGATGCTGTGCTTGCAGATAATGTAACTGCATTCAAAAAAGCAATGGATGCCTATCTAGCACAGAAGAATATTGACAGTTATGACAGATGGCTTCAAAGCAAATAGGATATTGAGCCGGGGAACTATTTGACACACACACACACACACCTACATTGGAAATTGCTCCAGAGGGCTTTTTTGTTGCCTTCCTCTGGATCAACAGGGGTGTTATTGGCATGGGCTGGACTTGATGGACGCATGTCTTTTTTCAGCCTTATCTACTATGTTACTATGTTACTATGTTACTCATTTCAGTTGTTCTGTTTTTTCCTCATTCAGTCATATGAAAGCCCTCTATCTGCAGTCTATGTAAATCAGTCTATATAAACCATACAACTGAATCTGGAAAAGATCATCACAACTCTGTTTGTCATTCTCTGCTTGAGGGTGCCAAATGTATAATGTAACAGGAAATAGAGAGACATCTTAGACACACACAGACATTGGCAAAACATAACTTCAATTGATGTATACTCAGAGACTCAGACATTATAAGTAACGTTTTTATAAAAAGAAATAAAAGTGTGTTTTACCCATATATGGTGACATCAACAAATACACAAACAGAGTGCACAGGCAAGCATTCTTTCTAAATTTCTACAACCACTTTTTACTGGCTGGTAATAGAGTTGATGCTGTCACAGCCTCACAGCCCAGTGAGCCCTTTTCATACAGTTCACAGCATCATTTTGGAGCTGATGGTACAGAGAAAAAGACCCATAAACACACGACTCTCTGCCACTCGAGAACAACAGGCTACATGTACTATCACAGTAAATGAAAAAAATGCAGGAATAATCGTGTAGGTTGCATCATAAGCACTCTCAGTAGTCTACATGAATTTGAAACAAAAATAATTTGTTAGAGCAACGTTTTGGCTGTGTCTGGTCAGCCTTCCTCAGGACACAGTAGAGTGAAACAAACGGCTTTTTAAACCCTCCACCCCAATGAAGGTGACAAAATTGGTGTCCACTAATCAGTGACATCATGAAATTACATGAATATATAGTGCAAAACCCCAAAGGTGCAAAATAGAATTAAAATATGTAAATATCATAAAGATATAACATATAGATACATGCAGTAAGTGAACAATCAAGAACAATAGACTTTATGTTAAGAAAATGATATAAAATTATTCACATGATATACAATATGCATAATCTGCTTGCTATACAAAATTCATAAATCTTAAATTTAAAAATACATTGTCAGGGGCAAGAATACTGTACAGTTATATTTAAGAACAAATCTTGTTATGAGAATAAGCAATCTCGGGGGTATTCGATAACGCAGTCTGCTGTGCTATGCGCTGGAGACCCGCTATATTGAATGTATGCCACCAGCTTCCTAGAGCAACAGGATATTACTACTAAATAACAGGGATAACAGAGTGGGTATAAGCCTTATACTTCAGGTAGATCTAGGGATTTTAGAAAGGAGAGAGACTCTCTTGTAAATCCTGCTATGAAAATTCACATTTTTCAGATTCATGTGAAGTCCTGAGAGTGCTTATGATACAACCTACACGATTCCATATATATATATATATATATATATATATATATAGAGAGAGAGAGAGAGAGAGAGAGAGATACAAATACCTGCAATATAATCAAAACAACAAAATAACTGTGTCCTGGTTTAATTAGTGTTCCTCAAAGGGACAATGCCTCCTACTATATTCTTTTTTAATATAGCATTGAATATCTTGTCCTTGACACTCTCAAATGGCCACAGACCATGAAAGCCAACTGCTAATTTCCTATAACTTTACCCTTCTCTTAATTTATCTGAGTCTAGAAAATATAGCTTGTTTCAATTTCATCCTAGAGCTTTCTCTAACCCCCCCCCCCCATTTGTGGCATCAGGCAAGCTCATTTAAGAAGGTTTAAGAGACCAGTGTGAGTTGAAAAGGTTGGGTGGGATCTCAGCAGCTGACACCACTAATGATGCGGTTGAGAGGAAGTACTCTCCTCCATTTCCATAGCAATATAAGAAGCTTACTAAACTGTTTTTAAGTACTCTAGGGTGAATAAAAAATGCCAAGAAAAATTTCATTTATCCCTTAACATGTTATTACATGTCTCAACGTTATCATACCAGGCACTCAGAAATTAAGAAGAGGTGAAGAAATTATTTTCTTAAATCTGCTTTGCCTTTTTGACACCCACAGAAAGATTAATTTAGTGTTTATACACCAATGTACAATATCAAGTTCATGTAATGGTTCAGTCTGCTGTAAAGGACAGCTGTTAAATATAGTATGAATGTTTGTTTTCTTTTTTGGCATTTTCAGGAGAGTAACTCAATACCTTTCATGGTATTACATAAAAATACCATTGCAATGAGGCTTTCCAGTATAAAATGGCTAATCCTTGCTGTCTTATGTGTTATTAATAATCTCCATGATATGAATGTTTTGGAATCCTCTCATATGTAACACTTGTTCCCACTGTTAATCGTGTATGATTCCAACCAAAAATTCATTTGGGTGCCTACACAGAATAGGCATGGAAAATGATGCTTGTAATTATAAAATAAGATTTGAGACTGAGTATTTCTCAGTTTATAAAAGCTGTCAGCCGGAAGGAAGCATCATCAACCATAATAAAATTAAACTGTAAGCATACCACTGATTTATTTTCATGCTACCTTTCTAAGTAAAGAGTGTAGTCATTTGCAATGATAATCCAGGAGATTGTTTCTGTGTAACTGTATAGCTGGTGTCATTTCAGTACTGCTCTCATTATTTACAGTATGACATGCCCTAAAAATGTTCTCCTTGATAAATTTTCATTTACTTTTAAGTGTACCTTAATGCTACCATTACTTATTGAGGCCATGCAAAAATATATTTATGCTGTAAATCATATGCAGCATCAATTATCATGGTGTACTATTGTACAAACATTAAGGTATAGTATGAGAAAATCTGTCTGCAGCAACAAATTTGCTGAAAATAAAAGTGAGGGACAAAAGGCAAATTAAAGTGGAACAATTGTGGGGCAAATAGCCCGCATCATAAGAGACAGATCCAAATTCCCAAAACTCTTGTTGATTTAAATGCCATGTAACCCTTTGTTTAAAGGCCTCATTTAAATAAACAGGAATTATAATTTTAATTTCCCACTATATTGCATTTGTTTTCTGCTTTTCTATATGAGGCCCAAACTCAGTGGCAGAATTAGCCACTAGAGGGTCCATTTCATGAGCTCTATTAAGCCGTGTGTTTTTACCACTATATATGCTTCTCTTTCCACATCAACTTAAAGTGGAACTGTCAAATTAAATATCGTTGGTAATTTTACTTAATTACTAGTGTTGAGCGAGCATGCTCGGCCGATGCTCGGATCGGCTCGAGCATCGCTCTGCTCGGCACATGGCGGTACTCGTACGAGTACCGCATGTGCTCGCCCGCCATGTTCGGGTCTCCTCCCCGCACGTTTTGCGGCTGCTGCGCAGCCAATAAACGTGCAGGGAGGCTCTGACATCGGTGTAATGCCAGCAGCCATGTTGGCTGCTGGCATTACACTGATTGGCTGGCCAGAACCCGTGGTCGGGTGCTGTATAGCACCTGACCATAGAGTTCGGCTCAGTCTGAGCCAGGGAGAGCTGAGGATAGGAAGGGAAAGGCAGTGTAGGGAGGAAAAAAACAAAAATTGTGAAAAAAAAGAACCAAAAGTCCTTTTTAGGACTACTGTGTGTGGGGGCAGCAGGTTATTTTGTGTGGGGGGAAAAAAAAAAAAAAAAAAAAAAAAAAAAATATTCTGTTTAGTGTGAAAAGTTGCAGATTAGAGCACATTCTGTTTAGTGTGCACAGTTGCAGATTAGAGCACATTCTGTTTAGTGTGCAAAGTTGCAGATTAGAGCACATTCTGTTTAGTGTGCAAAGTTGCAGATTAGAGCACATTCTGTTTAGTGTGCAAAGTTGCAGATTAGAGCACATTCTGTTAAGTCTTCAAACTAAAATATCAAAGTCACATATTCCATTCAGTGTGCGTCGCCGCAGTTTAGCAGCACATTCTGTGTACTGTGCAGAGTTGCAGAATAGGAAGAAATACTGTTAAGTCTTCAAACTAAAATATCAAAGTCACATATTCCATTCAGTGTGCTTCGCCGCAGTTTAGCAGCACATTCTGTGTACTGTGCAGAGTTGCAGAATAGGAAGAAATACTGTTAAGTCTTCAAACTAAAATATCAAAGTCACATATTCCATTCAGTGTGCTTCGCCGCAGTTTAGCAGCACATTCTGTGTACTGTGCAGAGTTGCAGAATAGGAAGAAATACTGTTAAGTCTTCAAACTAAAATATCAAAGTCACATATTCCATTCAGTGTGCTTCGCCGCAGTTTGGCAGCACATTCTGTGTACTGTGCAGAGTTGCAGAATAGGAAGAAATACTGTTAAGTCTTCAAACTAAAATATCAAAGTCACATATTCCATTCAGTGTGCTTCGCCGCAGTTTAGCAGCACATTCTGTGTACTGTGCAGAGTTGCAGAATAGTAAGAAATACTGTTAAGTTTTCAAACTCAAATATTAAAGTCACATATTCCATTCAGTGTGTGTCACCGCCGTTTAGCAGCCTATTCTGTGTACTCTGCAGAGTTGCAGAATAGTAAGAAATAGTGTTAAGTTTTCAAACTCAAATATTAAAGTCACATATTCCATTCAGTGTGTTTCACCGCCGTTTAGCAGCCTATTCTGTGTACTCTGCACAGTTGCAGAATAGTAAGAAATAGTGTTAAGTTTTCAAACTCAAATATTAAAGTCACATATTCCATTCAGTGTGTTTCACCGCCGTTTAGCAGCCTATTCTGTGTACTCTGCAGAGTTGCAGAATAGTAAGAAATAGTGTTAAGTTTTCAAACTCAAATATTAAAGTCACATATTCCATTCAGTGTGTGTCACCGCCGTTTAGCAGCCTATTCTGTGTACTCTGCAGAGTTGCAGAATAGTAAGAAATAGTGTTAAGTTTTCAAACTCAAATATTAAAGTCACATATTCCATTCAGTGTGTTTCACCGCCGTTTAGCAGCCTATTCTGTGTACTCTGCACAGTTGCAGAATAGTAAGAAATACTGTTAAGTTTTCAAACTCAAATATTAAAGTCACATATTCCATTCAGTGTGTTTCACCGCCGTTTAGCAGCCTATTCTGTGTACTCTGCAGAGTTGCAGAATAGTAAGAAATAGTGTTAAGTTTTCAAACTCAAATATTAAAGTCACATATTCCATTCAGTGTGTGTCACCGCCGATTAGCAGCCTATTCTGTGTACTCTGCACAGTTGCAGAATAGTAAGAAATACTGTTAAGTTTTCAAACTCAAATATTAAAGTCACATATTCCATTCAGTGTGTTTCACCGCCGTTTAGCAGCCTATTCTGTATACTCTGCACAGTTGCAGAATAGTAAGAAATACTGTTAAGTTTTCAAACTCAAATATTAAAGTCACATATTCCATTCAGTGTGTTTCACCGCCGTTTAGCAGCCTATTCTGTGTACTCTGCAAAGTTGCAGAATAGTAAGAAATAGTGTTAAGTTTTCAAACTCAAATATTAAAGTCACATATTCCATTCAGTGTGTGTCACCGCCGTTTAGCAGCCTATTCTGTGTACTCTGCAGAGTTGCAGAATAGTAAGAAATAGTGTTAAGTTTTCAAACTCAAATATTAAAGTCATATATTCCATTCAGTGTGTTTCACCGCCGTTTAGCAGCCTATTCTGTGTACTCTGCAGAGTTGCAGAATAGTAAGAAATACTGTTAAGTTTTCAAACTCAAATATTAAAGTCACATATTCCATTCAGTGTGTTTCACCGCCGTTTAGCAGCCTATTCTGTGTACTCTGCAGAGTTGCAGAATAGTAAGAAATAGTGTTAAGTTTTCAAACTCAAATATTAAAGTCACATATTCTGTGTAAGATGAAGAAGGCGGGTAAAAAGGGACGGGGAAGTGGACGTGATCCTGAAAGTTCAGGGCGCGGGTCAGGACGCGGAGAAACTGTGCCTGGTGCCAGAGCACAAGAAAGAAAGACATCCACCATACCTAGCTTCATGTGTAATTTTACAGGGCGTCGCAGGACATCACTCTCGAGGTCCGACCACTGTGAACAGGTGGTCGGTTGGATGACAGCTGATACTGCTTCCAGTCGGTTAAGCACCACCCTGTCTTCCACCAAGTCCACTCTCAGTAGCCAAGAGTCTGGTCAACATAATCCTCACTCTGATCATCCTTCCTCCCACCATACACGGTCTGGTCAAAGAAGTGATCCCACACTGGGATATAGTGAGGAGCTCGTCTCATCACCAATCCTTCATTTGACCCTCTCTCCAAGCACGCTTGCAGAGGAACATGACATCTTGTGCCCTGATTCACAACCTCTAGAGGCTACCCAATCACAAGAAGATGACAGATGTGAACGGCATTTAAGGTCAAAGGAAGTAGTGGATGATGATGATGATGATGAGACACAGTTGCCATTAAATCAACCACTATTTCCGTCTCAAGACCTTGTTGAGGAGAATGTTATACAGTTGTCAATGACTGAGTATGTGGTGGGATCAAGACTTGAGGAGGATGATCAGAGTGAGGAAGTGGAGGAGGACTTGGTGGACGATGAGGTGACTGACCCCACCTGGGAAGGTGTAGAGCCGAGCGATGACAGCAGTCCTGAGAGTGAGCCATCTGCAGCACCGCAACAGGCTGGAAGAGGCAGTGGTGTGGCTACAGAAAGAAGGCGGACCGCACCAAACCGGCCCGCAAATGTTCCACGGAGCACCCCCTTGCGTAAATCTACCTTGCCAAAGGGTAGGTGTTCCGCGGTATGGCGTTTTTTTAAGGAAAGTGCGGACGACAAAAGAATTGTAGTTTGCAACCTGTGCCACACCAGAATGAGCCGAGGCATGAACACTAGAAACCTCACCACCACCAGCATGATCCGACACATGGCATCCAAGCACCGTAGTAAGTGGGAGGAACGCCTGGATCGCCCATCTGTGTCTGCAGGCCACACCACTGCCTCCTCTTCCCCTGTTTTCGGTGCCGGCCAATCGCCTGTCGAAGGCGCAGGCCCGCATACCTCCCGCCCTGCACCTGTACCATCTGAAGCACCATCAGCGACCACATCCACTTCCCTGTCCCAGCACAGCGTCCAAATGTCGTTACCCCAGGCATTTGAGCGCAAGAGAAAGTACCCAGCCACCCACCCACAGGCCATAGCACTAACCTCACACCTTTCAAAATTACTGGCCATCGAAATGCTGCCATTTAGGCTTGTGGACACTGAGTCCTTCCGCAGCCTGATGGCAGCAGCTGTCCCTCGGTACGCGGTCCCCAGCCGCCACTACTTTTCCCGGTGTGCCATCCCCGCATTACACCACCATGTGTCCCGTAACATCACCCGTGCCCTGACCAACGCAGTTACTGGGAAGGTCCACTTAACGACTGACACATGGACAAGTGCTTGTGGCCAGGGACGCTACATTTCCCTGACGGCACACTGGGTGAATGTCGTGGAGGCTGGGAGCGACTCGGACCCTGGGATGGCACGGGTGCTACCCACGCCGAGGATTGCGGGCCCTACCTCCATCAGGGTTTCCGCCAGCACCTACGTTATTGGCTCCTCCTCCTCCGTTTCCACCTCCGAATTCTCTACACGCAGCGCCACTCCCCCATCAGCCAGTAGCTGGAAGCAGTGTAGCACTGCAGTGGGGAAGCGTCAACAGGCCGTGCTGAAGCTGATCTGCCTTGGGGACAAACAGCACACGGCCTCAGAGCTGTTGCAGGGGATTAGTCACCAGACCGAGCAGTGGCTCTCGCCACTCAACCTGCAACCAGGCATGGTTGTGTGTGATAATGGGCGTAACTTGGTGGCGGCTTTGGAGCTCGGCAAGCTCACACACGTACCATGCCTAGCGCATGTATTTAATTTAGTGGTTCAGCGATTTCTAAAAACCTACCCCAATGTGCATGATCTCTTGACCAAGGTGCGCCGCGTGTGTGCACATTTCCGTAAGTCATCTACAGCTTCGGCCGGCCTGTTGAAGCTGCAGCAGCGCTTACAATTGCCAGCTCACCGGCTGCTGTGTGACGTGAGCACGCGCTGGAACTCCACCTTCCATATGTTGGCCCGGCTTTGTGAGCAGCAGAGGGCAGTAGTGGAGTACCAGCTGTTACACGGTCGTCGCCTCTCCGTTCAACTTCCTGTAATCAGAAGTGAGGAGTGGGAATGGATGTCAGACCTCTGCGAGGTTTTACGCAATTTTGAGGAATCGACACAGATGGTGAGCGGCGATAACGCTATTATCAGTGTAACCATCCCACTTCTGTGTCTACTGAAACGCTCGCTGCTCACAATTAAAACCGACGCTTTGCATGTGGAAGAGGTGGAAATGGGGGAGGAAGAGCTTACACAAGGTGATAGCCAGAGCACCCTCACTTCGTCTTCTCAGCGACAATTGGAGGAGGCGGAGGAGGAGGAGGAGGAGGAGGAGGAGGAGGAAGACACGGTTGCCTCCGCTACAGAGGGTAGCCATGGAACTTTAGTTCCATCTCTTCAGCGTGGGTGGGCAGAAGAGGAGGAAGAGGATGAGGAGATTGAGAGTCATCCTCCTGGTGAGGACAGCGAAATCTTGACTGTTGGTACTCTGGCACACATGGCTGACTTTATGTTAGGCTGCCTTTCCCGTGACCCACGCGTTATACGCATTTTAAACAACACGGATTACTGGGTGTTCACCCTTCTGGACCCCCGCTACAAAGAGAATTTCTCATCTCTCATTCCTCCGGTGGAGAGGACAAGCAAAATGGTGCAATACCAGAAGGTTCTTGTCGAAAAATTGCTCCAAAATTTTCCATCTGACAACGCTGGCGGCAGAGTACGTGCTACCTTGGCCAACAGAGAAGGGGAGAAAAGGGGAGCACACAGCAGTTCCGAGAAAGGCAGGGCAACACTCTCCAAGGCGTGGGACACCTTCATGACACCCCGCCAGCACCCTCACCCTGATGCGCAGCCTAGTGTCACAAGGAGGGAAAAGTTTTGGAAGATGGTGAAGGAGTACGTAGCAGACCGTGTCAGCGTCCTCAATGATCCCTCTGTGCCTTACAACTACTGGGTGTCCAAGCTGGACACGTGGTATGAACTGGCACTCTACGCCTTGGAGGTGCTGGCCTGCCCTGCCGCCAGCGTTCTGTCTGAGCGGGTATTTAGTGCTGCTGGTGGCATCATAACAGATAAGCGTATCCGCCTTTCCACCGACAATGCTGATAGGTTGACACTTATAAAAATGAACAAGGCCTGGATTTCCCCTGACTTCTCCACTCCACTGGAGGAAAGCCCCGGGGGAACATAAACTCACTTTATATATGTTATTTACAATGATGGGAATACTCTGTATTCCCATTCACCCCTTCCACCCAAAAAACGGGTATATGGTTGACTCTTAATCTTCTCATCCTCCTCCTCCTCTTCCATATGCCCTGTGATATAATTTTTATATAGGGCCAGCTCACCAGCGGGCCCTGTGATATAATTTTTATATAGGGCCAGCTCACCAGCGGGCCCTGTTTGACAATTTTTATATAGGTCAGCTCACCAGCGGGCCTTCTCATATAATGTTTTATTGGGTCAGCTCTCTAGCGGGCCCTCTCATATAATGTTTTATAGCGTCAGCTCACTAGCGGGCCTTCGCATATAATGTTTAGGATGGTCAGCTCTGCAGCAGACCCTCACCCATAATGTTTTAGATGGTCAGCTCAGCGCACGTTTCCCTCTTAATCATGGCCTCAGTTCTGAAAATCAAGGAAATTTTTGGGAGAATTTGCCTCTGCGCACGTTTCCCTCTTAATCATGGCCTCAGTTCTGAAAATCAAGGAAATTTTTGGGAGAATTTGCCTCTGCGCACGTTTCCCTCTTAATCATGGCCTCAGTTCTGAAAATCAAGGAAATTTTTGGGAGAATTTGCAGATGATATACAAGTAAATATACAGCAAATATTGTTTGGTAACAATTTTTCGCCTAAAGTCGTTTTTATTTTCCTTTTTGTGTGTTTTATGGTCAGTCTGTAAAAATGGCGTACTACGGGCGAAAGATCGTTCCCAGCAGCGATGTTGGAGTCCAAGATGCATCCAGACATCCTCCCTATGCTGTCCCTGAACCATTTCTGTGGTGTTTCCATCCTTTTCTGCCCTTTTCCTATGGACCAGGCACCCTCCCCTCATCAGAGCAGGGGGTGCCTGGTGTAATGCTCGAGTCCTCCCATTGACTTCAATGGGGCTCGGGTGCTCGGCCGAGCACTCGAGCCTCAGGGGGTGCTCGGTCAGAGCACCCGAACACCCGAGCATTGGGGTGCTCGCTCATCACTATTAATTACCTATATGCCGTGTTAGATATGTTTTATGTATTAAATTTGTTGTATTAAAATTGTTTTCAAACTATTTTCTTTTTAGTGCTACTCAGTCCCCTTCTGGCTCAGCTCACACATGTGCCTTCCCCTGTTTCACCTGATCGGTCCCTTATGTGCTCCTCTCTCTCCAACCCAAGTGGGACATTAACCATTTGTGTTCCATGTATGTGTGCAATGCATTGCAATTCATTTTCATCTCTTTGGCATGCATTTAGCAACTGATCCTGGAGGAGAGGGTTTCCCGAAAGCCACCTCTTCCAATATCCATTACCTCCCAAGTGACCCTTTTTAGGAGGGCCTCTTTGAGACCCAAATCCATCTGTCCCCTTGCCCACCCTGGTGTCCCTCTGTTTATGACATTGGACTCTGTGGTGTGTTTATAAGTGTATGACATTGATCAACAACAATAAAATGTGCATTAATGCTTATTTAGGCTTCAGTTTATATGTTTATAAATTAGTCTATATAAATAAAATACTTTTTGGTTGCAAAAAGAGGTGTCAATAGGTCATGCAATAACCTAAAATTTTTTGGTAATGTCCTGCCCACCAGCCACACCCCCAGCAACACCATGTAAAACAAAGGTGTCCCTCTTTGGATATCTGAAATTTTGGGAGGTATGATACCCACATGAAGCTCTGCTGATCTGTTTTGAAGCGGTGGTAGGGTCTCTCAATCCTCCTCTCTCCAATAGTTCCAAACACACACACACACACACACACACAAAACATTTATCCCTTTGATCACCAAAGTGTGCAACACATTTCTCACCCCTCTAGCACTCAAAGGTAAGTTAGCCATTGCCCAATGGAAGTCACAGATCCCCATATTTTTCCACCCTATAAATCTAATTTATAGGTTTAGTTGAAGTAAAGTGTCTCATTTACATAATCTCACTCGTTTGATTTCTCTATCCTTTTTTAAATTTATGTTTTTAAAATTGTTAAGGGGTGTAGAGGGTGTGTAGTGAATATGTTTGTATGCATGCTTAAGATAACAATGATATAATATAGGTGGGGATAGCATGTGGAGTCATTTTATTGATTTGGGAGTGCTGGGGTGGTGATTGTAATGGTCTGTGGTCCTAGAAGGTGGTTACGGGCAGGCTTCATCCTTTCCTTGTGGGCGGACCAGTGTTGTCTATTCCCTTTACTGGTGAGAGGCATACTTAAGTTTATATCAGTAAATGTGTGAGGTTTTTGCTTGTAGTGAAAAAGAACAAAGGTTTTTTTTATAAACTCACACACATACAGACAGTTTAACCCTTTGATTGTCAGCATGTTCAACACATTTTCACGTCTCTGGCACTCAGAAGTGTTAAAGAGAATCTGAAGTTTGAAAATGTTCTTTTGTGCAGCAGTGAAAATCACCTCAATGGTGTATTATAATCTCCTGCTATGTGAAGGTATAATATACAAGAAAAATTAAAGCGAACTGTTGCTGACTCCTAGGAGAGAGGAGTCAATGCAATCACTGATTTAATCCACCAGCTGCCAAACAGGCTACGTCAGTCTGCCATATGGCAGCTGCAATAAAAAAGCAATCATATTTCAGTACAGGAGTTGTGAAAGTGTTAATAAAAGAAATGGTGGGGAAAATCAATCGAATAATATTGGTGGTACTTTGTGTGTTCTTTTTTATGTTTTATAATTACAAATTAGATACATCAAAGGTTACATTCTTTGAGTGCTAAGTAAATTTGCATACCTCTTTGGCAATTAATGCTGGGCGTTTCTCTAACAATAAGTGCGAGTATCTTTTATGTTAAATGACACTATGGTTTATTTGCTTACATGCTATCACGTATTTTTTTTAGCTTTGTATAAAGTTAGTTTTAATGGTGTATTGATGGACATGTGGGGTTTTTTTGCAAAATGTTTTTAAATTACCTACTTTGTATTAAGGTGACAGTTCCATTTTAATATGACATGGACTGAACTTGATGAACTCACATCTTATTTCAGCCTCATCAACTACGTTACTATTTTACAATACCCCTGGCTAGGATGCATTGCATTCAATGTTTTTCAGACATCCTGGAAACAGAGAGGTTACAAATTTAATGTTTATTTGAAGTTAAAATGGCATCTTCTTACATTTCCCTTCTATGTTACTCAGTGAAGTGAAACTTCCTGCGAATACACATAATTTCTTGCAATCTAGTGTGGTGTATGTTAGGAGAAAATCAGAATGGTAGGAGACATAGTGAGAGAGAGAGTTAAAGAGAGACAGAGAGAAATAAATTGAAATCAAAAAGAAAAAGAAAGTGGTTACTTGGTTCATAGTGCTGGCTGACACTATGTCTACCACCACTGTTGGATACTGGATGGACCCTGGGGCTAGTGACTCTGAGGAGAAATGTGTCACAAACACTAGCAGTGGCCCCACCAGTGCTAAAGGGATTGGGAACCCACATTCCACATTCCTCCAAAATCATCCCTCCCTTGTGATCTGGGGGTGGCTAACTTGTTTCATCTGTCTAAGCAGCAGCATGATGATGGGAGGGCTAGTATGCCCCTTCAAGCAGTGATATGGGTCCAGAGCCTGCTACACTTGCCATAAATAATTCTGTAATCTGTATCAGTGAAGCTGATTGTGGAGAAGAAGACCATTCTCCATTCCTCTCCCTGCTCTATTTGTGATTGTGTCAAGGTTGTTAAAAAGGGAAAGGAGGGGACAGACCTTGGCAAAACACAAGCCCTGATAGCAGCATCCAATGGTCATTTACAATATAACTCACTGCATTGAAAACCTGTATAGACTCAACGCTTGCTGGAGGGCAACTAAGGGTTTCCACTGCAGTATTGTCAGTGCTGGCTACACGCATTGTATTGTTTGCCAGTAGTCCATGGGGTCATTGTTTCTGCCAAAAATGTAGCAATCCTGCAACAGTGCTGAAACAATTTCACATGCAGGGGGACCACTCCTAGTATCTACACAGTGTTCCTGTGGCCCCCATCAATGCCATAAATAACATCACTACTTTCCTTATCTGCCGCACAGACTTTTTGGAGTGCTTCTTCTGCTGCTAGTTGTGGCACCTTTGACATGTTGATAGTGTGTCTCTCAGTCAGACCTGTGTAAGAATGCTTTCAAAATTAGACATGTTAATAGTTTCTTATCAATTAATAAAATGCAAAGGGAGAAGAAAATCTAAATGAAATCAATATCTGATGTGACCACCCTTTGCCTTCAAAACAGCATCAGTTCTTCTAGGTACATTTGCGTCTTGGCATCTTGGAGAGCTAACCACAGATCTTCTGTGGCTTTAGTCAGACTCAGTTGCTTCTCTCTCTTCATGTAATCCCAGACAGACTAGATGATGTTGAGATCAGGGCTCTGTGAGGGCCATACCAGGACTTCTTGTTTTTTTTACCCTGAAGATAGTTCTTAATGACTTTGACTGTATGTTTTAGGTCGTTGTCATGCTGCAGAATACATTTGGGGCCAATCATATGCCTCCCTGATGGTACTGCATTATGGGTAAGTATCTTCCTGCACTTCTCAGCATTGAGTAGACCATTAATTCTGACCAAATCCCCAAATCCATTTGCAGAAATGCAGCCCCAAGTTTGCAAGGATCCTCCACCAAGCTTTGCTGTTTCCTGTAGACACTCATTCTTGTACCGATCTCCAGATGTTCATGAAAAAACTGCTTTCTGCTACAGCCAAATATTTCAGATTTTGAGTAATCAGTCCAGAGTGTCAGGATACCTTGTGCGGCGGCTGCTTGAGCAGACCACATTTGTCCTCAGAGGCTCCAGCCGCATTGTCAGCCCCACACTGTGCCTCCATTGAGGCAGGATCCTCTTCTGCTTGGCGGCACGCCACTGGTCGTTCTGTTGCAGCACAGCCGCCTCTGTTGCTAGGCTCCGGCAGCGGGTGACGTCATTATTGGGCGCACATCTAAAAGCATGGACGTGCACTCTATTTAAAGAGACTCAGCCACCTGTTGGCTGCTCCTCCTCTTCCGTCTGTTCCCCCTATTTAAACTGCCTGGACACAGGGCTTAGTTGCCCTTTCGTTGGTGTCCAGTGCAGTTCCTGAGTTTGGGCTCTGTGTATGATCTGGCTTGTCTGACTTACCGACTTGGTGCTGACCTGTGGCTCTGTCTGATTACCAGCTCCGTGTATGACCTTTGGCTTGTCAGACATCCATTCTGGTGCAGGCCTGCGGTTCTGGCAGACTACCCGCTCTGTGTATGACTCCTGGCTCTAGCTGACTATCAGCTCAGTGTTTGACTTCTGGCTTGTCAGACTACCCATTCTGGTGTTGACCTGGGGCTCTGTCCACTGTGCCTCCAGCATACAAAAACTTCAGCGGACATCCTATCTGATGCAAACCTGTGGCTCTGGATGACGACCCGCTCTGTGATGACCTCTGGCTTGTCTGACCACCCAATCTAGCACTGACCTGTGGCTCTGTCTAACTACCTTGAGAGTGGCCTCCCATTCAGTTAGATATCCAACCTGGTGCAGGTTGTGGCTCTGGCAGACACTTCCCTGGTGCCTTCCCAGTTGCCGGCTCTCCCAGATGCGGACCTGGGACTTGGGCTCTCCTCATCTCTTTCTGGCTTTTCCCAGGTGCGGACCTGTGGTACTGCAGATTCTCCTAGTTCCATTGCTGGGATCCTGTTGTCAGAGAATCACACAGTAGCAGGCTTCTATTCCTGGTAGCTGTCTCGTGCTCCGTTGTGCACTTCTCTTTAGTCTTGTATGTTTGTACACTGTCTTGTGTTATCTCTGTATTGTGCTGCCTTAATAAAGTTGGTATTACCTATAGTACTTGTCTTGTGTTTCCTTGCTGGGACCGTGACACAGAGCCCCTGTTGCCATTTTTCTGCTCCCAAGTTCCTGTGTTTTCATGCATAGTTGAGTCACTTGGCCTTGTTAGCACTTCAGAGGTATGGCTTTTTGGATGCAACTTTGGGCAGATCATTCCCACCAGGTGCGTCGCTAGGGGGGGGCTAAGCCCTGAGTGTAGCCTTGGCAGCCCCAAATGTTGTGGCACAGTGAGTAGCCCCAAATGTATGTCATTCTTTTACTGATGTAGTGCTGCGCAGATGCTGCTGGCCACCTAAACAAAATAATACAATCAGTATTACAGACTGAGATGTGAGAAAGAACAAGTACTGTATCAAGTCAGGAGGTACGAATGGCATTAGATATGCCCTGCCATCCAGTACTTTCCTAGCATGTTGCAGTCGCACTGCAGCCAATGAGAGAGGAGTGTGTTGCATTGTTTTGTTTGCCAGTAGTCCATGGGGTCATTGTTTCTGCCGAGAATGTAGCAATCCTGCAAGGGTGCTGAAACAATTTCACATGCAGGGGGACCACTCCTAGTATCTACACAGTGTTCCTGTGGCCCCCATCAATGCCATAAATAACATCACTACTTTCCTTATCTGCCCCAGGGACTTTTTGGAGTGCTTCTTTTGCTGCTAGTTGTGGCACCTTTGACATGTTGATAGTGTGTTTCTCAGTCAGATCTGTGTAAGAATCCTTTCAAAAGGAGGGAGTTTGGGCCACAGTTTTAGGTAAAACATTTGTAGGATTATGAGGGAGGGAGGGAGGGAGGGAGTTTGGGCCACAATCTGAGGTAAAAAGGTTTAGGTAGGCCTATGAGGGAGAACAATAATGTTCTTAAAAGGGAAAATGTGGTCTAGCTAGCCAACAAAACCACACTCTGTGCAATTCAGACCAGCAGATTCATTGTGCTGATATTCAAGGGGAACTCTGGTGGGAAGAATGTATTGATTGTGACTACATGCTGTCATACAAGTAACCATCTTGTAAACATCTGAACATTGGGGTTGGGTAATCATAGTGCTTGGGAAAGCAGCTGTGCCCCATCTCTACGTTCCATAATACAAAAGAGTGGGTGTACACTACAATGTACAATAAACTGCTCTTGTAACCAGTTCCCTGTATATAAGTACATCCTGTGTAATATCCCGATCTGTAGGATTGACCTTACCCTGTATCACCTATGCCTTTTTTTACATCTATTTGTATAGAGATTTTATTTATGATTTTAGAATAATACCCAATCCACTCTTCTTTTTTACTGGGTATTCTCTATCCAGGGGAATTAAATACAATAGCTTTTTATTGATCCTGGAGTTGGTTATATACTAGGTTATTAGCATATGTTTTATTCATTTTTTCTAATAGTATCTTATGCTTTTTCCACTCATTTTTGTTATTTTCTATTTTAATAAATGCTACACTTAGATCTCTTGTCGCTGTTTTTCTTTTCTGTCTAATTTGGAAAAAACAAGATAGAAAAGAGGGTATAGTCCATTTTATGGGTACACAGCTAAAGGGCACTGTACTGCTGTCATACCTCATAGACTAAAGAATAAGGGGAAATATACAAAGTATTGGTGCACATCCACATTTTCATCACCATTAACCCTTTACTCTGCGGCATTATGCCTGCATCTCACTACTATATTAAAGATGAGGATTTAGTTACATTATATGGCCATAGAATGTAACTAAATCCTCATCTTTAATATAGTAGTGAGATACAGGCATAATGCCGCAGAGCAAAGGGTTAATGGTGATGAAAATGTGGATGTGCACCAATACTTTGTATATTTGCTTTTAGCTATTTTGGTCAAAACTGGTTGCACTCCAGCAATTTTAAATGTGGTTTTTCCTTTGGGTGTGCTTACCAAAACCTGGACTGGAATTAAAGAATAAGGGGACCAGTTCAGTGCTGTGACGTTGTAGGTATAGGGTAAATAGGTAATAAAACTAACTTTTATTTATAACTATTAAAACTAATAAAAACAGCCATATGGGCATGGCCTTTTTTGTTCTTTAGTCTTGCCCATCCATTCTACTATGGAGATGCCATTACTCAGATATTGCAAGGTGAGACAGAAATAGGCTCTGGCGGACAGTGATCACTAGGGGTAGATCTGAGTCCTACTTCATGACGTTACACATGTCAAATAAACATATTTCTAACATATGTACATATATGTACTACATAAATTTAAGTATGGTTGTGTTGTGTGCACATGTGGTTATCATCAATGCCGTGGGTTGATGCCGCGGGTGCGCTGTGAAATTTTGCCATGGGCCTAGAAACGCCCCTGATTCCCACGGTCCATAATTGTGGCAAAAGGTAGCTAACGAGTTCCCACAGAAATAGTCACCAAACATAGACTGCAATAGAATGCAGGAACCTGTCAGAAAGGTTTGGTAACTGTTGAATGTAGAAACTGGTGGAGATCAGTCTGAAGGTTGGATGGCTGGCAACTGCAGGAACCTGAAAGAGACTGATCTACCAGACTAATAGCAGATGAATGTGGGAATAGGAGGAGATCAGTCCGATGGTCAGATGTCTGGCTTCTACTGGAACTGGCAGAGATTGATCCACCAGGCTGTTAGCTGATGTAAGCAGAAACTGGCAGAGATCAATCCGCAGGGTAGATGGCTGGCAATGACTGCTCAGGCTGACAGAGGTAAGCTTGAACAGAAGTATTGGCAAAGTCAGGAATAGCAGGGGTTAAACTGGGTAGTCAAACAGAGATACAGAAACAACAGGTGAAGGGATGGTTGGAATACAGGCCGGGTCACACAAGGTTGTTTGAGTGAAGCCATTTCAGCAAGAAGAGGAATCTGTGATAAGGAAACTAGTGGAGGTCTGGAATGATGCAGCAAGCGAAGTAACAGAACAAGCACTGTAGGTAGCTCAAAGATCAGGTGCAGGAGACAGGAACGAAACAGATATTGAAGACTAGATAGGCAACCCAGAACAAAGGTCTGAAATAACCCCAGGAGACAGTAGATGGATTGACAGCCAGAGCAATCTCACTGCACCTAGACAGGCTGTTATTTAACCCATGGGATGCTAGGGGGATCTCTCACACATTGTGGAGCAATGTGTTGTTGATCTATCTAACAAACAAGATTAAAGCTTTTTTAGTTCTTCTTGCTTATTATAAGCAAATATTTTTTTTGTGCCAGGAAACAATAAATGGGACTGGAAGTGGGGTCATATGAGGAGTGGGGGTGGGGCCATGGGTAGAGCTAAGGGAACTTAGAGTGCCTTGCCTAGAGGTGCCTGGGAACTAAATTGGTCCTGCTGTTTGGCATTCAAAGGATTAACCACCTGAGTGGTAAAGAAGTATCCAACAAATGAAAAACAATTTTTTGGAGAACTCACTAGCATTCAAGAGGTCAAGCAGGATTATTAGAAATTTTAATTCAGGAGGTATTCCATCAAATTTTCCATCCTAAATACCAAACCAGAAATAAAATAAATTAATAGATAGAAAATGTTTTTAAAATTGGGGCAAGATCAAGGACATCTGGGCAAGATCAGGAACATCTGGGCTCCAGATTCACATGATAACATTTTTACAGAGTTCTCAGTATTGTTATTTTTATAATTGCATCAATAATAGGATCGACTAACAGATACTTCCCACTGCAATACTTAATTTGATTTTGAAGCTTGCCTGTGTTGTCACAGTTTGCTGCATTAAAAAACCCATGAGATGCAAATAAATTAAAAATAAATTGTAGTCATGAATAGCACAGAGCTGCATGTTATTTTTCCAGTCCATCTGTCATGCTTTGCCTCTTGTGTAACATCACATGGTAACACTGCTCTTGTTTACAATGCAGCCTCTCATAGGCAATACAGATGCCTTGTTGTTTGGGTATAGATTCTGAATTGTACTTAGTGCACTGGGAGACAAGTGTGGATAAATTACTATGAGAAAATATAAGATAGTTGCTCCTCCTGCTTAATTTTCATTGTTTCAAATAAATCCATTATGAATGTTAAAGAGACAGACATATACACATGCAGTAGATCAACAGTTTCTTTCAAGAAATGAGTTTTACACCAATGAAGTCCTAGAAATCTAGGAAAGTATACGGTAAGTATTTATTAAAAGGATTATTAGGCATTAAGAGCCTTCATTTTCAAGCTAAAGAGGTGCTATTCTGGAGTAAATATCTGCTCCATAGGGGGGAAATCGACTAATCACAAATTTCCATTGATGCCAAAGGGTTATGCAGTGCATTGTTTCTCAAGAGTTATGAATTCCCAAATGCTAGGGAAGTCCTCAAAGTATTGCATTATATTCAAGGGGTTAATATCTAATTTAATCAATAGTAGTTGTCATTTCCCCACTATGGTGCAGTTGGTTTGCTCCAAAATAGATAGATAGATAGAGAGATAGATAGATAGATAGATAGATAGATAGATAGATAGATAGATAGATAGATAGATAGATAGGACAGACAGACATATGGATTAGGTAGACAGATTATACCCTAGCATATGTCTGATCTTTGATAAATAACCACAGGTATCTATTAAAACTCTTTGAGAGGAATAGAGCATTGGCTATGCTACTCTTTCTGCATTTGATGAATTCCGGCCTTAGGAGCTTATATACTATGCAAAATAACATAGTAACATAGTAAATTAGGTTGAATAAAGACACAAGTCCATCAAGTTCAACCTTCGCCTCATACCCCAGTAACTGAGAATTTTATAGCTTTCCTGCTACCAATTAAATTAGTCTTTATCAGACCTTCCTGATCAGCCTACTGATAAACAGTATAACTCTGTACAGTTCGGGAGCAAACCAGAATATGGGACACATTACATCCCACTGATGTAAATAGTGAAGTCTCCAAAGCTTTTGCAAAGCAATCTCTGGGCCCCAAAAGGTGTGATTAGTAGAGAAAATACAATTATTTATGCATTACCTGAGTAGCTTTAGAGTGTAAGTTTTCAAGACCACTTAGGTCTCTTTGTCATGTATGTTAAAGAACGAGAGCTCAATATCTCAAATATATATACAGAAATTGCTAATACGGAGCAGTGCTTATCTATATCTCCACCTGACCTTGGCCAGTACAGGCAGCTTGGCGCGGGAGTAGTCTTGCACCCATCAGTAAGACCCAATAGGCCAAAACCGCTAGTTGGGGTAGAGCAAGAAGCTGACACACATCTGGTTGTAGGGCATGAAAGCTGTGATAGCCCATCTCTCAATCATAGTGCCATAGTTAGGATGTGTCAAGAATAGTAAACCTGAAGACGATGAGCAGGGAAAGGTCACCTGTAGTCGGATGGAGGAACAAATTAAATATGGGTAGTGGAGAGAGATAACAGTCTGTCGGGTAGTCCAGGTAAATGAGCCAGGAACTTCTGCCCAGCATGGCCCGACAGAGAGAACAGTGCCAGGGAGAACGTCCCACAGACAGCTAATAGAACAGTCAAGACCCAGGGTAGACCACAGCCACCCAGCCAGCTGGAGACGAAGACTGCACTAGGCCCCTGGAGCCCACACAGTATAAGGTGCACAAAACATGTCATTACATAGGAAACACTATTTTAATACACAACGCCACTCGCCCCATGTCCATGACACACCAAACAGGAGTACAACAGTCAGAGCAGAGTCTCCATCGAGCAGGAGAAGCAACCATATCAGACTGACCTCTAGTTTCTTGAGGCCATGACTTTAGCCCTAAGAAGCCAGTCCCCCAAACCAACTCCCACCCCTGAAAGTGCCACATGTAAATAAAAGTGTCCCTGTAAAAACAATATAAACAAGAGTAATATCCCTACACTGTAGAATGATAACAGTTCAGAGCAGAGATACCATCAGGCATGTGTGGTAGGATGACAGCAGCTGTGAATATTAGCCCAGTCTGTGGGAAAATCTAGGAATGGGAGCATTAAATAGTTCTCTGGATACAGCAGCGTATAGTGAAGCTCCAAACAACATAGAAAGTGCAAGAGTCCCAAGGTCATAGGGAGCTGGAAGTACGGGCACCTACGGTACCTGAAAGACCTTATAGAGTCCAAGCGGCAATTCACAAATCCCATAACTTGGCCGGAGTGGACTCATCCACTGGTGTGCGGCACCTTTTAGAGGGAGAAGTAGCCACCAGATGCCAGCGAACAGAGCAAAATGTAGAGATTTCACCAGAGATCTTGATGGTAGCCGAGTGACCACTGTGTGTGGCAAACAGGTGGAAAGGATAGCCCCACCAGTATTTGATATCAAGGGAACACAGGTGGTCAGTCAAGGGCTTTATATTCCTCCGGAGGAACAGCGTGTAGGGAGATAGATAAATCTGAGATAGCTATCCCAGCATACTGAACCAAGTCCAGGTTACAACAGGCTGCCACAATCACCTCTTTGTCTGAAAAGTAATGGAGACGACATATGACATCTCTGGGCTTGTTGCCTGGTACTCCTCTCACCCTGAGGGCCCTGTGAGCACTGTCCAGGACTACAGGAATAGCTTTGCTGCAGTTGAGGATCTTGGTGAAAAGAGATTGCAGAAAGGCTGTTGATTCAGGGATATTAAGCAGTTTCAAGTTGTTCCTCCTGCCCTGGTTTCAATGTCGTCTATGCGGAGGATCAAAGCATCGATCACCTCTTGTTGTGCAATGAGGTGCTGACCTAGCATGTGTATTCGCTCCGCAGTCTCAACATTGGCCTCTTCCATGCCATTCACTCTGTGAGCTAAGCACTGTAGGTCCCTCTTCAGTTATTGGATCTCCGTACTGAGAGCCGACTTTATATCAGACGCTAGTAGTTGCATGTCAGCCTTGGTAGGAAAGAATGCCAGTGCGGCCAGTGGTACCATCAGAGAGTTGTCTTCCAAGTCCATGTTGAGAGCAGGTAGAGGAGAGTGAGCACTGCATGAATCTTCCTCCCGACTCACACTAGGCAGTTCTGTGGCAGGAGGATCTGGGTGGGAAGGGCGAATGAGGTACAGATCCAGTGGGTTAGCATCCTCTCTGCCTGTCTTACGAGCCACAGATTTTTTCTTGCTAGCCATACAGCAATAGAGCAGTGTCTGGCAATCATAGGTAGCCTTAGAGTTGTGTAGGAGAAGGGTAAAAGCTAGAAAGAAAGAGCAATGCCCAGGATCTAGCACCGCCCGTGCATTGCATTCTTGAATACTTACTCCTGTGACTATTGGTGACTCACCGCTTTGCATACTGGGTGCACATGTCACTTGGTATTCTAGGTGGATATCTCCCATTCTTCCCAGCTGTGTTAGTTCATCCAGCTGCTTGGCATTCTTGTGATCCAACTGTTTGACCTCTATTCTGGATTCCTGTGACTTGTGTCACCATGCCTCCGCTTCTATCATTGTTCTAATGTTTGCTGCCTGCCCTCACTTTGGCTTGTTGACTGCTCTTCCTCTTCATGATTTAGCTTGATGCACTGGACTCTTTCTGTGGACCTGCACTACGGCCATACAAAAGTTGAGACTCTGGTGGCAAGATTTAATTCTGCCCAAACTTCAGTTTCTATCTTTGCCCATTAGTCTCCAGGCCCTGAGAGGACTCTTTCATCACTGATAGAATTATAGCAGTGAAAATGAAAAACAATATAACTTGTAGCCAATTCATTTACTGTATGTATCTTTAAATTTATGATTGATTAATTCTATTCACAGTAAACCTCCACAAATAATTTTCGATTTCACAGTGTACAACATATATATTCGTATTGCTATGTGAAGAATAGCATAATATAAAAAGTAACAGGACTTTCTCTGCTTCTTAATGTTAAAATGCTAATAAACAACAGTGTAATCAACTATCTCCCAGTGTCATTTGTATAGATTTTGAAGGAGATGCTCATTAAGGCAAAACAAAGAGCTGTATGCATCTAAAAACATGCAGCAATTTAGAAGCCAAAAGTGATTGGAAACCTGTAAAAGGAGTCAGTTATGTAGGAAAATAATGAGCCATTGGTTAAGAAGGTTTCAGTGTTGCAAAACAAACATATTATTCTACTAAACTGACTTTGAGGTGGTTTCCTAGCTTAATGCTTGGATATTCAATGTAATATATGTTTTCACATAATATATGTTTCACAGCCAACAGCACATTATTTTTCCATAAAGCAAATTTTATGACCTGATATTATAGTGCTTATCAAAGTATATTAGGTAATATAGACTAAATGGTACAGATATATTCTGCTGAGCCTAATTTAAATCTGGAATGATTTATCAAAATTCGTATACAGCTACCATAATTCTGAAAATAAACATAATGCATTCTAATAGAATCACAAAAAAGTATAGAACAAGTAATTTTAATCTTGCAAATACACAGACAAAGCAAGAAACATAAGTAAACACATTTGTAGGATTTACTTGTACATGTTTGGTTAGATAAGGAACATGAAATGCTGTGCATTTTTCACTTTTTTATTGAATGTATAAAATGGTTTTAGGTAAAATCACAAAATATTTTTAATAAAGGTATTTTGCACTTTACATTTTTGTGTCTGTCTGGTTCCTGGTCCCTGACAATTTTTTTAGAGGATGATGTGTTAGATTTGTTGTTAGAGGCCCAAGCCCTGAAACATTTATTGGTAGGACTTAGACGTAGAGGCACAAGGACTTAGGCTTGCTAGAAACATACCGCCAAAAATAGTTGATTTTTTTTATAGTACTATGGTATTTATTATTATTATTATTTTTTTTTTAAAGCACAATTCCTGCGGAATTTTCAACTTCTGTTCTTGCTGATGCTGCTGAGATGTTTAAGCAGCAGGATTATTAGGCAGCTGTAAGGGAATGGGATCAACAATAGCAGTAACATGGGTGATGGATGATGAATAGTCCCACACCCATGACTTCAAGGGGAGGGAACAGGTGACGAAGAATGGCCTCTTTCTTCTTGTCCTCCACATTCCCCTTCACTGTCTGTGCTGGCAGTGGATGATGTTGCTGTTGTTCCTGCTACTGCCTCAAAATCAGCACTGCAACTAGGACCAGGAGTATTGCTGGTGCTGGCAAGTGGAACCTGTTCTAGTCTCGCATCACTTGTGGACCCCATTTCCACTGTGTCCACGGTGGTCTGAGGCACGCTAGCCTGCTCCTCAGCATCTTGTTGTCCTTGCAACTCAGCAGCAGCAAGAATTAGAGCCGTTGCAAATTCCAAAAGCTCACTGCTGGCAGTGATTGCGATGGCCATCCTCATGTCTGTCTCCCATTCCTTCTCAGTTTCTGCTAAAAAGGCCATCAATGTCTCTTCCACCCCAGCTTTTCCAGCATCATCATCACCACCACCACTAGTCACACTCCTTATGTGCTGCTGCTTCTCTGTTACAGAGTGGTTGGTGGAGGTGATGAGCAATGTGACAGAGGGCCCCCTAATGTCACACTTGTCATTTCTTGGTGACATGAAGAAAGCAGACTAGCAGCAGTAGCAGGCACAGGCAGCTGATCTGTGCTCCTGCTTGTTGTGGTGGTATTAATTCTGCACCTGATCTCCCCCAACACCAGTTCTGGCTTCTTCAGGATTGTATTCCACTTGGAAATTGTAATGAAGGGAAGTGGAGGGCTCCCAGAGCCAGAGGAATGGTGTGGGCTCCCTTGACCGCTAGTCTGGACACTCTCAAATGCTTCCCCTACCACACCGCTAACAATAGTCCCACCAGATGCTTCATCATTACTGTTAAGACTACTACTAACACTACACACATCACTAATAATATGATGATTACCCCCTTTTTCACTCCTAACTCTAACAAGCTGCTGGACCATCTTAGTACTACCACAGGCGGGATTGCTTTGGGATGGCAAGTGTGACTTAGATTTCCCTGCTGTCACACTTGGCATCATCTTCTCCTTCCCCCCTCCCGAGTATTACAAGACACACTAGCAGCAACTTCAGCACTGGTGGCAGCAGGTTCAGCACATCTGATAGCAGGCACAGTATTGGTGGCAGCAGGTTCAGCACTGACAACAGGCACAACACTGGTGGCACAGACAACAGGGGCAGCATGTCTAGCAGCAGGAGCAGGCAGCTGACCTGTCCTGCTCTTTCTAGTACTACCCTTTTCTCCCTCCCTTCCCATTAAATTCCCTAAGATCCCTTGGGGTTATTTAGGGGGACTGAACAGCATTGACTCAATAGTGCTCATTTCCTCCTCCTCTTCAGTCTTCGTGGACACATAAGGGTCCTTCCAGCTCCTCCATTTATTATTCTTAAACCTTTTCATAGTGATAGCAGTCACTATAAGCCTCTCCTACCTCAGTTTTGGAAAAAGATCACAGCAGAATAGCACTGCACGTCTACCTCACTCTGTAGCTGCTTCTATTGTGTTTTATTTCCGCAAATACGTCACATTTTTATAGCGAAAAGGCAAAAACCATGTAAATCAATGGGTAGAAACTTTCTAGCCATTGAAAAAATGGCGAACAATTTTGGTCAATGGGAGAAAAATATGAAAATTTGAATTGCTGTATTTAAATCAGATTTTCCTGTGACATCAGTCAAGTGGACATCAATGTAGTTTTTGCAGAATTTCTCCTGGGAACAAAGTGAGAAATTTCGCCCACCCCTACTCATGCGCTTCTTACACAGACAACAGATCGCAACATGCTTAGCTTTTGAACAGTGAGTGAATTATCTCTATACTGTGGACTTCATGACTGTGGGGTTCCTGAGGGGCTGCTACTACTATACTACTACTTGGAAAAGATACTGATGCAAGATTTCCTGCAACAATATTACTTCTTCTGAAGGCTCAAGTGGAGAAATAAATCACAGAAAGTTAAATTTGGTCCTACAGTAACATATGCCTTGAAAAATATGTTAGAAGGCTTAGTGCCCTTGTCATTTGCACACGCTAACTTCCTTCTTCAGAAGAATGGCACAACCATCCTTGAAAAATAATCAGTTCTTATCGCTTCTTGGCCTTTTGGCTGAGATCAAGTGTAGTATCTGTTCTTATCAGTTTAATATCTGATATGTCTCCTATCTGGGGACCATATATTAAATGGATTTTTAGAACAGTGAGATGGAAGAAGAGCTTGCTCTGTCCACTCCACGCATTGACCTGGTATTGCAGTACCTCCAGGAGCAGTGCACCGAAAAAAAATCAGTTCTTTAAAGCCTTTTCAACAAAAGAAAAGGACAGAATGTCAACCACCAGACTTTTGGCAAGTTTACTATTCCAATCAGTCACACATAATGTTGGGGCATTTAGGTAAACCTTCTTATAACACAGATATAATAACAGTCAGATCAGGAAGGAATGTGGATCACAGTTGCAGGTGTTTTTCAAATCACAGAATGTTGGGATATTTGGGATAAACCTCCTTTGTTCCCTTTTCACACCACACACATCTAACATACAGATAATAACAGCCAGATCAAGAAGGAACTTGGACCACAGCTGCCTGTGTATTTCCATTCAGTATTACAATATGTTAGAGTATTCGGGGTAAAACTCCTTTCCTCCGTTCTCACACCCCCAGATTCCCCTATCACAGAGATAATAACAGCAAGATCAGGAAGGAACTTCGATCACAGTGGCCTCTATCTTTCCAATCAGTTTCACAATTTTTGGGGTTAAACCTCCTTTGATCCCATCTCACACCCCCAGACACGCCTCACACAGACATAACACGCAGACATAATAACAGTTAGATCAGGAAGGAACTTGCACAACAGCTTCCTGTGTTTTTCGACTAAGTCACACAGAATGTTGGGTATTTGGGCTGCACTTCCTTTGCTCCCTTCTCATATCCCTAGACACTTCTAACACAGAGATAATAATAGTCAGATCAGGAAGGAGCTTGGATCACAACTGCCTGTGTCTGGACAATCAGTCGCACAGAATGTTTGGGTATTTAAAGGCAACCTCCTTTGCTCCCTTCTCAAACCCCCAGAAATGTCTAACAGAGATAATTAAAGCCAGATCAGGAAGGAAATTGGATCATGGCTGCCTGTGTCTTCCCAGTCAGTCACACTTAATTTTTAGAGTATTTCTTTCTCTCTTCCTGTCCCACAGAGTGCCCCCTAATACCGAGAACAAATATCCTGCTTACAAGACACTCTAAACTAAGCTTATGCTCCACTCTATTAGCCTGTCTTTTCTAACTCAAAAATGTGCTGCTCTCTCTTCATCTAAAACAGAATGGCATGATGTGGGAACTGTGCCTGCGGGAAAAGAAAGGAAACTTGCCATGGGTCTTGTCTCTGATTTCAGTGCAATGAGTTAGGTGAAAAAAGTGGGAAAACAGCACTTTTTGGAAACAATTTGCTGATCTTACACAAGCTACTGTAACGTAACAATTCCAACCTATTAACATGAAAAAGATATTAAATCTGAATGTTTGTCATTTATGTGGACGGTTGTTTACATCGGCAAGAAGAACAGTGGCCATTTTAGATTCCCAGAATTAACACTTTCTGAAGTTTTATTTTTAGAACCATAGTTTTGCAATTGCAAAACTTTGAAGCTGGTACACTTTCAAATATAGCAAAGAGCAACTAAGTTTTATTTATTTGTATATATAGTATAAAGGGTTATGGCTTTTTCATTTTAGAAATCAATATACTTACAAAGTAATAAATCTAGAAAGTAACACACTTTAGAGGTTATTAAACAATGAATATGTTGCAAATAAGAAAGTTTGTGCCTGTGAATGTATTGGAAAGTACAGGCTCTTCGGTTGCCTAATGGTTTGTATAGTTACTTTCTATTACAGTCTGCCCTCTAAAAGGTAAATGTGCCATGGTTTATTTGAGCAATTCTCGTAAAGTGTAGTCCATAATGATGCTCTCACCAAAATTGTCTATTGCTTATCACATAGAACAAGCTGGAACTGACCTTGTGTATTACAGCTAAGGTCAAAACAATAACAAAAAAAAAAAAAGAAATGTCGCCTACTGGATTACCAGGAATAACATATTTTATCGGAAAATGTCTGTATATCCTAAATTGATTGGAAAATAAGCATATTGCAAATAGAAAAATATTTGCTTGTGACTATATTACCCTGTGGAGTTTTTACAAGTACAAAATGCAGCATTTGCTTTACAGAAAATATTTTCAATTGTTGATCTGTTACTGAGATTAAGTTACTGTAAGTAATGTATATTTAAGTGGTATTCACTTCTATACTGTATCTAACCATATATGTGTCAAAATGTATCTACAACAAAAAAGAATATCTGGATTTTTATATACCGCATATTTGTAGTTGCTGACAACAAAATGCCTGACAGTAATACAAGTACAGGCCAGTGATAGTTTCAGCCCTTCCTAGTCCTACTGGACAGCCAAATCACAGATGTTGTTCAGAGCACAAATGCTAATGACTAAAAATTAAAAATTAATCTTACTATATATTTAAGGATTGGTGAAAAGTAATCTTTTTCCTGTGGGAATGTTAGCACAAAACACACAATTTGATGGGTTTTCTATGGAAAGTCCTGTGCATAGAAACTCCATAAAGTTTCTCTATCCCAAAGAAATTTCCAGTCAGAATTTTGCCAGTGCATTTGAGGTATGAACACAGTTCTTGATTAAATGGCTGTATGCAGCTGAGAAATGCACTGAGGATTCCAAATACATATTTGCAGATTGTAATTGTATTTATTTATATTTTTAATAAATAGTTCAACATAACTCACTGGTGATTTCATTGCAATGGAGTTTACCCAAGTTGAATTGGGTTTATTCCTTCCATGAACCTTTTAACCAGCAGTGGTTTAGTCTCACGCCAGTCACATATCAGTGGTGAGTTACCATCCATGATAAATATACAGTATTTGATATACAAAGTACCATACAAAAATTTTAGGCAGGTGTGAACAAATGCTGTAAAGTAAGAATGCTTTAAAAAATAGACATGTTAATAGTTTATATTGACCAATTAACAAAATGTATAGTGAGTGACCAGTGCTGAAAGGCACTGGAGGAAATCGCGCTTCACAGCTGACTTCACACACTACAAATTCATTCTCCGTTCGAATAGCTCTGCCCTCTCCCTGGCTAAACAGTCATTCTTCTTCTCTCTAATTTCTAATATTTCCTCCAACCCCAAATGCCTTTTCTCAACCTTCACATCTCTTCTAAACCCACCAACACAAACACCTTCCACTAAATTCTCTGCCCAAGATCTCGCCAACCACTTCAAGAACAAGATTGAATCTATCAGACATGACATTTCATCACTACCACCCCCACCCAACCAGCCCAGCCCTGTCGCCTCTCCCACATACACACTAAGCTCCTTCCCACCTGTCACTGAGGATGAAGTCTCCCTTCTCCTCACTCGCTCAAACCTAACCACATGCCCTCTCGACCCAATCCCATCTCAGCTCACCCAAGAACTCTCCCCTCTACTAACTCCAATCCTTACTCACTTATTCAACCTCTCTTTGTCAACCGGCACCTTCTCAAACATGCACTAATCACTCCCATCCTAAAAAAACCCTCCCTGGACCCAAACTCACTGTCAAATTACCAGCCAATTTCCCTACTCCCGTTCGCCTCCAAGCTTCTCGAGCGCCTTGCATATAACTGGCTCACTAAATTCCTCTGCTCCCATTCCCTGCTAGATCCCTTGCAATACGGATTCCACCCTCATTACTCCACTGAGACTGCCCTCACTAAAGTGGCCAATGACTTGCTTTCAGCCAAGTCAAAAGGCCACTACTCCCTACTCATTCTATTGGACCTGTCAGTTGATCACCCACTCCTCCTCCAAGCCCTCCACTCCCTAGGTCTCTGCGACACTGCACTCTCCTGGTTTTCATCTTATCTCTGCAACCGCTCCTTCAGTGTTTCCTACTCCGGCTCCACTTCCCCACCCCTCCCACTGTCTGTTGGTGTGCCTCAAGGATCAGTACTGGGACCCTTGCTCTTCTCAATCTACACTGCCTCCCTTGGAAAACTAATAAACTCCTTTGGGTTTCACCATCATCTCTATGCTGATGACACCCAAATATATCTTTCCTCCCCAGACCTCTCCCCTTCCCTCCTGTCCCGAGTGTCTGACTGTCTGTCTGCAGTGTCTTCCTAGATGTTCTCCCATCAACTCAAACTTAACCTTGGCAAAACTGAACTAATTCTCTTCCCTCCATCTACAACCAGCCTTATCCCAAATATTACCCTCACAGTTAACAACACTTCCATCACACCAACCCCTACAGCACGCTGCCTGGGGGTCACATTTGACTCTGCCCTATCCTTCATTCCTCACATCCAGTCAATCTCCAACTCATGCCGCCTCCACCTCCGCAACATCTCTAGAATCCGACCCTTTCTCACAGAAGACACTACCAAAATTCTAATCCAAACACTCATCATGTCCCGTCTTGACTACTGTAACTCTTTACTAATTGGCCTGCCTCTCACCGGACTAACCCCACTACAGTCCATAATGAACTCTGCTGCAAGACTAATCTACCTCACTCATCGCTTCTCTAACACCACACCCCTCTGTCAGTCCCTACACTGGCTCCCATTAGCATACAGAGTAAAATTCAAAACTCTGGTGCTAACTTATAGAGCCCTCACTAACACTGCACCCCCCTATATTTCATCTCTCATTTCCAAATATACTCCCGCCCGCCATCTTCGCTCTGCACATGA
Source organism: Rhinophrynus dorsalis (assembly GCA_037306005.1). Classification (NCBI taxonomy): domain Eukaryota; kingdom Metazoa; phylum Chordata; class Amphibia; order Anura; family Rhinophrynidae; genus Rhinophrynus; species Rhinophrynus dorsalis. The sequence goes on along the minus strand of CM074718.1, from coordinate 279,916,564 downwards.
CCTTCTGCTCTCCACAGCACTTATCACATCCTCCCACTCCCGCCTACAGGACTTCTCCCGTGCTGCACCTGAGCTGTGGAATTCGCTCCCCCACCCCATCAGACTCTCCCCCCGGCCTTCAAATCTTCAAACGCTCCCTGAAGACTCACCTCTTCAGGGAAGCCTATCAACTGCCTCCATAAACATCATCACCAAGATTCACCCCTTGCACGGACTACTGCACTCAATGGCACTTCTCACACCCACCCACTGACTGGCAGTTCATGTGGCAGGAGGCACTTAAACACAATAGCACTTACTCCTTCTGTGTCAAACCTACCTTACCCTAGACTGTAAGCTCACGAGCAGGGCCCTCTGATCCTCCTGTTCTCCACATCTGATTGTACTATTTAATACCTCTGTATGTCTATTCCCAATTGTACAGCGCAGCGGAATTAGTTGGCGCTATAAAAATAAAGAATAATAATAATAAAAATCAAATCAATATTTGATGTGACCACCCTTAACATGTCTATTTTTGAAAGCATTTTTTCACACCTGACTAAAACCTTTGCACAGTACTGTATATCTCTTCTGTGTAAGAGTTAGTAAATTTGTTTTTTTGGCTACTACCTCAGTGGAGCAAGGCTGGGGTTTTCAGTATGTGCGGTTCTACAGGTATCACGGGACAAGTTTGGGTCTCAGTTTGTGTGGTTCTATGGCTACCTGCACAGTAGGACAAGGCTGGAGACTCAATATATGTGGTTCTGTGGCTAAGGAATTCCTACAGAAGGCAAAAAGTGAAAATTTTTGGCAACATTTTTCACCCATTTCTATACTTAATGGGATTGACAGGGGTTCCATGTACATAGATTCTCTTGAGTATATAGCATATAGGAGTGCAGACACCATCCATAAACTCACATAATTTCATCATCTTTAATGACGTAGAGAGATATGTAATCTTTAGCAACTCCCCCCTCCCCCATTTACCATTACTGGTCCTTTTTGATTATTGAACTGTTGCTCCATGGAGACTTAACCAGACAATGAGTTAGAATCATCAGGTCTCTGAAATGGCAAGGCAAGAGGAAATAGGTAAATGAAAATATAATTAGATAACTGGTACGAGAAGTAAAATAGTAAGAGAGCAAAACAGGAAGTGAAAAGTGAAAGAATAATTCAGAGAGGGTAGCACTGAGAATGGGCTGGGTAAATAAAGGGAAAAGTAATGTATTATCATGAAAAAAAGAGAAAAGAGAATGATAAGTTAATGGCATGGCTACTCTGACCATTAATTTTACATGAGCTTAAAGAGTATAAAGAGGGCCTGAGTTTTTCTATTTGGCAGAGTAGACAGTTATCTAAGAAGCCAAGTTTTGAGGTGTGCCTTAAGAATACTGTCCATTCCCATCATACAAAGTTGTAGTCATGATCAGTGAAACCCAAAGCTACTGAATCAACCACTCTTTCCTGGGGTTTATTGACAAGTTTATTTTTTAGTTTAGTATTGCTTTAATTCTTTGTTTATATAATATTTTGACCTGTTTATTTGCCAGTTTATTCTCCTACACCAGGCTGTTTAGTAAATATATTTTTGTGCTTGTATGTTATTGTATAAACAGACTTTCTGTGCAAGAAATCTATGGATAGGTCTAAACAGTGCAATGGTAGAAATGGGTGGGGCCAAATGTGCCTAGAGCACCTTTTTACTTATGGATAAATATGTGATCTGTGAAAACAGTCAATGATATACTGCACATGTAATGTGATTCAAATATATTGATGATATTGTGTGAGGAAGTAATCTCCAATCTCAACAACAATAGTTTCAATCTACATCTAACATATAATTTTGACAGGAACCAGATCACCTTTGTAGACATTACAATATTAAGAAATCATGAAGGAGTCTTGATAATTGACCTGGTTAAAAAGGAGACTGCCGCTAACAGTTCTCACCCAGATAAACACATTTGTTTCTACTGATTACAATGAAAAATGTGATGAGATTCAAGAGCTCTTAAGTCATCATACTCATGTCTTATAAATGTATCCAGATTTCACAAAACCATAGTTGTAGCTCTGGTCATTGTTGCATAACTAAGCGTTTTCCATCATTTCTAGTTCATAACCCTGTTATTTCTGTTCAAAATGCAAATATATGCAAAAGAAACAATATATAGTAGACAGATTTGGCAAAAGGTATCCCACTAATTAAAGTTAACTGCCAAACTGAAAGGTTATTTATATAGGTTTCAAAATTTATATTGGTACAACTAAACACAGCCTTCATGAGAGATTCCCAGAACATATTGGTAAATAATATTATAAACGATTTAAAAACAACCACTCTTGTACTACACTTTCAGGAATTTGATAAGGCAAAGTTAAGGGCTTAACTATTAGAGGATCGCACAAGTGTCAGTCGGTATTTGTGGAGGCAATATTTTCAAGGCACTTTTACAATACAAAGTTTCAGCCTTTTATCCACTCCTTGTTAACAATGAGCTGAGTCCAAATTATCACAGAGGCATCTATAAAAATGTTGTTGGGTGGAAGGGGTTTCATTTTTTCTTTCAAATGTTATATTATTATTAAATTAAATGGTGGGTTATCCATATAAATGTGGTATAAAAAGAAAGCACAATTTATGCTTAAAATATAGTATATCAGTTTTGTGGCTGGCTTTGTAGCTAATGATAAAGGCTCCAGTATAACAGCTACATTAAGAATAGCAAATATGATGCATGTATACTGCTTCTCCCATGCCCTAAATCTAATTGTTGCTAATTTCCTTTCAGAATCCAAAACCTGCATTGAAATGCTAAATCTCACCCACAAAATCTGTGCATGCTTTAACCAGTCCGAAAGTGCTCAGAATTAGTATTTTCCATAGAAGAAAGTAACCACTTGCTACATCATAGCTTAAAATGCAAGTCCATACCAGGTGGAATTTCACATTGTACATACTGGGACATTTCCAAGAGCAGAACAAAACCGTTGATTAATATACCATGCTTAACTGGAAGGCTTTGGAGTGGGCTTCTCTGTCACATGGTCAATGGCAGCAAATGTGTGACTTATATGAGCTCCTGAAACCTTTTGAGGAAGCCAACTTGCTGCTTTTTCATGCCAGTACAGGAATTAGATATTTTGATTAATATATTTTTTACAGAAAAAATAAAGAGCATGGCTGATAATTGTTACTGTAACTAGCAGTAATTGACACCATCATACCCTGCTGTCGTTCTCATATTATCCATTTAGACTGTTAGCTCCTTGGTACAGTGACCTCTTTCCCTACCTATTATAACATACTATTATTATAAGGTGCTGCATACACTGTGTGGTGCCAGATAAATAAAGCTATATATAGTTACATAGTTACATAGTAATTTAGGTTGAAAAAAGACTTGCGTCCATCCAGTTCAACCCTTTTCCTATTCCTGTTTACCATCGCTGACCCAAAAGAAGGCATCTGACTCCAAATGGCAATCAGACTTCTCCCTGGATCAACAAGCCCTAACTAAATATTAATCCCAATACTAACGTACATAGCCCTCTATATTATGCTCTTTTAAATAAGTATCCAGGCCCCTTTTAAAGGCATCTAATGTATTTGATAGCACCACCTCCTCCGGAAGTGCATTCCATACCTTTATTGTCCTTACTGTAAAGAAACCCTTCTGCTGTTGTAGATTAAATCTCCTTTCCTCAAGTCTAAGCGGGTGGCCCCTTGTCCTGTGTACTGTTCTGTTAATGAACAGGTCTTTTGAAAGCCCTTTATATGGGCCTTGAACATATTTATATAGTGTTATCATATCCCCTCTAAGACGCCGTTTCTCTAGTGTGTACGAGTTTAACTTTTCTAGCCTCTCTTCATAACTAAAACTTTCCATTCCCCTTACTAGTTTTGTAGCCCTCCTCTGCACTTTCTCTAGTTCCATAATGTCCTTCTTCAGAAAGGGCACCCAGAATTTAACAGCATATTCTAGGTGGGGTCTTACCATGGACCTGTAAAGAGGCATAATTATATCTTCCTCCCTTGAGTTAATACCCCTTTTAATACATGCCAATATCTTATTGGCCTTTGCAGCTGCCAGCTGGCACTGCATGCTACTGTTAAGTCTATTGTCTACCATTACTCCCAAATCCTTTTCATTAGTAGATTTCCCCAGAGAAACACCATTTAAACTATATGTTGCATTTTTATTATTATACCCAAAATGCATAACTTTACACTTGTCTATATTGAATCTCATTTGCCATTTGCCTGCCCAGTTACTCAATTTGTCCAAATCCTCTTGTAATGAAGACACATCCAGTTCAGACTTTATTACCTTACTTAATTTTGTGTCATCGGCAAACACTGATACATGGCTTCCTATGCCCTCTGGGAGGTCATTAATAAACAAATTAAAAAGAAGAGGACCCAGGACAGATCCCTGGGGCACTCCATTTATCAAGTTTATCCAACTGTAGAACTTGCCATTTACTACCACTCTTTGCATTCTATCATTAAGCCAATTTCCAATCCACACACAAACATTTTCCCCTAGTCCTATTTCATTCAATTTGTACAGTAACCTCTTGTGCGGAACTGTATCAAATGCCTTGGCAAAGTCTAAATAGATCACGTCAACCGCCGCTCCCTCATTTATATTATTACTTACTTTTTCATAAAATGCAATCAAGTTCGTTTGACAAGACCTATCTTTCACAAAGCCATGTTGGCTATTGCTAATGATATTCCTGTTCCAGCAGAATTCTTGAAAATATTCCCTTAGCAACCTTTCAAACAGCTTCCCTACCACAGATGTCAAGCTTACAGGTCTGTAATTTCCTGGCTGGGACTTTGATCCCTTTTTAAATATGGGCACCACATCTGCTTTACGCCAATCCATGGGCACCATACCAGAAATAAAAGAATCCCTGAAAATCAGATATATCGGTCTGGCCAGGGTCTGGCTTAGCTCTTTAAGTACCCGTGGGTGTATACCACCTGGCCCCGGAGCTTTGTCTACCTTGACACCATTCAATTGTTTTAACACTTTTTCTTGTGTTAGCCAGTCCCATGCTTGCTGTGACTGTTTTGTATTTATGTATATACATATATACATAAATACATGAGGTATATACATACATAAAGATAACACCAAAATGAACCAGCTGGCAAATGACATCTTATCATGCTTAGCCAGATTCTCACATGCTCTCCATTAAAAACAATGATGAATAAGTTCTTGCTATATTTCTTATCCCAGAAAGGGATAGTAATGTCATGTAAAAAGCAATAGCTATATCATAGCTATAATAAACTTGAGGTTTGAGAGATATATGAAAATTAAGTTCTCCTCTCCCTCCTCTTTCTCATATGTCAGCTGTATAGCTGACGGGATGAGATCCTGGTCCTGGGACCAGACAGAGGCTCTTCAGCGTTGCAAACATAGCGATATCTAAAAATAAATACTTCATTGGAACAGTCTACAACATGTGCCTGGTTTGCAAGCGCACTTTGTAGACCATTCAAATGAAGCATTTATTTTTAGATATCGATATGTCTCCTCTGCCGAAGAGCCGCCGTCTGGTCATGCGACCATAATCTGCTTCTGACAGCTTTACAGCTCGTCAAACAAAATGGGGAGGGAGAGGAGAACTTTATTTTTGTATATCTCTCAAACCATAAAGGTTTGAGAGATAGGAATAACCTCAAATAATATATTTTTATTATAGCTACAGTATAGCTGTTACTTTTTAAGTGACATTACTATCCCTTTAAACATACATTTTCAAAGTTTTTGCAAGGGTATATAAAGCAACACTATGTGGAATTAGTTTCCACACTATGATGAATCAGATTCAGGGAAAGCATATAAAAAATCCTTATAGATTGAGTGGAGAGATACATTGCAGACCATGAGAGAGAAATGTAGGGGCAAAACTCCCAGAAAGCATAATGAAAGACAAACAAGGAAATCATGTTAGCTCCCACTTCAGCAACAACAACATTGCACTAATGTGTAGAATTCATCATCACGGAAAGCAATTAATGTATATCAGGGGAGGTGGTCAACATATGTGGTGGTGGTAGCACTACAATATGAGTTAGTAACTGATGCACATGAACAGTGTCTGTCTCCAAGGAATGACCCTGGTGCATTCTGGATCCTTGCAGAATAATTATGTTCTAGACAAATAGAAGCGGAAGGTAACATATAAAACAGAGAAGCATATGGCACATGCAGTAACAGCAGCACTGAGAGTGGGGAAAGAGGGGCGATTTGCACAGGTGCTACAAATGTCAATGGTTGGGACCAGTCCTAAGAATACTTATGAATGATTAACAAATAATAATGAGACATTTTATTGGAATCATTGTGCATATAACCTCTTTAGAATTCCTTCCTATTCATTATCATCATCATCATATAATCACTAGTCACCACATGACCACCATTCACTTTCCCCGCGTTCAATTAAACCTTTATTTTTTAATTATCCTTATACAATTGAATGATGTTGATTATAATTAATGTCAATTAGCAATAGCAGGGCTGTCCAAGTTCAGCCCTCAAGAGCCACCAACAGGCCAGGTTTTAAAGATTTCCCTGATTAAGCACAGGTGATTTAGACAATGGCTTATTCAGTTTGACTGACTCACCTATGCTTAATCAAGGAAATCCTTACATCCTGGCCTGTTGGTGGCCCTTGAGGACTGAACTTGGACAGGCCTGAGCAATAGCAGTGTATGTTGTTTATTAATGTAGTGTTATGTGTTTTAATTCAGAGATAGCAATACCGACTAATAGTCAGGGTCATGTGCCATACATAGCAGGCATAAACATGCCTACAGCAGAATGGTGTTGTAGGGAGGATAAGTATACTGGAGGCTTACTAGATCAGTAACTTTGTCAAAGTTATTATTTTTTAGGCAAGCTTTATTAGTAGCTAGTATGGCCCTTTATAAATATTGTAACTTAATCAGAAAGGATTTCATGGAATATAATAGCTTCCTTAATTAAAGGTGAAATATATAGAGACATTCTTACAATAGCCTACCATAGGCACGTAAGCCTTCAAAAATGTTTGCAGTCCTATGACAAGGTAAGCCAAATTGGGCCACTTTGTTGTTGTAGTTCAGAGCAGACAAGAGGTATAACAGCACAGAATATTTCTTGGTGGACATTTCCAGATTTTCAAGATGTACGTCAGGATAGTTATGTAACACGTGCTTTATTAGGGCAGATTTGCCAAGTGGTGACCCCCACATTACCCTTCTTTCCAACCTTGCCACAAAATGTTCACATTACATTTGTGGACAATTGAACAGTTCATACCCACAAAGAAAATTACTTCCACACCCACAATTTCAGGAGGGAGTTAGCGAAGGATGTTGATTGCACATCTTCTCCCAGATGCATCTGAGGAGGTTTTGGCACTGCTACTACCACAGCACCACCAGTAGAAATATCTGCCCCCGCCAGTCACATATAACCACTGGTAACTCTACAAAAACAGTGTGGTGGGGATGATAATCCCACTTCCACTGCTACTGCTAGTACTCATCAGGTGAATGGCATGCTGGCTTGATCCTACTGTGACATTTGATGTTGCTGGGTCTGGGAATCAGACAATTCAACAGCAGGGACTACATGTCATGGTAACCAGTACAAACAGAAGGTCAGACACAAGTAATTTGAAATAAAACCACATTTATTTAGAATACAAGTATAATAAGCAATACCCCAGTAACTCCGCCGAACAGTATGACAATAAACCACAGTCTACTACCCAGACTGACACTAGGTAGAGGCCTGCGCTACTCGAAGTAGGAGTGGAATATAGAACCTAGCCTGTAGGTAGGACAGAGTGCCCAGAAATATGTGTTTCGTACTGTATGGTACTAAATGCAGATAGTGGCAGTCGGAGAAAAGGCAGCATAACCACAGTACCGTACTATGAATAACCAGACCAGCATAGGTCACAAGAAGCGAGTAGTCAGCCTGTACCCAGTTCAGTACCGAGAGGATAGTCAGACAACCAGCAACAAGGAGCAAGTACTTGGCTAGAGCCACAGACCGGAACCAATGGATAGTTGGACAACTGGGGACAACAAGGAGAGAGTAGTCAGCTAGAGCCACTTGTCCCCACCAGTGGATAGTCAGACAGACCTGGGTCATACACAGAGCGAGTAGTCAGCCAGAGCCACAGGTCAGTACTGATGTGGATAGTCAGACAAGCCGGGGTCACACATGGAGCGAGTAGTCAGCCAGAGCCACAGGTCAGTACCGATGTGGATAGTCAGACAAGCTGTGGTCATACATGGAGTGGAATAAGCCAGAGCCATGGGTAGTACCAATGTGAATAGTCAGACACGCTGGGGTCATACACAGAGGAAGAACAGAGGCCAAGCAAGAGTCACAGAGAAACAGAGCAGACAAACGAGACTAACTGGAACACCACATAAGGGCAACTGGTACTAGGCCCAGAGGCATTCAAATAGGTACACACAAGGTGGGAACCAATCAGGAGAATAGGCTCCATGCGTATAAACAAGTGCATGTAACAGACGCGCGTCTGCACCCATGGCCATCAGCCAGCAATGAGGAGAAGCACAGAGAGCAGGCAGCACAGCTAACATGCACACTGTTATACTATATCACTATACAAAATAGTTACTGATGATACCCATTCCAAACAACTCTATTTCTCACTCCTGGTTGGTCTGAGTTAGGAATGCTCTCTTGTCTGAATCACATTCAACACCACCATCATCAGCATCACCATCACCAGTTTCTTCCTCCTCTGTTTCTGGAGGTGGTAGTGGTGGTACTGATAATGAGTATGACTTATGTAAGTGGTGCACTTAGTGTCATACTCACAGCAGGCTCAGGTTCAGGAACCTACAGTTGCTCAAAGCCATCTGGAGAAGAAACAGTTGCCCCCTCTTTAGAATGAGCCTTGCTGAGGTGGTGCTGGTCATGGCAGCATGATCTGCTGTTGATGCTGCTGAATCCCACTGCTACTAATGCTTGGAGATTCCTCCTCTCCATCATCATCATCAACAGTTCTATAACTCCTCTTAGAACAACCCATGTTTCCAGTAATTTTGTGTGAGCAATTATCACGCAAACCAAGTCTACTATAGGGGAGAAATAAACATTCCCATTGCTTTGGAATGTGTTGTAAACATCTATAGCATTCAATGGGTCAAAAGGTTCCATTCAAATCAATATGAATTTGAGGAATTTTATGTGCTTTCTGCATAATGCCCTAAGTGTGCTAATTTTACTTGGAAGGCCTTATCTGCAAAAAAAAAAAAATGGGCAGTTCGGGAGAAAGCCAACTGCACCATGGGGGAGAAGTAACATTTCCCAGAATTCCTATTGATGTAAATGTGATTTGAACACATTTAATGACTGCCATTTGGAGTCGGGAAGGAATATTTTACCCACTTGGGGCTTAATTGTAAATGGCTTCAATGTTTTTTTTTTTTGCCTTCTACATCAGCAGGGGTGATTTGACATGGGCTGGATGGGCTGGATACATGTATTTTTTCAGCCTCATCAACTATGTTACTATGTTACTATGTAATGCAAGGGATGTCTCTGGCATTCAAAGGGTTAAATCCCCATGTAAATCAGTGGAGAATTTTATGTATCCCCTCAACTGCTATTCAAGATTGATCTATGGTATGCAGTTACAATTAAATCTGTACCATTATAAAAACAACATGAACTTGAAGTGCTTTCCTGTACTACTTTATGTTTGTTTTTTGTTTTTTTTATTGTAATAAATAAGGTCAGAAAGTCATGGCATATGTTCTTTTATGTATAGAAAATAATAACAAAAATGAAAACCTTTATTAACATTAACAAAAGTGTCTTTCATATATTTAATTCATTCTAAATTGATTTGTGACTTTGAGAGGAATACATTTAATAGCATAAATACATTTTCGGGACAGTAGTTATATATTGCTGCAGTTAGTATACAAAATAATTGCACTATAGAAAAATACGAAAGAGACACTATTATGAAAAAACGAAATACCGGAAAATCTCGGGTATAATATGCACAATTTTACCTCACTTCACCTTATGTGAAGTGGGGGGTGCGTATTATACACAAGAGTTTTTAAATAAAGTAAAAAATTGAGGCTGGTAGATAGCTTCCCTCCCTCCCCCGGCGATATTCACTCTGAAAATAAGACTTACTAGTTTAAATGTAAGTCCCCGCTGAGAAGAGCAGGCATACTGGTATGTAAAACTTCAGTGTGGGCAGAATGCTTCCATTTGCTGCCCGCTTCCTTCAATGGGCTTTGAGGACCTTCCGCCTATGGAATTGCCGTGTGAGGACCTTAAGATCCTCACAGGGCATTGGCTGCAGGTGGAAGGACCTGAAAGCCCATTGAAAGAAGCGGGTGGCAAATGGAAGCATACCGCCCGCACTGAAGCTTTACATACCAGTATGTCTGCTTTTCAAAAGATGAGGACTTCAGCGGGGACTTGCATTTAAACTAGTAAGTCTTAATTTCAGAGCAGATATCACCAGGGGAGAGAAGCCATCTACCAGCCTGCCAGCCTTAACCCTTTGAGGCACTCAAGGGGTTAAAAAAGATTTCAGTAACAGGGAAAACAAGGGTGTGTATTATACATAGACACTCTTGTTTTCCCCTAAAATCTTAGGCATAATATGCACCTGCGTATTATACACAGGTGCGTATTATACCTGACATTTTACGGTAGTTTTGTATGACTTTAAATATCATGTATTTATTGCTAATATATGTAAAAATTAATTATTCATATGTTACATCCCTAAAATATGATACTACACTTGTGTAGCATGTGTAAATTGTCTTGTGTTTAAAGAACATTTGTTATTTTTGTATTGAGAGAGCTTAATCAATAAATTGAGCTTGTTTTGTTATTTTATCTCAAACCATTCACAGATAATCATGCATAATCTGTGGGAACCATGGAAAAGGCAGGAATTGCTGCTCCCTCAGAACATGTGTAAGACTAAATAGTACAATCGCTAGCCTGAAGTACTGCACAGGATATTTTTAGAAGTTTGTATTCCTTTAAAGGGATAGTAATGGCTCTATTAAACTGCAGATGTGATTCTTGTTTAAGCTTTTTAAAACACCTGGTTCTATGTTTAATTACTTACAGTTCTGTAGTTCAAAAGATATTCATGCTGAAAGAATCCGCCTCCCACCCCTTTCCCTGCGTCAAGCTGCTTGTAAGCATTGTCCGGCTGGAACACGGCGAGGGACAATCTTCAGTAAACAAAGGAAAATCCTGCCCTTCTTCGTCAATGGGGGGCAGGGTTTTCCTTATACTTACTCTGTGAAGATTGTACCTCTCTGCATCCATCTGGTCCCATGACCAGATTGCAGCTCTAAGGGGAGGAAGCCAAAACGGGGGGGAGGGGATCATTTTAGCTTGAATATCTTTTGAACTACTGAGCTGTAAGTAATTAAACATTGCGCTAGGTGTTATAAAAAGCTTAAAGAAGAATCGGAGCTGCAATTTAATAGATACATTAGTATCACTTTAATGGCCATATGCACAGAGTAGGAGGGACAAGGCTGGGGTAAAACAACTGCAGACTATGGGGGAACTTATCAAGCTGGGAATGGCTAGACGTGCAAGTAAATCAAAATATTTCCTTAGACATTAGCCATTTGCCTTTTCAGCAGTGGCTGGATTATATTTAGCCATGGCTTATTCATCAATGAGAGATGGCAACATAAATCCGTGTCACATCTGCTGGCTTCCTTCTTAGCTGGATCCATCTGCTGGTAGAATACTACTATTTCAGCTAGCTGTTTTTTTTTTCTTACCCTCACCTACCATCTAGTGGGACTTTATCTGTACTACAGTTAATCGTATTTGTACATACTCTCTACAACCATCTAGTGAGTACTTTTCATACAGTTTCATATTCAGTTCATATTTTTCTTACATTTTTTTGTAGCCTACAGTATTTCCCCAGAGTTGTTTATGTCTGTCTTCTCTGGAATGTGTGCATGGTCATCCTGACTGGCTCACTGGCACATCTGATGGCAGGTATTCTTCCTTGTGTCCAACATTTTCACCCAATGAAACAAAATGCAACAAAGTCATACTCACCTCTGCCAGCGCTCCTTAGCCTTGCAATCTAGCTATGCACACCAGCTTCTTGACGTAGAGTGTACTTTGGTACTTAGGTATCCTTGACATTTTATGAGCAAACCAATATGACTACAGATGTTCCTGTAGTTTTCAAGGCTGTTCTTCAACAAGTTCTCTTTTGGAATGTTATTGCTTCCAAATCTAGCAACTAGACCAGAACCTGGATACTATGACAGGTTTGTTATAAGTCCTTCAGCAGAGGTTGGACTCTTGTGTTGCCCCAGTTTGACTTCTTCAGGTTATCCTCCTCCTCATATGGCATTGGCTGTTTTACAGTTGACAACATTTCCAGAGTAGTATGACAGTGATTCCAAGGTACTCAGAGAATTCTTGAATGTGTGTACTCTTCATTTTTGCAGTTGCACAATGTTTTTACCTTGTACCAAGCAAGAATTCCTTTCATTATCTCTCTAGCTTAGGCTTCCCCTTTACTTGATTGATGTTCACCTTTATGCTCTAGCTCAAACACATTAATTACAGATTTTTGTCCTGTTATTGGTGTTCTGGGGTGTCAGGCCTCTTGCTTGTCCTACAACTAGGTCATTATGCCAGAGAATTTTGCCCTCTCCCCTGTTTCACCCTTGGAAACTGTATTTTTGAGCAGCAGCTAGAGAGAGAAAGAGATCTAGCTCATTGGGCTCCAGTTTGTAACAATATTTGTCTCACTCCCCCTTTGTAACCCCCCACACACTTCTTCCACTGGGACTTTCTCTCCAGAACTCATAGAACTGATCAAAGTTAATCTTCTGACAGAAGAGGAAAAATTATGTAGATGAACCATGGGCTTGTGTTTTTACTGCCTTACTGTACCTTTGTTTATTTTGCTTTCCTGTCTTCAATAGCCAGAAAACTCCAAGATTCTTGCGAGTCTCCCTAAAAGCAATTTTGGCCAAATTATGTCACAAATTCCTAATTTTTCATATACTACACAGGGTTTAAATTTTTCAGGCAATCTGTATGGATTAGCGCAGGTTTTTTTCCCTGTTTGGGGATTTGGAGGATCCTTTCTTTCCTTGCTGCTTTTCATATTCCCGGGCAAATGAATTATATTTGTTTATGTATATTCATGGTAAGTTAGCACTGTGAGTTTCTCCTTTTTCTATTCTAAAAATGTGAGTGTCTTTTGACCTTTATATCAAAGGAGTTTCTGACTCACATGTGCCTTTGGCAGAGTAGCAGTGGGTTCTGATCCCACAGTTCTGTAGCATTTTGTTTAAATTTTGTATTCATGATTTACTAGGTGGCTGTGACTGCCATGTTTCTCTCACATTTCTGACCAAATCTTTTGCAGTTGGATCTTAGAATTCAGATCACTGCAGCCTCAGCTGATGTTAGAGCTACACTGTAGAACTGATGCCAGTGGATCTATATACATGGAATGTGTTTGAATGCATATTAAGGACTATCTCTGAGAGAAAACACCAGAGGTAGTCAATCTTTGGACCTGCAGTTGAAGTATCCAACAACTCCCACCATCCCCAGTTGGCTGGTTGGTGATGATGGGAGTCTCCAACAGCTGAATGTCTAAACATAGACTACTTCTGGCCTATGCTTGCATTGAGACAGAAAACTCTGCAACACCAATGAGTCATAGAATATCCTTCCCCTATTACGGATCCATGGATGCTGTTGCCAATCCAACAAATAATCAAAAGTAGATTGTTGTCAATCATTTTTTAGTTAGCAGTACAGTCATATTCAATAAAGAAACATTAAAAATTAAGTACAATCAAGGATTTCATAAACAACAACAGCATCACCTAGTTAATCTAATAATATTAAACCAGCCACATTGTTGTCACACATTTTACCATAAAAAGACAATGGAGTGATTCTGGTAGAAGCACATTTAGGGACAAACCAGCTGCACCACAGGGAGCAAATAAAAAATTACTATTGATTTATATAGGGTATTCAACCCCTTGAATGCTACAGACCTCTACATAGTAGATAACATATACCTTTAACCCTTTGGAGACATCTCTTTCATCTGTTTACTAGAAATAAATCTTCTGTTCACACCTCTGGATGGTTAGACTTGGAGATAAAGCATGGGTGAAATTTTTCATCTCAAATGGAAAAAAGGGGAAAATTGCACTTCCCTCCACGTGGGACATTTTTCACGATTTGAGATGATTTTCCACTTTTTTTCTGCTTTACTCATTTCATTTAAACCAATGGTAATACAGAATTTACCCACCACATGGAACATATCCCTTTTTGTTCCCATGGCATGTCAGTCTATGTTTGTTAGAGAAAGAGAAGAAGAATTTATATTAAGTGGAGTTGGAGTTTAGTTTAGGCAGTCTTTTAGGCAGACAATTTGTTCTTTGTGTAAGGGAAATCTGGGAGACTCTGGGGGGAGTGTGATGGGATTTACGAGACTTAACTAAAATACCCCCAAATCATGTTTGACTGAGAAGAGACAGGCAGGTGATTCAAGTTCTTTCCTGAGCTGGCTGAACCTCTGTGTTAGGGGAGACTGGGGAAGTGTGAAGAGAAAAAGGAGATTTACCCCTAATACCCGAAAGTTTTGTTTGACTGAAAAGAGCCAAGTAGGTTATCCATGTTGCTTCCAGAGCTGTCTGAGGCTCTGTGACTGACTTGCTTATTTGAATACTGACACTAAATAACAGACAAGTTCAACTTACATTGACTCCTACAACAGACAGAAGAAGAGGGGTCAGCATATTTAGTAAGGCCTATCGTTATCTGTACTGTAAAATAAATATGACTTCAGAGACATTGAGAAATAGAGAGAAAAAGCAGCAACTGAAATTCTCTTTACATTAACTACAGGCAAAGGGAAAATAATCAGTTGCACAGGGAGTGTGCTTTTTTTATTTTGTTTTTGTACACAGTGATAGGGACAGTTAACATAGAAAAATAAATAAATACATAAAACATTGTTGGACTGATAGGTGAAAGGGATGTGAGCCATTACAGATACTAGAAGAGACAGAGACTTGCTGTATTTGACAGAGTATTTTGTAAAGGAAAGAAGACATCATATGCAATCAATTATGTTGTATACATTATGGTTAAAATCCACAGTATTTTGATATGCCTAGCAAATGTACTAGGGGCAGGGGTGGGGGAAAATGTACGAGCAGTGAGGAATGTATTAGTAAAGTGGTAGGACAAAAATTGACTGTAGCCATGGTAGCTGCAGAGGGTGCAATAAACAATGATGTTTCTTCTTCTGAGGAGGCTGTTTGTGAAAGTAACATCAAATTCCTCCACTACACCAGCAGCAGTATTAAGGAACCATTTTAAAAAATTCTGAAAATGACAATTAGTTGCATTCCAGTGTTGATAGCATAATGGAGGAAGGTGTAGCAGTTGAACCAATTGCTGCATCTGACTTTGAGACAAACAAGTACAATACCTGTCCTGAAAGTAGTAGTGAACATTCTGGAAATATCTAAGGGGAAAAGTAAAAAGAAATTGTTTGAGACTTCAAAAAGCAGAGAGGAATGTAAACGTAGTGGGAAAGAAGAGACAGGTGATGCTGAGGATGACTTAATTATTGATGATGTTGATCTAGAATATATCCCTCCAGCAATCTCCTTTTCTTCTGATACAGATGGATTTGAGAGTGAAAGTGATGATTAAATGGCCAGATAATTAGCCGAAAGGAAAATGATCAATCTTACAACACTGAAAAGGAGCACTCTGCCTCTTTATAAACATTTTGAGAGCTCATTGAGTCTGACACGGACACTGGCTCTGAACAAGTAAATATATCAAAAAATATACACAATCATTCTGTCAGTCATCATCAGCATGGAGACAACTTCTAAGTCCAACCCCCACCCACCCATCCACACAAACACCATTGCTGAATAACAGTATGAAGCACAGGCCATCAACATCCACAACACAAGCTATGATGACTGCTTCTGCTGCAGTTTGAAGTGCAGAACCTTTGACACCTACTAGTACAATTAACATCTAACCCCAGTAGCAGTAGTAGCACCCCAGGAACCTCTCAGTCCATGAAGGCTACTGTATAGAGATACTTCACTCATGGCAGATATTTTGTTACAGTAAGGGTAAAAAAGCTATGGGATTCTTAGCCTTGGAATGATGTGCTTGCAGATAATGTAACCGTTTAAACAAATTAACGATAGCTATCTAGCATAGAACCATATTGAAAATTATGATACCTGGCTTTAAAGCAGATAGGATATTGATCCAGGGAAATATCTGACTGCCATTTTGAGTCAGGAAGGATTTATTTTTACCCGCTTGGGGCTTGATTGGAAATGTCTTCAATGGGTTTTAATTTTTGCCTTCCGCTGGATCAACAGGGGTGATTTGGCATGGGCTGGTCTTGATTGATGTATGTCTTTTTTCTGCCTCATCAACTATGTTACTATGATTCAGAACCTAAACATTTTGCTATTTGTTGTCTGTGTCAAAATATGTGAACAGGCAGAAATCTGGATCTTACCTGGGCAGGTCTCATTGAGATTTCACCCGAAGCACACCATCAACCTTTCAGAGATGCCATGACTAGCAACAGAAGCAATCCTAAAACTTTCTGGGGTTCTAGAGCACATAATAGTAGTACTGTTGATGTTTCAGAGAGTGTGCCAAGATTTCCTCAATTTGCAGTAATGCCCATGGCTCCTGCTGCTGTCCTTCAGATGCTAAACATGGTAGAGTATAACTCTTTGCTTGCTAGAGAAGATGACATAGGTCATAGAGTGCCCACACATACTACCTCCACCACAACCTGCACAAGAACAATTCATGTTGCTAAAGCAATACAGTTAAACAGTTCTTCTGCTATGTACTGCCAACCCACACTTACTAAGTTCTTGGTAAGGGGTCAAAAATGTTACAAGAAAAATCAAAAACTATGCCTGTGGAATGGCAAAGTTGCCATAATGATATACTACCTTATTCGTTTGCAGAAAACAGAGATTTTAAAGAACCCATGTCATGTGTTGCACTGTATTGGCATATGCCAATCCTCAGTTATTTTTAAGAAAAGTTGTGCCAGAATTGTACAAGCAGATGGTTTATGTGGTGGGCAAAGACCTAGAAACCTCAACAGATATGTGGACAAGTGACTATCTCTGCTCAATGGTTTTCCTTTCCATAAGTGGGCAGCAACAGCATGCAACATCAGGTCACAGCCAATAATCTTGCTTCTGATTCTGGCAGTATTATTAAAGGAGAGAACGGTAGCCCATACCATCAGCAGGATACTTCGTGCATGCAGAGTTTTGAGAGACAATCACACAAATCCATAAATGTGTTAAATAAACTATAGCAAGTGAGGAACTGCTCCTTTAAAGCTGGTTTTGTGTCTGTTGATAATGGATCCAGCAGATCCATTATCCATTATCCATTACAATACTAAATATGGTCCATGTACCCTGATTTGTTTGTGTACTTTAGTTGTAGCTAGATTACTTACAGAAGTAAGTATTTGAGATGCTAAATATCACCCATGAAATCGGTACCCATTTTAGCCACTCCTACAGTGCTTGCAAAGCATTATATTGCATGCAAGAGCGATACAACCTGCCCTATCACCAGCTGAAAATGGAGGTCCTTACCAAGTGCAATTTCACATTGTACATGCCACAGTGTTTGTATGTGCAGAATAAAGCCATTGGAAAGTACACAATAAAAAACTGGAAGACTTTGTCATCTAGTCAATGGCAACTAATGCGTGACCTTTGTTTGCTGCTAAAAACCTTTAAAGGAGGACATCTTATTGTTTTGAGATGTAGGGGCAGACATTTACAAGATTCTTCCTCTGATATATGTACTGATGAGCATGGCTGATGAACCTCACAATAATGACAACACAGACATGAGCCAGGTTGTGACTGACAGTTAGATGCTTTGAGCAGTATCAGCACAGTTCATTATAAGCAATGAATACATTCTTGCTACTTTGCTGGACCCCCACTTTAAGCATAAAATGTTGGAATTTCTGCCAAAGGGTGAGCAGCATTTATCTGAGGAACCATATTCTATGAAAGAATATAAAGATATTTTTATAGACAGAGTGGAGGGTTGCATTGTGGAGGATGAGAGAGAAAAAGTAGGGACAAAAGAACTAGTAGAAAGCATAGGAAAAAACAATAAGCAATAGCAACAACATTAGGAAGAACATAAGCAAAATGTTTCTGAACACCTCATCATCATCATCACCACAGAAAGTAATTAACTGCAGCTGAAATGTTTACAGCATACTTGCAGGATATATTTGTACTAGACAGAAACTATAATGACCCCACTGTCTACTGACAATTGGCAAACAACACAGTGTGTGTGGCCAGCACTGATTCATACTGCTGTGGAAACACTTAGCAGAAAGCATGCGGTCTGAATGGGTTTTTAGTGCAGCTGGTTACAATGTTAATCACCATAGGACATGGCCATCAAACAGCAGTGTTGGGAGACCAGCATCTAATACCTACTATCAGGTGGCTGACATGGACAAAACCACACATGACAGGAAAATCCAAGGGACATACTATTAACAGCAGCAGCACTGGGGATGAGTAGGAAAAGCAGGAGGAGGGTTTTGAAGGGGACTACTGCTAAGACCACTGATTAATGTTTAACACTAACCTAACAATAATAAAGCAATGTTAAATTGCATTCAAATATGATAATGCAAATAATTTGTTTAGCATTTATTCCAATGAATCCTTATGATATAAACATTAATTACACCACCACCACCACCACCACCATACACATCTGCCACATTCCGTGTAACCTTATTTTTATTTTACATTTTGTAGTTATCTCTTTGAAAATAATGGTAGCATAGCTGCAGACTTACAGCATGAAAAGCCTGAAAAATATTTTTTGCATGCTTACTGAAAGTGAAACCTTACAAATATTACAGCAAAGATAGGCTTGAAAAAAAATATAGCGTAATTTGAGGGCTTCAAACAAGGCTTGCCCTGAATAAAAATGGCTTCAGGACTCAAGACCTGAAAAAAAACTGTATGCACTACTGGCGTTATGTCAGCAGTGCTAGGTGCCATTAGTGACATTCTGGCATTTGCTATTTATATAAATCCTGCTGCTGAGTCATTTGACTGCTGCATGGCACTAGGATCATTAGCAGTAACATGAGACAGGAGGTGGTACGAAGATGTTTTCACTTGTTAATAGCACTAGCACTGCTGCTGTGGCAGCAGCAACACCACAACAAACCCCCACCACTTCTGGTGCATCTAGTGAGAAGAGGTTGGCTAATTATGCTTCTTCTCCTATACTTATTCTAAAATTGTGGGTGTGTTGGAATAATACATTTCCTTTGAGAGAAGGGAGGAACTGTACAATATCATCAAACTGCAATGTACACAGTGCGTGCAAGGAAACATGGTGAAAAAGGGTCTGGAAAGAATCACAATTGACACATCTTCTCTCATATTAAGCAACATACACAACAGACACAACTGCAACCAACCACCTTTATGCTTAGGTCAGCAGTGTTAAATGATCCCTTTGTCCACTCTGTTAAGGACACACAATGTTAAGAAGACTTAATAAAAATAATTAATCCTCCCTGCCACCAGCTTAGCATATTCAGTAGGACGGAATGTCTGAAAATGCTCCCTGGTTGCTCTCCATGTGTGGTCAGTGAACAGAACATCTATAGACTCATTATCAGCTGGTGTGAGACGTAAAAGAGGAAAAGGTGGTATGCTGGAGGAGTTAGGGGGCCCTGAGGATACTGGGAACAATGGGTCCATTTTCCTACATCTGGACCCTAGTACACGAAGCTGATGTCAACACAGGTGTTACTTTTAACATCACACTTATGGACTGGATTTCTCTTGTCTTCCTCTGATTTTCTTCATTGTTGGGGACAGACAAGGGGCACAGTGACAAGGGAACTCAATTTCTTTTTTGGGGTTTGACTTTCCCATTCTTAACAAAAATGTTGTGGTATTTATATTGCATATCATTTATGAGGGCAGATGTGCCAAGGTGTGTCCCTTCCTTAACTCTTTTTGCTAATTTATCACACATAGTGCACCAAGGTGCAGAATTACTTTTTTCTTCTCCATAATCACCTTCACAGGCTGGAGCAGATGCTGCTGAGGCTTCATCTGTATCAACACTAGAGCTAGGACCATGAATAGTGGTGGCAAATATAACCTCTCCTAGTCCCATATCACTGCTTCCTGAATACAATCCCATGGTTTGCATGGTGGTCTGTGGCACAGTAATCTGCTCATCACCACCCCGCTGCAGTGACAGATGAACACACAAGTTTGGTAACTTTCTCCAAATCTATTTCCTAGAAAAATGCAAGGCTGCCCAAAACATTAGTATTTTCCCAATCTCAACTTATAATGCCATCATGTCAAGTCTACTGCCCAATGTAATGAACCAAGGTCTATCAAATTTGGTACCGTGATTTGATCTTAAAAGGAACTATATATCTATTATAGTCCTGTGTCTCATATATTGGGCTCTGAAGTTACTAGTTCATTCATGCACAGTATATTTTTACAAAAAGTAATGTTTTTAATACAACTCACAGATGAGTCGTCTTTGGGTCACAGAGATCAGGTTCTACTAACATTCTGCTTAGACTAATCATGCATAAATAGTTAAAATAAGCATCAGTAGAGAATGAAGCATTTGCTGACTATGCAAGTAAACCAAGCTCAGTCAAATAAAGATAGCTTAAAGAAACCAGTGTCATGTTCTGTCCTTTTTTCCAGACTTTCTGGCTGTTCCATGTCTGGCTTTATAGAGGTTTCTTTGGTTTGCCGGATATTTGCTCCTAGTCCTGTTTTTGTACCTTGCCTTGTGCCTTTATCAAGAGCCAGTTTCTCAGTACTGAGCTCAGTCTTAGCATTCTTGCGAGTTCTGAGTTCCATTCCTGTTCCAGTGTTCCTGCTCCATTCCTCCAGTAGGGATTTCTGTGCTGCCGACCTTGGCCTTGTTTCCTACTACTCTTCAGTTTGCCATTCTTGTACCTCGCCACCAGTATTTATTCTCTGTGGTTGACCCCGGATCTCCTTCTTGTCTACTCTTCTGCTTGTTGATTATGTGCCTTCTTTCTATCCTGCTGCTGACCCTGATTAACTGACCATCCTGTTGCTGACCCTGATTAACTGACCACCCTCCTGGTCCTACTTCTTGGAGTTTGACCTATTGCTCACCATTTATAGCCAGTGCTGTCTGAGTTTGACTATGTGACCTTTGTTCAGTCCTGCTACAGTGTCTAGTAGTTCAACCCATTCAACCTTTAGTAGGATTCTTCCATCCCCAGTGGTCGGAGTTTGAATCATTTGACAAACAGTTTAATTATTGTATCAGTTAGTCAGAGGCTTAGTAACTGTTTTAGTGCAGCTTTTTAGCCAGTGTTACTCTTGCTCTAGCTTTTCTTATATAATAGCTGACTGCTTATTCTCTGTGGATCTGCTCCTGAGCAGAGCAGGGTTTCAGCCAGCTACATTTGGTGATACCAGCTTACAAACATTAACCAAAAAATAATGATTTGGGCAAAATTAGATCAATTAAAACATTTTGTGGAAGAACACTGATGACAGAAAAAGAGTATAATAATCATGAGTGCAAACATTTGATAGAAAAATTACCATTGAGCAAAAATTGTCAATCTAATAACTGATTAAAAAGGACAGTCAAAATTATAAGGCAAAAAGACACACTAAGTGAACAAAAGTAGGGATGGGTGAAATGTTTTGCCACAAAAGTGATACAGGAGAATAATGGCACTTCCATCAGCACAGAAAAATCCCCACGAAAAGTGCAGTTTTCAAAATCTTTTTTTTTTCCTCCTCTTTCATTGCATTGAAACCAATAATAATAATGGATTTCCCCCATGTGGAGAGTTTCCACATGTATTCCTGCTGCTAATACAAAAGGAATGTCCTATTCCCACATGTTTATGTCAATATGTGTTTGGGAGACAGAAAGCAGCTATATTTTGATGCTAGAGGCAAAGAGAGTGGTGCTGATAGACCTAGGTATACCCAGAGAAGTTTGTTCTACTGACCAATACCACAATTAACACAATAACACCCCAGTACTAGCAATAGGCAGTAATATTTACTAACTAACAATAATATTATAAGAACAATACACTGTATATTATCAAATATATTCTAGATAAACACCTAATAATACTAACAAGACAATTACTTCCTGCAGTGCAAATAAAACACAAATGTGCAACAATTATGGCAGATATTCCCATACGTTGATTACTAGGAACGGAATCCCAATGGGAAAATATTAAAGGACTAATAGGGCGAGATGTTCAGAAAGTGGTGGTAACTGAAATTGTCTGTAATCAGAATAAAAAAGTTCTTACACCATGATCCATCAATTCTCAGACATGTTTCTGTCATTTTTTGCATCCAGTTCCGCCATCTCCGCCATAGGGAAAAAGTCGTCTTAAAAGTGGGTGTGGTTTAATCTTCCGTCATAATGTAAGGTATTTTCAGAAAAAATACTTGTTTGAATGTAATTTTTTTGTCTTGTTAATGTAATTTGTTCCTGACATAATAAAAATGGTCTAAACTTGGAGAAGAAAAACTAAAGTACTGTGAAGCAATTTTTCGTTTCAAAGACAAAATCAAAGACAATTTTTAAGATCAGAATTTTTAACGGCAATGTTCAATGAGATATTCTTACCGTCATTTTTAATTCTTTAGATGAATTTTCAAACGTGACGGATTTACTTCTGAAAATATTCTCCTTCTTTTACCACCAACTCATGATCCAACAAGTTTTTCATTATGACGACTTTTTGAACATCTTGCCCTAAGTGTGTACACTGTTGTGGACACAGGTAAAGTCACAGTAATTTTGCAAAAAAACTGTATCCATTACATAACATTGCAACATTTTTTGCGACTACATTTGTGACATTTTTTATGCTCCTAAACACACATTTAGGTTTCAGAACAAAACCCTTTCCCTGGTTCCTTTGTCTGTCTTGGCAGGAAAAGGACAAAGAGAAGACCAGCTCTATTTGTTTCTTTTGCTGCTGGGGGAAGAAAGGAGGAGCATATACAAAACACATCTACAAATTGTTTCACAGCCCACTGGCTGCTTTATCAGGTAACAATGGCAAGTATATAAACAAAAAGTTTAGTAGTATATTTGGCTTATGTTAGTTTTATTTAGGAATGGTGTCTATTGCGTACTTCGATAAGAACACTGGATCTGAAGACCTTATGGTGGCATTATTTGGAAGACCCTGAGCAGACAAAGAACCCAAGCATGCTTGAACAGTTGAGTGTAGGCATCAATCTGTCTTTCAACAACATGCACATGTGAGTGTATATATTGCACTATTATTGTTTTTCATAATTATTTTTAGATAAAACATTACTGCCCCCCCCCCATTTTTTTTCTTTCCTTGGTATATTTCATTCTTCCCTTTGTAAATGTGGTTTTGGTGTGGAGCTACCTAATTGTTGAACTGGAGGAACAATCCATTGAGAAATTGTTTGAGGAAGCAGTTTAAAGATTCACATCTGTTCTTTTGATGATCAACATGTATGTGCTGTTTTAGCTGCTATATTCATAAGTAAATTCCTTATGGTGGTGGTATGGTGGTCAGTAACCTGGTTTTATTACACTAGGAGTGCCTCTTCTGTTTTTCTTGTTTTGCTACATGAAATAGAGTGTAAAAGCAGTGATGACATGGCCATAATGTTAACTGAAAGGAAATGGCTTAATCTTCAACCACTGAGAAGAAACAATATGCCTGTTTATAAACTCTTTGAGAGACCAATTAGAAAGCCTGATTCTGGGCGGGTACAGGTGCCTAAAAATACACAATCATTATCTCTTCATTTTAAAAAAGTAAGAAGTGCAAAAAAGCACAGAGGGAGCAATACTAAGTGTAGTAATTTAAAATCAATCAGAACAATAAACACAATAATATGTATGCACTCACATGGCCCTTTTTTGAGCATATGCACTTCAAAGGACCCAGCTTGTTATACCACAATGCTGTGTCTCTCTCTGTCTCCTGCAGTCACACCACCAAATAATCTCCTTCTCCAGCTCGTCCAGATGTTATATAGTCTGGTGTTTTGCCAGTAGTGGAGTGCAGTCTTATGTTGTACTCAGGCAAATGAGTTGGGGTTATATGGTTGCAGTATGCAGTCAAGAGTTTCTCACAGGGGGCCAAGCTATGGGACCAGCACTGAGTGCTCCTAATTCCCAACATGTATCTTGGACATTACCCACTTCTTCAGTGGAAAGTAAAATAGGAATGTGAGCTTGCTCCAGTCAGTCTCCATATGCCCCATGGTAATTAGCAATCAATCAGTCAGCCAATTGCAAAAATAGCAATCAGCAAACCAGTTAAGCAATCTTCGAATTATTGGGCATCCACTGGCAAGCTCACCAAGTGAGTCCCAATCTAAAACCAATCATTTAATCAAATGTAATGATAAACATAAAAAAATTAAATACAATCCTACATAGAAAACTATATTGACCCAAAGCTACAAGAAACACTGCATAAATATACTAAAATCTTATTTTCTTAAAATCTTGTTAATACATAGTATAATATATTAATAATATAATAAAATAAAGTGATATATGTAGGGGCCATGTACAATAAACATATCTATGTGTCCATATCCATAGTCCAACATATATCCAGACTTATGTTAGATCAAACCCCACTTTCGTCATGTCAGACCTCTAGTCATACACATGTGTTCTCGCGGAGTTGCATCTGTAAAGACATGTTCCAATTCACCAGACAACATCCACACAGTGAGAGTATAAGTCAATATGCAGATCAATAAGGTTAACAGATGCATGTTCCCTCTCATTGTTAGCCCATTTGTCAAGAGACAACCCCAGACCTCGATTTGCACCAGGCCATCCTCAAGACCAATAATAAAAAACAAAGATATGAAAATACAAATGATCTAGAACATATAAGACATTTCTATCAAAATAAAAGGGAATTCATGTAAAATAAAGAGAAATGAACATAGTGGTAATACTAATACATTAAAGAATACAAATCAGATTTTAATAATAGATACAAAAAGGTCATATTGAATGAATAAAAACTAAGCAACTAAAAAACAAAAAGAATAAGCCACTAAAAAACAAAAATGGTGGGGAGAGACACCATAATAAATGAATGATACGTTATATGAAGTACCTAATTAATTCAATAAAGGCAGCCAGATATGCAGTAATGTGCAAAAGTTTTAGGCAGGTGTGAAAAATGCTGTAAAGGAAGAATGCTTTCAAAAATAGACGTTACTAGTTTATATTCATTAATTAACAAAATGCAGAGTGAGTCAACAGAAGAAAAGTCTAAATCAAATCAATATTTGTTGAGACCACCCTTTGCCTTCAAAACAGCATCTATTCTTCTAGGTACACTTGCACAAAGTCGAGGATTTTGTAAGCATATAGTCAGGTGTATGATTAAACAATTATATCAAACAGGTGCTAATGATCATCAATTTAATATGTACGTTAAATGAAACAGAAACAGCTGTATAGGAGGAATAGGAGGAATAAAACCTGGTGAGGAACATCCAAACTCATCAAACAAGGTGAGGTTGCTCAAGACAGTTTAATGTCAAAAGTCATACACCATGGCAAGCCTGAGTAAAGCAACAAGACACAAGGTAGTTATACTGCATCAGCAAGGTCTCTCCAGGTAGACATTTTAAGGCAGACAGGGGTCTCCAGATGTGCTGCCCAAGCTCTTCAGATGAAAGACACATCATGCTTCCTTCCTTTGCAATCGGAAGATGTCCAGTGGTGCCATCAGCTCAGAATTAGAAAAAAACAGTGGCACCCTGGTACACCTATCTACTGTCCAGAGAAGTCTGGTCAGAAGTGGTCTACATATAAGACTTGCAGCCAAAAAAGCCATACCTCAGATGTGGAAACAAGGTCAAGCGTCTCAACTATGCATGTAAACACAGGAAGTTGGCTGCAGAATAATGGACTGATAAATCAACATTTAAAATATTTGGCTGTAGCAGAAAACAGTTTGTTTGCTGAAGGGCTGGAAAGTGGTACAAGAATGAAAGTTAATGCATGTTTTGGGCTGCATTTCTGCAAGTGAAGCAAATTAGTCTGCCAAAATCCACAGAAGAACTGTGGTTAGTTCTCCAAGATGTTTGGAACAACCTACCTTATGAGTTCCTTAAAGGGGATGTATCACCCCTGTACAAGTTAGCCTAAATAGTTAGATAGTTAATAGTTTTTTTAAAGCTCTGTTTTGTCAGAACTGAAGTAATAAAAGCTTCCCTGCACCTACTTCAGCATAGACTGCAGTTACCTGCTCTGTAACCACAGTTCGTCACTCTGCCTCTGCTCCTCTACCTCTATTCAACCTCTTGTGATGACGGAGGCTTTCTGATTGTAAGCTGGGGTGCTCTCATTGGCAGAGATCAATATCTTCAATTTTGACAAAACAGAGCTTTCAAAAAAGAAATTAATATATGTTTACACACATTCACTATATACTCAAACTATTAAGGGTAACTTAAAAAGCTGTGTGCAATGTACCTACAAGAATTGATGCTGTTTTGAAGTCAAAGGGTCGTCACATAAAATATTGATTTGATTTAGATTTTTACTCTGTTCACTCAATTTGTATTTTGTTAATTGATACATTTAAACTATTAACTATTATTTTTTGAAAGCACTCTTCATTTACAGCATTTTTTCACGCCTGCCTAAAACCTTTTTATTAAGTATTTTTATAAACTTTTTAAATTGGTCATTATTTGGTGACTGTGAAGTGTCAGTTCCTACCTTCAATGCTCCTGGTTTTCTATTCAGATTACATCATCTCTTCTTCAGCAGCATCACCGCTTCCAAGTCCAACCCGTCCCAGTCACACACATTATTCTCAAGTAAGCAACAACACAAATTATTACCAACATCCAACATTCACAATCCTAGCTATGATGAGTGCTTCTGCTGTTGTTGGAAGTACGACACCAGTGACAACTACTGCATCTGCTAGTACAATTGCAAAATATAGCTTGGGAAGCAGACATACACTTATTTAGTCTGCATAATCTAATACTGCCCTCTGGTAGAGGATGTTTGCCTTTAGGATCACTTGCAGATTGGTGTCTATTACACAACGATTTTTGCATGCAATACTTTTGTTGCAACTATTTTTAAGTGATCAACTTTTGCGGCTTATAATTCTTCCTTATCATCCTTTGCTTTGTTAAATTTAAGTTTACAACTGAATGCTTTCATTAGGATATAAGCACTGATAAAGGGCCAAGGATTAATGACCTGGTACACAGCTAAGAAATGGTTCTAATAATACTTGCACTGAGATCCCGCTATGTACATTGTTGCTAAGTAGCCGGCTCTCTTCTATATAATCCCTTAACAGCCAGCACGTATTTAGGATACATTGGCTATATTGTAACATCATTCAGGGTTCTCTTATAACTTAAGGTACTTAGGAAGAGTTGATTTCCTTATGTTATCCATTACCCATGAATTAATGTGTCCTCTAGATACAGGCTATTATATACCAGTATTTATCTAAATGGATCTAGTCATGATCATCACAACACAAATACTGATGATCTAAGTCACAGCAAGATCTAATTTACAATATGAGATGCCTGATGTAAATGGTCACAGTTTCTTACACAGATAGACAACAGCAGCTCTACCCAATTAATTCAAGATATCGGCGTTCTAGTTAGCACTTGCACAATGGCGTTTAGTTCTCTGTTTCTCTGATTTACATACTACTGTATATCAATGAGTGACACTCTAATATCCATTGATATACAGTATAGCAACAAGTATCACTATATTATATATAAGCTTCAACAGAACTAATTTCTTTTTTGGCATATTGGTCAATTATAAATACATCTATTTCAGCAATTGGACAGACTAGCAGTGTATACATTTCTAATAGGCATCTGTTACATTATCTACCTATTTTGGCAATGTTATTGTTTTTAATTTGCCAACTATTTTAATATTACTAGTAAAGGTTTATTTTTAATTTATCACCTCCTGATAACTCATTTCCACCTGTCTTGGTTCCCATTCATAAATCATGGGTGGATATAGTGGTGATTTGGGGTTTTCTTGTTCTCGTTTCTTTTTGTAAATATTATTACCCTAGCACATCCTCTTCAGCTGAAATATGCACCTTATACACCTACAAGACTAGTGGTGCTCCACTTAACTATATTTATGTTCATCAAAGAGTATTACAAGCAGGTAGTGTTGTAAGCAATGGACAAAGTGATACAGTTGACTGCAGTGGGAACTCTTGCAGCCATAGAAAGAAAAGGACTAAAATGATAAAGTTATCACAGGTAATTGTATGTGTTTACTATAGGTGGAAATTTTTGCTGGAAAATTGTAAATTTATGGTTTTCTCCAAAGATTCCCTCAGAAAAAATGTTGACATTTTATCCATCCCTAATCAGTGTACAAACAATGATAAAAGTTTACGAAAATAACTTTATCTCCAAAACCTTGTGTAATTTGCTCTCATTGATACATAGTCCTCCAAACTAGAACCATCATTTCCCTATGTTTGATCAACTGAGTGAGAATTTTTTGCCCTTTAATATATTACAAGGTTATCCAGTTGTACTTGGTAAAAAAATTAATTATTTAAGGAGACTGTTTGAATTTAGATGAAAAAAGTAGATTTCAATCATTGTAGCAACAGTGCTATATTAGTTAAAACGAAGGTGCACACATTCAAACATGTCTATAGTAAATCTTTCTGAACTTTGAGAGACCTAAAGATATGTGTTTTGAGTTGATTACTATAAAGCTTAGTGTTTATTGTCTTAGTGACCTTAAAGACATAGTGATGCTTAATATGGGAAAATATATATTGTAGTTAATGTATACACTCTATGGAAAAAATTGAATGTAGGGCTTCTCTTCAGAGTAAAACAAAGGCTCTCTCACTTTTGTGAGAACCTGCATAAACTTGAATACTAACAATTAAAAGTGAAACTGAGTTATGTTATTTTAATACAATTTGCTTACTGCTAATATCTGTAAAATACAGTTAAGGTGTGTTAGATCTCTAACATGTAATCCCAAAAATGCATTTTTAATGTTTGGGAAGATTATCTTACATAAACGCAATTAGACTTATTGTTTGTGCACAGCTAATGCTATTATTGTACTGAAAGCAGTACTGCTCAGAAAGGCTAGTAAATTATCACATTTCGTTTACAGACAATAAAGCACTACCACTTCTAATACACACTATAATGATTACTATTCTAATGAGAGCCCTGGAGCCCTGGAAAAAGCAGGAACTGGAGCCTACACAGAGCACACGGAAGACTAGATTTTACGTCTCAGAACTCAGAACAGTTTTGTATGTGGTATTTCTGTATGCATAATCCCACATCATTTAAGATGTTAGTGTTCCTTTAATGCATTATTTATGAACGTATTTATTTTTCCTGGTGGTGCTATAGTTATTACAGTCTAAATAGATCTCTAGTTCAAGACACAACCTGTTCACACACAGAGTTGCAACATGAACACCAGACTACAAATACATTTAGTAGCAACTCTCTGGAAAAAATAAAGTTTACTCTTTAATTTTTTTTATATAAATATCTGCATAAATTAGAAATTCCATTGTTTTACTCATCATAAATAATCCTATAGTGATGTTTTTATGAGCTGACAGTTATTTCAGTCTACATGTACACTTTTTTCACGGAAATGTTATCTCTACTTTGCTTTGAAACAATTTACAAATATCATGAAACATCTTTCAGTTGGAGAACTTTCCAATGGGTCATCTGTTAATAAAAATTGGAGCAGTGAGAGGTGTTCATCAGGATAATACTGGGTGTACTAGTTTGTTTTGTGTAATGATACCTACTCAAGACTAGTTAAACTTGTTTTTTAACACTCATATAGGGTAAATGTCTGTGCAGCTTGTTTTGTACTACTACACTATAATTTTGAATTATGATCATTGCAGGTGTTCTATCATTTACTATGGATAGACAAAGTCAATTACTCAAACTCTCCAGTAGAGATCATTATAATAAATCCTTGTCTTTTTGCCATCTGGGGAGAGAAGCACTAAGGATCAATGCTATGGCGATATGTGTCTGTAAGTGTGTGGAGATCACATCATTTTGACGACAGACACACACATCACCATATGTACTAAGAATTTTATGTGCAAGGGAAGGGGGAGAGACTGGCATCATTAGAATATCATCCTGGCATAAAGGTGTTTAAGTCTAGGGAAGGGAATGGAAGGAGCAGAGTGGATGCAGTGAGACGTCAGCACAAACAACAGCAGCAGCCCTCACTCAATCCTTTGTGTGCGAGTGGGGAAAGCTACGCATTTCAGAACAATACATTGGATATCGCTGTGGCACTGAAAGGGTTAATATAGTGATGGAACAAAAAGAAGAATATAATGAAATCTATTTATGTAATTAAAGATTTGATTAGAAACAAGACATGTTTTATTTGCACAGGCAAATTTATAACCAAACATATACAAACAGTAAGGTGGAGCAATGTGACACATACACACTGAAATCACCTATGAATACTTATGGTAAGTACAGTGTGTACGAGAGCTTAGTATATGTGCCCATATCCTTTCTGTATAAAAAAAACTCCACATATTATATATATATATATATATATATATATATATATATATATATATATATATATATATATATATATATATATATATGGCACAATCAGTACTGGAATTTACTGCTGAACAAGAAGTTGACTTAAAGTGGGCCATTTAGAAAATGCTATCCTGCTTTATGCATGTCCATGGCAGATATAAATGAATCTATATGCATGCAAGTTTATTATTCAAACACAACAATAAGAAAATTATGTAGAATCAATAAATATGGATTATTTTGGCATTTTGCACATCTCATTTCAGTGTAGTTTATTGGTGCTCCTAACTAGAATGATAAGGATGTTTTGTAAGACACAGATAGTGTTCATTATTTGGTGAATATAATTTGCTGTTTAAGAGAATTCATGTCATGACATACGAGCATTCTTACTTGAATAAATTAGCTGGAAATCCTGCTTTACATTATTCAGTATGTTCACCTTAATACAGGAGAGACATCAATAACATTGCCATAATTATAATTTAAATATTATATGGCTACAGAACATGCAGCAGTACCCACCATCTATGGAATTTCCTTAACATTCAATATTGTAATTGTTTGTAAAAATGTAGGTAGATTGTACTTTTTTTACAAACATTATGGAATAGGATTTAGAAATAAGGTGTCTTTTTCACAAGCAATATTTGTTTTTAAGAATAGGTATTTATGTTACTATGTACCTAATTTGTTTCATATGAAATAACCATTGTATATTTTTCATGGAAATTATAGCGTCTGACTCTGTCCCACTACTTTACTATAAAGTACAGGATTCACCATCATGAAGTAGGGATGAGTGAGCAATTATATATTTTTTTTGTATGATATTGGTTGTTTCAAAAGGACTGAATCATGTTTATCGGGTATATGGGTATATCAGTAAGAGGCTTATAAAGAGTTTAACATTAGGATTACAGGAAAAGCAGTCATGTGATCTAAAAATGCCAAAATACTATCTGTATCATTCTAAATGTGCTTGTCCATATTTCTCCTACTGGCTAATGTAAAAGCTGCTGGCGTGAAGTATATGTTTGTGTGGGTATGTGTGACTTTATTCCTTACTTTCCCTTAACATTGCATTCTTTAAAGAGGTTACTGTTGGAGCATAGATAACAAATAAGTAAAATCCTGCCCTGTTGCTACTATGCTATTTTGTACCTGGCTGTGATCTCCCTTAAGAAGGATACAGATACTCTGGAGATAATTCAGAGAAGGGCTACTAAAATGGTGAGTGGTTCACAAGATAAAAATTATCAGGATGGACTACAGGATCTGTATAGCTTGGAGGAGAGAAGAGACAGAGGATATAATAGAAATATTTAAACACGAAAAGGGATTCAACAAAGTGCAGGAGGGAAGTAAATTTTAAAGGGATAGAAATGTTCGGACACAAACTTAATCTAAAACTAGACAGAAAGAGGCTTAGATGTAATGTAAGAAAGTTTTACTTTACTGAGAGGGAGGGAATAAAAACTGAATATCCTACAGCAGAAGTGGTAGGGGTTAATACAGTGAGGTAATTTATGCAAGCATGGTATATGTATAAGGCTATCCTGAACAAAACACAGGACCAAATAATGTTTGAGGTTTGTACAGTATATAAATGTCTAGACTAGATGGGCCAAATAGTTCTTATCAAAAATCAAGTTCTGTATCTATGTGTGTATGTATTTTTTAACCCCTTAAGTACCATTGACGTGGAAGGACCGTCACGCTGGTCCGGCACTTAAGGACCAGTGGCGGTCCTGGCATGTCACGTACTTTTACTCACCGTGCACCTGTAGGAGCACGGTGAGTAATACCGGGCACTGAAGTTGATCGCTCCAAGACCGGAGCAATCTCTTCCAGTGCCCCGTTTGACGTGCCGCCCTACGTGATCAGTCACGTGGGACGGCACGTCAAAGTTTCCCATGTGGTCCTTAAGGGACGGCATGCCCCCGGGACCGCTGGTCCTTAAGGGGTTAATCTTTCCTTATTTTGTTGTGTGTCCATGTTTCCAGAAAGCCTTCCAGCCATATATATATATATATATATATATATATATATATATATATATAAAAGAATAAGCCTCATTGCATAATTTATGGTACCTCACACACAGAACATAATTTATGTCTCCTCAGAAAACAAACACACATTGAACAGAACGTCTCATTACATCATTTATGTCTCATTAGGAGACACAACTCCCATTGGGTGATTCAATGGGGACATTACTGCTCCCACTGGGTGATTCAATGGGGGCGTGTTTATCATACAGGCAGTTGGCCTGCTCCTTCCAGTCCTCCCACCACTATCCAGCTGACAAAAAAAAATATAGCTGCCACTCGCTCCTGAAGTAGGGGATATCAATAATTTCTCCTGGTCCACACACACTCTCACTCAGGATCATGACCCCACAAACACACTGTTTCACCTCCCACAGATAATTATATCCCTCCATACACTCTGTGTCACCTCCCACAGATAATTGTAACCCTCCATAAACACTCTTTCACCTCTCACAGATAATTGTAACCCTCCATACACTCTGTTTCAGTACGAGGGTGTAATGTTTCCATAAAATACAAACTCAGGGATAAACTTAATAGCAACTCTTTCATTTAACCCTTTCAGTGCCAGAGGGGTACGCAACACATTGCTTTGCAATGCGTTGCGTACCCCTCTGGCACTCAAAGGGTTAACTTTTTTCATCTCTTCAGTCACCTGTCTGTTTTCAACTGTCACTCCTCCACTTCCTGCTTCCTGATTCCTGCCCTTTCTCCTTAAAGGGAGAGAGATGCTTTGCTGTATGTTACAGAGGGCAAGCCTCAAACACCACTTTCTATTTGATCCCTCAGCATATTGCTACGTTGCCTCAACTGAAGAGCCACTGTGTGTTATATTGCTATGTTACCTCAGCTTAAGTAAGGAGTTACTGTTCCCATTGGGTGATTCAATGGAGGAGTGATTTAAATCATTCAGGGAGTTGGCCTGCCCCCACTAACCAGCCCGCCCACCACTATCCAAGTGACTGAAAAACAAAATGGCTGCCACTTGCTCCTACACCACAGACTCACACACAAGCCACACACACACACACACACACACAAGCCACACACACACAAGCCACACACACACACAAAAGCCACACACACAAGCCACACACACACACACACAAAAGCCACACACACACACAGAGTCCCCAGGGGTCCCTCCACCAACCTGAGGCACACAATGAGCGGATCCAACAAAGAGAGGGTGGGATCGGCTCCAGTGTACCTTCATTTCTGGTATCCACAATACAACAATGCTTTCGGCTCCTGGTGCACAATGTGCTTCTGCTGCAGGAAGCCCAGCTGCTTCATGTAGCTCGGAGGCAGGCAGGCCCAGTACCAAATCCTTCATGTTCCCCCTTCATGAAGCACAACACTCCACCCCGGAACAGCCCGGTCATGCAGTCCTTCAAGGAGCTCTCTACAAGCAGCAGCTGGATGCGGCTATTACCCGTGGCTGAGGGGCTGGAGACAGACCATGCTGGGGCCACTCTGTAGTACACACTCTTACACACAAGCTTCTTCACCGCCGCTCTCTGCCTGCTGTCACACACCTGCATTGTGTAAGTACCCTGGCACAAAAAAATATACATGCTGCACTATAGCTGCTCCAACAACACACACCATCTCTGCACCAACCACACACACCATCCCTCCTCAGTTCCTGCTCTCGGTGCCCGGGCTGCGTCCCTAGTAACGCTCTTGGCCGAGGCCTGGGGCAGGAGGTGTCTTCCTGGCCAGGGAGCTGGGCCGGTGGTTGTCTGGCAGCCTCTGAGTGTGGATGTACAGAATCCACTTCAGGGACTGTGGACTCCATGACTCTCGCTACATACTGGGACAGCTGGTTATCCCTTTCAGTAACCAGAGGATTAAGTAACACAATGAGCAATGCCTTGCCTACCCCTCTGGCACTTACAGGACCGTAATAATATCTGTATGTGTGTGTGTACGCATGTATGTACGTGTGTATGTATGATCAATGTCTGTATATGTCACTGTATCTGTGTGTGTTTCTATGTATGGGTGAAATATGATTCTTTCTGCTTCACACAGTACACAAAAAAACATCATCAGTCAATACAGCTAAATGAAATGTACAATACAAACAAACACAAAACATTCTTACAAAATACCTTCAACATGCCACCTACAACATTTCAAACAAAAAATGCTACATAACACATACCCTACTACAATGACGGGCAACGCTGTCACATATTGCTAGTATATATATATATATATATATGTAAAATAGAGGCAACTTGCTTTCTATATTATGCACTTGCAGAATATGTAAAGTCTAAATAAAAGTTTACTATCCCTTTAAAGGAGCAGTAAACTTTTTATGAAAAAATATATATTGTAGGAATTTTCCTATTGAGTAAAATAAGGGTACTCCCACTGCCTAGAGATTTATATTTCCAGAGCTATTACAGTTTAAACCCATGTTTTTTTACATTAGCAGAGCCCTCTAGTGGTCAAATTCTAATTAGATTTCCTGTTAGATTCTAATGGAGACGACAGTCAGAAAAGTCAGAGACATACAGTTCTCCTTAGAATGTGATGGAAACTGCCTGTCACTTCCTGTCAGTTTGAACTTCCAGGACGTAAACACAGTAAATTCACTTCCTGATTATTTAAACTGCTATAAATTTTGAATAAAATATTTGACAGCGATGGGAGTGACCTTATTTTATTGGGCAGGAAATGCTCTGTAAAATATGTGTTTTCATAAAAAAAAGTTTACTGCTCCTTTAAATAGATACACTGATAACATACTGGTCATTTTGGGATCCAATGCTACATTCTTTACACTTTTTTTTTAGAGCCACAAACGAGATAACAGCGAATGAGAATATTGTAAATTTCTCAGATATTCCAACTAAACTTAAAGCAAATTATTTTGTGACAGACCAATACAGTAGATAGAAACAGCCTGCTCAGGTCTGTAATTTTTTATCCCACAAACACCACAAAATCAAAACAGAAACTCCTGAAGACAAGGGTGAAAAGGATATTATGTGGTCCTGTAATAAACAATGTAAAGATGTGTGAAACAGGACAAAAATTTGAGAAATTTGTGAAATGAGGGTAGCTTTTGGATAAGGTGATTGAATAACACAAACTACAAGTGGTACGTTTTCAGTTTATCTCTGGATATCATTTGAAAGTTAGTATAATATAAAATAAATTAAAGCTTCCATCATATGACAACTAAAAAAAAAGAGACATTTCTGCTGATTTCACCAATAAGATAATTGGTTGGTTATATGTTGTCTTACAGACAAAGAATGTTAACCTGTGACTAGTTACATCTATGACTTGTGGTACAATCAGTGGTGTAACTATAGGGGTCACAGGGGCTGCATCTGCGACCAGGCTCGTGCACTCCAGGGGCCCGGCCTCCCCCTGCGACCCCTCCGCCTGGCGCCTGCAATCTCCCGCTGGCGCTCTAGTAATGCAGAGAGCTGGGCGATTACATCATCTCCCAGCGCTTTATATTACTAAGAGGACCGCGCAGGCGCTCCAAGTAGGAGATGGGGGCATTGTGGACGGAGTCAATGTGGTCAGGGGGGCCAATGTGGGGTGGGGCCCGTGGCACTTCTTGTACCAGGGCCCGGAGGCTTCTAGTTATGCCTCTGGGTACAATACATTGAGTTACATAAGCCCATTAGTATAGTACCCTAAAATGAATTGGGCAAAACAAAATATATACTGTATAGTATCCTCACTGGGAGTTAAGCCAAATATTATCAGTGGTACAGTAACAGGACTTCATTAGGACAAAAAAAGTTATAGTTGTGTTGGGTGAATACAAATGTTTGTTAAAGGGATAGTAATATTTAGAAAATCAAGCAACTCAGATCATTTGTTATACTGAATAGTCCTGATGTCTGTGGCTCTCAAAGTTCATAACTTGATACTTATGCAGTAATCATATGATGAATTCTACCACTACTGCCCCTTTTCCCATTCTGAAACCTCCTCCCCTTGGATGTGACAGAGAATCATGATGAGGGACAATCTTCTGTCAGTTTTAGGAAAAACCTGTCTTTCTTTGTCAAGGAGGACAGGTTTTTCCTTATACTGACAGAGGGAATATTGTCTCTTGTTGTGATCTGTCCGGTCAAGTGACGGGACTTCAGATCTGAGCAGAGGCGGCTTCACAGTGGGAAAAGGGGCAGAAGAGGTAAAATTAATCATACAATTACTGCATAACTATTAAGTTATGAACTTTGAGAGCCTCAGATTAGGGGTGGGTGAAAGCTTTCACTGTGTTCCCATGAGAAATTCCATGTTAAACCATGTTGTTTGCTTTTTTGTGGAAAAATCCACTTTAAAACCAGCGATTAAAATATTCACATTTTTCGCCTATTGGCCAAAATTCTTCACCATTTTTTCAATGGCTAGAAAGTTTCCGCCCATTGATTTATGTGTTTTTCGCTATAAAAACGTGACATATTCCAGGAAGTGGAACATAATAGAAACAGCAACAAAGGTAGACGTGCTGAGCTGTTCTGCTGTGATCTTTTAGCACAACTGAAGCAGGAGAGGCTCACAGTGAATGCTCTCACTATGAGAAAGTAATACAAATAAGGAGGAAGTGAGCACTACAAAACCATTGCTGTCCAATCCCCCTAAATTGCCCCTAGGGATCTTGGATAAATGAATGGCAAGGAAGGAAGAAACTGGTAGTAATGAGAGCAGTACAAGTCAGTTGCCTGTGCCAGATGTGCTGCCTCTGATGCCACCATTGCTGTGCCTGCTGCCAGATGTGCTGTCCATGCTGACACCAGTGCTGTGCCTGCTGCCAGTGCTGCCCCTGCTGCTGCCAGTGCTGAACCTGCTGTCATCAGTACTGTGCCTGCTGTCAAATGTGCTGCCCCCGCTTCTACCAGTGTTGTGCCTGCTGCCAGT
This sequence comes from Rhinophrynus dorsalis, assembly GCA_037306005.1. NCBI lineage: Eukaryota > Metazoa > Chordata > Amphibia > Anura > Rhinophrynidae > Rhinophrynus > Rhinophrynus dorsalis. The sequence goes on along the minus strand of CM074718.1, from coordinate 279,878,767 downwards.
GCTGCCCCTGCTGCACCAGTGCTGTGCTGCTGCCAGTGCTGAACCTGCTGCCACCAGTACTGTGCCTGCTGTCAGACGCGAGCCCCTGCTTCCGCCAGTGTTGTGCCTGCTGACAGTACTGAACCTGCTGCCACCAGTACTGTGCCTACTGACATACGTGCTTCTCCACCTGTTCCCTATCCCTATCCCCTGAAGTTCTGGGTGTGGGAATATTTTTCTCTTGGGGCAGGCACAGTGCAGTCATCACCAACAGCAATGTGGACAATTTGTGACAAGTCTGTGAGAAGAAGACAGGAGGGAATACACCTTGGCACAACCGCCCTGATAACACACATGAAACACAGACACCATGACATTTATGTAAATCATGTTAAAGTCAAACACCCACCACAGAAATCAGTCACCACTGTTTCTGTACCCCCTGACACTCAGGAAATGCAACAAGAGGAGAGGTAGAGATCACATACGAGGAAGAATAAAGAAACCCAGGCAGAGACGAGTGAAACAACTAGCTCGCCATCAACTTTTTCCTCTAGGGTAACTACATCTTCTGCCAATCTCCATTTTTCATCATTACCTCCTCCGTCAAATGATAGCCACTCTGTAGATGTTAGGACGTGGCAGTTTGTGTCCACCAATTGCACACTGTGTGGTGCACTGACCACACATGGCAGTCTGATGGAGGAAAATCACAAGAAGGGCATCAAGCAGCATCTGAAGAGATTCCATCCCACAGAATATGCTAAGATCGTGGCAGGGAGTGTTCATCATTACTACATAACTGTCAAGTTCTCATGTGTCCTTGTTGGGTGTGGACAAGGGGTATAGTTACAGCAGCAGTACTTGGTTTCTGGTGTCATGGTGTTTGCATACATTTGTGCCCCCAGGGGTTATTTATCACACACACACCGTGCTCATTGCAGTTGCTGATGAGAGGCACAGTTCCTGCTCTCAGGGGTAAAAAATGATATTCTAATAGCTCAACACACCCATGATTTTGGAGGAGGGGCAGGTGGAGAAGAATTATTGGCCAACTTCCACAAATACTGGGGGCTACTTATTGTGCTGCTACTGCCTCAGGCGCATCATTGGAGCTAGTCATGGCAAGTGGAATCTTCATAGTCCATTACCCATGTTACTGCTACTGTTGATCACATCCCCTTTCAGCTGCTTAATCATCCTGCTGCTTAACCCCTTAATGACGCTTGACAGGACTGACACGTCATGGAAGCAAAGAAAAAAAATGCTCTGTGGTCCTTAAGTGACAGCCGCATGCACAATCGGATGTCCTTAAGGGGTTAAACAACTCAGCAGTAACAAGAATAGCAGTCTCAAATTCCACATCTACATCAGGGCATTTGGTAATGGCCAGTGACCACTGGCCAACAGGACATGACCTGCTGGTACTAGGCCAGAAGGGCCTATTTTTGTTTTCTCAGGGCTTGTGCTTTTTAAAAAAAAATAAAACAAATAACAAAAATAATAAAAAAAACCATAGTCGTACAAAAAAAAAAATTGGGGTGTGTTTCTAACAAACCTAAGTCCTACAAATCAATGTTTCCTTAGGGCTTGTAACAACAAATCAAACAAATAATAATCCTCTGCAAAATAATCATGTCAAGTATCAATCTACCCCAGTGGCAGCTTATGTCAGGGGGTTCCTGTCTCTATCACTTTACATACAAATGTCTTATTTTAATTTTTATTTTTTTAACTGTCCCCCCAATACCAGTCAAGAAACCCCCCAAAACAAATTCCCTGTTCAACTGATTAATTCCTCAGACTCCACCTACCAACACAGGCACCGTCCTCAGGCCCCTTTTATACCATGTCTTATGGGCTTTTTAATTGTTTTTAGGATTTATTTTTTTATTAACTGGCCCCCAGTCCCAGTAAACAAACCCCCCAAAAAACATTCCCTGTTCAACTGATTATTTTTCTTTACACCCCACCAACAAAGGAACCCTCATGTCCCTTTTGTACTATGCCTTTGAGAAATAAAATAATATTTATTATGTGTTGCGTGTAAATTAAATGTTCCCATTTATTTCATTGTAATGAGCTAGGCAAAAACAGAAGAAAAAACAGCACTTTTCGCAGGAAGTGTCATTATTCGCCGATTTCAGTTTGAGGCAAAAAGTTTCGCCCATCCCTACCTCAGACATCAGGACTATTCAATATAATAAATGATCTGAGGTGCTTGATTTTCTAAACATTACTATCCCTTTAATGGCGTAATTTGATTTAGGCCAAAAATATTTATACAAACCTGTTCACTGTCATTTTAACTCTCTAAGTGCCAGGGAAGGCATGCAATTTGGTGCGTATTTCTCTTGCATTCAAAGGGTTAAATATATTTTTCTCATCACAATTCACTCATCAAGTTTTCCCACTTTACAATTTATTTTTATTTATAGCAGCCACAGTTTGTTTTTACCTTATAAATGTTTTTAGGTTACTCTTCTTGTGATATAGCAGTTATAATTTTCAGACATTCATTTGTACTATCTTATATGACTGCACGATACATATGATACCAAGATTTGGTATATCCTACTACACACTCAAAGCATTTAGTAGTGAGTAAGGCTTTTGGAGGTGTTCAGTAGATTGAACTAAGTGATGTTTATCCCCATTGCCAAGTAAAAACATATCATCAATATACTGTCACCAGACCACCAGGTCCACTCCAGATGTCATTGGCTTCAAAGTATCTGGCGGTAATTGCAATGATTATGCCAGAAATAATTATGATTCTGATTGACTCAATAATTAATTTCATCCATGGGACTTTCAATTCAGCTGCTGAATATAAATATTAATATTATTGGAACCTGAAATAGATTTTTTTTAATAGATATTGCTAGGAGAAATTGGGGGAATAATGATAGGAGATGGTCTGGATATTCTTAACAATAACATGGCGCTATTTGGATTTGTATATATATATTTATTGATGTATTTTTAATTGATTGTGATTATAGTTAAATTTTAGTGTTTAGATGCTGGTTAAGATGGATCACTAGATACTATATTAATGTTTAATGTGTTAAAAAACTTTTATAGCATGATTTTGTGTCTAAGGAGACCAATAAATGAATCCAAATATTTATAATTTAGTACACAATTGTATTCATTTTAATAAGAATGCAAAGTCCTATAATATCTTTTTATTTTATTATGTTTTAATAATTGTGTACAAATATAAGTTTTATATTTAATCCTAGAAAACCAAACAAAGCATTTACTATGTATAAATATTTCTAAACTGTTTTGGAGCTGAAGGCAGAAGTTGGCATCCTGAAGGCACCAAATGACTTAAATGGATAGTAGCGTGACATTTTTATAAAATGGAATCTCAAAGCTATTAAAAACTAAACTAAATGACTCATGTCTTATCTCTCAAACCTTTATGGTTTTTGAGAGATAATCGCAGCGAAAGTCCCCCCCCTCCCCTTTCTCTGATTTCAGCGTCTAGCTGTCAGCAGGTGAAACCGGTCCCAGGACCGTCGGAGGCTTTTCAGCAGAGCCGAGATCAAGCGACATAAAGAGTAGTGATGATCGAGCACCCCGATGCTCGGGTGTTCGGGTGCTCTGGCCGAGCGCCCCCGGAGGCTCGAGTGCTCGGCTGAGCACCCGAGCCCCATTGAAGTCAATGGGAGGACTCGAGCATTACACCAGGCACCCCCTGCTCTGATGAGGGGAGGGTGCCTGGTTCATAGGAAAAGGTCAGAAAATGCTGGAAACACCACAGAAATGGTTCAGGGACAGCATAGGGAGGATGTCTGGATGCATCTTGGACTCCAACGTCGCTGCTGGGAACGATGTTTCGCCCGTAGTACGCCATTTTTACAGACTGACCGTAAAACACACAAAAAGGAAGATAAAAACTAATCTGCGGCTAGGCACACTAAACAATATGTGACGCTAATCTGCGGCTAGGCACACTAAACAATATGTGACGTTAATCTGCGGCTAGGCACACTAAACAATATGTGACGCTAATCTGCGGCTAGGCACACGAAACAGAATGTGACGCTAATCTGCGGCTAGGCACACGAAACAGAATGTGACGCTAATCTGCGGCTAGGCACAGTGAACAGAATATGTGACGTTAATTTGTGAATTTGCACACTAAACAGAATGTGACAATAATCTATGGCTAGGCACACGTTTAAAATGGCCCTTTTTGTCGCTGCGTTGTAAAATAATTGGCCCTGTGCACCTAACAGAATATGTCAGCTTGTCACTGCACTGTGAAATATTTGTCCCTGTGCACCTAGTACAATGTCACCTTAGAACATGTCCCCCCCCAAAAAAAATTAAATTCTGCCACCCCCAAAAAAAATTAAATGCTGCCCCCACACACAACAGTCCTAAAAAGGACTTTTGGGTCTTGAAAGAGTTTCAACAATTTTATTCTCCCTACACTGACTTCCTGTGCATCTAGTATTATATGTCACCTTAGAAATATCCCCCCCACAAAAAAAAAGGAAATTGTGCCCCCCCAAACAAAATATAAATGCTGCCCCCACACACAACAGTCCTAAAAAGGACTTTTGGGTCTTGAAAGAGTTCCAACAATTTTATTCTCCCTACACTGACTTTCCCTGCCTAAGCGCATCTCTCCCTGGCTAAGAATGAGCCGAACTCGCGCGTCGGGTGCTATACAGCACCCGATCACGGGTTCTGGCCAGCCAATCAGTGTAATGCCAGCAGCCAACATGGCTGCTGGCATTACACTGATGTCAGAGCCTCCCCGCACGTTTATTGGCTGCGCAGCAGCCGCGAAACGTGCGGGGAGGAGACCCGAACATGGCGGGCGAGCACATGCGGTACTCGTACGAGTACCGCCATGTGCCGAGCAGAGCGATGCTCGAGCCGAACCGAGCTTCGGCCGAGCATGCTCGCTCATCACTAATAAAGAGTTACTTCACTGAAGCTGTCTACAAAGTGTGCTTGCAAACCAGCTGCTGTTAGGCTACAATTCCTATCATGGGCTGAGGAGGTTGGCAGAGGAGGATGGAAATTATGGTTCAAAAGCAGCTAAAAGTACCACACTGGGCAATCCTCAACCAGCTGCATTGACCTTTAGACACAGACCCTTATAAAATACATTTTAGGAGATGTTACTGCACCTCATTAGAAATTCTGAGCTTGCCCCCAGATGTTAAATATGTGATTAACACTTTAAAGACAAAATGTAGTTATATTTCATTGCCTCCTTGTTTACTGTCAGCAGAAACGTTCATAGGATACAAACATTTTTCACAAAAGCAGGTTTTGTTTTGTTGTACTCATAGCAGGCAATTGAGTGGAAAATACTACTTGACCGAGATTACATTATGTGTATGTATGTATGTGTGTATATATTTATATATATACAATATTTGTAATTATTACTCTGTACACCAGAACAGATAAGCAACTGAAGAAAAAATAAATTAATTAATTGAAAAAAAAATAAAAAAAATAAAAATATATATATATATATATATATACTTTTCCCCGTAAAGATCCCGGACGGGGATCCAAACGTTGCTCACAATAAAGCTCATTTGATACTCATGAAAAGAGTGCTGATCCTTTGAAATGTATTGAGAAACATTTATCGAGCACCCAGATATCTGTCATATATTGACGAGAGTGCTCCCTTTATCGATATATGGGGGGGGAGAAAAAAAAATGCAGGAGATGGTAATGGAGTGGGGAGAATTAAAAAAGTTTGCACATGTGAAGAATGTTTAATTCTCCCCACTCCATTACCATCGCCTGCATTTTTTTCCTTCTCCCCCCCCCCCACAATCCTTACAAAAGGTATTTACGACCCTCTGCAACAAGAGTGTAGATTCTCTTGTCTTATCAGTAGTTATGTTTTTTTAACCCAACACACAGCTAAACTTTGAATTGTATGTATCACTGTGAATTCTGTGTCCTTTTACTCAGAAATGCTTTAGACTTGAGAAAGGGAGGTTCTCCCGAAAGCTTGTCAATCCAAAATTCTGTTAGTCCAATAAAAAAGGTATTACAAGATACTTTTGTTTGTTATTTTACATCTGCATCACTGGACTAATACGGCTAAAATCTCCACTATATATATATATATATATATATATAAAACTACACACACATATAGTATTAGCATAAATGAGCAAGGGCTAGTCCAGCTAGTCCAGAACTACACGGGAGGATCTTTTCAATGATCTCAAGGCAGCTGGGACCATAGTCACCAAGAAATCAATTGGTAACGCACTACGCCGTGAAGGACTGAAATCCTGCAGCACCTGCAAGGTCCCCTGCTCAAGAAAGCACATGTACAGGCTCGTCTGAAGTTTGCCAATGAACATCTGAATGACAGAGGAGAACTGGGTGAAAGTGTTGTGGTCAGATGAGACCAAAATCAAGCTCTTTGGCATCAAATCAATTTGCCATGTTTGGAGGAGGAGGAATGCTGCCTATGACCCCAAGAACACCATCCCCACCGTCAAACATGGAGGTTGAAACTTTATGCTTTGGGGGTGTTTTTTTGCTAAGGGGACAGGACAACTTCACCGCATCAAAGGGATGATGGACGGGGCCATGTACCGTCAAATCTTGGGGGAGAACCTCCTTCCCTCAGCCAGGGCATTGAAAATGGGTCGTGGATAGATATTCCAGCATGACAATGACCCAAAACACACAGCCAAGGCAACAAAGGAGTAGCTCAAGAAGAAGTACACTAAGGTCCTGGAGTGGCCTAGCCAGTCTCCAGACCTTAATCCCATAGAAAATCTGTGGAGGGAGCTGAAGGTTTGAGTTGCCAAACACCAGCCTCGAAACCTTAATGACCTTGAGAGGATCTGCAAAGAGGAGTGGGACAAAATCCTTCCTGAGATGTGTGCAAACCTGGTGGCCAACTACAAGAAACGTCTGACCTCTGTGATTGCCAACAAGGGTTTTGCCACCAAGTAGTAAGTCATGTTTTGCAAAGGGGTCAAATACTTACTTCACTCAGTAAAATGCAAATCAATTTATAACTTTTTTGAAATGCGTTTTTCTGGATTTTTTTGTTGTTATTCTGTCTCTCACTGTTCAAATACACCTACCATTAAAATTATAGACTTATCATTTCTTTGTCAGTGGGCAAACGTACAAAATCAGCAGGGGATCAAATAATTGTTTCCCTAACTGTAAAAGTGAAATGCCTATGCTGAAGCAAGTTACAGATCATTAAAGTGGAATTTCATCTATAACGAACTTCCTTCCATATAAATAAAGAGGTAAACCTGACTGTAAATAGTAATTTTATTTCTTTTATCACTGCATTTGTAAATGTGTACCTTTTGATGTAATTCTTTGTTGCCCGTGGTACAAGCTGTACCATAGACACGTAAATCTCTTTCCTCTCTGTGGAGGAGCTCCCACACCCCACCTTCCCATTTCAGACGTTGCAGGAAGTGCACAAGATCAACGTCTGAAAATGGGAAGGTGGAGGGAGGGAGTGTAGAACACCTTGGCCCAAGAGAAGGAGCAGGGTTACAAACACAGATTGATTTGGATTAGGGCGGGGGAACACTCCCAATCTTTTACCACTTTGCCTTATGAATGCACAGGGACAGTAAGTTAAATTTAAGTGTTAGCAAACCATTTTTTGAAAAAATATTGGAGGAGTCTTTTACGGTAGGTGATACTTCCGCTTTAAGCACTATATATAACAGGAATCACAGTATACAGCTTAAATCTACAAAAAGCCTGCAAGATAAAATTATGGAGCAAAGACTGATGAGCAAGGTGATCTATCAGATTGTAACAAAACATGGCTTATTGATGTGTGCTACTAAAATAGAACTGAGACATGTTGGATAGAAGAAGTAAAGAGGTATGCATTTAATAATAACCTAACAAGCCACATATTGTATATACTCATTAATGACCATCTTATAATGGTGAAATTTTTTTTGCATATGTAGTAATAATGCCAAACTCTACTGGCAAAAATAGCATACATAATACCATAGATCTGTGGGTTAGATATTCACTAAGATAAATTTGTTCTTCAGTCTCCTGTGTGTACTTAATCCAAGATGCAGGTTCACTTTAAGACCTCTTTATGCTCCATTTTCCTATGTCTGCATACTGACTTCAGAAGCACCTGGTCACCATGACTTCAAATTGTAAATGCCAGTTCTCCACCTCTCACTTCCACCAATCTCCCTCCCTCAAATAGGCCTAGATTCCATGGCATAATTTGTTTTCTTTGACACATTCCCATTGAAGTATATGTAGAAATTTATGTATAAACCCCTTTATAAAGCTAGAAACTGCAGTGGAATCCAGACAATAAGTTGACAGAAGTGGAATAACAGTGGTATAACATCAAACATTTATCAATATTAATAATTATTTGATCAGCAATGTCTATTAAGATTAATTCAGTGATCAAAGATGGTTAATTCAGCTATGACAGAAATAGAAATTTAGTCAATTTCTACAATTGTAATCAGCACTGAGAACATAATTATCACATGGTGCCACACTCAGATATATTTTCAGCAATAAACATTAAGCTTTTCAAAACTGTTCATCTGACGACTTTGACTAATATACAATACTGAATACAGTTTTCAGATTAAAAAAACTTAATTCAAAGTGGCAGGGCCATTTTAAGACATGCATTCTCCTCTGGCTGCATAATGAATTACTGACCATAGAAGCAACTGGTCGCTGTGACTTTTTATTGTGAATGACAGACCTTCTTCCTTATGTCCCCTCTCTTTCCCCGTCATTTCAATATATATTAGTAGTATAAAACAGCAAACATAGGACTTGAATAGGGGTGAAACTAGCAACATTTATTTGAACAGCATTTGATCTATTTGGGAACAATCCCAATTAAAAAAAGATTCAATGATCAAATATGATATTGATGACTCCCTGAACCAAATGCTCCAACTCTTCAGTCAATACCTAAAATTGAAAGTTATTATTCAATATAGACAGTGTTTCTCTATGCTAATCCTTGGTGCACACAAGCAGTACATGTTTTCTGGATATCCCTGCCTAAGCACAGGTGATTAGTCAGTGGCTCAACCATGGTGATTGAACTTCCTTGTGTTTAATGATATATATATATATATATATATATATATATATTTAAAATCTGGCCTGTTGGTGTGCCCTGAGGACAGAAGCTGAAAATCACTGCTTAATGCAGTCTAATACATAGTCATCTACTGTCATACCTGCTTTATGGGACTGTCTTTCTCCTTGAGGCTATTTTCTTACTTGGCCCAAAGGTGTCTTAGCCATGGCATGCACACTTTCATTACTTTTCTACTGTTATTGGAAGCTGCATCTTGTCACATGCATGTGCAGTTCCCACCAGAATATTATTTATACCTGACAGTGAGTCCCCAGCTTGCTCAAGCAAGAGTCCTGTGTACCAGGCCTTTAAGTTTGTCTTCAGCCATGTATCTGAGCTGCCTTCCCTGACCTTTTACTTTATCTGTGAATGCTTCCTGTCCTGACCTTTGGTTTTCTCTATGACTGTGAACCTATGCCACTTGCCCTGATCTTTCTCTTTGTCTTCTCCTTGTACCAGTGCTGCCAGTCCAGTGTCATATATACCTTATCTTCATGAGTTGTTATAAACATTAAAGTACAGGCATGTCATGTGAATAAAAGAAAAAACATATTCAGATGGTGGTTAGCATCATTCTGCGCTTCTGCTACCCCTCCTATGATATGGTGACCCAGTCTAATGGGGTACAGATTTTCTCGTGTGACTAATAACTACTAAATGCACTCTCTGACACTCAAAGGGTTAAGTTTGGCCTCCTTCAAAGTTCACTATCTATCTGATATTTTGAAATTAAAAAACACACATTCTTGTTTTGATTGTTTTAGTGCTATTTACTCAAATATTCTACATATTTGTTGTCTATTTCCTTTTTAAAATGTACTGTCTCTTTGGATGGATGCAGTAAAGTTTGAAGTGTAGGATATATTCAGGGATATATGAAGTGGATATATTCAGGGAAAGTGAAGCAGTTCTGGAGCAAAACATGCAGCATAGGGAACAACCAAAAATTACAGATAATTTAAAAGGGATTTAACCATTCAACAGACATTTTCACTGGTTTCAAGAGGTTAAAAGACAAATTTAAGTCAAAGATTTGCTTGCTCCAGAATTGCAGCACTTTTTCTTGCTGCATCAGGTATTTCTGATTGCATTCCACAGAGCAACTCACTCATTTCTTTTCATCTCCTTCCTTAATGTGACAGTCAATGCCTGAGTAAGTATTGGTTTGTTCTGAAAATGTTCTTTAAAAGGCAGAAGTGGAAACTTGCCCTTGGGAGTGATATACAGCATAAGTTAGATATTAATCACAATGTAAAATCATTGCTTCAGGAGTTCTGCTACATGCCCTGTGCCCACTGAATGCACGCCTCATTGGTTTCTAATTAATTTTAAGATCAGTCTACGTTTTAGCCTGCATAAACATTCACAATATAAAGTGAACAAAATGTTCACTACCCAGCAGTTGTGGACTACAATTTACATCATCCCCAGCCTCCTATTTTGCTGGCTGGGAATGATGGAAAATGTTATCATCAACAGTTAGAGGATCTCAGCTTTCCTGCCTCTGCCATAAGGACGGAGTTCTCAAAGTTTGCAGTATTAAGATAGACATACATACATCTAAGATAGTGTTTACACCTGCTGTCATGTATCTGAGAGAGAAGTAAATAACATTGTCACATAACATCTCATTGGTATCACAGTATAAAATAAACTGGCAATCAATGTGCTGACTCAAGTAAAATATGATGTAATTCAGAATTGGGTTTACCATTAAACACAATCAAGAAGCTCTTCATTATCACCTCATCTGCCATATGGTTATATAATGCAAGGCCAGATGTACTTCTAACGTAAACTGTAAGCATGATGGATGTCTTCCATAGAAAACAAGTGTCTAGGTAAGGTAGTGCCCTGGATTGCAGCTTGTCTTTCAATATAAATTTAAACTAACTGATTAGTAATTATAGGCTTCTAGGGCAAACTTCTGTGAATCTATTTAATGTGATCAATGCTATAATAATAAAACCTTCTAAAGAGATAATCAATCTTCTTCAAGCAGCTTGTTACCTTTATGAGGTTTAGTCTTCTCAAAATTGACTCTTGGAATCTTGCTGCTTTAGAATATGTGCAAGTTTCTTGCTTATCATTTGTACTTTACAGCACCCAAAACTATTCTTTGCAAGAAAGAAAAAAACCTAATGTAAGGGGAAAAGGAAATAGAAAACTACTTTATAGGACACACCTAATTTTCCTCTATGTAATTCAGTATTGACTTTCACTGATTAAACCCATTAAAGTGAGCACAAATAATGGAAAAAGAAATTAAAAAATAACTTTTATTAAGTGAATAACAAAACCATGTAGGGAGAAGTGCTTTATTGAATCAATGACAAATTAAACACACAAAAAAGGGTGGCCTAGCTGCTGGTGAAAATGGCCGCTTGATCCTGTTCTCCTGGGCCTCTTGGTTTGACCCCTGAAATATTTCCCTCTTGTGGGTCGCATGTCAGCCTCCTTAAGTATAGATTTACTGTCTAATGCTGGGTCCTAGGAAGTGGGTTGCAACAAAAGCCCAAAAACGGGAAGATTTCTGCTTTCTTGCCGATCCGTCATCATGTGTGTGCGGACTCGGACTCACCGCTGAAGCTGCATCAGGAGAAACTTGTACTTTTGTCCAGTGGTAACATACCTCCCGAGGTCTGTATAGAGACAGGACCTGTGGGGTTCTCACATTCGGCCAACTACCCGCAGAATAAGGAGAACCTCCCTGCAATGGTGTCCTCGCCTGTTCCCCTCACCAGGGATGATTTGGTGCCCTTTTTTTTTTATTTTATTTTATGATTGATTCTTTATTGGAATAAGAATAATGACAAAAGGAGAAAGCATATTAATGACAAGAGAAGAGCATCCATGCATTGAAAGCATATACATCATATGAGTACAATAAATAAACCGAGCGAATATAGAAGCAACTATAGTAGACAAATGTGACAGCCTGGCATTCTTATTCCATATTATTATGACTAGAAAAAATAGAGAGAGAGAAATAGAGAAAGAAGAGAAAAAACAAAGGGAAAGAAGAAAAGAAGAAAGAGAGAAAAGCCCAAGAGATGGGGGGGGAAGAGTAAGACTAGATACAGAATTAGAGGAAGATCGAGAAACAGAAGCAGGTCGAGCAGAAGCAAGTCGAGCACTCTGGTGAGCAGGCAGGTAGCACCCCACAATGGATAAGCCAAGCTAGGGATACACGTCCAGAGCCAACACCTAGGCATCCTGGACCGAGTGCCAAGTCGGGAGGACAGAGGTCCATGTAGCATAGTCCCCACCTCTTTTGAGCATAGACATCCGGTGGAGTAGGAGGGATTCTCTAGTCCTTGAATGCCATTCACTGACTGTAGGTAGAACTGGATTCTTCCAATGAATGGGAATAAGGGATTTCACTACAGAGAGCATCAAAATAATAAGTGACCTCTGCTGTTTAGGAAGACGGGGGAGGCCATGGAAAAAGAGGAACGGAAGAGGGTCAAAATCCATTGTGATATCAAAGAATTTATTAATAATGTCTCTAAATCCCTTCCAGTAGGGAAGTAACAGGGGACATGACCACCACAGGTGTAGAAGGGTTCCTCTATGTCTTGAGCTTCTCCAGCACATAGGACTGATCTCCGATGAGATCTTATTTAATTTAACCGGAGTATAGTACCAACGATAAAGGAATTTGTAATTAAATTCTAATATACGAGATGATATAGACACATTAGCATGCAGGCCCCAAATCGCAGTCGTCCGAAAGAAAAGCAGTTCCTAGTTCAGAATTCCAAGCAGCTGTATACGGAGGATCCTTTACAGACAACTCGAAAGGAGTGAGGTCTCTAGAAGCTGCTACTTTAATGTCCGAGACGGAAAAGAAATGTTTAAGGCGGAGGTAACGCCGTATCTCATACGGGGAGAGGTCCCAATGAGTTTGAAAGAAGGAAAAATCACGGACAGCAGGGCCTTCAAAAAAGTCCCGAAACAGAAGAGTAGGGCTAGAAGACCAGGCAGAGATTTGGTGCCCTTTTTGACCAAAGATGACATGAAGCTGTTCACTGTGGATCTTAAGATGGACTTGAAACAAACTGTCAGGTCTGCATTATCGAAGGACCTTGGTCAGTTGGGTCAGAGAAAACAGGTCTTGGAGGATGACAGGGAGGCATCGTGAACACAGATGTAGGCTCTGGAACAGACTGTTACCTGCCATGAGGATACCATCTTTTTCCTATTCTCCAGGTTGGAAGACCTGGATAGCCGGGGCTGCAGGTGTAACATAAGGATTAAAGGATTCCCTGAGTCTGTACCCGCTAAAGATCAGCACTTCATAGTTTATTTGCTGAACTTCTGGGGGACTCAGATTCCAGGATCTTTAACCCCTTAATGACCCATGACGTGCCAGGACCGTCATGGGTAGAATTGCGTTAAGGACCCATGACGGTCCTGGCACATCATGGGTTAAAATCTCCCATCGCCCCGCACAAAGCAATGGGAGAGTGCGGGTGGCTGTTGCTAACTGTTCCAATACCAGAGCACTTAGTTTCAAACAGTAGCAACATTGTTGCAACATGTGATTTACAAATACTGTTCCTGTCACATCTCTCTGTCTCCCTCCATCTTACACACTGCTCACTGCTGAGGTGGAGAGAGACCGAGAGACATCTTGCTGCTGTATTCCACAGCCTGTTCCAGCATTCCTGTTAAACAAAAAAAAAAAAAAAAACACAGAGTAAAATCAAAACTAACCCCTTGATCACTGTGGTTGCAGTGATCAATACATCCCCCCCCCCCAGAACACTCTAGTAGTGATCATTTTGCTGCAGATCAGCTTTAGCTGATCTATGGTACTTGTCCCAAATAAATTAAATTTTTTTTAAATGTTTTAATAAAAAAAATGATTTAGTGAAATTTTAGGTAGTTTAGCTAGGTAGATGGGTAGGTTTAGTCGTCATGCGTTAGGAAAAGGTTTAGGGTTAGATTTAGGTTTAGGAGTAGAGTAGGAAAAAAAAAAACAAAAAAAAATTATTTAAAAAAATATTTTTTAAAGATCTTTAGAATAAACAATTATAGTTAAGGTAGGTAGTTCAATTTGGTTAGGTAGGTTCAGGGAATACGTGAGTTAGGGTAAGGCTTAGGGAAAAAAAATTATGTTATTTAAAAATGTATTTTATATTCTAAGCCAGTTTAAATAGGTAGTTGTGTTGTGTTAGGTAGGTTCAGGGAATATGTGAGTTAGGGTAAGGCTTAGGGATAGATTTAGGTTTAGGAGTAGTATAGGAAACCCCCCTCCCAAAAAAAAGCTTATTTTATTTAAAAATTGATTTTATATTATAAGCTAGTTTAGATAGGTAGTTGGGCTGGGTAGGTTCAGGGAACATGTGGATTTGGGTAAGGCTTAGGGATAGATTTAGGCTTAGGAGTAGAGTAGGGAAAAAAAATAAAAAATACCAAAAAAAATTTATCATAGGAATATTGACTATTTGGGGTGAGAGTTAGGTATTGTTAGGTATAGAATTTAGTAATTTATTTAGTTTTGAGTAGGTGTATACAATGCAGCAGAGGTACAGTTTAGAAGAGGTATATTCCTTTTTGGCATCTGACTCAGAAGCCACAGACACTGCATCAGACTTTGACATCACTCAGTTTTCGGAGAGTGAGAGTAGCTCTAGTGATGGTGCTGGGCCTTCTGTCAAAAAAAGATGCGCTGCCCCAGCAACTGCCCCAAGAGCTACCCTGGCAAATGCCCAAAGAGCTGCCCAAAAACCTTCCCAAAGAGCTGCCCTAAGAAATGCCCCATGAGCTGCCCTAAGAAATGCCCCAAGACCTGCCACAAGTACTGCCACTCCTGCTGATGAATGGGTATCACCAGCCAATTTATGCCCACAAATTCCTGAATTCACAGGCAACCCAGGAATTCAAGTGGAGGTGGCAGCATTTAACCATTGTCAGTTTTTTTTATTTATTTTTGGGGGAAGAGATTTTGGGGGAAATTGTGTCACAAACCAATTTATATACAGCCCAATATATTGCTGCCAACCCATCAGCGTTCGTTTCCAAGGAAGAAATATGGCAACCCACATACTTTTTAGAATTCAAGAAATTCTGGACCCTAACAATGACAATGGGAATAATAAACACATGAAGTAT
Organism: Rhinophrynus dorsalis; assembly: GCA_037306005.1. Taxonomy (NCBI): domain Eukaryota; kingdom Metazoa; phylum Chordata; class Amphibia; order Anura; family Rhinophrynidae; genus Rhinophrynus; species Rhinophrynus dorsalis. The sequence continues at coordinate 279,863,526 of CM074718.1, read as the reverse complement.
TAGATCATACTGGAGTAAAAAACCCATATGTGGTACCCATATATTCTCCAAAACAATGACCAGGAATAGATATGAAATGATTTTGCACTTTATGCACTTTAGCGATAATACCCTGTGTCTCCAAAAAGAACACCCCCAGTATGATAGACTGTTCAAAATTTGCCCCCTAATAAATCATTTACAGGAAATGTTTGCCCAAGTGTATACCCCCCAAAAACACATAAGTATGGATGAATCCCTTATGAAATATAAAGGCAGGTTAGGTTTCAAGCAATACATCCCCTCCAAGCGATCCAAATTCGGTATTACATTTTAGAAATATAAATATAATGTGCTGCAGGTTATACCCAGGCTTTTCAAATTCATGAGGGCAAGGACAGCCAGCTTGATCCTCCTGGTAGCCCCGAATCTCTGGGAATGGGAAAATAGTTTGGGTTCGAATTTACCCCTTATTAAATAAAGGATATCATTTATATGTTGACAACTACTACACCAGTCTACTTTTATTTAAGTCACTTTTTTATTGTGACACCGTGGCCTGTGGCACTGTTAGGCGCAATTGCAGGGAGATACCCAAATAACTAGTTAAAAAACTAAAAAAAGAGACAAAAGAGACAAAAGCTGACAAAAGAGACAAAAGCTGATGGCAGTTAAGTTTAAGGACAGAAAAGAAGTATACATGCTTACCACCATGCATGAGGACAAATCTGTGGCAGTCTTTGTTCGTGGTAGAAGGGGGGTACTGAGAAAGCCAGTCTGCATCAGAGACTACAACAAGCACATGGGGGGAGTTGATCTGTGTGATCAACTCATGCAGCCGTACCTCACCATGAGAAAGTGTAGGGCATGGTACAAAAAGCTTGCCATTTACATGATGCAGACTGCAGTATACAATTATTTTTTGATTTTCAAATTGGCAAACCCCACTCCAAAATTTAGGTTTTGCAGTATCAGCTCCATCTTATTTCCCAATTTTTGTTTCAAGGGGCAACAGAAATAATTCCACCAAGACACGGGGTAGTACACTTTATTTATAAAATCCCCCCAACCCCCCAAAAGAAAAACCCACAAAAGTGCTGCAGGGTTTGTTACAGCAAGGGAATACAGACAGACACCACCGCTTACTGTCCTGATTACCTTTCCAAACCTGGCCTCTGCATTGGTGACTGCCTCAAACAATACCATGCAGGCACAATGCAGTAGTGCTGCAAAGTTTATTTTATCATTTGGCCACTTTTTCCCCCTGAAATATCCTGTTTTTTTTATTTTTCAAAACACCTACCTCCTTAGAGCTAACACTATCAAAATATAATGGGAAGCAAAGCACCCTAATGGAAACACACATGTTCCCTACTGGGCCCAGTAGCTCCCCCAAACTCTGACAAACCTATGCATATGGGTCATTGCCTTACTCAGATGATGTAACTCACCACTAATGTAAAGCTCTTAAAAAATCTGCAAATATCATCTGTTTGAAGTCCAGAGCAACACTAAAATATGTGTGAAAAAATTGTATTTCTCTTCCTTACTGCAGGATTTGGGAGGGATTGGTGATAGAATGGTAGCAAAAAAATTGATAAAATGCAAATAGAATGAAAGCCAGGGTTGTCTACTCTTCTACAACATTTACTTTTGGGGGTAAAATTCATTGCAGCATTGCCAAACAGCCCGAAATGAGACAAAGCACCACCTGTAAAAATGGCATGTCTGTAAAAGGAAAAGCATACGTTCTAACTGGGCCCAGTAGCTCCCCCAAACCCTGACAAACCTATGTATATGGGGCATTTCTGAACACTAATCAATGCAGTTTATAAAATCTTCTCCTATCCTGTGCTTGAAATTCACATCAAAATTGAAATCTAAGTCTGAAAATTGCTGAATTTTTTACTTACGTCACGTTTTACAAGGGATTGGTGGTAAAATGGCTGTGTAATAAAATGGAAAACACACCTAAAATGAAGGCCTGGGGTGTCTACTTTCCAAAAATACACACTTTTGTGGGGAAATCTTAAAATGGAGTACTGTTATACAGCCCCAAATGAGAAATGGCACCAGTGACGCAAGCTGTGAGAATTCAAAGTGTGAAACTGGAAATGCGCATATTCCAATTTGGGCCCCGGAGCTCCCGCCAAACCATGAGAAAGCTATGCATATGGGTTATTGGAGCACTCAGAAGAAGGATCTCAACACTAAACAATTAGTTTTGAAAATCTTCAGCTATCAGGTGCTTGAAATTCACATCAACATTGAAGTGTGAAAAACGCTGAATTTTTTTCTTGTGTCAAGATTTACAAGAGATTGGTGGTAAAAGGGCGGTGTAAAAAATTTGACAACACACCTAAAATGAAAGTCTGGGGTGTCTACTTTCCAAAAATATACAGTTTTGGGGGGAAATCTTAAAGTGGAGCACTGTTACACAGCCCCAAATGAGAAATAGCATCAGTGACGCAAGCTGTGAAAATTCAAAGTGTGAAACTGGAAATGAGCATTTTCCAATTTGGGCCCCGTAGCTCCCCCAAACCAAGAGAAAGCTATTCATATGGAGTATTGCCACACTCAGAAGAAGAAGCTGAACACTAATCAATGCATTTTTTTTAAATATTCAACTTTTCCATATTTGATATCAACAGCTATACTGAAATGTAAGTGTGAAAACTGCAAAAAAAACAAAATATTACCACAATTTTGGAATATATTTCTGGAAAAATAGCTGTTGTCTACTTTTCAGAAACATTTTTGGGGTCTGGCACCGTCAACTAAGCTATGATACTCACATGCCAAATGTTGAAAAATTACAGGTTGTAAATAATGGTGTCCATCTTGTAATATTTACCTTGTAAATATGAGAAAGGGATTGAAATACTAGGCATATGGGGTATTCTCATATTCAGGAGAAGCAAATTAATATATTTATGGGTATTTTTTGTAATGAACTAATATACAAATCCTGACAGGAAAATGTAAGCAAAATGTTGTTTTTTTGTTATTTTTTTCCTCTTTTATCTGTTTTAATCAAATTAAACAATGAGGTATTCATATAATTGTGGTATCAAAAGAAAGCGCTAATTGTGCTTAATAAAACGGTATATAATTTGTGTGGGTGTATTAAAGGAATTAAAGACAAAATAGGGTTGAACAAAGGCATAGTCAAAAAAGTCAAAATTGATCCGGTCCTTAAGTGAAATCCACCTCAGATTTTCCCGGTCCTTAAGGGGTTAAAATCAACAGTGCCCACAGGGCTTTGAGGCCTAGAGGGCCCCCTGGCTCTCATTACCGAGACATTATTTGTTGCTTACATAATTTTGCAGATAAGGATCGTATTATGCTATGGAGCCGTGACCTGCCTGAGATAAAATATGTGGGCTGCATTCTCTGTCTCTTCAATGACTTGTACCCACACATTCTACAGAAAAGATGGCCACTTAAGCCCCTAACTGACCACCTGTAGAATTTAGGCATCAAGTATCATTGGGGTTTTCCCTTACAACTTTTCGCCTTTCATAACTATTCTACGAGTCTTCTACCTGACTTTGCTGAGACACAAGAGTTTTGTAAGACATTGGGCATAGAAGTGCCAGTCTCTGGGTTGGAATCCCCAATGAGACTTATAACACTGGGTGACTCGGGTGCTGCTCTAGTGAGCGGAGAGATCGTTGGGACCCGTCAACTGATCCGGAAGCTAAAAGGAGGAGGTCTTCTGTCTTGATGGACCTCTTACTGCCACCCAGGGACAGGGAATAACTTGCAGACGGTTCTCTACCTTATACGGTACTGTACCAGGTTGGATGGTGACTTGTTCCAGTGGAGGGGCCCTATTTGCACCTGTCTGGTTCTCGACTTTATTCTGGCATGCTGGAGACCGGCGGTGATGCGGGACAATGTTGTTCACCCTCTGTTTAAGACTGGAGCTCACAATCCTGGTCTCCTATTAGGTTGCATACATTTCTATTGTTATTATTGATACTGTGGTTATCTACCCTTCACTGAGTGTCTCCCTGTTTTCAAGATGGTTTTTCCACAGCTGTTAGTGGTTGGTTGGCCTTACTCATCTGCCACACACTATATATTGTTTATGTGCTTCCTTGCTGGTACTGCCTCTTGGTTCCAGACAGTTTTACCGGTTGCCCAGGGGCCAGCATTGGTGATGCGTGGTTAGTAGGTGTAACGATAAAGTGCCTTCATGGACCCTGATGTGCTTCCTCTCTGATATATTGATGTCTGTCTTCATGTCCTTCATTACTATGCATGCATTATCAATATGACTGAGCCCTTTCGAATGCCGCTTCCCGGTTCGTGTCTTCTTTAATGGCAGACCTGGGACCGGCATCAATGAGAAGCTGTTCACTATATAAATGGAGCTTTGGAGGGTGTACCCAGACACCCTCAAGATGTCCCATCCTTCTGATAACTAGGCTTTTACTGTTTTGTGACTGCCCACCCCCCCAAACCCCACAGTGTACTTCTGTGGTCTTGGCATTCTTGGGCACCCTTGCTCCCAGCTCGTTTGACACCAGCTGGTGTTCTACCCTTTGTCCCTCCTCATTCTCTTCTGCTTATCCTATTTCTCCTTCCCCTTTTCTTCCTACTCTTCTCTGCCCTTTTCTCTCCTTTTTTCTTCTACTCCTCTACTCTAGGTCCAGAGATGTCCCCCTTTCTCCTCGCTGTCAGACTTCTTTATTCCTCTCTTACTCTCTCCTCCAACTTATCACCACTTCTCTCATGTTTACGCTATTTGTACTACTGAATATTCAGCTTTTGTGTAAATTGTTTTTTCAATCAGCTAAACTTTGTTTGTGCACCTGTCAGGGCTGCAGTACCCACGTGATTCTGTTGGTTGACCTCTTTTGGTAGAATAATTGCTCTGCAGGTGTACTCTTGTTTTACTTGTTTGATATGTAAAACAGGTACTGGTTACGAATGTTTCATAAATGTAGCTGTACTGCCTTCTCTGTTAAATATGTTCATACGAGCCGTGCTTATCTGTCAATTATGACTGTTTGATTACTACTGGATAATTGGCTATTTGTTCTCTTTGTACACTTTATTTCTCAATAAAGCTTTTGTAAAAGACAAAAAAAAGAAAATATAAAAACAAAAAAGGGGATAATGATATCCCCCTATTGTATGTTTACATGACATACACGCTGCCAAATTTTGCAAAATAGATTCTTAGCTGCAGTCGGACGATTTTTTTTTTCTCATTCGGAGGATCCGACATTCGGACCAGACCTGTTCAACTCGGATGAAATTCGACGACAGTCCAAGTTATTCTTTGAATTTTAAATGCTTTAAAAATACAATAAAAAATTAAAATTAAATAAATAAAAATAAATGGAATCATTTCCAGGGTCTAAATGAAGACTGTGGAACAGGGTAAGGTAGAGCTTTAGCCTTATGGTACTATGAATGAAGTAGCTAAAGTATGGATGTAGTAATAAGTCATCCTGCCTGCCTACATATACACAACTGTCAGACTGGCTGATGTGTCACTCTGAAAATTATTCCAACAAATTGCTAATATTGTTTATATTTTTTTGAAAAGGAACACAGGTGACTCTCCCTTGCGGTGGCAATAAGGCACCCTGCCTGTCTACACATACACAACGATGACTGGCTGATGTGTGAAAATTATTCAAACAAATTCCTAATATTATTTTTAATATTTAACACAGGAACAAAGGTGACTCTCCCTTGTGATGGCAAGAAGGAACCCTGTCTGCCTACACAACTGTGAGACTGGCTGATGTGTCACTGTGAAAATTATTCAGATTCCCAATCTTTTAATACTTTTTTAAACAGGAAAAATCACTCTCCCTTGTGGTGGGAATAAGGCATCCTGCCTGCTTACACATACACAACTGTCAGACTAGCTGATGTGTCACTTTGAACATTATTCAAACAAATTGCTAATATTTTTTATATTGTTTTTTAAACGAAACACAAGTGACTCTCCCTTGCGGTGGCAATAAGGCACCCTGCCTGCCTACACATACACAACTGTCAGATGGGCTGATGTGTCACTCTGAAAATTATTCAAACAAATCCCAAATATTTTTAATATTTTGCACAGAAACAAAGATGACTCTCCCTTGCAGTGGCAATAAGGTACTATTGCTGGCTGCCTGCCTATGCCTAATGCTACCTGCCTGCCTACACAACAACTGGACACTCTCTAATATCTCCTGCTTCTTCTCTGTCTGAACTCCAACAAAGTACTAACAGGGAATTCAGGCTGTCTGGGATGGTATCTGTGTCATTAGTCCAACCCCCATCATGAAATGAAGAAGCTAATTGGAATAGAGACAAAGCAGGAAAGTATCTCATGAAACGGAGAAGCTAATTGGACTAGAGACATGGAGGGAAAGTAATCGTGAGCGCTGGTAGTAGTCGCTGAATTTCTGAAATTTTCTACGACATTCGGACCAGGGCTGCTTGGATTTGGATTTTTTGGGGGAACGACCCTTGCCTTTTGGATGGCCCGAATGTCGCCGAATGACCCCATATTCGACAAATTCCGAAATTTGCTGAGCCGATTTGCGCAACCCTAAGAAATAATACTTTCACAATCTCAGCACAAACCTATGTTAGTAAACTGAACTTTTGAAGCAAATCTTCCTAAAGATGTATTTAATTCATGTTTACTTGCTAACCTTTAAAATGGATGACTCAGAGTATGCATTTCTACAAATTATTTAGTTAATTGAATTACATCATTAGTAACCACTAGTGATGATCGAGCACCCCAATGCTCGGGTGTTCGGGTGCTCTGGCCGAGCACCCCCGGAGGCTCGAGTGCTCGGCCGAGCACCCGAGCCCCATTGAAGTCAATGGGAGGACTCGAGCATTACACCAGGCACCCCCTGCTCTGATGAGGGGAGGGTGCCTGGTCCATAGGAAAAGGGCAGAAAATGATGGAAACACCACAGAAATGGTTCAGGGACAGCATAGGGAGGATGTCTGGATGCATCTTGGACTCCAACGTCGCTGCTGGGAACGATGTTTCGCCCGTAGTACGCCATTTTTACAGACTGACCGTAAAACACACAAAAAGGAAGATAAAAACGACTTTAGGCGAAAAATTGTTACCAAACAGTATTTGCTGTATATTTACTTGTATATCATCTGCAAATTCTGCAAAAAATGTCATCGATTTTTCGGAACTGGGGCCATGATTAAGAGGGAAACGTGCGCAGAGTAAAGCAGGTGTTCAACGTGGTTATGGCCCGGGTAAGGTACAGCATTCAGGAACGGAGGCCGCAGCTACCACAGGTTTTACAACATGTCCGTTTGCCCTTGTTAAGTCCAAAATTTATAGTCGGAACAGTGGGGTCTGATCCATTCAGTAAAAGTGACGAAGTGACTTAGTGGATGAAGCCAAGAACTACCTTCTGCTCTGTCGAACACCCCAGCCCTATTTAATTCAATGGGAGGACCTGAGGCACTCCGATACAACCTGTATATCACAAAATGGAGGGCCTCATTCACATTGTGGTACAATAGTTCAGGTAGTGGTCCAACACTCATAAAGCCTATGCACTAAGTGAAAGGGCTGCCAAAAATTAGACTGAAATGTCACTCCAATACACCCTTTATTACACATAAAGGAGGGCATCATACACACCCTTGAAAAATTAGGATTAATAGCCTGCTGGTGACCCTCTAAAACATTAGGGGCGAGGGCATGCCGCTAAGCTGACCATCTAAAACATTAGGAATGAGGGTCTGCAGCTGAGCCGACCATCTAAAACATTATGGGTGAGGGTCTGCTGCGGAGCTGACCATCCTAAACATTATATGCGAAGGCCCGCTAGTGAGCTGACGCTATAAAACATTATATGAGAGGGCCCGCTAGAGAGCTGACCCAATAAAACATTATATAAGAAGGCCCGCTGGTGAGCTGACCTATACAAAAAGTTGTCAAACAGGGCCCGCTGGTGAGCTGGCCCTATATAAAAATTATATCACAGGGCCCGCTGGTGAGCTGGCCCTATATAAAAATTATATCACAGGGCCCGCTAGTGAGCTGGCCCTATATAAAAATTATATCACAGGGTATATGGAAGAGAGTCAACCATATACCCGTTTTTTGGGTGGAAGGGGTGAATGGGAATACAGAGTATTCCCATCATTGTAAATAACATATATAAAGTGACTTTATGTTCACCCGGGGCTTTCCTCCAGTGGAGTGGAGAAGTCAGGGGAAATCCAGGCCTTGTTCATTTTTATAAGTGTGAACCTATCAGCATTTTCGGTGGAAAGGCGGATACGCTTATCTGTTATGATGCCACCAGCAGCACTAAATACCCGCTCAGACAGAACGCTGGCGGCAGGGCAGGCCAGCACCTCCAAGGCGTAGAGTGCCAGTTCATACCACGTGTCCAGCTTGGACACCCAGTAGTTGTAAGGCACAGAGGGATCATTGAGGACGCTGACACGGTCTGCTACGTACTCCTTCACCATCTTCCAAAACTTTTCCCTCCTTGTGACACTAGGCTGCGCATCAGGGTGAGGGTGCTGGCGGGGTGTCATGAAGGTGTCCCATGCCTTGGAGAGTGTTGCCCTGCCTTTGTCGGAACTGCTGTGTGCTCCCCTTTTCTCCCCTTCTTGGTTGGCCAAGGTAGCACGTACTCTGCTGCCAGCGTTGTCAGATGGAAAATTTTGGAGCAATTTTTCGACAAGAACCTTCTGGTATTGCACCATTTTGCTTGTCCTCTCCACCGGAGGAATGAGAGATGAGAAATTCTCTTTGTAGCGGGGGTCCAGAAGGGTGAACACCCAGTAATCCGTGTTGTCTAAAATGCGTATAACGCGTGGGTCACGGGAAAGGCAGCCTAACATGAACTCAGCCATGTGTGCCAGAGTACCAACAGGCAAGATTTCGCTGTCCTCACCAGGAGGATGACTCTCAATCTCCTCATCCTCTTCCTCCTCTTCTGCCCACCCACGCTGAAGAGATGGAACTAAAGTTCCATGGCTACCCTCTGTAGCGGAGGCAACCGTGTCTTCCTCCTCCTCCTCCTCCTCCTCCGCCTCCTCCAATTGTCGCTGAGAAGACGAAGTGAGGGTGCTCTGGCTATCACCTTGTGTAAGCTCTTCCTCCCCCATTTCCACCTCTTCCACATGCAAAGCGTCAGTTTTAATTGTGAGCAGCGAGCGTTTCAGTAGACACAGAAGTGGGATGGTTACACTGATAATAGCGTTATCGCCGCTCACCATCTGTGTCGATTCCTCAAAATTGCGTAAAACCTCACAGAGGTCTGACATCCATTCCCACTCCTCACTTCTGATTAGAGGAAGTTGAACGGAGAGGCGACGACCGTGTAACAGCTGGTACTCCACTACTGCCCTCTGCTGCTCACAAAGCCGGGCCAACATGTGGAAGGTGGAGTTCCAGCGCGTGCTCACGTCACACAGCAGCCGGTGAGCTGGCAATTGTAAGCGCTGCTGCAGCTTCAACAGGCCGGCTGAAGCTGTTGATGACTTACGGAAATGTGCACACACGCGGCGCACCTTGGTCAAGAGATCATGCAAATTGGGGTAGGTTTTTAGAAATCGCTGAACCACTAAATTAAATACATGCGCTAGGCATGGTACGTGTGTGAGCTTGCCGAGCTCCAAAGCCGCCACCAAGTTACGCCCATTATCACACACAACCATGCCTGGTTGCAGGTTGAGTGGCGAGAGCCACTGCTCGGTCTGGTGACTAATCCCCTGCAACAGCTCTGAGGCCGTGTGCTGTTTGTCCCCAAGGCAGATCAGCTTCAGCACGGCCTGTTGACGCTTCCCCACTGCAGTGCTAAACTGCTTCCAGCTACCGGCTGATGGGTGAGTGGCGCTGCGCGCAGAGAATTCGGAGGTGGAAACGGAGGAGGAGGAGGAGGAGGAGGAGCCAATAACGTAGGTGCTGGCGGAAACCCTGATGGAGGTAGGGCCCGCAATCCTCGGCGTGGGTAGCACCTGTGCCATCCCAGGGTCCGAGTCGCTCCCAGCCTCCACGACATTCACCCAGTGTGCCGTCAGGGAAATGTAGCGTCCCTGGCCACAAGCACTTGTCCATGTGTCAGTCGTTAAGTGGACCTTCCCAGTAACTGCGTTGGTCAGGGCACGGGTGATGTTACGGGACACATGGTGGTGTAATGCGGGGACGGCACACCGGGAAAAGTAGTGGCGGCTGGGGAAGGACTCAGTGTCCACAAGCCTAAATGGCAGCATTTCGATGGCCAGTAATTTGGAAATTCTTTTGTCGTCCGCACTTTCCTTAAAAAAACGCCATACCGCGGAACACCTAGCCCTTGGCAAGGGAGATTTACGCAAGGGGGTGCTCCGTGGAACATTTGCGGGCCGGTTTGGTGCGGTCCGCCTTCTTTCTTTAGCCACACCACTGCCTCTTCCAGCCTGTTGCGGTGCTGCAGATGGCTCACCCTCAGGACTGCTGTCATCGCTCGGCTCTCCACCTTCCCAGGTGGGGTCAGTGACCTCATTGTCCACCAAGTCCTCCTCCACTTCCTCACTCTGATCATCCTCCTCATTTCTTGATCCCACCACATACTCAGTCATTGACAACTGTGTATCATCCTCCTCATCAAGGTCTTGAGACAGTAATAGTGGTTGATTTGATGGCAACTGTGTCTCATCATCATCATCATCCACTTCCTTTGACCTTAAATGCCGTTCCCCTCTGTCATCTTCTTGTGATTGGGTACCCTATAGAGGTTGTGAATCAGGGCACAAGATCTCATGTTCCTCTGCAAGCGTGCTTGGAGAGAGGTTCAAATGAAGGATTGGTGATGAGACGAGCTCCTCACTATATCCCAGTGTGGGAACACTTCTTTGGCCAGACCCTCTATGGTGGGAGGAAGGATGATCAGGGTGAGGATTATGTTGACCAGACTCTTGGCTACTGAGAGTGGACTTGGTGGAAGACAGGGTGGTGCTTAACCGACTGGAAGCAGTATCAGCTGAAATCCAACCGACCACCTGTTCGCAGTGGTCTGACCTCGAGAGTGATGTCCTGCGACGCCCTGTAAACTGAGACATGAAGCTAGGTATGGTGGATGTCTTTCTTTCTTGTGCTCTGGCACCAGGCACAGTTTCTACGCGTCCTGACCCGCGCCCTGAACTATCAGGATCACGTCCACTTCCCCGTCCCTTTTTAACCGCCTTCTTCATATTACACGTAATATGTGCTGCTAATCTGCAACTTTGCACACTAAACAGAATGTGCTGCTAATCTGCGGCTAGGCACAGTGAACGGAATATGTGACGTTTATTTTTTACACTTTCCACACTAAACAGAATGTGCTGCTAATCTGCAACTTTGCACACTAAACAGAATGTGCTGCTAATCTGCGGCTAGGCACAGTGAACGGAATATGTGACGTTTATTTTTTACACTTTCCACACTAAACAGAATGTGCTGCTAATCTGCAACTTTGCACACTAAACAGAATGTGCTGCTAATCTGCGGCTAGGCACAGTGAACGGAATATGTGACGTTTATTTTTTAAACTTTGCACACTAAACAGAATGTGCTGCTAATCTGCAACTTTGCACACTAAACAGAATGTGCTGCTAATCTGCGGCTAGGCACAGTGAACGGAATATGTGACGTTTATTTTTTAAACTTTGCACACTAAACAGAATGTGCTGCTAATCTGCAACTTTGCACACTAAACAGAATGTGCTGCTAATCTGCGGCTAGGCACAGTGAACGGAATATGTGACGTTTATTTTTTACACTTTGCACACTAAACAGAATGTGCTGCTAATCTGCAACTTTACACACTAAACAGAATGTGCTGCTAATCTGCGGCTAGGCACAGTGAACGGAATATGTGACGTTTATTTTTTACACTTTCCACACTAAACAGAATGTGCTGCTAATCTGCAACTTTGCACACTAAACAGAATGTGCTGCTAATCTGCGGCTAGGCACAGTGAACGGAATATGTGACGTTTATTTTTTACACTTTGCACACTAAACAGAATGTGCTGCTAATCTGCAACTTTGCACACTAAACAGAATGTGCTGCTAATCTGCGGCTAGGCACAGTGAACGGAATATGCGACGTTTATTTTTTAAACTTTGCACACTAAACAGAATGTGCTGCTAATCTGCAACTTTGCACACTAAACAGAATGTGCTGCTAATCTGCAACTTTGCACACTAAACAGAATGTGCTGCTAATCTGCGGCTAGGCACAGTGAACGGAATATGTGACGTTTTTTTTTTAAATTTGTGCCCCCCCAAACAAAATATAACTGCTGCCCCCACACACAACAGTCCTAAAAAGGACTTTTGGGTCTTTATATGGTGTTCCAACACTTTTCTTCTCCCTACACTGACTTTCCCTTCCTATCCTCATCTCTCCCTGGCTAAGACTGAGCCGAACTCGCTGGTCAGGTGCTATACAGCACCCGATCACGGGTTCTGGCCAGCCAATCAGTGTAATGCCAGCAGCCAACATGGCTGCTGGCATTACACTGATGTCAGAGCCTCCCCGCACGTTTATTGGCTGCGCAGCAGCCGCGAAACGTGCGGGGAGGAGACCCGAACATGGCGGGCGAGCACATGCGGTACTCGTACGAGTACCGCCATGTGCCGAGCAGAGCGATGCTCGAGCCGAACCGAGCTTCGGCCGAACATGCTCGCTCATCACTAGTAACCACATTTATAGTCACAAACAGAGATGTTCAAATCTACAGCAAAATAACAACTTGGAAAAGTTTGTCGCTTGTGCCATAAATTTACATTGCCTCCCTCATTAAAACCTTTACAATATATTAAATATGGTTAACTTTACATATTTGAAAGAGTTGGGACATTATTTAAGGGATATGTATATCTGGGTAAACACATACGCATATCAATCATGCTATAATCATGCTATAACTAATTTGAATTATCAAAATTATTTGACTAATATAGTGTACAGCATTTAAGAGCATAATCTATCTGCATAAGGTTTACTTATCTAGAAATACGCAAATGATCACTCGAGATCTGCATATAACCATAAAACAATTCTTAAACAATATACAAAGAATACATTCTATACACTAGTTATCATAGTTCACCCTTCCCTCAACCAATCAAGGAAAGAAAATACTAACATGCTAACTGCATACATTTACAATTCACTCACACATGCTATAACCTAGTAATTTAGAGTTTACTATGTTAAATTAATATTTTATATTCTACATAAATAATTGATTTTAGCCATTGAATAAGGACATACATATTTATCTCCAGAGGTTGAATTATATTGCCATTTAAAATCCTATTTCATTTTGAAATCCTGCGATCAAAATGGAGCTACCAGAGACATTTGCACATAACTACAAAGGTGTTCTTTATTAAAATGTGAATGGCATAACTCTGGTAAATACTCTTATATTTGTTTGCTGAATGGTACTTATAAATGTTTGCATTCATATGGGATGGAGAACAATATCCTAAATATGCTGTGTACCCTGTCTCAGTTCAGTTTGCAAAATAAATAATCTAAGAGACTGGAAAGTTCTAGACTGAGGGAACTGGTTGTGTGTGTGTGAGTATGTGCGTAAGTCTGTTCAGGCAAGAAGAAACCCTTACTAAACACCTGGTTTACAAACAAGGTTCAAGGATTGCAAAATCTGAACATATACTAGACTTAAAAAAATGTTATCTCTACAGCTACATTGTAAATCTTGGAAAAAAAAGTTTGTAGCAGTCAACTATATTTTGTGTGATAGGTGATTATTAGGTAATTATAAAATTAACAGTGAATGTTATAAAATACTAGGCTGTACTATGAAGCCTTTTTATAATGAGAGAGGTTAATTAACTTCACTGAGAGAGCTAGTAGTCTAGATTAAATTGCAATTGAGAAATGTGTTACTGTTTCTTTCTCCGGAATTCACCATAGATGGGTTTTAACATATATAAATCTCTTTTGTGCGATAGAGGAAAAGTGAGTAAATTCTTATAAACTGATTTTTGTCATGGCCTAAGATACTTTTCAGGTCCTTTAGAAAACAATGGATGACCAATGTCCAGGCTTAGATGAAGGAATTACACTTAGAAAGCTTTGATGAGCTGTAACACCCCATAGAAATTAGAGAACTCAAAATTTTTCTATAATTGCAGTTTGGCAAGTAGAAATTCTTGCTCAATTTTTAGTGACTAAGACAGCTATGGAACTGTTTTGGCACATTGGCTAATTTCATGATTTAGTTAATTTTGACTATAGACTATAACACAAAGTTTTATGCTAAATGCCAGCAATTAATTTATCACCTGCAATCAAATATAGTCTATTCCTGGCAATTTGTTACTGGGGTTTTCATATGATGAACAGATTTGCTGCTGACATCTTTATGCCCTTGCATTAATGTGGTAACGTAATAAATGAGGTTTAAAAAACATGCTTCCATCAAGCTCAGCTTTTCCATATAACAACTGTTTTTTGCTGATCTAAGGGAAGACAAAACCCCATCTGAAGCTATTTGTAATAACAATTCCTTCCTGACTCCAAAAGGCATATCTCCCTGAATCAGCATCATATTTATACTGTAACTAACTGTCCTCATTCTCTATATTGCTCTGAGCTAAAAAGAAATATTCAATACTGTTTTGAAAGTATCTATATATCTGCCAACACAGACTCCCAAGGCAAAGAATACCATATCCTTATAGCCCTTACTATAAAAATATATTTATTTCAGTTGAAAGTGCCTTTCTTCTCATCTTAAAGGATCCTCCATGCTTTTTTCTCAGCTCTTTCAGTAATGATTTACCCAGAAGTACTTTTAATTGGCCTTGTAAATATGTGTAGATAATAGTCATGTTCATGCTTAGACATCTCTTTTCTATTGTAAACAAATCCAATCTAGCTAGTTTCTCTTTAAAACAAAAACCTTTGAAATACCTTAATCAATTTTGTTGCATCTCTCTGTACATTTTCCAGTTTAATTACGTGATTTTTAAGAACTGGTGCTGAAAACTTTAGTCCATAATCCAAATGAGGCATTACCAAGGATTTCTAGAAAGGGAAAATGTTATTACCGTCGAATACCGGCTGTGTGGAGATTTAAAGCACCAAGCTCAGTTGGTAAACATATTGTTGGCTTTCCCTGTGGTTGCGAGGCACCACTGGAGCTTAAGGGAGCACAAAATATCTTACCCTGCATTCTTTGTTGCGTCCCAATTAAACGAGTGACAAAATCTAATCGTTGGAATTATTCTGACGTGTGAATACCTTGTGACCTCTCAAGATATAAGTAGATTGACAGATAATGTCCACAGTACGAATGGACAAAAGGTCTAATTTCCACAGAAAATGGGCCATACTCTTCCTTTCAGGAGAAATATCAGCAAAACTTACCTCTGTAAGATGTGAAACCTAATGTTGAGATGTTCCTACCTTCCTAGTTTAGACGTTCTAATGCAGCATTTCTTTCTTTCTTCTTGAACTCATGATAGACATCATCAGGAATAATTATGCACTTATGCATTCATACGCTCACTCTTATCAGGCAGTGGGAAAAAGTCTGTGGAAAGGGGCCTTCCCATGGGAACTCTCAAAGCTGGTGCCCACAACAGAGTTCAACTGCACCATACAGAATGAAAGTATCAACATTTTCATTGATTTTTAACCCAAATCAATGCATTGGAAACCAATCCAGTACTCAAGAACTTAAAGTCACTGGGAATTTTGATATGTTCAAATAACGGTGGTTCTCAAACCTATCCCCTGGAACCACTTGAGCACATGTGAGTTTATTAAAATGTCTGAGCCTCTGGTTAACTCATCTGTGCTCATGAAGAGAAACCATCAAGTCCTGTCCTAATAGTGGCCACTGCCCCATAGTGCAGTTGGTTTGCCCCAGAATTACTCAGATTATTTTCTTTGCAAGAACAGGAATTTGTGGATCCACACAGGTAACGTCTAATTAACTGTTATAGGCAAAACTGTAAACAGAGGCATCAATCTAGGTTAGAAATGTGATTATGAGCTAATTGCAATGTTATTAAACAAAATAGTGACAGAAATGTAAAATTAGTGACTCATAAGATAGATATTGCAGAAATGCAATAATAACCGTTAAATGGATATAAAACAAACATATTGCATGAAACAGAGAAGAAATACAGAACATACAAAAAAGTAACACCTAAAAATTAAAGACAGCTGATGCATTCATTTCCAATAATCTACTGAACGGTTACTTTTTACTGACAAGTTAATACATGTCTTTGTACATTTTACAATCACAAATCTCAAACTGCAATTAGTTATTAACATTTCTTTATAAATATGATATGTATGAATATCTCACACTGACTATTAAATAGATGCTTACTCCTATAACTTGTTAACTTATATTGACACTAGTTACAAAGCCCGTATACACGAGCTGCTCCGGAGTGGAGAGCTCCAGAAGGCTGACAGCCTGTCTGTGCTCCCGGCTCCCGGGCAGCAGCGGAGGCACCGCCTCCGCTGCTGCCCCGGTGTGGGGAGCACAAACAGGCTGTCAGCCTTCCGGAGCTCTCCGCTCCAGATCAGCCCATTCTGCGAGTCCCCACTGTGCATGTGCGGTTACTCACACAGTGAGCAACGCATTATAGGACTTTATGTTATAGGGTGTTAATGCGTATACTCCTATGTCTCATATTCTTCAGCCATATCTGCTAGGTGGCTCTGGTGGACACATAGAAAAATACCTAGCTTCCATCAGTGAACACTGAACCGATGGTGTGGGGCCATTATTTCTATATCTATCTATCTATCTATCTATCTATCTATCTATTTGTGTATTATTATTAAAATGTTGAAAGGCACAGGTCAACTTTTATTTAAAGTCACTATGTTTAAAATATCTACTACTCAGCAAAGTGCTTAAAGGCGAACTTTCAGACAAACTAAAGTTACTCCGTGTTGAATTCTCTGGTGCCATGTACCAAAACCCTGTTTTTTTTTCTTAAAATATCATGCTGTCCAAATTAATACACATTTTCCCATTCCCTGAAACTTGCTCTGTGCAGCACAAGAGATGCACGCTGTCACACAGCTTCTTAGTTCATCCTCTTTCTGCTCACTGATGAATAACACACACTATGAGAGAGGAGGGACAAAAAGGAGGTACGGATGTCTAGGGAGATCGCTGTCAATCAAAAGTAATGTCAGCAACATGGCAGCTCTCTCCCAAAATCGTTACCTCACTACAGAGACACTAATTCCACATTTGCAATTGATATTGGATTTTTATACTGTTGTTTCCACTGTATGGGAAACATTGATTGGGGACAAGTTGTGTGGATGTAATAGTTCTGCTTTAAAATGTGGAAAAATGCAGAGGTCATCCTACTGCAAAAGGCGGATCTAAAAAACTAGCGACCAATAAGCCTAATGTCAGTCATCTGCAAGGTTTTCACAACTGTACTATGAAGAAGAATGGGCACAATATGTAATGCAGCAAAACCTAAAGATCAAGCAGGCTTCAGGAGTTGTTTCAGTACAATGGACCATATCCAGGCAGTACTACAAGTTATAGAGCATCAAACAAGGACACGCAATCTCCCTAAAATTATTTTCTGCTTGTTTTAAGAACTTTCCACAAACTAAATTGGGACAAAAAAGGAGATAAGATGAATGGAGACGACCTGCACCATTGATATTTTGCGGACAATGTACTCTTTGCCAGTAGTCCTGAAGAACTAGAAGAATGCATTGAAGAGTTACAATAGGAAAGCAAAAAGTTTGTCTGAAGATGAATATCGACAAAATGTGCAAATTTACCATACCAAATATAATCACAGTAGATGGACAAGAACTATACAAAGTGGACAAGTATGTTTACCTTCGACAGAAAATGTCAACAGATGGAAACACCGTGATGGAAACTGGGAGACGAATAAAAATGGGATGGCAAGCATTTGGAAAACGTAGCAGTACTGTCTTTAAGACAAAGTTACCACTCTGCCTTAAGCAGGTAAACGGAGTATGGGTTTTCTGTTTTTGTTTTTTTGTTGACAGTGATAGGGATAGGAGGGACAGTTAATTAAAAAAACTAAATGCATTTCAAAAAAGTTTTATAGGTGACAGAGACAAGGAGCCTGATGTGAGCTGTTACTGAGGCAGACTGATGGTAGAAAAGAGAGAAAATATATTAAAAAGGGCAAAAAAACACATACAATTAGTTTTATGTTGTACTGCACTGTAAAAACATACACAAATGCAAAGGAGTAGGGTGAAAAGAGTCGGAGCAGTGCAGGGACGTATGACTAAAGTGGCATTTCAAAAAGTGACTGCAGCCATGTTTACTACAGCATGTGCAATAAATTATGGTGATCCCTCTACTCCTGAGGATGCAGTTTGTCAAAGTCCAACAAAAAGTTCAACCACCACCGCAATAGTACTATTAACCCATTAGTGATCAGGGATTTTTAGTATGCCTTTGTTCAAGCATATTTTCCTCTAATTCATATAGTCCACCCAAATATATTATATACCATTTTTTAAGCATAAGTAGAGCTTTATTTTGATACCACAATGCAAATCTGGAAGGCTTTAGAGGGAACCTCTTTGTCCCCTGGGCAATGGCAACTAATGTGGGATGTATGTGAGCTGCTAAAACCTTTTGATGAGGCAACCATGCTGTTTAGTCGTGTAGGAACAGGAATTGGTGAAATTCTTCCACTGATTTATTTATTGGTGAAACACTGAACAATGTGGCTGCAGAATCTTACTATACTGACAATACATACATGCACCAGCTGGTCAAAGACATATTAGCATGCTTTGAGCAAGATCCTCACATAGTATCCGTTAAAAGCAACGAGGAATACTTTCTTGCCACTTTACTTGACCCTGTTTTAAACATAAAATGTCTGAATATCTGCCAAAGCATGATCAGTTTGTCACAATAAGGAGTCATATTTAGCAGAATATCTCTGAGGAACCGGATTCTCTTAAATAATATAAAAATATGCTTATATATCAAGTGGAGGGTTGCATTGTGGAGGATGAGAGAGAGAAAGTAAGTACTAAAAAAACTTCTAAAAAGCATAGTGAAAAGGAAATCAACAAAGGGTTTAGACCAGCAAATGCAGGAGCAACAACAACATCAACAATGTAGAAGAAACAGAAAAAATGGAGGAGCATCTATAGTGTGTTATCCAATATACAATTTGCTTTTCAAAATATATGATCAAAATGTGCTCACAATATATTATTGTTGCCTGTCAAGCTTATGCCAGCAATCAACCACAAAAGCTCGTAGGGTACTTTACCCATCCGTGCTTGGGTGCCATTCCTCCTCTCCTCTCAGAGTCTTTCAGACCATTGTTAACAGGCACTTCACAGTTTGCACCAAATATATGTTGATACCACAAAAATAAATCAAATTAAAATAAAACAATAAAATAAAAAAGTTTGCAGCCGTATTAATAAAACATTAAAAATGTATTAAAAACAGACAGGCCAAATGGTAATGGAATGCATTTCTCAGTACTAGACTGCTTCATCAGCCAATAAAGCCCGTATTGAGAATTCAAAAGAAAAACGGCTACAAACACAACTCTTTTAAAACTTATATATTCATAGAAATGAATCTGATTGGCAGGAGTAGTCCCCAGGATGGAACCAGATTCAGTAGAATCTAAAACATTAACCCTTTGTGTTACTAGTACTAGCATATACATCGGAATCATATGCCGGGTAACCTGCATAAAAAAGTTATCTAAGTAACGCATCCAACCAACACCATACACATCTACAAGATTTATTGTAGGTTGTAACTTTTTTAATCTCTTTTAAAATACTGGTTAGCCATCATAGCAGCAGGCTAACAGAGAGAAAATTCTGATAAATATTTGTATGTGTGCAGGACTCAGGCTAGTCAAATAAAAGCCCTGAGAAAATTTTTTTTGCAGGACTCAGGCTTGGCAAGAAGCCCTGAGATTTTTTTTTTCAGGACTCAGGGTTGCGAAAAAACAAACAAAAAAAACCCTGGGAAAAATAAGCCCTGAGAAAAAATATTATGCTCTACTTGCTAGTGTTGATGGCAAATGCCACTGTGACTTTCTAAAACTTACTGCTGCTGTATTTGCTGCTGTTTCATCTAAGCAACAGGAGGATTAGTCTGTTCATTCCTCAGCACTGATACAAGACATGCAATAGTATGACGATGCATCTACTTGCCACTAGTTCTAGTGTTGCTAAGGAAGCAGAAACACCACAACAAGTCCCCACACCACTTCATATGCATGTAGAGGGAGGAAGTTGGCCAATTATTCTTCTACAAATCTCCTCCTGCACCTAAAATCATGGGCAGGATGAAACTGTGCCTTTCATCAGCAACTACAATGTGCACAGTGTGTGTAATGAAACATTGTGAAATAGGGGACGAACTTGAGAAGTATCACAAGAATTGATACATCAGCTCTCATGTTGAGTAATTGACACAATTGCAGTCAAACACCTTGATGCTTAGGTTGGCAATGTAAAACCATCCCCCAATAGTACTGCTACCTGACTTTATCCACTCCGTTAAGGACATGTAATGACAAGACTTAATAAAAATAATGAATCCTCCCTGCTACCAGCCTAGCATATTCTGTAGGACATGCTCCCTGATGTCCTTCATTTGATTACTCTACACTACATTGCCATGTGTGGTCAGTGCACAGCTCAATGTGCAATGGGTGGACATAAACTGCCAGATCCTCACATCTGCACATTCGCAATCAGCTGAGAAAAAGATTACGTGAGATTTTGTGGTATCAGTACCCAACTCTCTGAATTATTTGGTCAGAAATTATCCCCAGGTGCTACTGGAAGAGTACCAGGGATCTGAAATCTCTGGATAAATCCAGAATCCGTCTCAAAAGAAGAGTGTCTACGTTTGTGTTTTTGCATGGGGAGCTGACAGCTTGATCAAACTTTGTTCATGGGGGATTGGGTACACCCCAACAATATAAGGCTGGATTATTTAATTTTGAATTGATGGGGGTCATTAAGCATACCATGGAGTAACAAAAAAACAAAAAGCCAGGGGGAGCTCCTAGTACAGTATCACTATATGTTCCCCAACCAACACCTTTGTGTGAAATAATACTCATAAGGAAAGTTTCTGGGTTCCAACACTTATGTGTGACTCAGACCACATACTTATTGTATTATTAGACTGCCCCATCTTGCAGTGTAGAGCTTTCAAAATGCCAGCTTGGCTGTCTCCTTCAAAATGGGAATACAGACATCCATATAAGAAAAGAAAAACAAGAAAGAGCTCCAAAATATCAACATAATAAAAAAATAAAAAACAAGATTGCATGTATTTGAATGGTTGATGTTGGCTTATACCACACACCAACATTAATCGCTTGCATAAAATTTTAACCCTGTCTCTGCTCAAGGACTCTGAATAGAAGAATGACTGCTTCTCCCAAAAGACAGTAATAAATTCAATAAAATTTAGTAAACCAAAAGTAAAAATTACATATATTAACCTGTTTTACAGCGTTACCACCGATTTGTCAAGACTTGGCGCTTCCACAAGAAGGGTATATAGGGAACCACTTTTACACACATCACTTGTCTTGAGGAAAACCAGCTGTGTCTGGGTGTAACGTTGCTCTTCAATAAAAATGTCTTCCCTTTTGAAAAAGACCTGATAGTGCTGCTGTGTTTTCTTCAAACAATGTATCCAGCCTTACTTCAGCACACAGGCACTGTGTCGCTCTATTAGTGATTTCATTCTCAAGACTATATATATATATATATATATATATATATATATATATATATTTCCAAAGTTTGTGCACTCACTTCAGTACTAAGGTTTTAAGCATGGGCGCTAATCCATAAAATGTCCAAATAGCAAAATCGAGAGAAGAACTGAACTCACAGGTCTTCTTAAAGGTGAAAGGATATACTGGTTTATTCCATCAACGTTTCAGCCCTGACCCAGCGCTGGTACAAGGATTTATGCCACCCTAGGCAAAACCTAATTTTTCCTCCCTCTTGGCTCCACCCTTTATGCCCCGCCCACTTATACCCCACCTCTCTTAATGATTGTTACCTTAGAGCCTTTTATGCCTAATTAACAGATTTTATTTGTTGCAAATCTGGTGTACAATGGGTTAATCCATGCATTGGGTTACATACCACTCTGTCATACAGGGGATTAATCCATAAATTAGGTTACATACAACTCTGTGGCATCCAAGGGGTTAAACCTTTCATTGGGTTACATACCGCTCTTACCAGAGGTTAATCTATACATTGGGTTACATACAGCTCTCTCTTATCTAAGAGAGAACCGTATGTAACTCAGTGCATGTTCTAACCCCTTGGATGCCACAGAGTTGTATGTAACCTAATGTATGGATTAATCCCCTGTATGACAGAGTGGTATGTAACCCAATGTATGGATCTAACCCCTTGTGTGAAAGAGAGCTGTACGTAACCTAATGTATTGTATGCCAAAGAGCAGTACGTAACCCAATTTATGCACTAACCCCTTGTAAGAGTCGTACAAGGGGACATGGTAGGTATTAATGCATAAATTGAGTTGTGACTTGAATTTGGTTATGTGAAAAGGGGTTAGTAATATTTCATTGCTCTACAATTGGCAACATCCTCTGTGTCCTCTTGTGTTTTCTTTAAGCTTTTAACGTACAAGTTGAATTTGGATACTAAACAGTAACATAAGCTCTGAGGTAAAGAGTACCTGGTGAGAGATTCTGCCAGTCTCTCTCTGATGTCGTTAGTATGTTCCCGCTCTGATTCACTTGACATCACTGCATAGTATGCTCACTCACTCTGCTGCTACTGAGGAGGGAAAGGGTGGACAACAGTGTGTGCTCCATGCGCTTTTCTTATGATCTGCTGCACACACGTGAGCAACACGGTTGAGGGCTCAATGGGGTAAGGGAACTAGGGAAGGAAGCCCATTTAACTGAAAGTTGTTGAGGCATTACATATGACGTGGTCACCCTAGCAGTGCCTCTTTCTCTTCCTACACACAGCAGCCGCCAAGGGACATGAGGCTCAGCGCCACGAGTAGATGTGCACCCAAGGCCGGAGCCAACCTCGCCTATAGGTGGCACCGGCCCTGCCCTGACCCAAGCCTTTTAAAAAGCATCTTGATAAAGGCCCAGATCAGGGCAGAAACATTGCTGGACTAAACCAGCACATTCTTTCACCTTTAAGACCTGTGAGTGCAAATCTTATCTTGGATTTTGTGATAGATAGATAGATAGATAGATAGATAGATAGATAGATAGATAGATAGAAAGATAGATAGATAGATAGATTAAAACTAAATAAAATTGTATCTAATTTTGTCATCTCATTTTGCGAATATACTCCATTTTGTATGAATTGTATAAGAAGATTCTGTAAGCACAGTGTACCTTGTCAGACTGCTGTGCTAAGTGATATTCACGTTTGTATTTGTTTTAAATATTTACATAATTAGACACTTGCAAAATAGTCCACAAATAATTTATTGAATCATTAAACTTGATTACATTTTACACAGGAATATGCCTATTTGACCTCATAATTTTTTCTCTGACTCCCCAAGGGTACATTTTTATTGTGTTAGACTGTCATCTATGTGGTTTTGTAACTGATTACTTTTTATGTTCTAATCTCTTCTAGAGGTGCTTTAAAGCTCCATTCAGTACAAGAGAAGAACTAGAGTTGAAAATAATTTTCTTTTGAACTTGTAAGTACAAATTTAGGAACATAATCAATCTGGTAATGGGATGTAAGCAGAAAAAAGCAATTATGGAGAAAACCATCTCCACCATAAGTCTCTTAAATTTTCAGAGAATTCATATTCCCTTTATCCTCATGAATGTTAGAGAGCTCCCCAACACATTGACTTGCAATGTATTAAAGACCTTTCTAGCATTAAATGGGTTTAATGCTCCATTTACATAAATTGGGAATTTTCGTTTCTCCCTATAGGGCAGATGGTTTGCTCCAGAATCAATTTACTTTTTCTTTCTGCTTACAGTTCAATATTTTACATTTTGCATTTATCACAAGACTCAGCATACTCTAGCAGATTGTTTAAATCTGAGCAAACTAATTTAGTCTCTTCCATATGTTTATAATAAGAGTCAACTTCGCAACACCACACATTTTAAGTAATCTTAAAGAGAAAATACCAGTGACATTTTTTTATATATATTTGCCTTTAACCTTGTGTAAAGCTGAGGTCAGGTGATCAGGGATGTAGTCTGACTATACATGCTCTAGACTCTTGGTTATGACTCCTGTGTAATCAGAGCAATGGTTGTATTACCACATGTCAAAGAGCAGACATGGTGAGCTTGAGCTTCAGTCATATTACACACTTGTATGAAAGCCCGTATACACAGGCTAAAGTGCACCTAACTGCCCCGGAGCAGGGAGCAGAGACAGGACGTGAACCGCCCGGAGAGGGGCAGCACGTTCGCCGAGTCTCTACTGCGCATGACTGCAGTCATGCGCAGTAGAGACTCGCCAAACGTGCTGATTCTTAGCAGGGAGCTCCAGATGGCTCACAGCGAAGCTCCCTGTGTGCGAAACCACACATGCACAGTAGAGACTCTCTACTGCGCATGTGCGGTTACGGCTCACAGTGAGCGACGCATTCTACCACTTTATGTAAAAGGATGAGTAACAGGAGTATAAAATATGCGTACTCAATAAGATATAATCAAATTGCAAAAAGAGGTGAAAAAAATATCTTAATATAGGTAAAGCACAAAAAGCATAAAAATAGTGGACTCACAAATACACTCCTTTTGGGTAGATAACCATAAACAGCTACATGATGGACTAAGGGGAGACACCCTAGCCAATTTTTTTAAAGTAACAGGTGGCTTGCCTTCAAATAAGTGACATACAACAGTGGCCCTTAACCCCTTCCATCAGGGCCCCTAACAGACTTGTAGTTTATCCTGTCAGCTGAATCTTTATTACCTTTACTCATTGATGGAGAGAGACTCTCTGACGGGCATTATATATTATCTTAAATACAACACAATGAACACTAAAACCTGGGGGTGAGAGGGGTGCTTAAATCACTAGAAGCTGGTCAAAACTTCTAGAAGTACAATTGCAATCCAGGTTTTGGAAAGCACACCCAAAGAAAAAAAACAGATTTAAAACTGCTGGAGTGTAACCAATTTTGAGCAAAATAGCTAAAAGCAAATACACAAAATATTGGTGCACATTCATATTTTATCATTATTAAGCTTTTACTCTGTGGCATATTGCCTGCATATCACCACTACAGTAAAGATTTGATTTTTAGTCACATAATACAGCTATTGTATGGTAAGCTTGCCACCACACTAAGGTACCATTATAGACAGTCCTAACCTTGATATGCTTTGTCCTAATTTCTGTCAGAGAGTCTCTCTCCATCAATGAGTAAAGCTGGCAAAAGTTCAGCTCTCAAGATAAAGTAGATTAAGGTTAGTAAATGAATAAAACAGGACACATTCAGTTCAAAGGACAAAGCATATTAAGGTTATGACTTGCCTATAATGGGGTACCTTGGCATGGTGGCATGTGTAAGTGGAACTTTCATCTTAATTCAAGTGTGCATACTTGAAAATTTCATTAAAAACTGCCTAGGTATCATGTTAACCAAAAAAGCTAATGTACAGGGAGATATTCACATTTGTTACCATATGTATGCTAACTGCAGTACCTTACAGTACCAGTGACATTTCAAATGATATTTATGTTTATTCAGTGACATTTCATATGCTAATTAAACCTTTTTGGTGATGTGTCATATGCTAATTAAGGTTTCAATGTCGATTACTGTTGAAGCTTTGTGCAGTACCAGGAAACTTTGCTGAGAAATAAATGTTTGAATATCTCCTAAACTAGACATTTGCTGGAATTTTGGCTAACATGACATATAGGCAGTTTTTAATGCAGTTTTCAAATATGCAAACTTGAATTAAGGTGAACGTTAGCATACTATGGCCATATGATGTGACT
This sequence comes from Rhinophrynus dorsalis, assembly GCA_037306005.1. Taxonomy (NCBI): domain Eukaryota; kingdom Metazoa; phylum Chordata; class Amphibia; order Anura; family Rhinophrynidae; genus Rhinophrynus; species Rhinophrynus dorsalis. The sequence continues at coordinate 279,837,526 of CM074718.1, read as the reverse complement.
AAACCCTTATTTTTAATATAGTAGTTATATGCAGGAAACAGTAAAAGGTTAAAGGGATAATAATACTTTAAGAAGATTTAATAATGTTCTAATTAAATAAATAAAGCAAATGATCGTACTCTTGTTTTCATAACTTGTATAGTTTTTGTGGAATTTTGTTCTAAAGTTCCCCCTCCCGCCCCTTTTACCCACGTCAGCGCTCTAGCTGAAAAACTTAGATTCTGGTTCCGGGACCGGATGGCTCGTCTGCAGAGCCGAAATAGCATGGCATACAAAGAGAATCTTCATGAGAACAGTCTACAAAGTGTGCCTGCCTCAACCCATGACATGGGTAAAAGGGGCAGGAGGGGGAAATTTAGAACAATAATCCACGAAAACTATACAAGTTATGAAAGCAAGAGTAAGATCATTTGCTCTATTTATTTAACCCCTTAACGATCGGCCGATCGGCCCGGCGCAGTCAGTTAAGGACCACGGAGCATTTTTTTTTTTATTGCTCCGTCCGGTTCCGAACTCCCTGAACGGCGTGCAGCCGCGGGGGGAGCCCAGAATTCCATACGGTCATAGTACGTCATGGGTCGTTCAGTTAGATCGACCCTTGATGTACTATGACCGCCAAGGGTCGTTAAGGGGTTAATTAGAATATTAAAGGATCTTAAAATAAAGTATTACTATTCCTTTAATAATGATAACATATGGATGTGCACCAATATTTTGTATGTTTTGATCAAAGTTGTTTGCACTCCAGCAATTTTAAATGTGTTTTTTTTTTTCTTCATTTGGGCGTGCTTAGCAAAACCTGGACTGAAACTGAAACACCTGCATTATTGAGACACACACTGGTAAAAATCCAGAGTAGCAAAAAGTTACAGCATTTTCAGGAAAAAATAGACTTGGCAGACATCTTAATTATTTAAATTCCGTTCTCTGCTCCGGCTGCTACTGTGTCACGGTTTGTTATGACTCTCAGACACAAGTTTTAGGTAAAAATCAATTTTATTGAAATAATAAATTGATAACGTAGGATGGCAAACACATGTATACAGATACATACAGAATATAACAAGTCAGAATGCAGACTCTACCGGTCCTGTCAGCATACCGGACAGGACAGTCTGAAGAAGCAGAATGTTAGGCTCTACCGGCCTTGCCAATACCGGGTAAGGCAACCTGCAGATGGAATAGCATAACGGTTCTACCGGCCTTACCAAATTACCGGGCAAGGCAGCCTCAACAGATTCACAATGTAGGCTCTACTGGCCCTGCCAATACCGGGTAAGGCAACCTCAGATGGAATATGACAATAAGGTTCTACCGGCCTTACCAATACCGGGCAGGGCAGCCCAGAGATAATAGCAGCAGTCAGATGGTAATGGCAAATTGACAGGATCGTAAGCAACCCAGTGTACATACACTGAGACCAACAGGGATTGTAAAGACCTTGGAGCAAACCAGTGACCGCACACTGGTATAACAAGTGTGTTTGTATAGCCGCAAGGCTTTGGAGCAAACCAGCGTCCGCACGCTGGGACCAACTCAGGATAGTATAGCCGATAGGCTTTGGAGCAAACCAGTGACCGCACACTGGTATAACAAGTGTGTTTGTATAGCCGCAAGGTTTTGGAGCAAACCAGCGTCCGCACGCTGGGACCAACTCAGGATAGTATAGCCGATAGGTTTTGGAGCAAACCAGTGACCGCACCCTGGTGTAACAAACAAGTAGTATAGCCACAAGGCTTTGGAGCAAACCAGCGTCCGCACGCTGGAACCAACACAGGACTGTATAGCCGATAGGCTTTGGAGCAAACCAGTGACCGCACACTGGTGTAACAAACAAGTAATATAGCCGCAAGGCTTTTGGAGCAAACCAGTGACCGCACACTGGTGTAACAAGTGTGTTCGTATAGCCGCAAGGCTTTGGAGCAAACCAGCGTCCGCACGCTGGGACCAACTCAGGAGAGTATAGCCGATAGGCTTTGGAGCAAACCAGTGACCGCACACTGGTGTAACAAACAAGTAATATAGCCGCAAGGCTTTTGGAGCAACCCAGTGACCGCACACTGGTGTAACAAGTGTGTTCGTATAGCCGCAAGGCTTTGGAGCAAACCAGCGTCCGCACGCTGGGACCAACTCAGGAGAGTATAGCCGATAGGCTTTGGAGCAAACCAGTGACCGCACACTGGTGTAACAAACAAGTAGTATAGCCGCAAGGCTTATGGAGCAAACCAGTGACCGCACACTGGTGTAACAAGTGTGTTCGTATAGCCGCAAGGCTTTGGAGCAAACCAGCGTCCGCACGCTGGAACCAACACCGGACTGTATAGCCGATAGGCTTTGGAGCAAACCAGTGACTGCACACTGGTGTAACAAATGTGTACGTACAGCCGCAAGGCTTTGGAGCAAACTAGCATCCGCACGCTGGGACCAACTCAGGCTAGTATAGCCGATGGGCTTAGGAGCAAACCAGTGTCCGCACACTGGTGTAACAAACAATGTCGCCGACGCGACCGAGCAAGAGGTCGCCAGGATACAGGAGACAGGCGATGCGATGACAGGAACCAGTAACGATCAGTCAGGTCAGGAAACAGCAGAGTTGAAGAACCGCTGGAACAGCAACACCAGAGACTAGGCCGGAACCAGGACTGGAACAACTCAGCAGGCAGGAAACACTGGAACAGTAACAAACAGGTACTCAGGAACACATGAGATCAGGAACTCAGGAACACTGGAACAGAGGCCCAGCTATCACTAGCATAGTGATAGCAGGAAGGTCAGAAACAGCACGAAAGGGCACCCAAAGGGTGCCCAATCCAGGTTTAAATAGGCAATGAAAGGCGGGCTATCTGCAGACAGCCAATAGCAGCCCCCTACTGGTGACAGACAAGGAACTGCAGCAATCACGGGCACCGTGATATACTGCTCCTATATACCCTATCTTCTATAACCACAAGTCCTTCACTACCTCTGTCTCCCCATCTCTCCAAGTGTCTGTACCCCATCAATGTCCCTTGTTCCTCATCTCCCCACTATCACTGTTTCCTCTACTTTCACCCTGTCTGTTTCTCACATCTACTTACTATATCTTCCATTAGACCTGACATCACTAATGTCTCTGTCTGCCAACCCATCATCTCGGATATTCCCTATAATCCCAAATGTACCCCCCCACGCACACCAAAGTTGCTGCTCTGCTAATGTCCATTTGATTTGTTGGCAACCCTAAGACATAGAGCCAATCAATTTAATTATATGTTATTAGAATAACAAAAGATGTAAAGAAAAATTACAAAAAATATACCAATTACTTAAGAGCAGTAGGAGAAATTACTCCAGTTCAGTAAACTGGCAACTTTGTAAAGCAGTTTGGTTGCTACATTGAAAAGCATGAGAATAAGGTGATTTTTGAACTTACCATTAGGGATGGGCAAAAGGTCCTGTTTTGGTCTTTGTTAGATATTCTTTGAATGCCATGTGGTTCTCCGCTTTTTTTGTGAAAAATTCCACCAATAGCAAAAACATTCAAAGGTTCTTCATTTCGCCTACATAAAAAATATTTCAAGAAAATGTTTCCATATTTTGCCTATGCCTTTCAATGGGGAGAAATTTCCTGTCTATTTATTATAATATCTCACATTTGTTAGCAAAAAATGACGTAACCAGAAAGTGAAACTGATAAAAAGCAGCTAGAGAGGGCAAAAGTTGATTTTCAAGCTACTTAATTAATGAAATAAGGGTAGCATACAGTCATAGTGTTAGCTGACACTATATGCACCTGTAATAAAAAAAGAGGTGTTTGCAGGCGTGTGATGTGTCCAGTAAAACAGAAGATGAGGAGGAAGTCACCACCACCAGTATCGGAGGTTCTGGGAGCCCACATTCCCCAGACCCAATAATGCCCAGTTCCCACCATCTTCACTTGACATCTGGGAGAAAATTGTGACAAAGGCACAAGCTAACTGGTTAAAAATATTAGCAGCACAGGTCAGCTGTCTGCGCCTGCTGTTACTGCTGCCAGTGTGCCTTCTAATTCTGAAGAGGAGGAGATGATAGCAAGTGTGAAAGCAGGGGATTCTAAGACACAAGTATCATCCCCAAGCAGTCCCACTACGACACAGCAATTAGAGACTGGTGGGGATGAGAGTGGGGGTTGTGAAGAAACTAGCTCTATGAACCCTAATGCTGAAGTGGAAGGAAATGTGAGCAGCCAGGCTAGCAGTCAAGGGAGAGCTGACCTTGTGATTCCCATTCCAACAGCATTGTCCCTCTGGTGAATTATGCTGAAGAAGGAAGAACTGGCTAGCAAAATGAGCAGCAGCACAAGTCAGCTGCCTGTTCCTGCTGCTAGTGCTGCTAGTGTGTCTTCTTCATCTGATGAGATGGTAAGTGTCACATTTGTCATCACTAGTGATGATCGAGCACCCCGATGCTCGGGTGTTCGGGTGCTCTGGCCGAGCGCCCCCGGAGGCTCGAGTGCTCGGCCGAGCACCCGAGCCCCATTGAAGTCAATGGGAGGACTCGAGCATTACACCAGGCACCCCCTGCTCTGATGAGGGGAGGGTGCCTGGTTCATAGGAAAAGGTCAGAAAATGATGGAAACACCACAGAAATGGTTCAGGGACAGCATAGGGAGGATGTCTGGATGCATCTTGGACTCCAACGTCGCTGCTGGGAACGATGTTTCGCCCGTAGTACGCCATTTTTACAGACTGACCGTAAAACACACAAAAAGGAAGATAAAAACGATTTTAGGAGAAAAATTGTTACCAAACAGTATTTGCTGTATATTTACTTGTATATCATCTGCAAATTCTGCAAAAAATTTCATCGATTTTTCGGAACTGGGGCCATGATTAAGAGGGAAACGTGCGCAGCGTAAAGCAGGTGTTCAACGTGGTTATGGCCCGGGTAAGGTACAGCATTCAGGAACGGAGGCCGCAGCTACCACAGATTTTACAACATGTCCGTTTGCCCTTGTTAAGTCCAAAATTTATAGTCGGAACAGTGGGGTCTGATCCATTGAGTAAAAGTGACGAAGTGACTTAGTGGATGAAGCCAAGAACTACCTTCTGCTCTGTCGAACACCCCAGCCCTATTTAATTCAATGGGAGGACCTGAGGCACTCCGATACAACCTGTATATCACAAAATGGAGGGCCTCATTCACATTGTGGTACAATAGTTCAGGTAGTGGTCCAACACTCATAAAGCCTATGCACTAAGTGAAAGGGCTGCCAAAAATTAGACAGAAATGTCACTCCAATACACCCTTTATTACACATAAAGGAGGGCATCATACACACCCTTGAAAAATTAGGATTAATGGCCTGCTGGTGACCCTCTAAAACATTAGGGGCGAGGGCATGCCGCTAAGCTGACCATCTAAAACATTAGGAATGAGGGTCTGTTGCTGAGCCGACCATCTAAAACATTATGGGTGAGGGTCTGCTGCGGAGCTGACCATCCTAAACATTATATGCGAAGGCCCGCTAGTGAGCTGATGCTATAAAACATTATATGAGAGGGCCCGCTAGAGAGCTGACCCAATAAAACATTATATGAGAAGGCCCGCTGGTGAGCTGACCTATACAAAAATTGTCAAACAGGGCCCGCTGGTGAGCTGGCCCTATATAAAAATTATATCACAGGGCCCGCTGGTGAGCTGGCCCTATATAAAAATTATATCACTGGGCATATGGAAGAGGAGGAGGAGGATGAGAAGATTAAGAGTCAACCATATACCCGCTTTTTGGGTGGAAGGGGTGAATGGGAATACAGAGTATTCCCATCATTGTAAATAACATATATAAAGTCACTTTATGTTCACCCGGGGCTTTCCTCCAGTGGAGTGGAGAAGTCAGGGGAAATCCAGGCCTTGTTCATTTTTATAAGTGTCAACCTATCAGCATTTTCGGTGGAAAGGCGGATACGCTTATCTGTTATGATGCCACCAGCAGCACTAAATACCCGCTCAGACAGAACGCTGGCGGCAGGGCAGGCCAGCACCTCCAAGGCGTAGAGTGCCTGTTCATACCACGTGTCCAGCTTGGACACCCAGCAGTTGTAAGGCACAGAGGGATCAGTGAGGACGCTGACACGGTCTGCTACGTACTCCTTCACCATCTTCCAAAACTTTTCCCTCCTTGTGACACTAGGCCGCGCATCAG